>JAZFAU010000110.1:0-653261 GCA_037178615.1 Dione vanillae
ACACCCGAATTCCTCCCAACCTCCTCCAGGAGCGGGAAAGGTCACAGACCTCCCGGACAGGTAAGCCCCGATGACGCGGCGCAGGTATGGAGGCACACGATGGTAGATGAGTGCCTCCTTAATGCAAGGCCAGGGCAGGGAGTTAAAGGCGTTGGCAATGTCTAAAGACACCGCCATTACCCCCTCGCCCCTGGCAACCGCATCCTGCGCATGGGACTTCACCTCGAGTATGGCATCCACCGTCGACCGCCCCCTACGGAAGCCATACTGCAGGTCCGAGAGATTTGGACCTGTCCCCTCCAAATGGTGTTGTAGCCTCATGGCTACAACACGCTCGAAGAGCTTGGCGATCTCGCTCAAGAGCACGATGGGCCTGTAGGCGGAGGGACCTAACCTAACCTAACCTAACCTAACCTAACCTAAACCTAACCTAACCTAACCTAACCTAACCTAACCTAACCTAACCTAACCTAACCTAACCTAACCTAACCTAACCTAACCTAACCTAACCTAACCTAACCTAACCTAACCTAACCTAACCTAACCTAACCTAACCTAACCTAACCTAACCTAACCTAACCTAACCTAACCTAACCTAACCTAACCAGTCTGGTCCTTACCCGCGTCGGAACAGCACGCGTATTGTGCTCCGCCAGTTTCTCAAAGATAAAAAGTTCGTAAAAATACAAAAATGGACGTACGAGCACAAAATTAGTGTTAAAAGAAGCGCGCTAAACTAACAAAAATTTTAGTGAAAAAATTTTTAAAATTGGACTTATATAAGTGACAAAAAACACGAAAAACAGTGGTTTTTAAAGCGAAACGGACGCAAATAGTTTATAAGTGATATAAAAAATAGTGTAAGTGATTACAAAACAATAAAACTTGGTGTAAAACACGGAAACCTTAACGGACACTACGGCAAGTATCAAAAACCAAATGATACATTTGAAATACCCGAAATATCGAGGTCAATAGGCAGACATAACGAAATTTCGAGTATCAGCGAGTGGTTTTCCGCGTGCGACGGAAAAACTAGATCGACGACCCCCCTCTTTTCTTTAAAGAAAGGGAGTAACAAGGGCCTCTCCAGACCCACACCAAATTCCAGACCATTCTGACTATCCGTTTACGAGATATCCCGGATTTTTTCGAACCCGGATGTAGACCTCTTTTCTAGACGGAGAGTCGGAGGGAAAGAGAAATACTAGGAATCGACGCGTATGGACCTCACTACAAAGAAAACGTCAAAAAATTTTTCAAAAAAACTAAAATAAAAAAGTTTAAGGACTAAAACCTAGAAATTGACAGTAAAAGTGAAAACAGTGAAATTAAATCGACTTTACACAAAAATCCACAGTGATAAGACATTATTTTTAATAACCTAAATTAAAGGGACACTAACTGTGAACAAGCGGAAAAAAATTTCAAGATCCTAGTGCGTATAGAAATCGCACAATCTAGAAAAACCTAGGTAGGCGCCCGCGGGTCAATTTAGTACTGGACGAAGAAAGGCCGGCACAACACCTTCCAGGCATCCTACAACAGCGAAAATTAGCAGGGGTTATTTTCCCAGAACAGACAACCTCCATACAAAAAATCACAGAAATCCATTGGTAAATAAAAAAAAATTTTTTTCAATAATAATTACGTAAAGTTAATATATATAAAAATCTGGAAAAAATCATTAAATTCAATATCTCAGGAATTCAGAAACCAAATTTAATGCGGTTTTCTTAGAAATAACTAAATTTCGATCCCCAACAAATTCTGGGAAAATACTGAAAACTACCCCCCTCCCCCCCTGCTACCTGCACCCCGGAAACCTGAAAATAAAAAAAAATTGATCGATAGGAAGTATAACTTCAACAGAATAAATACATTAATAGAAAATTATAAAAATAAGTACAAGGAAGAAAAGAGAGAAAAAGGAGAGAGAGGAGAGAAGGACGGAATAGGAAAAATTCTATACTTACCATTCAGTTCTCACATTTTGTTGCGGTTAGTTCAGTTTGCCAAATTTAAATTAAATAAATAAATATTAAAAAATTCAAAATATATTAATAAAATTAAATCGACAGGGAAAGCCGCACTAAAGCAATAAAGCTACAAAGTGTATCAAACGTATAAGTGCAGTGGTTAAAAATTCAATATTCAGAGTTCAAATCTTTGAAAGAAAAATATATAAAAAATTTTTTATTTTATTTTTGTTTTAAGTAAATTACAAAAAGCTATGTGGCTTAATACCCTTATGCACAGTAGTAATTAACAGGTTCAAATCCAGAGAAAAAAAAAAAAAAAAAAAAAATTTTTTTTTTTTTTTTTTTTTTTTCTTTTTCTTTCTTTTGTGACAGTAGGTGGTGGGTACATAAATCTCCCCGCCCCCCCCCCTTCTTTTATATTATTCCCTGATATTGTGTAAATTTTTCTTTTTCCTTTATATTTTTCTATTTCTCTGTAGTTTAACTATAAGATAGTTGTAAGTATACTTTTAAGAATAAACCACGATATAGGGTCTGTTCTGACCTCGAAAACTCCAATTTTATCTATAGACAATAGACTATCAGCGACCTTATACATCGCTGTATATTATAGAAAATATTGACACTAATATTAAGATTTTGGTATTGATTACCATAACATACTATTTTAGGAATATCTAACTTTAAGTATAGACGTAGCATTTAGACACTCGGTGGCACTTTACACTACTGAGCAGACTAATTTATAGTGATACATATATATTATTTACATAAACAGTTAAAATTACATTATTGACACACAATTATAATATAAATAAAACTTACCTGACTAAATACAACATGTCCAAGGCTGGGTCCAAGGCTGTAGGCGTCCCGGCAACGGGGAAGGCTGAACCTGAAAATAAGAGAAAGATTAATGTAAAGACCGTAGTACTGGCAAAGAATAACGAAGGAGAATATAGTAGGGAAGAGGAGCCTGACACTTTTACTGGTGCCGCAAATCGACTTTACCAAGACGCAAAGATGCACTTGGAACAATCTGGAAACCTTAAAACCGCCATAAAGGAGGCGGTTATAGAGAATCTCGGAAAACTGTACGAGATTATTCTTAAAGTAAACGAGGACAGGCTCCTCCAAAGGGCTCGAGTACACCAACTTGTTGCAAGGATCGAGGGGGGATTCAACAAGGAGTTGGTGGAAGAGATTAAGGAACAGAGAGAGATTGCAAGGGAAACCAGGGAAGACATACGTAAAATGAGAGAGGATATGGGAAAGTTGGAATTGGAATTAAAGAAAAAGGAAGAAAAGGAAGAGGGACAAAGAGAAAGTGAAACGTACGCTGAAAAAGCAGCCAAGAACTGCAACCCTGTGCAGACCAGAGGCCCGGCGGTCCAGCCAATCCACTCTATAGTGGTGTCGTCAGAGGACACAAAGGACAGCAGTGAAGACGTCATCACAAAAATCCGTACAGCCGTCCAGGCCAGAACGACGGGAATTAGAGTGGACCGCGTTAGGAAAGCCCGGGACCAAAAGGTCGTCATAGGATGTACAAGTAAGGGAGAGCTTGAAAAAGTCAAGGAAAAGCTCAAATCTGAACAGCCGAGACTTAAGATAGAGCCTAAACAAAACAAGGACCCTCTTGTAATAATAAAAAATGTACTAAACTACAATACAGACGAGGATATTTTAACCGCTCTGAGGGTACAAAACGCACACATAACTGGGCATATAAAAAACGAGGAATACAGGGCAAGCATAAGATATAAAAGGCGAGCCAGGAACCAAATGGAGAGCCACGTGGTCCTTCAGGTGTCACCTAGCGTGTGGCAGGCTTTGACTGAGGCGGGGAAACTGCATATAGACTTACAACGAGTTGTTGTGCAGGATCAATCCCCTCTAATTCAATGCTCTCGATGCCTGGGATACGGCCACGGTAGAAAACTGTGCACGGAAACGGCCGACTTATGCAGCCACTGCGGAGGACCCCACCTCAGAGCGCAATGTCCAATAAGGCTGACCGGAGGCTCGCCCACGTGCCATAACTGTGCGTTGGCGAAACTAGATAAGTCGGAGCACAATAGCTTCGACGAGGCCTGTCCAGTAAGACAAAAATGGGACAGACTGGCGAGAGCGGCAGTAGCCTACTGCTAAGGTTGCTCCAGGCCTCCCAGAGACATACCATCCAAGAACACAGACTCAGACTACCCCTCAAGGAAAAACGTATAAAGTTCTACAGGCAAACCTCCAGAGGAGTAAGCTGGCCTTCCAGGAGTTTATACTCGAAGCAAGTAGGAGGAGGGTCAGTTTGGGGATCATCCAGGAGCCTTATGTCGGTGCTGAGGGATGCATAAAGCCGAAACCGGGATACAGAGTAGTGCAGAAGCTGGCTAATCGTGTCAAACCGGTTAAGAGTGCGGTGGTGGTATTTGACAACAATATTAGTATTATTGAAGATCAAATACTCACTACCGAGAACTTAGCTGTTGCAACACTCAGTACCGACACATGGACTGCTGGAGTGATATCCGTCTACTTCGAAGGATCTGAAGAAATAGAGCCCTACATTAATCAGATAAAATTAATAAAAACAAAATTGAATTGCCTAAATATTATCATGGGAGGAGATGTCAACGCACGGAGTACGTGGTGGGGTAGCGACAGAGAGGATCATAGAGGAGAGGCACTGGCAGGAGCGCTGGAAGAAATGGGAATGGAGGTTTTAAACGTGGGGAACAAACCGACATTTTTCGTGGCGGATGAGAGAGGGATAAGGAAGAGCGTGGTAGACATCACAGCATGCACGAGGGTGATGCTGGGGTCTATCACGGGGTGGACAGTCGAAGAAAGCGTTACCAGCTCCGATCACAACGCCATAGCGTTCAATGTAGTTCTAAAAGGACCAAATAAAGTGAAATTTAAGAAAACCACTAGAATATATAATACTAAAAAGGCAAATTGGGACGAATTTAGAAAGGAATTAAAGTTAAAATTAGAAAACAAGCTCATAAATTTAAATGAAATAGAAAATATCAATAATATAGACAAATTAAAAAACTCAATACAATTATATATAGAGAGCATAAAAACGGCATGTGAGAAAGCAATCCCAGCGAAGGTCTTTAGAACTACATTGAACTTACCGTGGTGGAGTGAGGAGATGGATCGGCTAAGGAGGGAAGTAAAGACAAGGAAAGGGAGAATCCATGTAGCTGCGCCAAAAAGGAGACCCCACGTTATCAAAGAATACCTCGAAGCAAAAGAAAGATATGAGTCCGAAGCAGCGGCGGCACAAATAAAAAGCTGGAAGAGGTTTTGCCAGAAACAGGACAGGGAGTCAATGTGGGACGGGATCTACAGGGTCATCCGGCACTCGGAAGGAAGATACGAAGACCTGCCATTAGTAATAAACCACCAATCCCTAACCCCACAACAGTCAGTAGAACTCCTAGCATCAAACTTCTTCCCTAAGGATGACGAACAGCAGGATACGGAGATCCACAGGGCCATCAGGCGTAAGGCCGAGGAGGCGAATAAAGGAGCGGCAAGCGGAAACATTCGAGACCCCCCTTTCACAATACACGAGCTGAACCACGCCCTGAAAAGGTCAAACCCGAAAAAGGCCCCGGGAGGTGACGGTTTCACCGCAGACATATGCAGGCAGGCCGCGGGGGCGGCTCCGGAGCTGTTCCTGGGCCTTCTGAACAAATGCCTTGAGCTTTCACACTTTCCCGAACAATGGAAAGAGGCTGTAGTCGTCGTTCTACGGAAACCCGGGAAGGACGACTACACCCATCCCAAATCGTATAGGCCAATCGGCCTACTATCGGTATTGGGCAAAGTTCTGGAAAGGATGATGGTTCGCCGTATACGGTGGCATTTACTTCCGAAGGCTAACAGGACACAGTACGGTTTCGTCCCACAGCGCAGCACCGAGGACGCCCTATATGACCTGGTTAACCATCTCAGGGACGGCCTCAAAAAGAGGCTGTTAAACCTGGTGGTATCATTGGACATCGAGGGCGCCTTCGATGGTGCGTGGTGGCCAGCAATCAAATGCCAGCTAGCGGAGAAGGACTGTCCTATCAACATCAGAAGGTTGGTTGATAGTTACCTAAAAGACCGAAAAGTTACAGTCAGATATGCGGACCAAAAGTGCACTGTCGCCACGTCAAAAGGATGTGTACAGGGCTCAATAGCCGGCCCAACCTTTTGGAATATCCTTCTCGACCCCCTTTTGGACCAGATAGAAAGCCTTGGAATATACTGCCAGGCTTTTGCAGACGACATTGTCCTGGTGATCTCGGGAGATTCAGGTGCGCAAGTGTCACACCAAGCAGAACAGGTACTAACCCAAGTGTATGAATGGGGTATAACTAACAAACTCAGGTTTGCTCCACACAAAACAAATGCAATGGTCATCACGCGCAAATTAAAATATGATACTCCATTCATACAAATGGGTGGTACACAAATTAAAATAGTTAACGAAATTAAAATTTTAGGCCTCATTATAGATAATAAATTGACTTTTAACAACCACATTAAATACATCTGTAATAAATCCATAAATATTTACAAACCGTTAATGCGCGCAGCAAAAATAAACTGGGGACTGAACCCCGAGATCATCAGAACGATGTACGTCGCGGTCATAGAGCCCATAATTCTGTATGCGGCGAGCGTATGGGCGTCCGAGGTGGGGAAAATTAGTACTCGCAAGTGTCTGGACAGCGTCCAGAGGGGTTTCGCCCAGAAGATTATTAAATCTTACAGGACGGTCTCTCTGGACGCTGCCCAGGTGCTGAGCGGGCTAATCCCCCTCGACTTAAGAGTTCTGGAGGCAGCAAGCATATACGAGGCCAAGCGCGGTAAACCGCAGGATTTTCTCCACGGAAGGAAGGTGGAGAAAAAAATTGCATTCGACCAGTTGTCCCATCCGTCGGAGGAGCTCGGACTGAGGTTCGATTGCCTTGAGGATCTTGAACCGGAAAGCGTAGCTGGGCATGGCCTAACGGGTATGCTCATCTACACGGACGGTAGCAAGATTGGTGGCGGGGTAGGAGCGGCACTATCGTGCTGGAAGGGGGAAGCTGAAGTGCTGGCCAGAAAGTTCGTGTTATCGCCTTTCTGTACGGTATTTCAAGCGGAACTCTTCGCGCTCTACCAGGCCACCAAAATAGCGTTAGAATCCTCGGAGCGAACGGTCTGCATTCTGAGCGATTCCAGATCGGCTCTCGAGTTGTTGGAGGACCAGGATGCGTCCCACCCCATAGCGTTTTTCTTAAAAGAAAATGTAAAAAGAGCGACAAAAGAGGGCATTAATGTCAAACTCTTTTGGGTGAAGGCACATGTTGGAATCCCCGGCAACGAGAGGGCGGACGAACTGGCCAGAAGCGCGGCCTCTAACAAAAAAAAGGCACCAGACTACAATGAGTGTCCCATCTCATATATAAAAAGGATTGTGAGAGAGGGTACGGTCGAGGAGTGGGACGAAAGATACACAAAAACGGACAAGGCAAAAACAACAAAGATCTTCTTCCCTAAAGCTAGTGCAGCCCACAAAATTACAAAACAGATAAAAATGACACCAACACTAGTTCAGGCATTCACAGGCCACGGGGGATATGGAGAGTATCTGGCTAGATTTAAATTAAAAACCTCCGCTCAGTGCGAGTGCGATCCCGAAAAGGAACAAAATATAATACATCTTTTATCTGACTGCCCCATACTCTCCAGAGCCCGCATGGACACAGAAAATAACATGAGGAAAGAAATAAATGTAACCACCATAGCAGAAATTATGAATACTAGTAGTATAAGAACATACTTCACAGAATTCTGTGACTATGTGACTAAAAAAATAAGAATAAAAAATGGCAGCAACCAGGTGTAATATATATAAAAAAAAAAAAAAAAAAAAAAAAAAAAAAAAAAAAAAAAAAAAAAAAAAAAAAAAAAAAAAAAAAAAAAAAAAAAAAAAAAAAAAAAAAAAAAAAAAAAAAAAAAAAAAAAAAAAAAAAAAAAAAAAAAAAAAAAAAAAAAAAAAAAAAAAAAAAAAAAAACCTGTTGCTGTATAGTAATAAAGAATAAATTAATAGGAAACAATCTGTTGTCACTATAACTTGAATGTTATAATTGTCAACAATGGCTAATTTACTTGTATAAGTCCCTTAGTTTAAGATATGATGAGGATGTTTGTATTAAATAGTTAGATAGTAAGAATCAAGTATCAGTTAAAATAGTCTAATTCCCGCCACCTACCTGCCTGAAAGTTTGATGTACAGAAAACAATAATAATCATGTATACTTAATAGTTCAAATCCACTATGTAAAAAATTTGGCAAACTCTCTGTTATATAGTTACTAAATTTAAGAGGTAAAAATAAAAATCAATATACAAAGTCTCCGGTCAAGCCGGGGGAGAAACTGTTATTAAAAAAAAAAAAAAAAAAAAAAAAAAAAAACCTAACCTAACCTAACCTAACCTAACCTAACCTAACCTAACCTAACCTAACCTAACCTAACCTAACCTAACCTAACCTAACCTAACCTAACCTAACCTAACCTAACCTAACCTAACCTAACCTAACCTAACCTAACCTAACCTAACCTAACCTAACCTAACCTAACCTAACCTAACCTAACCTAACCTAACCTAACCTAACCTAACCTAACCTAACCTAACCTAACCTAACCTAACCTAACCTAACCTAACCTAACCTAACCTAACCTAACCTAACCTAACCTAACCTAACCTAACCTAACCTAACCTAACCTAACCTAACCTAACCTAACCTAACCTAACCTAACCTAACCTAACCTAACCTAACCTAACCTAACCTAACCTAACCTAACCTAACCTAACCTAACCTAACCTAACCTAACCATAAAGGAGGGTATAACAAAGAGTCAGCCGGGGTTAATTGTAGAAAATAGGGCTAATAAAGACCCCCTCGTAATTTTAAAAAATGTAATGACATATAATACTGACGACGACATCCTCGAGGCATTAAAAATTCAAAACAGCCACTTGATAGACGACATACCTGAGGAGGAGTACAGGGCATGTGTAAAATACCGTCGGCGGGCTCGGAATCAGATGGAGAGCCATGTCGTACTCCAGGTATCACCCAAGATCTGGCGGGCGCTAGTAGAAGCGGGAAGAGTCCACGTTGACCTACAACGGGTCATCGTGGCTGACCAGTCTCCCCTTATACAGTGCTCGCGATGCCTGGGGTACGGCCATGGCAGGAGACTCTGCACCGAGACCGTCGACAAGTGCAGTCACTGCGGAGGACCCCACCGCAGAGCAGACTGCCCAACTCGCGCGGTCGGGGAACCACCCGCGTGTATCAACTGCACAGCCGCAAAGCTGGACAAAACGGACCACAATAGTTTTGACGACACATGCCCTGTAAGGCAAAAGTGGGACAGGCTGGCTAGACAAGCAGTCCAGTATCTGTGCTGAGGCGTCAGTCAGCCACACGGAGGGAATTACATCGTTGGAAAATGAAGTCATGGGATGCACAAGTTCGAAATCTAGACACGCTTTGGGCAACAGACAGAACAATGGCCTGGCAAAGATTTTGGCTAGCAATCATAAAGACATTGTACACCAAAATCAAACCAACACTATTGGCAAGTCTGTCATCAATCACATAAACAAAGTTGCAAACAACCAAAACAAACAAAATTTGACACAATATCAAGGTCCACAGAACAGGGAAAAAAAAAAAAAAAAAAAAAAAAAAAAAAAAAAAAAAAAAAAAAAAAAAAAAAAAACCGTTATATATATAACCCTTATATATAAATAAAAAAAAAAAAAAAAAAAAAAAAAAAAAAAAAAAAAAAAAAAAAAAAAAAAAAAAAAAAAAAAAAAAAAAAAAAAAAAGTTTCCCTGTATCTTATAAGAAATTATAAAATTTGAATTACTTCAATTAAATAGTAAAATTAAATAGTTCAATTGTAAATAGTATACTATAATAAAATAATAAATATATAAGCGTCGACAAGCTAAATATAACTATGTGCCAACTGTGTACCTTCACAGAATGTAAAATCTATGTGTGCTTTCCACTTTTGTAATGACTCTATTTCTTCTTCAGGCATATCATCACCATTAACTCTTCATTTTCAAACGCACATTATAAAGCTATCAATTGTCTTGGAAACCTTGTTATAAACTTTTTCATTTATAAAACGCAACTTAAAGTAATAAATAGTGTAACAAATATCGGCATTAAACTCCAAATTATAAAAGCACAGCACAAAAAGAAAAAGAAATAAAATATTTTATCAAATTATCAGCATTAATCTGAACAGATGAACAAGGTCTCTGGTTAAGCCAGAGGAGTGTCGGAATTAAAAAAAAAAAAAAAAAAAAAAAAAAAACCTAACCTAACCTAACCTAACCTAACCTAACCTAACCTAACCTAACCTAACCTAACCTAACCTAACCTAACCTAACCTAACCTAACCTAACCTAACCTAACCTAACCTAACCTAACCTAACCTAACCTAACCTAACCTAACCTAACCTAACCTAACCTAACCTAACCTAACCTAACCTAACCTAACCTAACCTAACCTAACCTAACCTAACCTAACCTAACCTAACCTAACCTAACCTAACCTAACCTAACCTAACCTAACCTAACCTAACCTAACCTAACCTAACCTAACCTAACCTAACCTAACCTAACCTAACCTAACCTAACCTAACCTAACCTAACCTAACCTAACCTAACCTAACCTAACCTAACCTAACCTAACCTAACCTAACCTAACCTAACCTAACCTAACCTAACCTAACCTAACCTAACCTAACCTAACCTAACCTAACCTAACCTAACCTAACCTAACCTAACCTAACCTAACCTAACCTAACCTAACCTAACCTAACCTAACCTAACCTAACCTAACCTAACCTAACCTAACCTAACCTAACCTAACCTAACCTAACCTAACCTAACCTAACCTAACCTAACCTAACCTAACCTAACCTAACCTAACCTAACCTAACCTAACCTAACCTAACCTAACCTAACCTAACCTAACCTAACCTAACCTAACCTAACCTAACCTAACCTAACCTAACCTAACCTAACCTAACCTAACCTAACCTAACCTAACCTAACCTAACCTAACCTAACCTAACCTAACCTAACCTAACCTAACCTAACCTAACCTAACCTAACCTAACCTAACCTAACCTAACCTAACCTAACCTAACCTAACCTAACCTAACCTAACCTAACCTAACCTAACCTAACCTAACCTAACCTAACCTAACCTAACCTAACCTAACCTAACCTACCTAACCTAACCTAACCTAACCTAACCTAACCTAACCTAACCTAACCTAACCTAACCTAACCTAACCTAACCTAACCTAACCTAACCTAACCTAACCTAACCTAACCTAACCTAACCTAACCTAACCTAACCTAACCTAACCTAACCTAACCTAACCTAACCTAACCTAACCTAACCTAACCTAACCTAACCTAACCTAACCTAACCTAACCTAACCTAACCTAACCTAACCTAACCTAACCTAACCTAACCTAACCTAACCTAACCTAACCTAACCTAACCTAACCTAACCTAACCTAACCTAACCTAACCTAACCTAAACCTAAACCTAGATACAATTCGAATTTTTTAAAACTGACAATAGGTCTGCGTTTTTGATATATATAGTAGATCTATATACAAAAACTATATAAATTCACTTTTTGGACTTTTTATCTAAATCTAGAACACTAATTTTGGACTTTAAAAAATTTTTTGTTTTATTTGGTTTTGAACCAGTTACCATACTTCGATTTTCGAAATCTTGGTACTGAATCGTAGGGGTCTATTGCTCCTACGTCGCTAAATTAATTCACATTTTTTGGACAATTTTAAAGCGTCTTTAGACGCAAATTTATTTAAAAAATTCGAATTTTTAGGGGTTTTTTGAACTTTTGACACACACCCCCTCACCCCCCCCGGACTTGACGTACACTGTTTTGAAGGTCTTCAGGAGCCCTATCGATTGACACCAAATTTTTTGAATTTGGTGCCATAGGAACCGAAAAAAGGCCGAAAAAACAGAATAAATACCTACTAATTACTGAGAATCCACCTAAGCTCAGTAGTTACGAGAATTGTTCATACAATTCGAATTTTTTAAAACTGACAATAGGTCTGCGTTTTTGATATATATAGTAGATCTATATACAAAAACTATATAAATTCACTTTTTGGACTTTTTATCTAAATCTAGAACACTAATTTTGGACTTTAAAAAATTTTTTGTTTTATTTGGTTTTGAACCAGTTACCATACTTCGATTTTCGAAATCTTGGTACTGAATCGTAGGGGTCTATTGCTCCTACGTCGCTAAATTAATTCACATTTTTTGGACAATTTTAAAGCGTCTTTAGACGCAAATTTATTTAAAAAATTCGAATTTTTAGGGGTTTTTTGAACTTTTGACACACACCCCCTCACCCCCCCCGGACTTGACGTACACTGTTTTGAAGGTCTTCAGGAGCCCTATCGATTGACACCAAATTTTTTGAATTTGGTGCCATAGGAACCGAAAAAAGGCCGAAAAAACAGAATAAATACCTACTAATTACTGAGAATCCACCTAAGCTCAGTAGTTACGAGAATTGTTCATACAATTCGAATTTTTTAAAACTGACAATAGGTCTGCGTTTTTGATATATATAGTAGATCTATATACAAAAACTATATAAATTCACTTTTTGGACTTTTTATCTAAATCTAGAACACTAATTTTGGACTTTAAAAAATTTTTTGTTTTATTTGGTTTTGAACCAGTTACCATACTTCGATTTTCGAAATCTTGGTACTGAATCGTAGGGGTCTATTGCTCCTACGTCGCTAAATTAATTCACATTTTTTGGACAATTTTAAAGCGTCTTTAGACGCAAATTTATTTAAAAAATTCGAATTTTTAGGGGTTTTTTGAACTTTTGACACACACCCCTTCACCCCCCCCGGACTTGACGTACACTGTTTTGAAGGTCTTCAGGAGCCCTATCGATTGACACCAAATTTTTTGAATTTGGTGCCATAGGAACCGAAAAAAAGGCCGAAAAAACAGAATAAATACCTACTAATTACTGAGAATCCACCTAAGCTCAGTAGTTACGAGAATTGTTCATACAATTCGAATTTTTTAAAACTGACAATAGGTCTGCGTTTTTGATATATATAGTAGATCTATATACAAAAACTATATAAATTCACTTTTTGGACTTTTTATCTAAATCTAGAACACTAATTTTGGACTTTAAAAAATTTTTTGTTTTATTTGGTTTTGAACCAGTTACTATACTTCGATTTTCGAAATCTTGGTACTGAATCGTAGGGGTCTATTGCTCCTACGTCGCTAAATTAATTCACATTTTTTGGACAATTTTAAAGCGTCTTTAGACGCAAATTTATTTAAAAAATTCGAATTTTTAGGGGTTTTTTGAACTTTTGACACACACCCCCTCACCCCCCCCGGACTTGACGTACACTGTTTTGAAGGTCTTCAGGAGCCCTATCGATTGACACCAAATTTTTTGAATTTGGTGCCATAGGAACCGAAAAAAGGTCCCTCCCCCCCACCCTAACCTTCATTACCTAGGTGGACTGGGAAGATTAGGCATAATATTAAGTTGTGTGTTTGGACATTACATATCTATTATTAGGTATAGTTACTATAGTTTAGTATCCTAAGACTCTCGGCGGCTTTTTACACCGCCGATTTTAAATAATTAATAAGGTTTAAACTTAGAGTTTTAAATAAATTATAATTGTAGAAAATTTTTTATAATTTTACTGTACTGTGCCGGAGTTTTTAACCTTTTGACATTATTAACTATATCTATTTATTGATTTTAAACCGCTACTGACTTTTAACTTATTATTGAGTTTTAAATTATTTAATTTATTATTTATTATTTTAATTATTTTATACAATTGACACGGTAGGCCTAGAGGGGAAGACTAGATTCTTGCTGAAAGAACCTTTTAGTTCCCCTCATCTTATATCGAATAATTGTGTTATTAATAGGACTTTTGTGCACTTCGGCATTTTTAAAAAAAAAAAATTTTTGGACTTCTGAGTGGCCCTGTACACCACTCAGAATTAATTATAGTTTTATTCTCGACGAGTCCCTCAACGTGAAAATGTTCCACACTCCGCTGAAAACGGGCAAGCGCAACTGCACCGTAGACCTAACGGAACCCACAGAAGAAATTGTACCGTCAGTACTCCCAATTTCAGCGTTACCACCACGGCAGCCCTCAAGCTCCCCTACCGCCCCCTCCCGACCCTCGACACTGAAATCAAGGGCTAAGAATACCGAACCCAATACCAGCCCATCAAATCTGAGATACGCGAGCAGAACCGCCGAAGCAAAGGCATGCCTACAACGAGCCAAACACCATCTTGGTAACTCGCGGAATCTCAAAACGGACATAAAAGCCGAGGTTTTAAATTCGATAGAACGGCTGTATCAGTTAGTTAAGGAGGCGGAAGCGGGAGGGAGTGAGAACAGAGACGGTCCAGAACTGGAAAGGACAGAGCTTCAAACCGAAAATGTAAGGGCAAAGGCGTCTAAAGAAGAGGAGCTGATCAGGAGTTTGGCCGAACATAAGGGTCTTATAAAAAGGAACGAGGAAAAAATGGAGGAGCTATGTAAGGCCTTAGAAGGACAACGATCATTCCTTGAAGAGACCACATACGCGAGTGTTGCAGCTGGCGTCACCAAAAGGCCCAGCCTTCAGCCAACTGCCCTACACTCCGTTGTGGTCTCTTCAACGAATGCCTGCGACACAGCAGAGGAAGTGCTTGACCAAATAAGGGGTGTCGTAAAGGCCAAAGACGGATGGGTCAAAATTGAAAGGGTCAGAAAGGCTAAAGACCAAAAAGTAATTTTAGGCTGTGAATCAAAAGAGGAGCGTGACAAAGTTAAGGAGAAGTTGAAAGGAGCAAGTGACCGCTTAACCGTCGTTGAAATACAAAACAAAGACCCGCTTCTGATCCTCAGGGACGTCTTCGGGTATAACTCGGATGAGGATATCCTAGGCGCCCTGAGGAAGCAGAACCGAAGGCTTTTCGACGACATCCCCGACGAGGAGTTCCGGGCAGAAGTAAGGTTCCGAAGAAAAGCCAGGAACCCACAGACGGCTCACGTCATCTTGAGGGTATCCCCTAAAGTGTGGAACCGTGCGACGGGGGCGGGGGCCCTGCACATAGACCTGCAAAAGGTCAGAGTAGAAGATTTCTCTCCTCTTGTGCAGTGCTCCCTTTGCCTCGGGTACGGGCACGGCAGGCGGTTCTGCAAGGAGACCGCCCCCAAGTGCAGCCACTGCGGGGGTCCTCACATGAGAACCGAATGCGAAAGCTGGCTCGCCAACGCTCCACCTTCTTGCTGCAACTGTGCGGGCGCCAATCTTGAACGCACTGACCATAACGCGTTCAGCGCAGACTGCCCAGTCAGGCGTAGGTGGGAGGCGTTGGCTAGAGCCAGCGTCGCATACTGCTAAGGGCGCACCAGGCGTACCAGCTGGCTCGGAGTATGTCATGGCTCAGGCTAACTTGCAGAGAAGCAAACTGGCAACAAATGAGCTCATGATGTATGCAGAGAGCAGTGGAATAGCCATTGCGCTCCTGCAGGAGCCATATGTGGGGAAGGCTGGGAGGGTGAAGAGGTACGGTAGGATAAGGATCTTCCAGAATAGCGGAACAGGAGAAGGGACTGTTAAAGCGGCGATCGCTGTTTTTGACCAGAATTTAGTGGTCACGCAGTGCCCAGAACTCACTACCAATAACATCGTGGTGGTGAGGATCCTAACTGCACACTGGAAGATAACCATCGCTTCGTGCTACTTCGAGCCTGACCGGCCGATCGAACCTTATCTTGACCACATTCAAAGTATCTGCCAGAAGGAGGATCTTAGGAGAACTCTTTTAGGAGGTGACACTAATGCCAAAAGCTCGTGGTGGGGTAGCCCAATAACGGATAAAAGGGGGGAGGATCTGTCTGGGACCCTTGATGAGCTGGGCATGAGAGTCCTAAATGAAGGCACTATACCGACCTTCGATACAATAAGGGGAAACAGGCGCCTTACCAGCCACGTCGATGTGACAGCTTGCTCGGGAGACATATTTCATTTACTGGAAGACTGGAGAATCGACGAGGGTGTAACCAGCTCCGACCACAATACCATTATTTTCAAAATTAAGCTGACGAAACCGCAAAATCGAATAATAGAAAGTACGACCAGAATTTACAACACAAAAAAGACAGACTGGAAAAAATTTACACAGACAATGTTAGAACTTATAGAAGAAGAAAATTTGACGGAAGGAAATATTGAAATGATAAATGACACTAAACTTTTGGAAAAGGTAGTAGTAAAATACGTAAATATAATCAAAACAGTTTGCGATAAAGTTATACCCAAAAAGAAAACTAATAATAAAAAATTCAACTTACCTTGGTGGGACTCGGAGCTGGAAACACTCAAACGGCGAACAGTCACGCTCAAACGACGCGTTCGTTGTGCTGCCCCGGTGCGGAGATCTAGTGTGGTAGAAGAATACCTGAAAGCAAAAGAGAAGTATGAGGAAAGAGAAAAAGAGGTACAGTTAGAGAGCTGGAAAAATTTTTGTGGGAAACAGGACAAGGAAGGGATGTGGGAGAGTATATATAGGGTAATCGCGTCCACATCAAGGAGGGAACCGGACATTTCATTGAATAAAGATGGGAACTCTTATGGCCCGGAGGAATCGGCGCGATTACTGGCGGAGACCTTTTACCCTGAAGACGACCCAAATTTGGACGGAGCTGACCACCGCCGAATTCGGGGGCTCGCAGATGAAGTGGATGTTTGGACACAAACGGAACGTTTGGATCCACCATTCACTCTTTGCGAGGTCCTCGCGACGGTGGATAGCTTTAAGCCCAAAAAGGCCCCCGGCAGGGATGGATTCACCGCGGACATCTGTCAGCATGCCATAACCGCTCGACCCGAAGTATACCTAAGCATTGCAAACAAATGCCTAGAGCTTGGCTTCTTCCCAGAAATATGGAAATCTGCGACTGTAGTGGTCCTCCGCAAACCCGGGAAGCCGGACTACGCTGACCCCAAAGCATACAGGCCCATCGGGCTTCTGCCGATCTTGGGCAAGATCTTAGAGAAGCTGCTGATCACGCGCATTAGGTGGCACATTCTGCCTAGACTCAGTACTCGCCAGTACGGATTCATGCCCCAAAAAAGCACCGAAGACTCCCTCTATGACCTGATGAAACGTATTAGGGACAAGCTTCGTGAGAAGAAACTTATCATAATGGTTTCCCTGGACATAGAGGGAGCCTTCGATAGTGCATGGTGGCCGGCTATTAGAACCAGACTGGCTGAGGAAGATTGCCCCATAAACCTACGCAGAGTGATCAGCAGTTATCTTCGGGATCGGAGGGTCACTGTGAGGTTTGCCGGTGCGGAATATACAAAAAGTACCACGAAAGGCTGTGTCCAGGGTTCCATAGGCGGACCAACGCTATGGAACTTACTCCTGGACCCGCTACTGAAAAAAATAGAACGAAACGGGATATATTGTCAGGCGTTCGCGGACGACATCGTTTTAGTATTTGACGGCGACTCGGGTCTGGAGTTGTCTCTGGGGGTCAATGCCGCTCTCGAACTTGTACAGAAGTGGGGTACAGCTAACAAACTGAAGTTTGCACCCCATAAAACTCAAGCAATGGTGGTCACCCGCAAACTGAAGTATGATACCCCACGCCTGACCATGGCCGGGATCGACATTGACCTATCCAGTGACATAAAAATTCTAGGCCTGACTATCGACAATAAATTAACTTTCAATAAGCACATTAACATGCTCAGTGTCAAGGTCGCCAATATTTATAAACAGATTGCAAGAACCGCGAGAACCAGCTGGGGGTTACAGCCTGAGGTCTTAAAGACCATCTACACTGCCGTGATAGAGCCGGTGGTGTTGTACGCGGCGAGCGCTTGGGCGCCTGCAGCTTTAAAGTTGGGTGCTCGGAAGCGGCTTGACGCGATGCAAAGGGGTTTTGCCCTGAAAATCGTAAAGGCACACCGAACTGTCTCCCTAAACTCTGCCCTGCTACTTGCCGGATTGCTGCCTCTCGATCTTAGGATCCAGGAGGCAGCTGCCCTGTACAAGGTCAAAAAGGGCCTATCCGATGAAGTGCTTGGGGATAGACAGGTTGAGTTCAGATTCGGGCCTCACGATTTGCAACACCCTGCCGAACGGGTCGCACTCAGTTTCGTCTGCCTCGACGACCAAGACCAAGTCGACAGGCACAGTGGTCAGGCAGTGCGAATTTATACAGACGGGAGTAAGCTTGAAGGAGGGGTTGGAGCGGCTATTTCTATTTGGAATAGCACCGCGGAAACCAAAGCCTTCAAGCTGAAACTCGCTTCGCACTGCTCTGTCTACCAGGCGGAGCTGTTTGCCTTGCATAGGGCAACCCTGCATATGCTGGCGAGTCCGGCTAGCTCCTTTGGCCTTTATTCTGACTCCAGGTCCGCTCTGGAGGCGGTTGTAGGCCGGAAATCCCTTCATCCACTTGTTCCAAAAATTAGAGACAACATAAAGGACTGTCTCGCCCAGAATAAGGTGGTCTCCCTGTTCTGGGTGAAAGCACATGCTGGATTGGAGGGAAACGAGCGCGCGGACTTGCTAGCCAAGCAAGCCTCCAAGCTTAAAACGAAACCCGACTACGATGCAGTTCCGATCTCATTCGTCAAGCGAATTCTTCGTCAGAATTCGATTGACGAATGGAATCGTAGATACAAATCAGGCCAAACAGCCGCCGTCACGAAGCTCTTCTTCCCCGACGCAGCAGAAGCGTATAGCATCATCGTCAAGCTGATGCTTGACCACCTGACAACGCAAATTCTTACTGGGCACGGTGGGTTCTCCGAATACCTGCACCGCTTTAAGTGCAAGAGTGACCCATCGTGCGTGTGTCAGCCTGGGATTGAAGAGACGGTGACACACATTATATGTGAGTGTCCTATCTACGGCAGCGAAAGGGCTGAGATCGAAGCCGACATAGATGCAGTGATAACAGTGGACACACTGCATTCTATCATTAAAAATAAACAGAAGAGAATGCGATTCCTCGAGTTCTGTAGAAAAATTTGCCAAAAAACCACAAACCGGAATAGAGATTTAACCACACACTAGAAACAAAAAAAAAAAAAACTAGACAAAATTATGTAATAATCTTAAATAAACACGAACAACAATTCTCCCTGTAACCAAGAAAAAAACGTTTAACAAAGTCTCTGATTACGTCAGAGGGACGAGTAAAAAAAAAAAAAAAAAAAAAAAAAAAAAAAAAAAAAAAACCTAAACCTAAACCTAAACCTAAACCTAAACCTAAACCTAAACCTAAACCTAAACCTAAACCTAAACCTAAACCTAAACCTAAACCTAAACCTAAACCTAAACCTAAACCTAAACCTAAACCTAAACCTAAACCTAAACCTAAACCTAAACCTAAACCTAAACCTAAACCTAAACCTAAACCTAAACCTAAACCTAAACCTAAACCTAAACCTAAACCTTAACCTAAACCCTAACCTTAACCTTATGCTTAAGCTTAGTCTTAGTTTAAATTTAAACTTGAACCTTATTTTGTAGTAATTTTTATTTATTTCTAATTATTTATTTATCTTGTGTTTTTATCTTATTGATTATATAAAAATTTATGTTTTTAATCGATTTTTAATGATATCTACAATTATATATACTCTGTACAGCTTAGCCGTCAGTGATGACATTTCATGTTATTTAATTTTATTTTGACAGTCGAATTTGAGACAAGAATTTGTAAGCTGCTTTATTTACAATGTTTGCGATCTGTTGTTTTATATGTTATATTTGAACGGTAAGATAAGAACATTTTTAATGAGACATTGTTAAATGGTTAAAATAAAATAGTTATTTTTGAAAATAATATTTTCATAGTAGTATAGTAGTATGTAATATTTATTTGATTATTTGATGTTTTTAAGTACATTAAATACTTCTTTTATTAAAAAGAAAAATATTGTTTGTTTTTTTTAGGGATATAATATCTTTTTAGTTTTTATATAAACTGTATTTATAAAGAAAATTTAAATATGATCTACATTTAAGAAGAAAAAAAAAAGAGAGTGTTATAAAGGAAATTGTTTAAATATATACTTATTGAACAAAATTAGTTAATTTTAAATAACATATTAGCTGTGAGAAAATATCTTTAAAAATAAAAATATATATATACAATACCATAAAAATTACACTGTTTTTGTTAATAATAATTGTTTCTCTTAGTTTCAGGTTGCCATGAAAATATACCATAAATTTACATGAGTCACAAGTTACAAAATTAGTGTAAGCAGTTGTTACATCTGTACCATAGCTCGGAAGATTTACAACGGAATATAATTATTATTAGCATTTGTCCAGTTTTTATTTGCTCTAATGGATATTATTTATACTCTTAGCACCCTCAATGTGTGTAATGTATATTATTTAAAAAATGTATATTAAACAAACCATGTTTTTTGTAAAATATATAATAATTAATGATAATTTTATTTAAAAAAAAAAAAAAAAAGAAAGGCTATTTTCTTCTTTCAAAATATTGTATTTAACTTTTCTTGTAATTTGTCAATGGAAGAAAATTATGTAATATTAAGATAAATTAATAAAATATCTTTATTATATTGAAGTAGAATACAAATTACTTGTTAAATGTGATATTGTGTCAAATTTCATTTGCTGTATACACATATAGTCAAAACAAAATCATATGTTCGCTATTTACATTATTTTCTGAAATAAATCTTTAACTATTGGTCTTTTATTTAACTCCAAACTAGCGACATCTATTGATCTTTACTGAAACTAAATAAATATAGAACTCTTTTGTCTCTGGATATTGTCTCTATTGAGATAGGTTATAGAAAGGTAAAAATGAATGTTGTACACGTGTGACCGCACGCTCGTGTTTATTCTATTAAATAAATGTCATTAATATCATATACATGCTGCGTAAAGTAAACACTATTGCTTTGCTGTAAACATAAGTTGGAAAAAAGTCATTTTCCACTAAACATCTGGCTGCGTCAATAAATGAGATACGATTTGATGTTTAAATCGATACTCAACAGTAATTCAGATATTCATTAGCTTTATATTTAGCTTTATATTCATTAAAGATCAGCTCGATTTCAAATCCATTATGTTAAGACATTTTTTGTGTTAAAAATGTTAGTATTAATGAATAGTAAATTAATAATTTTGGCAATTTAAAATTGAGATACTTGTCTTTAAATTTATTTTACTTAGTATAACTATATGTGTTTGAATTTTTTTTTTCAAATTTATTTGTGATTAACATCTTTTTATTTCAAGAAAATCATTTGATCGCTAAATATTTTTCTTTTCAAACTTTTCTTAAAAGTATTTCATTAGCGCCTGTAGTGTAGACTGTAGACATATAGACTTACGTTAGTATTTATCTACAGAGAAAATAATACAAAGAATACAGATTAATTGAATCTAAATTTTATAATTATTTTTTTACACTATATAAAATTTGTTAGTAATTTGAAGGGAACCAAATATTCATATTTAGTAAGGCGATGTGAATTATTCTCTCTGTTCTTGTGTCTGTCACGACTCACAAGACTGTAGGTACTGGTATTTGTATTGTAGGCTTCACTCTCTTGTTCTACGTGACTAATCTATGCTCTATCGCTAATACAGTAAGTTACTAATATATGAATCATTATATATGATGGTGGCCTAGAAGAATTCGCTTGCAGTGATAAGGCCGCCATTACATGTAATCTCAATGTAAGTGTTATTTGTTGTGAAGTGCTCAACGTGCTTACTATTTGTAAAGTATAGGGACACGTCAATGACACACGACGGATCAACCAGGGTAGTGAAACTTAGAGTTTCAATTTTTTTTATTTATTTACTACATTTTATTACGACCTTACATGTTAAGGGAGCTATTCTCTGTATCGATGTGTTCAATAAGGACGAATGAGGCTCGCTATTTCATTTCTCCCATGTGGCGCAGCACTTTGCACGCATCTGATACGTCTATAGTCTTATAAAGCGAATGACGCAGTTTATTACTGTGTGGTTGATTTATGTCGTTTATGAATTTTGTTCATTATTTGTTCTAAAAGGCCCCTTTCGCTTAGACACGACATCTTCAGTTCATTTAGGACTTGAATTACCATAATTAAGTAATATACCTGGCTCATATGTGTAGGTAGCGCGTTAATTTCAATTTAGTTGGCCGTGAAATGGTGGAAATATAATGTATATCATCTAAATATTTGACTGCTTTTAAGTTTAATTCATGTTTCACGCGTACTGATAGGAACTTTGCCGCTGCTGTGTCATAAGGCGGTCGATACAAACCGGCTATTTTTCTTGCTATATATTTGAGTCTATGATCACATAAATACGATTCCGAATCCGATCATCGGGCATTTAGTCTCTATATACATACAATAATTTTCGTGAATTCCTTTTATAAGGATAGGGATTTGATGATTAATTTTAAATGCAGGGGACAGGTGACATAAGTATTTACAATAAAAAAAAATGATAGACAATCGGAAATTAACTAAATTGTTATACTTTTTTTATTATTTTGGATAGACACTATAGGATTATAATCAATATATTTATAATTTTATGACGTAATGTTCGTACAACAAAATATTTTCTTTTATTATGATTCAAAATTTCTCAGATGGTAAATTGTTTTAATTGAAAAAGACAATTTTTTGTCTTTTGTTGTGTTCGAGTTTACTCATGAAAAAAAAAATTTTGTTAAGTATTGTAATAATACTATTTCAATATAATGTAATCGTATTTTCTATACGAATTTAT
The DNA here is from genome assembly GCA_037178615.1 of Dione vanillae. NCBI lineage: Eukaryota > Metazoa > Arthropoda > Insecta > Lepidoptera > Nymphalidae > Dione > Dione vanillae. Next base: position 22,960 of record JAZFAU010000110.1, read on the forward strand.
AAGGGTGTTAGTTTTATATGTAAGTAGTGTAGTTTAATACGAAGCACGTGAAGCAGCCAACATGCTGAAATTTTGGGTATGTCATTTTAATATTCATAATTTTTGTACTTAATTTTTTTTTTGATAAAGTAGATCTGTTTTAAGCTATCAGTCAATTGTTGAATTGTCAATTAATTGGGTTATTTTTTTAATTTTTAATTGAGGAATTTACTCAATATATTTTGTATTTCTTCTTCACAAAAATCGAGAAACAAGTTGGGATAAATTAGTTATTTGTATTATTAAAAATTCGAGTACTTTTTATATAATTATAATCTTAACTTAAAAAAAATGATAATACGAATAATTTTTAAAGTCTTTTGAAGAATAAAAATATACGAATATTATTCTTTTAAAAGAAGTAAAAACAAATTGGAATATAAATATAGTGTCATAAAAATATATAGAGTAAATGAAAACCTATATAAAGTAATATTTCAATATCTAATAGTAAAAATTAAACGATTTAAATAAATAAATAAAATTAATGATAAAATATGTCTAAGTGGTACCTAAAAATATTACAATATAAAAGGTATACCGTTGTTGTTCTAATTGCTGTAAACGATGAATATAAATAAATAAATAAAGAAAGAATATGCAATTAAGAGAAATAAAATATAATCACGACTTATCCCGGATATGACTTAAAAGATGTCTTTAAAGTAATATTGTATACACTATATAGTTTAAAAGGGCTATAAAAGATATGTTTCTCTTACAAGGAAATACATAGACATGTACGTACCTACGTACTAATACTGAGACGTGACCAATTTATACTTTAATTTTAATAATACTTAAATAATAAGGAACTTCTAGATTATAAGATATTATTAATATTACTTTAGATTTTAAATAGTTTTTTTCTTTTCTGCTTAAATTAAGGTTACCTGGGTTTTTTATTCTTTATGTATTTCTGTCATGTTTTGAAAACGTTATTTAAAATAAAAATTATTCCCAAAAAATGAATGTAATAAATCAGCTAATTGTTATCGAAAAAAATATATACTTGTAATTACAAATATATACTTGTAAAATATATACTTGTAGTGTGGTAGCCTGCGGCATTTCTCAAGTGTAAGTTTAGTGTATGTATGGATCAGAATAAATCAGAACCTGGTACCAACAAGACGTCTTTAATTGATCCCAACCTTACATATTAATAGTATTATGATGAAAAATATTGTTATTAAATAATTATTTTTTATTTTATTTGTGAATTCAAAAATGATGTTGCTAAAAGGATGTTTAATGACCCAATTGTTTTTTTTATTTGCTTTAGATATTTTGTTCTATGAAATTTTCAGTTGAAAGGTTCCTAAAATTTATTGCTTTTATTATTATTTACATTTTTTTTGGTCAATTTACATTGGCATAAAAATATAAGTAGCATATTGAGAAAGCGATTCCAAACGACGCGTAGCCGTCCGGTGGCGCCACCTAATTCTGGCTTTTCAGGTGGAAAAAGTACGACAACAGATAAAAAATCGACGAAAATGGAACTGCTCACTCAATATAAAAGTTTCCAGTTAGGTAAGTATTTTAATATGCGTTTTATTTCAAGTAAAACACTGCTATTATACAGGTGTATATGTAGTGCCGACCTTATATGGAAGCGTAGCTTAAACTAGTCTTTATAACTGTAGCAAAATTATAAAAAAAGTTTTTTATTTTTATAAAGAACAAAATGTTTTTACAAATAAAATAAATAATTTAATAAGCATCTCATAATAAAACGACAGTTTAGAGGAGGAGGTTTTAAAGGACCGTCGTGGCGCAGAGGCGTAAGCGTCTGCCTGAAAACGCGACGGTTTGAGGGTTCGTTTCTATTTTAATTTTCTTCTCTCTGGAAATTAGGCAAAACGCGGCGTTGAGTTCCGCCACTCAACACACAATTCCTCGAAAAAGGCGGAAAGCGGGGACGGAAAAAAGCAACGGAGTGTCTTAACACTAGCTTCGTATGGTTTCTGCAGTTCCCTCTGCCTACTCTGCCGTGTGCGGGATAAAGCGTGAAGCTAAAAAAAAAGAGAAAAAAAAAATGGTTGCCTGTAAAGTGGGTTTTACGGGCGAAAATTTTACGTGACAACGTCTTTTTCTCGGTAGAATATTTATTGATATGATTAATAATTATAATATAAATTGCACAAATTTTAACTATAGAAAATATATTTTGTTTACTAAAACATTGTAAATGTGTCAGCATGTGCGCGGCGGACCGATTATAGTTCGGTGACAGTTGACACATCGTTACGTTACTTTTTCATATGCGACTCCGAGCCGCAACCTAATTTAAGACGTTGTCACGTCAAAAAATGTATGTAGTTATTGTACACTTACCTGTCAGAGCTGCAACGTCGCACAAGTCTCACAAAGTAAGTTTCGAATTATAGGCGGTGACGGGATGGACACTCGACACATTCACTTTAGTTTTACTTGAACTCACATTGAGCATGCGCCATTTTGAAAATAAGAATAATTAAAAAATAGAAACAAAATTATAAAATAAAAAATATTAACAATACACAAAACTTCATTCACAAACTTCACTAAAGCTTATTTAACTACGTCACAAGATTCTATTTAACAAAGTAATTAAAAAGTATTTGAAAAAATCACAGACTGATATCACGAACATATTATGTCGTATACTTCAAACGTGAAGCGGTACGCGGTACTGATAGTTCATATAATAGAACTCTGAACAATTGATACTTCTTAAAATTGGCATTACCATTTCCGTAATTAATAAAGTCTTACTTCATTGCAAATTCTCATGTCAACGTACTTTTATAAATGTACTTTTCACGTAATGGCCGCAAACAAATGTAATGATTGCAATAAAATATCATTTGTTTTAAAAGAAAAATATTAAGTATTACATGTTATCAATAAACCTTTTTGTAAATATAGTAAAGGAATTATAAAATGTCAAATGACTAATCCCATCGTCCATGTTGGCATGGTCAGCTCTTTCGTATTTTGCGTCAATTTTGCGGGAAACGAAAGCGCCACTTCTTAAATCATTCAGAAATAAACGCTTGATAACAACATAGAAATTTAAAATTAATTAAAATTATTTTATGACGTTTAGTTTTGGATTAAAACAATAAATACTATTACTTTAATATTTACAAATGCATAAATAATGAGTAATGAATTAACATCCGCCTGATTATAATATTATTGATATTACGTAATATACATAATAAGGACAATATCAAAAATAAATATTAAAAACTTTGTTAGAATTTTTTCAAATGGTGTAAAGATTTTGCATATACACTTTTAAAATATGGTTATAACTTTATATATGGGAATATTCTTGCACATTGTCGGAACGCCTGTGAGTTTTATAAGAGCAATTACTTCTATTGTAGTATTAACTATCTTTATGCACTTGTTTTTATTTTTGTTTCACCGTCATATTTCTTATTACTTATTACTTTGTTACAAGTTGTACAAGCACGTTCGTCCTTTTAATAAACCAAAAGACTTCCAGACCAGTAGCAAGTTATTTTAATATTATTTCCTCATAAATCCTTCATTTGGTCAGCTTCGAACCGAATAGAATCAGCTGTTATCTTTGATAAATATTGTTTCAAAAGGATTTGAAAGATGAAATTTTATTTAGAATTGGAATGTGCATTTATTTAATGAAGTTAAATATTGAACTTTAATTAAATTAACTAATTTTAGCCCAACATCCAGGTAACTAACTAATTAGCATAAGCTTATTGTATAAGGTGAGTTTGTCGTTATATTATATTACACTAAAATATTGCGTTACATTATCTGTTGCATACCTACAGCATTGTTAGAAAAGTTTAAACGTACCATTTATTTATATTTATTAGGTACAGTAAGAAATACATTATTTTAACTATTATAGTATTATATAGCAAGTTATTATGTCTATGTCAAAACACGTGCCTAGTTTTAAGGTCCAGTTAGTTTAATGCTTACGTTATTTTAACTCTGTTTGTTGTACAAAGCAATACTAGTTATTGTTTAATAGCTATATATAGGTATTTACTTGTAATATAATATATAGTAAAAATTAAATTCTGTAACTTTAGATTTTTGTTAACAATCATCATTATTTAAATTGTTTATTTAACCTGATCATTGTATAAGTTCCAGGTTGATTGCACTCGACTCCCAAAAAGTCAGAGGAACGAGAAAAAGCGATGAAGCTTTAAAGGCCGATTAGGCCATGACATCGTTAGATAACACTTTTTCTGCTGATGTTTATTGTTTTATTATACCATAATTACTACTCAAGTGCCAAATTTTAGTAGTAGTCCTCTCTTAAAGTTTAATGTTTATTTAGACGAAAATAATTTTATGCCTGTTAGAGAACAACTTGACAATTCTGATTTTCCTTATAATAAAAAGCACCCTTTATTATTACAGTCCACTCATCATTTTACGAAAAATTATCTGATCACGAGCATAAAAGATTGATGCACGCTGGTTCAATTAGAGAAAACTATTGGCTTATAGAAGGTCATGATTTAGCCAAGGTTTGTTATCATAAATGTTGTCGAATGAAAAGTAGGGTTGTTACTCCTTTAATGGGAAATTTACCACGGGAGCGCGTCCTCCCAGGTCATCTCTTTGAGACAACAGGCGTAGATTACGCCGGCTCTGTCAAAGTCGCAGTAGGTTACTTAAGGTGTATAGGGCAATTTTTATTTTCTTCACTACCAAAGCTATTCATTTGGAGCTTGCTTAACGTGGCTTAACGCGTAAAAGTTTTTTACTCGCCTTATATAGATTTTTTCGAAAAGGGGAAGACCCATTGATATCTTTTCTGATAACGACACCTCATTTGTTAGTGCGTACAATGAGCTATCAAAATTCTTTAAAACTAGTAGCGACTAGTAGACCTTGAGTGAAAGTCTGGCCAACGACGGGATAACACTATTTAACACTATTATAATTCTGTAGCAGCACTTTGTAAGACGTCCCTTGAAACAAGATGTGCATGCCACAAAAGCAACGTCTGTCCGATAAAACTGTATGCCGCCACTAGTGACGTCATCGAAACGAGATTAGTCCCGAAAAGGACTGTTTTGTTACGTTCATAGTCGATAAAAACAGGAAGCGTATAGTTCTGAAAAGAACTGTTTTATTTTCATCTGCGAGCAGCTATTATTTATTCTTTACATCACATGACGAGTTGACACGACGAACTTCGGTGCAGACATCCTCTCTCCGCGCGGCGCTCGAGCGAAATATTCGACGCCTTTTTTTTTTTTTTTTTTTTTTTTTTCGAAAATGACTTGAATGCTGTTGACCTCAATTGGCCTTGACAGCGTCACCGGGCGGGGGGGGACGGAGTGTGCCTCGTCCCCAGAGAATAAAGTGAGCATTGATGGCTGCTCAGAAGAAGGTGTGTAGGACGGTCATGGACCGGCTGGCCCCGCCGCGCCGAGGCGCGGTCGTGCCGTTGTGAGAGATGGGCCGCGTCGCCTGTTACGGCGGCGACGGCGAGTCTTTGGGACTGAGGAGTGTAGCCTTCCGTTGTAGTTACGGTTGGCTACAGTAATTGGGTCATCGGGGTCTAGAAGAACGTTTCGAGGGCGTCGAAGTAATTTGTGGGGATGGGGAGCGTATTTAGACGCTTCAACGATTAGGGGATTGGGATGAGAGTCTGCGCGCTCGTAGTAGCGCTTGGCTAAGCCTTTGCAGAACTCTTTGATCGATTCCAATTCGAAGTCTTTGTGTAGGTCAACGTTGCGAACGTAATTCGACGCCACGCGTGGGGCAATATTTATAGTATCGCGTCAGCGTAGGCGACTCGGCAAGATGCGCGCGCAGCTCGACGCGAGATGGATGCGCGCGCAGCTTGGCTCGTGACGTCAGCATCCGAAGCATTATTTTTATCCAATTATTTTTATTGTTTTATAAACCGTTTTCCTATTGGTCAATTTTACTTAGATTTTTGTATATATACTGGCACATTTTGAAAATAAATCATTCCTTCCTTCAACCACTAAACTGGAGTATTATTTCCAAAGTTGAGCTCTCCTCTAAAATTCAAATTGAAGCTATTTTGAACTCTCATCCACTAACGCTGCTGTCTTTGCTACACGCCGCTGAGTCCTGGTCATTTTCTCATCGGTCGTCCGCTTACTTCTATATCACAGCAAAACTATGGAGATCATGTCACAAATCATTTAATTCGTTTTAAACGAATTGAGCAACTCCGTCAACATTTCTGGATGACTAACTAACTAAAGAGTATGTTGTTGAATTGCAACAACGCACTTAGTGGCGTTTCTGCAGGGACATGCTACAGCTCAATTCCTTGTTGGTAATAAAAGAGGAAAATCTACCACCTCTAAAATTAAAAATTGGAACGAATTCAGCAGGACGAATTCAGAATTGAGCAGTTCATCCGTCCAGTTGATCCAATGGAGTTGTACGTGTTGCTGATATACAGACGTCAACGGGAGTACTAAGAAGAGCATTTAACAGAATCTGCCTGTTACCAATAATTACTTCTGGTTGAAAGTTCCGCTTTTAACGGCCGGAAGCATGTTGGAACGCCTGTCAGTTTTATAAGAGCAATTACTTTTATTATCGTATTAACTACCTTCACGCACTTTGCTTTTATTATTTTGTTTCACGGTTTTCACGGTAATACTTATAACATACCAATATTTGCTATTTTAATAATTAAAACATTTTTAAGAGATATTTTGCATCTGTTTTTTTAACAAAATTATACGCGGGAATATCGACTGTTCATTGGTACACAAAATATGGAAGCAATTCCAAGTCCGTTAGTGCGTATCTTTCAGAACTAATCCAACATTGTAAAGTAAAACTCTGAGAACTAATTTAGGCCTCAGTTTACATATACAAAGAATATTACAATCATATAATTCAATAACAAAAGAAAAAGTGTTCATAGATATTTTTCAATATAAGAAAGCTTTTAAAATGCATGCAAAAGTATAAAATAACAGTTGATTAATGATTATTCATAGTAAAAATTTAATACTTTTACAATAATACTTATTGATTTTTAATAACTGCATTTTTTATTATTATGATTTTATTGGATTTTTTAATTGTTGGCTTTTAACTCTTTTGATTTTTTGGCGAAACTTTGATATAAAATAAGTTTCTAAGAAAACTAGCGCCAGGTTTGATATTTTTTATATTTCACCACTAGATGGCATATAGGTAGGATAATATTATTATATGTAGGATTAACTATGATAATAAAATTGTTTCATTATTTTTATTTTATTTGCTAATACTTATATTTTCTTTGACAATGTTGTCTTATTATTCATTCATATTTTAAATAAAATAAATAAACTATATTTATTTTAATGGCAACATTGAATTACTACTAAAGTATGGCAACATACTTAACGTTGCCACACTTTCAAAATTTGTGCTCGCTTTTATGTTCTGGATCATTGATGATACACAACTTATATTGGTGTTTATTTTGGTAATTTTTTACCACGTTGCTTTTTATTGGACTCTGGTACTTGCTTTGACGATCTACCTTAGCGAGATTGTAGAAATCATCGATTTCTTCTAAAACCTGGTTCTTCACCATTAGCACAAATCAGAACAATAAATATTACGTGAAACCTAATATAACACCTATATTAGTTTTTACACATTATTTTGTAAGTTAAAATAATAGATATTTGTATTGTTAAATTATTTTTATAATAACAATGACTCAAATATTGATTGTTTTTAATATTTTAGAACACGAGACTCTTCCCAATAAATGTCAGGAAATTGCAGATATTTTTTTATCTTCGATAAATTGTTTAATGGTCATTCTTATAACGTTGATTAATAGTCTTATCATAAAATTAATTATACACAGTTTGTTTAACTAAACGTAACTAAAGTCTTAAATAGTAAATAAACGACCTTTAATATGAATGACCTCATCAAAATCTTTTCTTCATAATTAAAGTTATGGTGTTTAACCTCATCAAAATATAAGCATATGAATTCTGTTATGGATTACAACAATATCCATATCAACCAGATTGAAAAATACATGTTTTATTTTGTTCTTTTAATAATAGTAATTTAATTTAAAATGTATTTAATATTTTAAAAATATATCTGGGTATTCTGAACGGCCATCTAGTGATTTTTTTAGTACTAATGACGGCCTCTGTCGCTGTTGTGAATCTATAGGTAGTAGTTTTAGTGTATCATATATGGCTTTTATTGTGGCAACTATTGTTAAAACATTTTTTAAATTATTAAACTTTTACTACAAAAAAGTTAATTTTTATATTGTCTTTTATTATATATTTTTATTTCTGTATATACATTTACTATATACTTATAAAAAAGTTTAAATTATTAGTTTTAGAAGAATATTATGTTTCACATGTTGAGTTAGCCTTTAAGTGTAGTGTGGACAGGATTTTTACATCAATTTGTCATATATTAAAGCTAAAATACACTGTGTACTAGGTTGGCGCGCTAAGTAAATAAATATTGATATAATTATTGGTGTCAACATTGAAGTTAGTAAACCTATGCTTACTCATACATGTTTGGTAGTCACGCATTGAATCCGATACTGTCTCATTTTACATGTAATTCTTTCTAATCCGTTGGTGTTGGTTACTTGCTCCTTGTACTCCTATGAAGGACGTGCTTATTATAAAAAATATCAAGCCTCTCCGCGCTATGATCTATCAATCTATTCACTACCAATAATGAAAGGAGATAAAGCTTAAGACATGTGGTACCTAGGCAGGATTCATCTCACTCGATGCATGTAGTTTCAAGAAGATCAAATAAAACAGCTAAAATAAACAAGTTTTATTGACAAAATGTTTTTATAAAATTATTTGCTCACAATTTTGTTAAAAAAACATTGCTAATAAAATATAACAATATAATTAACAGTATATTTCAAACTTATATAATAATGAATCTTATGTATAGTTAACGGTTTTATATATTTTTTTTATTTTTTGTACTCATCGGAAGTCATGCGACATTGACATGTCATCTGTATGATAAAAATATTTGTGCGTTTCTGGCGGTCGGTCAGTAACGTCATGAACATAAACTGCGTGTATAACTGCTGTATCAAGGCGAACGATAGAAACGAGAGCACAGTATTTCTACACATTTTAAAAATATTACAAGTATAATATCTAAGTGATTGGCTTCTGAAGCGGCATCATCTAAGCTACTCCTTTCTGGAACTCAGTAATATGGCACTTTCGGAGACGTCACGCCAGGCTCAGGAAGTAGAAGGCGAGCAGCGCCACCGCGTAGAAGGCGCCGCTCAGTGCCAGCAGCGCGCGCACCGCCGCCCGCTGCGCGCGCGAGCCCCGCGCCCGCGCCCGCCACCGCTCCCGCACACGCTTGTGGGGTGCACTGTTGTCGCAGCGCGCTGCAGCGGGCGGCTGCGGCGTTATCTGCGCGCACGACGCGGTGGAGGCGGGGCTCGGCGAGCGCGAGCGGGAGCGCGGCTGAGCGGCCTCCTCCTGCGCCTCTGCATACGTGTCCGTGTCGGCCAGAGCGAACTCTGGCGCGGGCGCGTCGTCGTGCCCCGCGCGCTCCCCGCTGCCGCCGCTGCTGTCGACCTCGCGGGGCGCCCACTCGCGCTGCCACAGCTCGCTGCGAGGCGCGGCGCCGGCCGCCTGGCGGTAGTCTGGCAGCAGGCGGCGCGCAGGATATGCGCCCAGCGCGGCCTCGCCCGCCTCGAACACGCGGGGCAGATCGCGGCGCGCGCGGCGCAGCTCGGCGTAGCGCGGCGACACGGGCGGCGCGGGCGCGGCCGTCGCCAGCAGCACCCCGGCCCGCGGCGGCGGCGCGCGGCGTGCGGCCCGCAGCGGCGCGTGGTGCGGCGGCGCGCGCAGCGAGTGTGGCGCCGCGCGCAGCGGCAGGCCGTAGCGGAAGTAGCGGTCGCTGTAGACGACGGTGGCGAGTGCGCCGGCGCGCGCGGCCGGCAGCAAACTGCACACGGCGCGCTGCAGGCGGGCGGGGTGCGCGGGGTGTGCGGGGCGGGCGGCGCGGCGGCGCGCCAGCAGGCGGCGCAGGGCAGCGCGGCGCGGCGCGGGCGCACTCTCGTAGGGCTCGGCGTAGAGGGCGCGCGGGGCGGGCGGGGGCGCGCGCGCGGCGTGGCGCAGGCGGCGCGCGCGGCCACGCAGCGGGCGTCAGTCGGCGGGCAGCGGGCGCGTGCGGCGCGCCTGCTCGAGGTCGTGCAGCGCCTCCAGCACGGTGGCGGCGCTCCAGGCCTGCGTGCGGCAGGAGTCGGCGCAGAAGGCGCCGCCGGCGTTGGTGAGCTCGGGCAGGCCGCGCCAGGGCGAGGTCTGCACCTCGCGCAGGTGCGGCGCGAGCGCGGCGTAGGCGGCCGCCACTGTCTTGGCGTACTTGCCGTTCTCGTGCGCGAAGGCGAGGCGCGCGCGCAGGTAGAAGCCGACGGGCCACACCCACTCGGGGCCCTGGTGGTAGTTGAACCCGTGCGCGACGGCGGGGTCGTCGCTGTTGTTGGAGTTGTCGTAGTCGCCGCGGTAGGCCCAGTCGGCGGGGTCGAGCGTCTTCATGCCGAGCGGGCCCAGCAGCAGGCGTTCGGCGACGTCCAGCGCCTGCCAGGCGTGGCGCGGGTCGAACAGGTCGGGCGCCACGGCCATGGCCACCACGAAGTTGCAGCGCAGCTGGTAGTCGGGCCAGGCGTGCGTGGCGCCGTGCGAGTCCTTGTACACGGCGCGGCGGTGCACGAGGTCGGGGCGCGCGTCGGCGGCGCCGGGCGCGGCCGGCACCCAGAAGTGGCGCTCGAAAGAGCGGCGGATGCGCTCCGCCCACTGCGCGAAAGTCCAGGCCGTGAGCGCGCCGTCGCGGTGGCGCCGCGCCACACCGGGGTAGGGGTAGCGGCCGGCGCGGTGCTGCGCCGCCAGCCACGTGGCCGCGGAGTACGCCAGCGCCACCAGCTCCACGGCGCTGCCGTCGCGAGGCGTGGCGGGCTTGCCGCGGGTGCCGGCCGCCTCGGAGGAGCCCATCTTGTCCATCCAGGTGCCGCAGTTGGCGTCGTTGCCGCCGAAGGGGAAGCCGGTCTCGGGATCGACGCCGATCTGCACGTTGAAGCCGCGGTCGGACATGTGCGCGTCGATCTGGCGGCCGGCGTTGCGCTCGCGGAACACGAGGCCCTGGAAGTGCACGTCGAGCGCCTCCTGCACCACGTCGTGCAGCGGCTGCGCGGCGGGCGGGTCGGCGGGCGGTGCGTCGTCGCGCGGGTAGAGGCGCGGCACGGGCTCGGCCAGCAGCGCGACGCCGGCGGGCGCAGCGGCGCAGTACTGCTGCAGCGCCAGCAGCCACCACCACACGGCATCTCGGCAGTTGTAGCGCGCGCCGCGGCCGCCGTCCAGCAGGTTGGGGATGAGGCCGTGCCGCAGACACGCCGCGAACGCCAGGATGTGGTTGCGCGCGTCCTGCACGAGCACACAAGAGAGACGGGCTTTTTAACGAGAATTTTCCTTCAAATCAACCGAAGAAACTAAAACCTTAGGATTAGTCTGGAAACCTCAGGAAGATATGTTTACGTTCGAGTCAAAATGGGAGCAAAGGGAGATGACAAGCAATGTCACAAAAAGAAGTCTATTATCGGATATATCAAAATTATTTGACCCCCTAGGATGGCTAGCACCTGTATCAACAAACAAGTATGGGCAGCAGATATTAAGTGGGATGATCGAGTACCGGATCACATATACTCCGAATGGATAAAAGTTCGGGGAGATATGAGTAATATTAAGAATTTAGAAATACCGAGGTGGATGCATACGCACGAGGGCGATAGTATCGAATTACATGGGTTCTGTGATTCTTCACTGAAAGCGTAGGCATGTGTTATATACTGTCGTATTCATAAGGAGGAAAGGTCATCTGTTGTTTTATTAACTAGCAAAGCAAGGCTCGTGCCAACCAGTAAGACCATTACACTACCCAGATTAGAACTGAGTGGAGCATTGCTTTTATCAAGGCTTATGAGTAAGGTCATGAAATGTCTTCAAGGTCTTAATATCAAAATATATGGCTGGGTTGATTCGATGGTGGTACTAGGATGGATTAATGGAGACCCTGCGAGATGGAAAACGTTTGTCGCCAACAGAGTCAAGGAAATCACGCATATAATACCGCCAGACTGTTGGCGATATGTCAAATCAGAGGAAAACCAGGCTGACTGTGCGAGCCGTGGCTTAACAGTATTATTAAGCCTCTTTATTTAACAGTACAGCAACAGTGTAACAGGCTTAACAGTATCTCAGTTAAAAGTACACAATTTGTGGTGGCAGGGACCGACATGGCTGTCACAATTTAATAATGATAACACAAAAATGGTATTTTCCACAGATCAGGAATTAAAAATATCAAAACAAGTTTATTTAGTTACGCAACAGGAAAATTGCACTATCATCGAAACAATTCTATCAAATTATAGTTCATTTAGAAGGGCTGTTCGGGTCGTAGCATGAAAAGAGTAACTTCAATAACCATTACCCACCCGCTCGAAGGAATATTGGGCATATTGGGGCTACTCTCACCATAACCTTGCAGATTCTTATGATGTTATTCTCCAAAACTAAGTTCATCGTGGACTTTATGAAAGCACGAAGGCACACATAAGAAAGAACTACTCAAAAAATTAACTACTTTAAGCCTAACTACAAATCGATATTTACAAAGAAGCCTAACCTGCCTAACAACGCCTATAAAAAGATTTATACAAAAACTTATCATACTTATTCTATGTACGGTCAATCTCCATGATGCGACGGAAAACATGTTTTAATGCATTGTCCGAAATTTCTAGAGTTGGACACCATACAACAGCAAAGTGGAATGCACATCATCAAAAACGTGCATGAAGTGTAATTTAAGCACAAAACTGAAGCGTTAATTATTAAGAAATTGTCGAATAATCTCCGAACTCAACTTTTAATAAAACTAATTAGCCGCATCTGTGTAACTTGAAACTTGCAGAGCCAGAATTTAAAATTTCTCGTCTAATCGACTTATTTTTAGGAGTGGATGTGTACTTACAGATTATCTTTTTTTTTTTTTTTTTTATATAATATAGGTGGCAAACGAGCTGACAGATCACCTGATGGTAAGTGAATACTGCCGCCCATGGACATTTGCAACACCAGAGGAGCTACAAAATGCGTTGCCGGCCTTTTAAATGGGAATACGCTCTTTTTTTGAAGGTCTGCAGGTCGTATCTGTCCAGAAATACCGCATGCGGCAACTCATTCCACAATTTTGTGGTGCGGGGCAGAAAATTTCTGCTAAATCGTACAGTTGTACTCTGCCAACTGTCAAGGTGGTGGGGGTGGTGGAGTTGTCGCATAGATCGATAACGGAAAGAGGCGGCAGGGATCAGTCCGAACAGTTCTTCAGAGCACTCCCCATGATATATGCGGTAGAGAATGCATAGCGAGGCTACATCTCTACGCAGTGCCAAGGAGTCGAGCCGATCAGAAATCTTTTCGCAATCGACAATTCGAGTCGCTCTCCTTTGAATGCGGTCTAGAGGGAGAAGCTGGTACTGGGGAGCCCCTGCCCAAAGATGTGAACAGTATTCCATGTGAGGCCGAACCTGAGCCTTGTAAAGTTGCAGGCGGTGAGCCGGCGTGAAATACTGTTTCGATCTATTGAGCACCCCGAGCTTCTTCGAGGCTAATTTAGCCTTACCCTCCAGATGATCACAAAACTGGACTTCACTCGATATGTCGACGCCAAGAATTCCGATATTGGCTGAGGCAGTTAGAGGAGTGCTTTCGAAACGGAGCGATACGACAAATGGCAGCTTTTTAGGAAATCGGGGGAGGTCCCAGATGATTGGCAAAGTGCAGTCATCGTGCCTTTGTATAAAGGCAAAGGTTCACAGATAGACTGTGCAAGCTATAGGGCTATCAGTTTGATTAGCTTAGGTAGTATACGCAAAAATTTTAGCGAGAAGAATGCAAGAAAGATCCGAAAGGCTACTGTGGGTGGCCCAAGGAGGCTTTAGACCAGGAAGAGGATGCATGGATCAGATCTTTTCCATCCGTATGATCACAGAGAAGTTTTTGGCTGTAAACCAAAAGGTTTTCTGTGCTTTTATGGACTTGGAAAAGGCGTTTGACAGGGTTGTGAGAAAGAAATTGTGGGAGATACTACCCCGGTACAATGTGAGCGGACCCTTGCTGCAGGCTGTAAAGTCTCTTTATAGAGATCACTCAGCCTGTGTGCGAGTAGGAGCCGACATGTCGCCTCGGTTTGGCATCCAATCGGGTGTCAAACAGGGCTGTGCCATGTCGGCTTGGTTGTTCAATTTGTATTTGGATAGCTGTCTCCAAGGACTGAAAGAAAGTGATATGGGTGTAAAAGTGGGTGACTTGAAGGTAAATTGCTTGTTGTACGCAGATGATGCAGTGCATATTGCATCATCAGAAAGCGAGTTGCAGGCATTGGACACCATTCTGAAAGACGGGTGTGAAACTAATGGTCTAAGCCTGAATGTAAGTAAGACAAAGGTTCTGGTATTTGAAAGAGACGAGGAAAGGACAGATTGCAAGATTTTCGTGAATGGAAATTTATTAGAACAAGTGAATGAAGTAGTATACTTGGGAAGTATGTTAAGTAGAGATGGTAGATGCGAAATGAATGTGGAAAGACGTGTTGCTGCCGGTAACAGAATGAACGGTGCCTTAGCTGCCTTGTTGAGACGGCAGAACGTCAGCGTCGCTGCACGTTTGGCCGTACACAATGCAGTTTGGTTCCGACGCTGTTATATGGCAGTGAAACGTGGGTATTACAGAAGAAGAATGAAAGAAAGATGAATGCTGTGGAGATGCGATCTCTTCGAAGGATATGCGGAGTCAGCTTAGCTGACCGAATCCGCAACGAAGAGGTACACAGGATGGTAGGTACCGGCGAGGATGTCATAGTAAGAATGAAGAAGAATGTGCTCAGGTGGTTTGGGCACGTCGAAAGAATGAGTGACGAAAGAATGGTAAAAAAGATATACGATGGAAAAGTGTGTGGTAAGAGAGGTAAGGGGAGACCTCGGTTGACTTTCGAAAACACAGTATCGAAGATATTGGAGGAAGGTCACGTAAAAAGCATGAGGACTCCCCGGAGAGCATGTATGAAGAGGTTAATGACAGTGGACGAGGCGAAAGAGGTATGCAGGGACCGCAGCGTTTGGCGCTCCGTTCTCTCTGACTACCCCGCTAGGGATAGAGCGTGATGTATGATGTATGTATGTATGTATACGTCCTTAAAGGACAACAACAGTCACCAGTTGAACAAACA
This sequence comes from Dione vanillae, assembly GCA_037178615.1. Lineage (NCBI taxonomy): Eukaryota > Metazoa > Arthropoda > Insecta > Lepidoptera > Nymphalidae > Dione > Dione vanillae. Next base: position 38,320 of record JAZFAU010000110.1, read on the forward strand.
CAGCTAGGGTGGATTTTATGCGGTAGGATGAAAGTCTTCAATTGTTGTGGCGCTGGTCAATATGGAGGAATTGACCAAATTCTGGGAAAACGAGGATATTAAAGAAAACTGCATCGAGGACTCAAAAATCGAGGACAATTGTGAGGATTTTTGCAAGAAAACCGTTCAACGTGGACCGGACGGAAAGTAAATAGTGGAAATGCCGATCGCTTCAGATTGCAAAAGTAAGCTCGGTCTAAAATCTATCGTAATATCCCAATTTCTTCAACTAAAGAAACTACTTCAAAGAAATAAAAAACTTGCATCGATGTACAAGGATTTCATGAATGAATACGAATACTTAGAACATAATGAAATCAACTACACCATCTCGAGTTACTTTTGTTAGAAAAGTGCCCAAGCTTACAAAAGGATATTCAAGCTTTAATTTTAAATTGGCACACATACAAGTTTGCATATACAGCGGATATAGAAAAAATGTACCGCTGTATATAGATAGCCGAACACTGCCCAAGTTCAAACTTGGATGGAATACTGCAGTCACCTCTTGGATGATGAAGCCAAATATCATTTTGACGCTCTGGACTCAGTTGACACACCTAAATGTCAAAGTCAACGTTTTAGCATCTCGTTTTTCTTTCAAAAGAAATCTTTTTCTTCTGCTTGGATCGGATAAGAAGCCGGAAGCTTCAATATCCACCTACCTGTGTTTTCTAGTTTCCAAAAAGCTAGAGAGTTGTGAAATAGGAAACGATAATGGAAATGTTGGTAGAACCTTAGGAACTGCATATTCGAAGCTGTAACAGAGGTATGTGGCGGAGGAAAAAGAGGCTTTAGCAAAAAGCGCGACGAATGGTGGAATAATGAAGTGAAAGATTCTGTAGTAGAAAAGAAGAAGGCATGGCAGCAATATATAGCTTCGAGTAAGGATTAAATTGTGAAAGAGATTAAAAAGAAAAAGCATAATCTGCAAAGGTATCAAACAAAAGCACTGATAAAGGTGAAGTGAGAAAAGACTGAGAGAAGAAGAGATGAAAGGTTTACGAAGAGCTTCCGGGAAAATACGAAGCTTTTCTGGCCAGAACTTAGTAATTCACGGGTTGTTCGTCAATCTTTACAATGATAGGGGTGTTTTCGAAGGACGGCGAGATATTAACAGACAGGTCGTTTGCAGCGATGGAATTCTACGAAAAGATGTGATGACGATTCTGTCTCAAGTAACAGCGACAAGACTTAGCGTCTTGATATGTTGAACGCAGATGGCGAAATCAGTATAAAAGAAATTAAGAGTGCAATAAGAAGCCTGAAATGTGGTAAGTCACCGGTAGAACATGGAGCTACTACCGAAATTATCAAATATGTTGGGCCTTGCATCTTTAATTTGTTTTGGTTTCTACACAATTTACGCTAGGGGGAGGTCCCAGATGATTGAAAAAAAGCAGTTATCGTGAGTTTGTATAAAGGCAAAAGTTCACAAGTAGACCGTGCAAGCTATAGGGTTATCAGTTTGTTTAGCTTAGCTTACGTGGTAAAGTATATGTAAAAATTATAGCGAGACAAATGGAAGAGAGATCCGAAAGGCTGCTGTTGGAGGCCCAGAGAGGCTTTAGATCTGGAAGATAATGCATGGATCGGAACTTTTCCCCCCATATGATCAGAGAAGTTTTTGAGATTGGATGTAAGAAAACGTCTTCTGCGCTTTTGTGAAGTTGGAGAAGAGAAGAGAAATCTCGAAGGATATTTTTATTCTTTTTTAATTATTTGCTATCCGTCTGTATAACAACTATCATCAGATTGGTTGCGAGGAAATGTTTTTATTTGGAGCAAGAGGCCAGTGCCTCAGTGTCCATTCATAAGACGTGGTTTCGTTTCAGCCTTCTGACCATGCTGGCGTTGCTCGACAGATCCGAGAATGACGGATTGGAATGGTGTTTTAGGCGTTCCATATGAATCTTCTTGTAACGAACAATCTCTATGTGTCTCTCTAATATGTGTCTTCCACGGAAGGCATCTATCTTAATGACAGCCCACATATTTAACACATTCTATTTGAGGTAGCATACAGTTGGTAAGATATACTAGTGGCCATGTTTCTTCCCGTACAGTGAAAGTGATGTGATTAGATTTATGGGCACTCGCCCGGATTAGCCACTTATGAAACCAATTTGAGTCCAACTGGGTCTGTAGGATTCTGCTCATAGTCTTGGAGTTGCTATCCACTGCTGAAAAGGCAATGTCATCAGCGTATGTAGCAACTGTGATTTTATTATCTGAGGTTGGTAGGTCTGATGTACAGATGTATATAACACAGGACCCAGGACCGAGCCCTGAGGTACGCCGGCCTCAATAGAGCACAATGTTGGAGAGATAGGACTCCAGAATAAAGAATATGGAATGAGGGAGTTTAGCTTTTATCTTACCAAGCAATCCCTTATGCCAAAAGCGGTCGAATGCTTATTGAATATCCAAAAATGCCGCGGATCAATACTTTTTGTTTTCAAAACATTGTCTGACTGTGTGATATACTCGATGAATCTGTTCAATTGTGGAATGGGATTTTCTGAACCCAAATTGATGAATTGATACTCCACAATGATTTTATTAAGATGGTTCAGAAGAAATCTCCTACAATTTAGAGAGAACAGGAGTAAGACTTATCGGTCGGTAAAAAGAACATTCATGTGGAGGAGCTTTTTTTACATCAAGAAACCTAATTTCTTATTGTAGGGTATTAGTTGAACTCGAATGTAATGTCTTTGATTACAGAAATAATATTCAATGTTTATTTAGCATTGAAAACGTTTTGTGTTTGTTTTAATAAAATAAAAAATATAATGTTATATTTGTTTAATTTTGAAATGATAGTTTAGAAATAAATATTTTTATAAAACAGTGCAGTATAGGTTTTTTGTTACAAAGTATAAGGATCGTTACCTCGAACCGGCCCGTCAGCAGGTACAGGCCGCGCAGCGAGATGAAAGTGTCGCGTCCCCAGCAGCGCATGTAGCCCACCGCGAAGTGCGGCAGCCCCGCCGACATCGACGCCGGCGCCGCGCCCGCGCCCGCCTCCGCGCCCGCGCCCGCCGCGCGCACCGGCAGCGGCAGCGGCGCCGACGACACGCGCGCCGTCAGCTGCACGCTTGTCAGCGCCAGCGCGCGCCGCAGCGTGCCGCCGCCCGCGCGCAGCCGCGCCAGCGCCGCGCGCTCCACCGCCGCCTGCAGCGCGCGCAGCACGGCCGCCGTGTACGCCGGCACCAGGAAGCGCGGCAGCCGCGCCGCCGGCCGCAGCGCCGCCTCGTAGCGCGCGCGCACGCCCGCCAGCCGCGGCGCGCCGGCCAGCCGCGACGCCGCGTACTGCGCCAGCCAGTCGCCGGCGCGCAGGTGCGCGCACAGCGCGTGCCCCATGTCGTCGGGCTCGGCCTCGTCCAGCAGCGCGGCGGCGCCCGCCAGCCCCGCGTACGGCAGCGCGCCGCGGCCCGGCACCTCGTACACGCCGCCGCCGCAGCGCTCGCGCTCCTCCGCGTCGCAGCAGTACAGCAGCGTGTTGAAGTCGGCCAGGTCGAGCGCCGCCAGCGCGGGCGCCAGCGCGTACGCGTCGCGGCCGGCGCGCGCCTCGTCCAGCGCGGCGTGCAGCTCGCGCAGCGCGGCCGCCTGCTCGGCGTGCGGCGCCACGCGCAGCGCCAGCACGGCGCCCGGCGGCAGCGGCCGGAACTCCACGACGGTGGCGGCGCCGTCGCGGCGCACGGCCGACACGAAGGCGGACCGCTCGGGCGGCAGCGCGCGCCTCACGGCCGCCTCGTACTCGCGCAGGCCCGTCACGACGGCGGGGTGGCGCGCGAGCGGCGCGGGCGCGCGGCACGGCGGGCCCTCGCGGTGGCGCAGCGCCGCCTCCAGCGCCACCTCCTCGAGGCGACCCTCGAAGCGCAGCGGCGGCACGGCGCGGCCGGCGCACGCGGGGTCGGGCGCGCGGAAGGCGGTCACGGCCAGCAGGATGACGGAGCGGCGCGAGCGCGGGTGGTGGCGCGTGACGGCCACCACGTCGTCGTCCATCTGGTCCACGTACACCTCGTCGTAGCCCGCCGCCGCCAGCTCGCGGTGCAGCTCGGCCAGCGCGCGGCGCGCCGCCAGCAGGCCCGCGCCCGCGTCGACGGCGGGCTCGGCGTCGCCCCACTCGGCGTAGAGGCGCGTCTCGTCCACGACGTGCACGTGGTGCGGCACCAGCTCGTCGTAGCCGCGCGTGCTGCCGGCGCCGCCGCACGCCATGCAGGCGAGCGCGGCGGTGGGCAGCATGTCGAACACGCTGCGGCGCGTCAGCGGCGACGGGTTGTCGTGCGTGAGGTCGAACAGCAGCGCGCGCGCGACGGCGGGCGCGGCGGGGCGGCGCGGCGGCGGCAGGAAGGCGCCGGCGGGGCGGCCGCCGAAGCGGTGCAGCAGACGGCCCTGCTCGCGCGCGTCGCCCGCGCTCTGCGCCTCGCGGATGAGCGCCGTGATGCCGAGCCGGTTGACGAAGATGTTGTCCACGTGGTCGGAGTTGGTGAACAGCTCGGCCACCACGTACAGGTCGGGCCGCACGGCGCGCGCGCAGTCCAGCAGGTACTCGGCCACGTGCAGCGGCGTCGAGTGGCAGTTGTCGAGGCGCAGGCCGTCGAACACCTCGGCCGTGCGCTCCACGTACTCGCGCATGCGCGCCCACAGGAAGGGGCTGTCGGCGGGCGCGTCGCCGTAGCGCAGCTTGACGCTGTCGCCCCAGGCCAGCAGCTCGCGGCGCAGGTACACGCGGCCGTCCAGCGCGCGCGCCGCGAAGTCCTGTAGCGGGTCGGCGTTCATGACCCAACCGTTGTGCGCCATGACGAGGCGGCCGGCCGGCCCGTACACTAGCGCCTCCGCCTCGGCCGCGGCCGGCGCCGCCTCGGGCAGCGTGAAGTAGCGCGGCACGAGCGGGTGGCGCGCGCTCACCTCCGCCAGGCGCGGCCCGTCCTCCTGCAGGCGCTCGTAGCGCACGGCGGCCGCCACGTTGTCAGCGGCGGCGCGCAGGTGCTCGTCCGCGGCGTCGGCGGCGGCCGCGTTGAGGCGCTCCAGCGCCGCGCGCAGCGCCTCGCCGCAGCGGCGCACGCGCGCGTCCTCATCGAAGCAGTCGGCGCGGCGCACGTTGTGGAGGCGCAGCGCCAGCTCCATGTCCACGGAGGCGGCGAGGCGGCGCCGCAGCGGGTCCGGCAGCAGCGCCAGCGCAGGCGCGGCGGCAGGTGGTGCGCCTGCGGGCGGCGGAACGCGCTCGCGCGCCATGCGACAGAAGCGCTGTACGAGCGCGTCCACGTCGCACTGGAACAGCTCGTGCAGGCGCGCGGCGGGCAGGCGGCGCGCCAGCAGCTCGTGGCGCAGCGCGTCCACGTGCTCGGCGCGCGCGAGGCGGCGCGGCACGTCGGGCTCCAGCGCGCCGGCCGCCACGTCGTCGCTGAGGCGCGCCAGCAGCGCATCCAGCAGCGCGGCGGGCCGCAGGTGCGGGCAGTCCAGGCAGTTGTAGGTGGCCTCGGGGTGCTCCGCGAGCCACGGCGTCTCGTTGGCGGTGTGGTTCAGCACCACGTCGCAGATGGACAGCATCTTCCACTCGTCGCGCACGGTGGCGACGACGGCCTCGACGTCGGCGTAGGTCGGGTCGCGGCCGGCGGCGGGGTCGGCGTAGCGCGGGTCGACGCGCAGCTGGTCTGCGATGCTGTAGGAGGAATTGGAGCCGCCCAGCTGCTGCACGGGCGTGAAGTGCAGCATGTTGTAGCCGGCTTCGCGGGACACGCGCAGTACGCTCGGCCAGCGCGGCAGCGGGCCCAGGCACTTGGTGAGCACGGTCTGGCACACGACGCCGTCCAGCGGCACCGGCTCGCCGCCCGCGCTCAACGTGGGCGCCACGTGGAACCAGCCGGAGCCCTGCGGGCCGACGCGCGCCTCCGGGCTGTCGTACACGAAGTAGTAGTGGTAGACGCCGGCGCGCGCGAGGCGCAGCTCGCAGTGCGCGTCCTCGTCGGTCACCAGCAGGCCGCAGCCCAGCGGCTCGTCGCGCTCGACGGGCTCGTCGCGCCGCCACTCCAGCGCGTAGTACTGGTTGCGCGCGAACTCCGCCGGCTCACCTTTCTCCTCCGCTGTAAACGCAGCGACCAATCAGTAGTAGCCAGTATAACGTTTACAAAGCCCCAACGTTATTATTCAAATTAATACTTACATGCGTCGGACACCACATAGTTCGTGTAGAGGAACACCTTGCGCCCGAGAAGACTCGGACCCGGGCTGAACTGAAGCCGACAGCCTTATCGAATCTGTAGGTGGTCGGTCATTGTACTAAGAATTAAAAGTATATATCGAAAATATATATAGAAAATTAAAGTATAAAGCATCGCGTCGATGTTTTAACACGATGTTTACTTGTATAGCGTGGCATCCTGGTGCTCCCCGTGGTTGAGCGTGAGCACGAGCACGTCGGGCGCGGGGCTCGCGTCCGCCGGCTGCGGCGCCTCCTGCCCGTCCTGCGCCTCGCGCCTCTCCACCGCCATCTGCCTCTGAGACACACCACACAAACGTCTACCTTAAGAGCGTATCAACCTTCTACTTTACTTAGGAATCCGATGCCCTGACGCTTTACATCTCGGACATAATGTGACTACGCACTAGACGAACGGACGCAAAGAGGAGCACAAGCAAAGTGAACATGTAGTCGACACCACCAGCACCTTGTCCGCGACGGCCCGGCTGGGCACCTTGCGGTAGTCGCTGCAGTCGCGCGCGAGGAGCTTGTGCATGCTGCGTCTGTGTGGGGCGGCGTAGGGGACGTGGGGCGGCGGCGGCGGCGCGTGGCGAGTGCGCGGGCGCGCGCGGGTCGCTCCTATATAGAGCCCTTACCGCCGCTCGCCTTTGTGTATGATCATACTAAAGACCGGTCACACACAATAGGTGTCGTTCGAGCGTGTGGGATAGTGTTTCGCGTTGTTTACAACTGTGACGACTAACTACTGCATGATATATATCGAAAGATCCATACAAAAGGGTAACGCGAGCTCAGATCATCATGGTAGCTTTCATATAGTAGGCAAGGTAAAGTTTTCGAGCTTTACCTCGCCCATTAAATGGAAGCTAATAGACAACAACTTTTTGTATACATATATAGACTGTCTGGGGGGAAGTCTTTATTTAGTATTATATTTGACAATATAAATTCCTTTTCCAGCTTAGTATCTTAAATGCTTAAGACTTTACAAACAAATGGTTAGAGAGTAATGTTAGTTACAGAGCTTGTTATTCATGACATTATATGAGTCCTTTTTGTGTAATAGGTTCAGACTTCAAAATAATTTTATTCTAATTATTACTAGAAGGCACACAGCCATAAATCTTATACATAGATGAACTTTTGATTTCCGATATCTTTATTCTTTATATTTGAAATTTACTTTATTTAAAATTGTAAATGCATTAATAATATTTTTTGTGGCCACAGTAATCAATAAAGATCACAAAACTTCATCAAACAACTATAAAAATAATAATACATCCTTTTTAAAATAACTCTTTTACCTAACTTTTATTCATACTCTGAAACATGAAATACAAGCATCAATATAGATGGTAAGTAGTTCTGTATCATGCGTAATTAGAAGTAATTTAAGGAAATGTTAAGGAATAGAAGAGGATAGAAAGAGATGGAGGAGCCCTATACTGATAAACAAAGAAAACAAATTATATCAATAAATATTATTTTGGATTTTAAATTTAAGTATGTCAATGCCTTCATTTAGCAGTGGTGAAAATTTATTTATTAAACTTTGTCATTGTTTTTTTTACTGTATAAGGTTACTTTTTAATTAACTTCACACAATGTAAAATTAGTGCAGTAATTTATCTCTTTATTTATTACTTTTTCTCTCATTGGTAGCCTGCTCAATATTTATAAATTGTATAAATTACTTAATGTAACATTTTTTCTTACTTTTAGCATTTTCCAATATATAAACTGCAAATCAAATTAGAAATTTGGTTTGCTTACTTTAGCTTAACATAAAATTAATGTAGTAGATAAGAGCTTATTAATAACAATCCCACTTTTATTATTATTACCTGGAGACATGAAATTTGTGGAATTCTTTTTGATAAACAGCACAATATCATAGCACTCAATTACTGGCGTACTTACTATATGAGCACACTACTCATTAAAGTTAGCAAAGTTATTAGTCATGGTAATTTTAAATGGATGCTTTAATAACATTCCTATTATACACACATTTTCTAGTTACTAATTAAATATGAATATCATTAATTTAAAACAACAATCAAATTTAACAATTTAAAGGTGCTTTTAAAGGAATAGTATGCAGAGGATTTTAAGTATCTACCTACATATATATATATATACTTTTTATTAGGAAATCAGTACTTCAAACACTTTTTATTTACAGCGCAATTTGTTATTGAGGCATTGTATGTCTTATGACTAGGGGGATATTAGAATAATTCATTGTCTCAGAATGGCCCCAATATAATTTATTTATAATAAGTTATCAAATATAAGCCACCTGTTTTATATTTATTATAATAATGATTTACTCTCAAAATTCTAATAATAAATAATGAATCAAAGGTAATCATAGCTAATTGCATGAAATTACAAAATATATGTTTTTTTTATAAAAAAAAATATTTCTGCTCAGCTACACTTTTGCAATGTTCTAAATTTAAAAATGACTTTAAAAATATTGACTTACTATAAAAAGTGGCAAAGTTTACTGTGCATTCATCCAAAACTGTCCTGTGTGAGCACAGAGCACATCAACACCTCCCTTTCGTCTATTTGATCTCTGCCGTTTGATTGTTACTAATTATTATGAAACAAACTACGGATTACATCGTAAAATTTCAAATATAACACAATTCCCTCTCTTGACCCTAAGAATAACAGTTTGACAGCTCGCTTTTCAAGGTGACCTCTACATTACATATCAATTTGTCATTTTTAATTTGACAGACATAGAGACAGAACAGATTATTGTTATTGTTGTAATGTTATATAAAAAATATCAATACTTACATAAAGATAAAAATATAACAATTCAAATTGAATTCAAAGCAAACTGTATCTTCTACACGTGCGTGTATGTTGAGTATTAATGCAGCACTTATTATATTAATTTATTTTAACATAGTTAATTATTTTATAACTCACTGCTGTAACGCGTTTACTTAATATGATATTGACATAATAGAGGCAGATTTCGTTAGTAAAAGTATAATTACATTAGAGTGTCATAAATAAAAATATACTTACGTATGTTTTTACAGAATTATGAATTTGAAAACCGTCGAATATATATTAATTTAAGGAAACGACTAAAAATCACTAGTGCATATTATAGCTAATAGACGAGCTTTAAACACACACTCATTCACTTATTATCTATTATATTTATATACAACAGTTTCTTTTAGGTCGCGGTAGGCACTTATTTTTAATGTAATTGTCACGAACTTCACGAAGCGCTTATCACATTAACCTATCTATATGCCTCACGTACATATACACTTATATGTATATAGCTAGCGTAAAACAAAATAATTCATGTAATTATAATAATTATTAATGAAGAGTTGTACACCACAGGAATCCCTCATGGACGGTTATGGTTGAGGATATTCAAATGATATTCTTTATATATTTATAGCCTATAATTTCTTACAGTATTTTGATTAAATTTTATAATCGAGTAAAGATGCAGGTTTCAAATTGTATGTATTTACGTATACCTATATTTTTGAAGACGCAATAAAATAAACAAAACATTTATTTTATTATTAGTAACATATTTTACAAAAATGTTCATACTCAAGTATTTACCTATATTTACGTATTTATTTCACTTTATTTGTATTTTTCTATTTTTATCACTGCTTCCTCAATAACTCTGATATAACAACTAGTGATAAGGCAGAGTTCACATGTATACTCGCTATAAGTTGTCGTAATAAGCATTCTTCTCTATGTAAGTAAGTTGTAAGTTAAAATTTCTTTGGATTTTTAATTATATATTTTCAATAAATAAATTTTTTTATTTGCCTATATTATTAATTATGATCATAAAATGCTCTAATCCACTAAAAAGTGAGTGCACGTCGACAGTACCTAAGTAGTGCTTGTTTTAGTAAGCGTATTACGTACCTAGTAGGTATATATAAACACAATCACGGTCTAACGTATTGTTAAATACTGTATACCAGCTAGTATGTAATAAATAATACTACGCACTTACTTTTATTACAATTTTCACGAACTTATTTTTTTATTATTATGTTTTATATTATATTGAACAGCAGGACCGTCATGGCGCAGAGATAACTAAAGTAAACAAGGCGAGCCGTATCCACATCAGTTAACAATCTAATTTTTTTGACAGCAAACGCTGCTGAGCTGATCTTATTCGCCAATCCATCAATATGAGGTCCCCACTGTAATTTAGAGTCAATGGTGATACCAAGAAATGCCGTAGAATCCACGGGTTCCACAGTTTCACCACTCAAAGTACATCGGCATTAACAGTTTTTGTATTTGGCGTTCTGAATAATACACATTTAGTTTTTTTACTATTCAGTAGTAAGTTATTAACACTAAACCAATTTACTATTTTTGAGAGAGCATTGTTTACATCGTCATAGACGTTTAGTCGTCTCTTCATTTTAAAAAATAATGAAGTATCATCAGCAAACAATACTATCTCATGGTCCCTTCCAACTAAATGAGGCAGATCTTTTATATAGATTAGAAATAGGAAAGGACCAAGAATAGACCCTTGTGGGACCCCCTCAGTGAATGTATTCAGGTCTAGGTTTCAAACTCATCTTTTAGAATGTGTGACGCGAGACGTATACGAAGCGTGATGCTTAATTTTTTGAAGTGGCCATGCTTCATTTTTTTGAAGCCTCGATCGAACGTGATAGTAGAGATAAGCTAATATTTTATATCATCAATGTTAAAGATACACACTATATTATTTACAAGTAACTTGTTGTACCTGTAAGTGTGACCTATCAGAAAAGTCTGAGTATCTACTAACCTAAGTATCTTTCTTCTGTCTTTAGTCCGTAGGTAGGTCACTAGGTGTACTGTTTAATACATAACGTAAATTATTATAGTGATGTAAGAGATGTCAAAGGTGGCTCTTTGACATCTCTTATCTCGTGTGATATAATTTGTTATAAATATACGAAGTTATAAAAACTTTTGTACATAGTAATTACTAACATTTTTGCTTTATTAATTCACTATTCAAATTGACGAGTAAGATGAATGTGGTAATAACGGGTGCAGCAGGTTTCCTCGGAGTGCGGTTGACGCACACGCTGCTGCAGGACGCGTGCCCGCTGCCCGTGCGTAGCCTGCTGCTGGTGGACGTGCAGGCACCCGCGCTGCCGGCGTCGCGCGACCCGCGCGTGTCCGTGCGGGCGGTCGACCTCTCGGCGGAGGGCGCGGCCGCGCGACTCCTGGAGGGACACGTCGACGTGCTGTTTCCACCTGGCGGCCGTCGTCAGCGGACACGCCGAGGCGGACTTCGACATCGGCATGCGCGTCAACTTCGACGCGACGCGCGCCCTCGCGGAGGAGGCGCGGCGCCGCAACCCCGCGCTGCGCCTCGTGTTCTCGAGCACGGTGGGCGTGTTCGGAGGCGAGCTGCCGGCGGTGGTCGACGACCTCACCGCGGTGACGCCCCAGAACTCGTACGGCGCGGAGAAGGCGATGTGCGAGCTGCTGCTGTGCGAGTACTCGCGGCGCGGGTTCGTGGACGCGCGCGCCGTGCGGCTGCCCACGGTAACGGTGCGCGCCGGCGCCGCCAACAAGGCGGTCACGTCGTTCGCCAGCGGGATCGTGCGCGAGCCGCTGTCCGGGCTGCCGTGCGTGTGTCCGGTGTCCGCCTCCCTGCGGCTGTGGGTGGCGAGCCCCGGCGCCGTCGTGAGCAACCTGCTGCACGCGGCGGCACTACCGGTGCGGGCGGGCGGTTGGCGCGTCGTCAACTTGCCCGGGATATGCGTGTCCGTCGGCGAGATGCTGAACGCGCTGCGCGAGGTTGCGGGCGAGGAGGTCGCGTCGCTGGTGCGATTCGAACGAGATGAGTTCATAGAAAACATGGTCTCCAGTTTCCCGAGCAAATTTGACAACTCTCGCGCTCTAGAGCTAGGCTTCACGGTGGACAAGGGCTTTGCCGATATCATACGGACTTACATCCGCGACGATCTAGGACAGCAGATATAAAATAAACGAATCTTAAAGATGTCAAGATACAGTCCAACGAACAGTCGCACGTAATAAGTACACGACATAATATAATAATCACTTCCTAATGGATCTTTGGAACCAGAAATATTGTCTCTACTTAAAACATTCATCAACTATTAAATTCAAGAAGTGTTTTTTTTTATTACTTCTATCTTAATCGTATCATGTATTGTTTTAAGAATCTTAGAAAATGATTACCTACTATTTAATATAAAGTTGAAACATACATATAAAAGGAAATGAAATAAAATGTAAATGCTTAAAAATAGTTTTATTGCATATAAATGTACTATTCAAAACCGAAAAGATTATTTTTAATAGCTTGCTCGGAGTCCCAGGCCTCCGCCGAGTCCGGATCCCTTTTGACCCGCTTGCCGCCGCCGCCGTCCACCTCGTCGCTGTGCTTTCTCTTCCGCTTCTTCTTGCCCGCAGGGGCCGCCTCTGTCTCGTTGTGACTATCATTTTCAACTTTACACTTCTCCTTTTTGTGTTTCTTCTTCTTAGGCTTACAAGTGTCCATTAATGACGATTCCTGTACGGATGCATTATGTCCATTTAGTCTCTCGGCCACAGGCAGATGGGATTTTGATAGCCTTCTTGTAATTAGCTCCAAATAATGGATGGCGACATTTAGTTTCCGGAAGGGGAATGAAAGTATTTTGACTAGCGGGTAGCATGCCCTGGTCGGGAATGTGGGCCTTGGGGATTCTCTTACGGAATTTCGTAAGTCCCATTACAGGCATATTCTTAACAACAGGTTTGTTTTTCGTATCTCCGTAAGCCAGAATTGGCACTCTTTGTATGCTGTCGTCCAGCACTCCTTCGTAAGTCTGACCATTCAACTTTATCTTGCATTTGTTGTCTAAAGTAAGGTTTACATTAAGGAAATCCTTGATATCAAACTCGTGTGGACATTTTACAATCCATATGTCATCATCCTCCGATACAAAGTGATCTTCTTGAACATTGAATGTAGCATGTGTTATATTTTTCTTAAATTTGACAAAATTCGTGATTTGACGTGGCCAATTCTCATCAACTTTATTTGGAACAGATGTAATAATCTGTAGTATCATCATCTTCAAATTTCAACCTGTCTGATATTGACTTGTTTTGTTTAGTTTGTGCTCTGTCACTATTATCAGAGCTCTCTGAAGATTTTGATTTTCTTCCTTTACTAATGTTTGCAATTTTTTCTTCTTCTCTGTGTTTGCTCTCAACACTGGTGTCTTTATCAATAATATCTTCATCTACAGACATGTCATCACTAGTATTTTGTGTAACATCACTTTTATTATTTTCACTACTAACTAACTTATTTGTAGATATTACATGCTTGGAAATTTTATTATTATAACTTTCACTCTCTTCAGAGTTAACTTGCTCTTCTTCTTGGTGTTTCTTTTTATTTTTCTTCTTCTTCTTTTTATATTCACCGTCTTCCTCCTTAACAGAGGTCTCCATATCTAATTCACTATCATTTTTGTGATTGACTGATTCAGATGACTGTAAATCATAGTTATCAGAAACAGATGTGTCTAATGATTTCTTAGACTTTTTCTTTTTCTTAAGTTTTACATCAGTATGGTTCTACAAAAGATGCCTGCTCTTGTTTAACTCTAAAATGAAGATAGTCATCAATTTGGTCCATTTCAGAATTATCTTTATTTCCACTATTCTTCTGTTTCTATTTGTTGTGAAGCATGCTGTGCCTTTAAACCATTTAATATTAAGTCACTGTCTTTTTTATGTTTATTCTTTTTCTTAGATGATGTATCAGTTGAATCAACAAATGATTCCTGTTCTTGCTTCACCCTTATATTTAAATAGTTATCAATTTCTTCTAATGCCTCCTTTGATGAACTGGCGTTTAAACTAGACTCACTATGTTTCTTCTTTTTCTTTTTTGGTTTATCTATGTCACTTTCTGGCTCCGATTTTATTTGATTATATTTTTTTTGTTCACTAAAATCATCCTCAGTGTCTTCCCTATACTTCCTCTTTTTTGCTTTCTTTTTGCTTAGTTTATCCACATCTTGCAGTGATTCCCTTTTGCTGACTGAATCTGATTCAGATTCTGCTTTAACATCCAATGCCCTGTAAATATTTTTTTTAATATATTATTTTAAACAACTTTACTATACATTACAAAGTATAACAAGATAAATTAAGTTTAGTTGTAAGTTCTTTGATTTATTCTATTTTATAAAAAGAATAATTAATACACATACATTTCGGAATTGCTTGATGCGTCTGTCCAAATAAAACTATCATCAGATGAATCCATGTAACATACTGGTGAAATGCGACTTTTATATAAATGATCTAACTCATAAATTATTTACAAATAATCGTTCATTTTATATGCAAAATTTAGTTTAAAATTAGGTTATGTCTGATATAACCTCACAATTCACAAATAAACAATGTTCACAGAATAAAAATATGTAACTGTACTATAATGTATAAGTGTGCTCGGTTGTTTAGAAACCATGAATATAATAAAATTTATAATTCAATTAAATAATATTTTAAGACATATAATGACATCGCACGAGCTTAAAATAATTAGATGTTGCATTAGAATATAATTGTTAAAAAAAGTGATAAAAATTAAAATAACAAAAAATAAATTTAATTTAGATATATGTAGAATTAAAATAAATAATTGTATTCCTTAATATTTTTGTTTCCATTTTAATTTTTATATGCGTCCTTGTTGTATTATTTTAAACTAATATGTTTTTTTTAATAATTTTATTGGGCAATTATATGTGTAGCTGTAGCCGAATAAAAAAAAAATCGGCCCCCTGACGTTTAATTGACGTTTACAGTCTTTCTTGTTAAACTTTGTGTCCAACATGGTGAGTAGGTGAATTAAATTTAAAAAATCCAGTTAAATCATTTTGAAAACTTAATAAATTTTTATCATAAAGATATATATAAAGTTTTTAATACATAAGGATAAATATAAAACTTATATTTTTCATGTGTCTGTTGTATTTCGACGGTAAACTTAAAAATATTTACACTACTTTTGAATATTCATAAAATATGCCGTTGTGTTGTGGAAAATAAAGTGGAATTTTAATTTTATATACTTAATTACTAATTATTTTTATAAAGTGTGAGGTTATATTTATATAGTGTTCGCTTAGTGTTTATTTGTATGTGTTTCCAGGCTCGTGGACCTAAAAAGCATTTGAAGCGTTTAAACGCTCCTAAAGCATGGATGTTGGACAAACTAGGAGGTGTTTACGCACCTCGGCCG
This sequence comes from Dione vanillae, assembly GCA_037178615.1. NCBI lineage: Eukaryota > Metazoa > Arthropoda > Insecta > Lepidoptera > Nymphalidae > Dione > Dione vanillae. The sequence continues at coordinate 53,892 of JAZFAU010000110.1, forward strand.
TCCACTGGACCGCACAAGCTCCGCGAGTGCTTGCCGCTTGTTATTTTCCTACGTAACCGTCTCAAGTATGCACTGACCGGCAACGAGGTACTCAAAATCGTCAAACAGAGATTGATCAAAGTTGATGGCAAAGTGCGAACAGACCCAACATACCCCGCGGGATTCATGGGTAAGTTATTTTTTATTAATACTTATAATACTGTTTATATATCGATTCTTTAATTTGTCATCTTGGTCTTTTTTCTTTATATTAATATGTTGATAGAGCAATTAATTTAAATGTTTTGAGACCTTATTTGAAATGAAACTTGCTTATAATTATTTGAAATACTTACAAGTATAAAATTTTAAATTACCTTAAGAAATTTAATCTAACCTGTCATTTGTTGACATTAATTAACTGTTAATGAATGTTCTATTTACTTGTGCATTAATTTGAGCTGTCTGTGATATTGATTTCTATGACAATTTCAGATGTGATCTCAATTGAGAAGACAAATGAACTGTTCAGGTTAATCTATGATGTCAAGGGACGTTTCATCATTCACCGTATCACACCTGAAGAAGCTAAGGTTAGTAATAAGAGAAAAAATGGTCACTAATTACTTAGTATTAGTTTATACAATCCTTTATTTGCAAAATTAAAGTTTTTAACATTTGCAGGATTGTATTGGATTGCAATAATAAATTAGTGTAATTACACACTATGTTTTTATTTATTTTTCCATTATCATTGTTTTTTTTTTTCAGTAAAAGTTAGTTTTAATGCCTGACTTAGTGCAGTTGTTGTTACAGCTTTATATGATTTATTCTAGTTAGAGCACCAGTTTTCTTATTCATTTTGACAATGTGCTGCACTATATCAGTCATGGAACTCACATTTGCCTAACATTTCAATCAGTTTTTCATTGGTGTCAGATTGGTAGATTTATCTTTTTGTGTGCGTTTGTTTGAAGGTCTGATATTCTTTGATTGTGGAGTGTGTGACTAGATGAGTTTTCTACTTCTCCATATTCTCTCTATTTCTTCAAATAAATTGTAATAAGTATATATAAATTTCCATGCGGCATTATAAGATGCATGGCTCAGTGGTCAAATCGCTTGCACAGTTCGCAAGAGGGTGCGGGTTCATAACACTCTGTTTAAAATTTTTATATGATTTTTTTGAGTATCTTTTCTATTCTCAAGATCAACAAGATCTGTCTATTTCTACCCTACCATGAACCAAGTATAACTGTTTGTATGTTGTCGGAGTGTGTTGTCTGTTGGACTGAGTAATTACCATCATAAACCTCATTGTCCTTACATGTTATGTCCAGTGGACATGTGGGATCTTGCTAGCACTTATTGATGAAAGTTTAGACCAATATAGTGCATTTTGAATAAGTTTTTAACTTGTTAATCAAGAGTAAGTTGGTCAACATACCCAATGATTAAGTGTATGAGTGTGATAGTATGGCCGTCATTAAAATTGCCTCAAAATGCTTTTATAACACCTTGTCTTGATAAATCTTGTGGGCTTTCCTGGGACATCATTTACAAATGTTGAGGCTATATAATGTTAATTTTTGCACCTCTACTGTAAATATAACTTTAAATATGATTAATATGTTATAAAGAGTAACTTTCTGTATCATGTTCATGATAATTGTGTAAATGTGGGTAAATGAAGTTATTATATTTTTCTTATATATATTATTATTTACTAATAATGTTTGTCTTGGCACCGTGCAGTACAAGCTGTGCAAGGTGCGCCACGTGGGCACGGGCCCCAAGAACGTGCCGTACCTGGTGACGCACGACGGGCGCACGCTGCGCTACCCGGACCCGCTCATCAAGGTCAACGACTCGGTGCAGCTGGACATCGCCAGCGCGCGCATCATGGACTTCATCAAGTTCGAGTCGGGCAACCTGTGCATGATCACGGGCGGCCGCAACTTGGGCCGCGTGGGCACCATCGTGTCGCGCGAGCGCCACCCCGGCTCCTTCGACATCGTGCACGTGCGCGACTCCACGGGCCACACGTTCGCCACGCGCCTGCACAACGTGTTCATCATCGGCAAGGGCACCAAGGCCTACATCTCGCTGCCGCGCGGTAAGGGCGTGCGCCTCACCATCGCCGAGGAGCGCGACAAGCGCATCGCCGCCAAGCAGGCCGCCCACTGACGCACTCCTAGACTAATAAACTATACCAAGTAACAGGGTCGTTTCAATTACACACCTATTATAGCTAACATGATTTATTTACGCAAGAGAATGCTATTATTATATATATTATATAAGTCATTCATTGTAAAAGCCTCCAACTTCTACCATCACCATTGTCAGCCCAGCTGCATCCAGTGTCTCCTATCGTTTTCTTTTATTTTTGTGCCAATTGGAGTTCTATCTGTGAGCCTGATCTTTCATCAACAATGTCAATCTTTGTTTTCAATGCATAGTTAAAATATTTCTCCCCATAACATGAGTTGGAAGTTATTTTGTTTTTAACCTTTTCTTTAAACCCATTTTTGACTTGTAAAGCAGTATAGGTATATGAATATTATGATTTTGTTAATTCTATGTCAGTTTCTTTAAAATTTTTTTATGTAACCAATATTTGTTCTAGTAATAGCTTTTGATTCTTCCCACTTCTTCCACATTCACTCTTAGGTTTAAAAGATACTTTTTGTTGATGTAAATGTGTTCTGTATTCACATGCTCGATTTAGGTACCTTCTATCTTAATTAGTTTTTGGTGGCTGTTAGTTATTGCTTTGGTTTTATCTACATACATATTTTAGCCTACATCCTTGGTTTTGAAATATAAAGAATGTAGCATTTTTTTCTAAATCAGAAATCATTCATTTTTCTTAAACAGAGGCAGTTTGCAAAAACTACGGCCCTACAAATGTCGGCAAATCTTACATAATTCAAATAATTTCTATTGATGCAGACGCCGTTATCTTTTTAATATAGTTTTAAAAAAATAAGAGTACATTTTTCTAAAACATCTACATTAATTTGGGTGCGAGGAAATCCACTTGATTTAATCTTTCCATTCTAATGTCATCACAGTAGATGACTTTGTCTCATCTTACTTGAACTTCTTGTGTAGGTAATTTGATTATATTTTCAGTGTTGTATGAGTTCAATGCATCCCATGTTAAACTGTGTGTGAAACAGTGTTATGAAGCCTATATATAGAGACTGATTGAGTTTTCTGAGTTTCTTTAGAAGTTCTTCTATGGCATGGATAGTGCCATTTATTGTGGAAAATGCGGAGCTAAATCCAGTCTATTTTATTATTTTTACTAGCTGACCCGTGCCCACTTCGTTGGGCATAATCTTAATAATCATTTTTTAGTATAGAGTGTTATGTTTTAATTTCTAACTGCCAAAAGGTGAGTTATACGTAGGTATAGTTTGTATTTGCATGCTAATACAAAGTTCGAAAGTAACTGTCTGTCCGAAAGAAAAAAAACACCTTTTCTGCGGGATTTGCAATAAACGAATTCCATGAGTACCAAGTGACGGGAAAAATTACTCTGGTTATGGTAATCTTAATTGTTCGAAACTTCTCTGTAAACTATATTGGTTATAATGTTACCATTTGGAAGTAAAATATATTGTCTATCAGGAGATCCAACCCGAGATAAGCCAACATATAACTGTCCATGGGAAAGACACGGCTTTCTCATGTCAATGCCCACCACCAAGAGAATGTTTGACCTTGGGACTTGTTAATAGTGAGGGCAAAAGAGATATTCACTAAAAACTGTACCCTTTTAAACGGTATGGGTAAATCAGTGGGAATCATGGGTATATAATAATTAATAGGAATACATAAGAGAATACACATGTTGCACTCCATTATACGGCCTCCGACTCTAAATATAAGTCAACTCCTGTTTAGCACGTTGTGGACTACAACTTACATTACCTTTTACCTAAGTTACAATGGCCTATTGTCAACTACTCATGACCAATTAGAAAGTATCGTTTTTCCCGATGCAAGGCCCTTAGTCGTTGAGGAGTTGTTCTGGAACTCCATCATCAGCTAGACTTCATCATATGCATGTTGACTAATATCAATTGCTTAGCGACTATGTTAAAGATATAGAACCAAACCCGTAAAACAGTTACTTATTATTAAGTTCTCATGACCATTTGTGGTCTTCATCAACAGTTCCACTTCATCAGAATGGCCTATTGTCAACTACTCATGACCAATTAGAAAGTATCGTTTTTCCCGATGCAAGGCCGTTAGTCGTTGAGGAGTTGTTCTGGAACTCCATCATCAGCTAGACTTCATCATATGCAATTTGACTAATATCAATTGCTTAGCGACTATGTTAAAGAAATAGAACCAAACCCGTAAAATAGTTACTTATTATTAAGTTCTCATGACCATTTGTGGTCTTCATCAACAGTTCCACTTCATCAAATGTGATTATTCGTGAGAAAATGACCAAGATTCTTTGAAAAAAACCGAAATCACTATAGGTGTGCCTATAAAATTTAAGGAGTTCCCTCGTTTTCAGGATCCCATCACCAGATTTTGATTTTTTTATATAGCCTATGACACTCAGCAATAATGTAGCTTTCTATTGGTGAAAGAATTTTTAAAATCGGTTCAGTAGATCCCGAGATTACCCCTTACAATTTACAAACACACAAACTTTACCTCTTTATATAATAGTATAGATATAGAAGTATAGAAGATTACAACAATAATAATTGATAAGAATACTTTATATAAATGTGTATAATTAGTAATAAAGTAATTGGCCTGTATTTGCTTATAATCTTGGCCTCACCTTGTTTCAAAACAACAACACTAATTTCGATTTGCGCCGCTGAAGCAGAACTACTGATATTTACGACTGTGTATGAAAAGTTGTGGAAGAGAATTGATCAGAAATTGTGCCAGGCACAGAGGCGAACGTTTGCCTGTAACGTGAAAGTTTCTGGGTCCACTCGGGGGAGATGGATTTTTCTATTTCCATTTTCTTCGCTCTGGAAAACTAGGCAAAGCGCGGCGTTGAGTTCCGCCACTCAACACACAATGCCTCGAAAAAGGCGGAAAGCGGGGACGGAGAAAGCAGAGTCAAAGCCACGGAGTGTCTTAACACTAGGTCACGGTCCTGCAGTTCCCTCAGGGATGTAGCTAGAGTCGAATTTGAAGTAGGGCAGCATTGGTTACAGGTTGGGCGGAAGTCAAAAAAAATTATAATTGATCTGTCCTCAAAAGATGGGCCACTAAATCGATCACTTAAAGTGATATAGGTACATTCAGTAGGTCTGCGTAGGCAAATAATAATGTATTTTATAGATTTTTCTCTGAATCTGCAACTTTTCAAAAGTTAGATTGCTTTTTCAAAAAAAATGTTTTATAATTGAATTATTATCTTACTTTCTTCAAAGCCTGATTTTGTTCGATTCATGGCTAAATTGATTTTCTACATTAATTAGTTTTTCTGTCAAGCATCAATTTCTCTCCAAAGTCCTCAGTCGAAGTTACTACTGCAAAATCTACATCAGTCGTGATGTGATCTGTGAGGTTTAGGTACAAATGTAGGTACTTATTGACAGTTCATTATGCGGGGTACCTTCGACATTTTTAGGGTTCCGTACAAAAATAAAAAAAAACATGCGTGCGTACAAAGTACACATGTCAGAAGTGAAACTTCTTTGGCGAACTAATTTATAAATCTTGTTTATATTTATACAAATCTAAAACTTTAAATTTCCAAGATTAAGAGGAAGGGAAAAAGGAAGATAGGTTAGGAATTTAATTGTCATTAAAATAAAATAATATAGTCAAATCTCAGATGTTGAATATTAAATTAAAATTCCTCGTGATTTTTGGTAAATATTAAAAATACCTAATCCAATTTAAATATATACAAAATTTTTGTAAATTAATGATAACTCTAGAAATTCCAATTTTTTAAATTAAATTTCGTCAAAAGAATTTATGAAATATTGTTACTAGTATTTTATGCACAATGATTTATTGAAATCTCAAATGACGTATTGTAAATAAAAATGTCACGTGTTTTTTGTCAATATTATTAGAAATTATTAATTAAGTTTTGTTTTTGAATTCAAAATTTAGAAAAGTGAATTTATGAAATATTTTTATTTTATGGTAAATGATTTATTAAATTATCAAATGACGAGTGGCAAGTTGAAATACCACATGTTATTTGTAAATATTAAAACTATCTAACCTTCAAACCAATTATCATAAAAAATTGTAAATAAACAAAAAGATAACAGATAACAGGGGACGGAGTAAGCAGGGACTAAGTAACGGAGTGTCTTAACACTAGGTTCGTAGGGTTCCTGCAGTTCCCTCTACCTACCCTGCCATGTGCGGGATAAAAGCGTGAAGCTAAAAAAAAAAAAAAAATAACAGATATATATACAAATTTATTTACAAAGTTTTTTCATAAAGTTTTTATTTATAAAATTCACTTACTGTTTATTCACTGTAGAAGTGCCTAATGATATTGTAAATATTACGCTATGCGACAGAAATGCGACAGAAATCTAAAGTTCTAATAATTAACTATTAAACGAATACACAACCAATAGGGCGTGTATTCTTTCTCGATATCCCGTATTCTCTCTCTCTCTCTTGTTCAATCTTTCTCACTATAGCTCTCTCCCACCTCACACTCCATAGCACTATGCGTGATACGACGTTCGCTCTGTCTCACTTTTTCTTTCAATCTTTCTCACTCGCTTGCTCCCTACTCTCACTCCACGGCTAGTTGCTCATGCTACGTTCGCCCTGTCTTACTCTCTCTCAATCGGTCTCGATCACTCTCTCTCTTTTCCGACACTTCTGTTGCATACCGGCGTGACGTTTCATCTGTAAAAATTTTACCCTCATGGCGCCTAAAGAAGTTTCACTTCAAAAAACAGAACCCTTATAGAATCACTCGTGTTCCTGTCCGTCCGTCTGTCACAGCCAATTTTCTCTGAATCTACTAGACCGAATCAGGTGAAATTTGGCAGGATGGTGTAATACCCTGACTCGAACACAGATGTGTAACGTAAAAAATATTTTTTTGAAATAAGGGTAATTTTCGGGGGACAAATTAGGTAATTAAAAAGGGAAACCTATAAGGATTTCATAAATTGAAAATAAAATGGTAAATTCGAAATATTTCACTATATTGTGTACCCTTTCCACGCGAGTTCAACTCGCACTTGCCCGATTTTATTTATTTATATGGTTTCTAGATTTTAACACCAGTATTTTGCCCATTTGTAATATTTCAGAAGAAATCCAAGTGTTTTATTTAGCGATACCATTGTATGTTATATTAGTTATAACTTTCATACACAATTTATATTGGACAATTTTTTTCACAAACTTCTTTGATTTCTGAAGGCACTTAATATTACGTCGTTACGTTTTGAAAAACTTTATATTTCTAGTTGATTCATACAAAATGAGGGGATTTAAGTTTATTTGACTTAATTAATTGTTTGTAGTTTACTTGAAATTTAAGTTTGTCAACTTTTTACATAAAAACCTTTAACTTGAATTGGTTTATGATTTGTAACGTTAGAGTTATGTTCCTAAATTATGCAGGGAGCTTACCATCGTGTTGAAGGTTGAAGTTTTCAGCTGTCGTCGATTTCTCAATTTCTTCATTATCTGCGTTTGTGGCGGGATAGCCCCTGGATGGACTTTAGCTATTGATATTTCAATATATTTCATACATTAGCGATTTTGGCTCGATTAGCAAAGTTTCTTTAGTTGGGTAGACTAAACGGAATTCTTGAAGGTTAAAAAACAAGATGTACCTACTCGTTCAAATTGCAAGTAATTTGTAACCTGAATCTTGATTTAATATTAGTTGCTGGCTTCGAGAAATCATTTGGCACGTAATCATCACGTAATCACGTAGATCCGTAAGTATCTCAGCTTTTAAAAGGGAAAGCCATTGAAAGTAGGTAAGAAAAAATCTTATACGTTTTCTAAAAACGAATATTTACTTCATTTCCATATATTTTTTGTAATTCGTCCAAATGTTCGTGGGAATGCGTGCACATTTGACTTTTGTGAAGAATTTTTAAATGGGAACAATTTTGTTAGATACAAGTGTTGCTACACCTGTTGTTGTTGTCATGGTGATTTTCTTTCTTGGTCCTTATAATTAAGTTGGAAAAATGACGCACCGAGTGACGGCGCGAGGCTTCATTTAATTTGAAGTAATAATAGAAATAGTTTAAGATTTCTTATAACATACCCAGTAGACAGTGACTAAGAGAAATTGAATATTGTAATAATTATATAATTATTTATTTACAACATTTTTCATTCATTAAATACTACAATTACATTTATTAAATTCCTACTTATGTATTTATACACTTTGTTTATTTCAATAATAAATGTCTATACAACGTTGCTATACGGAGGCACTGAGGCGCCCCGGTGAGCCTCCTACGCGCCGAGCTGCAGTAAGTCGCGCTCGCTGACGTCGCCGGCGTGGTGCGTGCGCATGTGGCGCTGCAGGTCGCGGCGGCGCGCCAGCGGCTTGCGGCACAGCGAGCACGCGTGCGCCGCCGCGCCCGCACCGGCTCCCGCCCCGCCGCCCGCCCCGTGCAGGCGCACGTGCTTGTTGAGGTTGCTGGGGTCTCCGAAGGCGCGCAGGCAGTGTCTGCAGCGCAGTGGCTTGTATCCGGTGTGCGTGCGGATGTGGATCTTGAGGCCGTAGCGGCGCGAGTACAACTTGCCGCAGTACACGCACACGTGGCCGGCGCGCGACCGCCCCCACGCCGCCGCCAGCGCCTCGAGCTGCGCGGGGTCCGCCACCGTCACACTGGCTCCCATAGTCGGCGGCGGGGGCGTGTGCGACGACGCCGCGGTCGCCGCCCGCAGCCGCGAGACACAGCGACGCCAGAATGCGTCCGCTTCGTAGACACGACACGACATGAACATGTGGATCTTCAGAGGGTTCGGGTGCTCGAACTCCGCCTCGCAGAGGTGACATGAGTAGGTGTTTTTACCTGGCAGACGGAAATGAAGAGTGATTACTAATTCTGGTTTGGAGTATGTTGTATTTAAGCAACGAGAAAATGCAAATATAGCAAAGTGGCTACCAGTAATGTTGCGTAAAGTAAGGAAGGGCATGTCGAGGTGCGCGAGCGTGTGCTCATCGAACCAGAGGTGTAGCTCGTGCAGCGGCGGTACGTCGGCGACCAGCCGCAGCGACAGGCGCGGGTCGCCGGAGGACGTCGTGTGTTGGCCTGGATGTGACGGGGCGTCGAGGCACAACATCGCGGTGGCGTGTGGAGGTGCGGGCGCCAGGCTCATCCGCCGCGCCGCTCGCGCCGCGCCGCCTCGGACACGCAGCTGACCACACGTGTCCGTCTCCACGTATATCTGTTACATGTTAATTATTTGAAATCGTAACTTGAACTACATGACTGTTATTTATCAGAATTATAATATATAAAAGCTTCACCTAGCAGAGCACTCTAAAAATGAAGATTTGCTAATAAGCTCATAAGTGAAAGCTCTATTGGGAAATAAACACTTACATTTTGGTGTCCGTCTCCCGGCGCGACGTCCTCCAACTCGTTGAGCGCGAAGCTCCTCAAGCGCGCTCCTCGCCGCAGCCCGCACCGCGACACCACACGTGCACTCACGGACATGGTAAAAAGTTCACACGCGCTTTAGTAGTCTCTTGCGCAATGTTCATAACCAGAGTACTTATTTTATTATTAATTCTGATACTACTTAAGATTTCTTTCTAATCTGCGCCTGATGATGTTTTTGAATGAGATGTGCAGGCGCAGGTTACAAGTGCAAATGGCAACAAGTGAGGACCGCAGCTATATATATGTCAGTACCGGGTCGGAGGGCGGATGGCGCACGGAGGGTTGTCGTTTAAATCTGCGGAACACCCTCCGCGAATCAGTCTGTGATTAAACAATAGTTACCGAGCGCTTTGTGGATGCGATGCGGATACGCCTCCCCACATACCGACACGAAACATGCGCCTGCGGTCGGCGGGTAGCGGGCGGCGGCCAGTACTCAGTAGTATAGCAGTAGGTACATTAAACACAACATGTTACGTCAAGTACGGTGGTACCGTACGGTGTATAATGTATTTAATCTTATTATCTAAAATACACATAGAATGTATGTAGATCGTGCTGGTGCAGGTACACCTCGACACTCGCACACTTCAACACGATGAGGTAACAAACAGGCAGCCTCATTTGTGCGGCCAGCTCTTGGTACGGGTCTACGGTACAGGATACAGACTGGTTAACAGAACTGCATGAGATTGGCATCATATCCGGCAAACATCGCTCCAAAATTTGGATGCACTCTATATATATATTTATAAATAAATAAAAACCAAATTGTCTAGATTTTTTTATTCAATATCTATAACAAACGTAAAATGTCGAATGTAGTTATACAAAATGTGAGAAAACACGACAGTAAGAAAAAATATCTTTTTATTGTTCTGTTTGAAAACTTACATGAATACAAAAATGAAGTCTAAACAATAAATAATGAAATAATTTCCCATTCCCCAAGAGGATAAGCTGCTAAGAGGTTATAATACTGACGATTTAGATTATTTAAAGTATAATAAAAACAATATTGCTCCTAGTTAGTACATAAAAGTAGGTATCACTCACGTATGTTGTATGTTACTATGTCGTAAGTATTACATCTGTAATATATATAGGTACCTACATACAGTACTCAATACAGATGGAACTTTAGTCGTGCATCAACTCACTAAATATTTGAACAATATAATAAGAATTTACAATATCACTTCGAAAATTGTAACAATGCTTTTCAAATTATTTCGATATAAAGTCGGCTCGCCTCCAGGAGCTCGGTCAGTCAAGTCCGAGTCCAAGTAGCTTCACATGCTCTGGAATCGTTCCTACTACGACGAATTTAGCTTCATTTCCAATGTCGCTTCTTTATAATTCTTGTTCTGGAAATTATAAATAAAAACATAATGTAATTATTAATTTAAACGTTATATTTTATTTATGATTAAGTAAATGATTTTTTTAAAGATTAGGTACCTAGCCTACCAATTTTTAGGGTGCCGATAACCCTTATCAGTTGATTTTTTGTTTGTCTACGTGTGTGTACGTCAGTCATGGAAATATCACGTACAAAAGTCAAATATTAAGGTCTAGGCCTCTTAAAGTATAGAAAAAGTAGAATTTTAAAATCAACGACACGCAAAAATAGTATACAAGTACTCGTACTTAACCTTTATTATTTTTAATGAATTTATAATTAAAATTTAACAGCAGCAACAAGCTTATATGATGTTCGCGCTTATTTATATGAAATTATTAAAAATGTATCAATATTTTACTTTCGAGTGCCGACAGCTGTACTCGAGTGAATTATTTGCAAGAACCTACGCGCGTTCACTTGACATAATCCGTCGTGACAAGTGCGGGCTCAAAGCTGTCCCCGGCTCCCCGCCGCCCCCTAGTGTAACGCACAACGATACAAACCGATACAGTGATTTTAGTACAATAACTCGTAATTGACATCATATATGTCATTCAAATTTAAAAGCTTAAAGCGTTAGGTACGTTGCGTTACATACATACATAGAGTATGCTACGGACAGAGGCAGCGTCCCACGTTTACGAAAAGGTCCTGTCAAATCAACTAGAGACTAAGTATATGCGGATTGTAATTGTAAATTTAAAAGTTTAGGAGAGGACAATAGCATTTAAAATTACAATTTTACTATTTTTTTAGAACTATCGTCTACATCATTTGTAAAAAATTATGCATCATATAGGTATATATTTATTTATATTATTTAGATTCACGCTGAACTGTGCGTGTTGTAGCGCAAGCTGAGGTAACTCAGTGTTTAGACACTTCGCTTCCCGCGCCGCCCACACGTGTCTTGTTACAAGAGTAAGTCACTATATTAGACAATGATTTGTTCTCCTTAAGACCACCCCGCAGTGTCGCGCCGCCACTGGGACTTCCACATTATTTTATTATAATTTTATACAGCATATTATTTGTTTTACTTCATATATACCTTTATAATACAATTAAATTATTACAGATTAAAAAGGGTTCAACTCTTTTCATAAGAGTAACGCTTTGTGACTTGTGTTTTTATAAAGTGGCTCAAATTGTATCGTTTAAGCTTCATACAGTACATTACGTCCGCGTGGAGCCGCAGCTGCACAAACACGGGTGTCCCGGCTCTCGCGACACTTGCGAGTGTGTACTCTGTCGCTAGTACGTATAAGGTCTACTGAAATTATACAAACATTTCTGTCCATTTCAATTAAATCTGCGAATTTCCGCGTGCGGGAGATGAGTGTCGAGATAGTGTCGCGGAGGGCGCGAGGGCGCGAGGGCGCGAGGGCGAGTTGTACTTTTGAAGGTACACAGTATAATTGTTTCCGAGAGCCGCTAATGTGCGTGAGTGGAGCGACAATATTGACTCAGCGAAGTGTCGCCGCACCCGCTTGTAATTACATACTGTCTAATGGTTTAATTGGATATTGCAATATTTGAACCATGTCATATAAGTATATGCACATTCTATACATATGTTGTCTAAGTCTTTGTATCCAGCATGTGACATGCGTTATACAACGAATTGTTTAAAAATACATATTTATCACTACACAATCACTACTCAGGTACCGAGTTAAAACCGTACTATATTAAAGTTTATATCTCACAAAATATAAGCGACTATAAAATAATACAGTATAGGTATAAAAAAGGCATATACCTATATAAATGAAGCTCTCATACCTTCATTTAAATTCAACTACCCATATTCAAATTCAAATTCAAATTCAAATTCAAATAATTTTATTCAAAATGAGAATACATGATTCATTTTTTGAACGTCAAAAACACTACCACCGGTTCGCTAAAGTTAATGCCTCAGACCTGAGAAGAACCGGCGCAAGAAACTCAGCGGGACTTTTCTTTTTTTTTTTTTTAAGTAGTCAATATTTTTACATTAATTCATTTTGATAATGACACATTTGAAACAGACTGGAGCGAGCATCTCATTCCCAAGGTGTGTTGTCATTTAAAAAATCATTAATCAGGTAATAACCTTTAACACACAAACGTCTTTTCACAATTCTTTTAAATTGTGATATAGAGCATTGTTGGACGTTTTCTGGGATCCTATTGTAAAAGAGTACACACTGCCCCATGAAAGAATTGCTGACTCGTTGCAATCTAGTTATAGGCGCTGTAAGTTTAAGCCTATTTCTAGTATACATATTATGTGAATCACCGATTTTCTCAAAATCATTAATATTCTTTTTGACGTACATCACATTTACAAAGATATATTGAGATACAACAGTCAATATATTTATTTCTTTAAATTTTTGCCTTAAAGAATCTTTAGGTCCTAGATTATAGATTGCACGAATAGCTCGCTTCTGCAAAACAAAAATTGATTTAATACCGGCTGCATTACCCCACAGTATGATGCCGTAAGACATAATACTATGAAAGTAGCTAAAGTAAACGAGGCGAGCCGTTTCTACGTCAGTTAAGGATCTAATTTTCTTAACTGCAAAAACTGCTGAGCTAAGTCTATTCGCCAATCCCTCAATATGAGCTCCCCACTGTAATTTGGAGTCAATGGTGATACCGAGAAAAATCGTAGAATCAACGGGATCATCGGCTTCACCATTTAAGAGTACATTGGTTTTCACAATTTTCGTGCAGGGCGTTCTAAAAATAACACATTTAGTTTTCTTACTGTTCAATAGTAAATTATTAGCACTAAACCAGTGTACTACTTTCGAGAGGGCATTGTTTACATCGTCAAATACATTTTGTTGTCTTTTCATCTTAAAAATTAATGAAGTATCATCCGCAAACAATACTATCTCGTGGCTCCTTTCAACTAAATATGGTAAATCATTTATATATATTAAAAACAGGAAAGGACCAAGAATAGACCCCTGTGGGACTCCCATACTGATTAATGACCCAGGGGATCTCTTGCCATTAACATCAACCCTCTGAAATCTGTTAGACAAATAAGACATACGTTTCTTTAGACATTTGGCGTCATAATATTGTCTATGTCAACTACACTGCACATTCTTTACAGAGAAACAATTAAGTATAGTTTGTTTCAAGCAACAACATGGTACACATTTAGAATAGAAATAATATTTTAATTACTCTAATTTAATATAGGAAGAACAATGAGGTACATTATGAATACTTTACTAGAGTAATAAAGTTCTCCTTTCTGAAGTCGCTTACTTGTATCTGTATTGATTTTCCAAATAAACATTAAATATAATTGCTATGAATGGTCTGCTGGCTTCATCCGTATAAAGCGCTTAGTCTCGAGTGTGACGAGAGCGGTCAGGTGTTGCAATAAGCTCAATGCATTAGCGCCAACACTCGCCGCGAGATCTGTGATGAGATGTCGCTATTGTAATCGCTCTCGACACCCCGCGCCACTCCGCACACCTCCCCGCGCCTTTTAATGTAAGCAATTTAATTTGACTATCTGTTGTTATTTCATTTTATATTGATAAATTTTTATATTATTTTCAATAATCATAAATGCATACGTGCATATGTTTCTTGTTAGGCGATTGTAAAAGTCATAGTAACAGGTACCTACCATTCAGGAGTATATTGAAAACATCGCTTAAGTGCGTCATGTCACCGGGTCGCGGTCGTCTGCAGGTCAGCGGGAAGGATAACATGCCAAAGTTGACAATGTTACATTTTGGCATCTACAGATAATCCATTGTCATTATTATTTAAATAACTATATTTATTACGATTTTTCTTCCACTGTAGACGTATGAAGTACCAATTTTCGAACTTTTTCCTTAGTTAGATTCAAATTTGAATGTTATGTCAATATATGTGACATGAACGTAACACACAATCTTATACAGATATTAACTTAAAACTCAGGTATTTTACTGTTTTCGTTTTTTTTCGAGAAGTAGATACTTTCCGTACGAAACCCTAGTAATAAAAACAAATTAAACGTCATGATTTCTAAAGTCATGTCGTGTATTTATTGGTAGATCCGCGTTATCGTCCTTTAGATCGTAATCTCAGTCACAGCATCAGCGGGCGCGGAGTGTGCTCGCCGCAGCCGCAGCCGCACGTGCGCTATTCAATCTGCTAACATTGCAGTTAGGGCTGCTATTTCATCAGGCAGAGCTCGTGCCAATGTTTACGTTTATCTCAGATACGATCAAACTTTCTT
Source organism: Dione vanillae (assembly GCA_037178615.1). NCBI lineage: Eukaryota > Metazoa > Arthropoda > Insecta > Lepidoptera > Nymphalidae > Dione > Dione vanillae. The sequence goes on from JAZFAU010000110.1 coordinate 69,154, forward strand.
CGAATTCAATTAACCAAATACATTATACGCTTAATGCAATACAATTATACTGCTGACTACACCACATGACCTGTGTGTGTGTGTGTGTGTATGATGTGTGAATGTGTTGTCTTGACACCTGTCAAGCAAAGCCATGTCTTCGTCTAAGAATTCGAATATGTACTTAATACAAATATTTATTTATTAATATTTATTTTTAAACTTCTAATCCCTATATATTTTTAATTGTTCTTTTCTTTTATCTTGTTCCAGGTTACCGCCAACACCATAGTTAGTTAACTATTGACGTATAAACATAAGCAGGTGAGGTAACGATCACATATACAAGTGAACATTTTGATAATAATATAAAAAACTTAAAAAAAACAAATTGCTAATCTAAAAAGAATCAAAATTATATCCGATAGGCGGTCGGAGCGGTAACTAAAAAACTACAATGAACCATTTAAAGCCGCATTCAACAACAAACTGTCGCATATCATCAATAAGTACGTGTTACATACAATGCGGTGTTCTCGAATAAACGTCCAAATGAATTAGTTTAAAATACTTTGCACAATGTACAATGGACGCACGTGCTCAGGGCGGCGAGGGGGCGACGGGCGGGGGCGAGGGGCGGTTGTATAAAAACGATATTATAATGTCATCATAGCGTATCAATCGTAATCGTGCGCGACCGCAGCTCTCCCCTATCGCACTGCACCTGCGGTCGCAGCTACGCGATACTAACATCAAACACTGTACACACAAAAGCGAGTTTCGCTGCAACGGAGCGACACACAGAGTGCGCAGGAGTACCGATAGATTGTTATTATTCCGCAAGGTCGGAGTACAGGCTAATGGGGATGGCATATCGCTGTAATGAGCGCATTCACCAGCGGTTGCGGGCGGGCGGGCGCCGCACGTGGCGCGCGAGACGAATGCGCGGTCGCACTTGTTGCGGGACCGGGACACTTGCGAGCGATTAGTTGATGGTATTGTGAATTATAAACGAAGCGCATATTTAAAATGTGTTACCAATAAAATTACGAGTATTTAATTATAATAAAAGTTGTCGAGTAATGTTTTATTTGTAAGTAAAACTGATATAGGGAAGATTTTGAATAGATTTATAGATATTGCCATCTATACTTTAGGTTCTCTGTTCCTAACCTGCTCTATGTGGCTACTGGTACTGTTAAAACTGGCAAGCTAAATAACATTATATTTATTTTAAATGTAAAATTTAATAAGCGCTATGTAACCTTCTTCCTCCTCAGTGAGCAGCGAGGCGGGCGTGACGGAGTCCGGCGGCGACTCCCGCCGCGCCAGCGCCTCGCCCGCCGCACTGTACAGCTCCGCGCGCGCCTCCAGCACGTCGCGCACGATCTCTGTTCACACGACACCATATGTTATTAAATTTTTAATTTTAAAGGACGTCTAAGTACTATGTACAGGACGTTGTTACTCTTATGTCCTTAAGTCAAAGCATAGTTTTAACTAGTCTTTATAGATGTGTTAAAATTAATATATAAAAAGTAAGTAATTGTGATGCAAACGTACATTATCCTGTCAAAGTGGTAAAGAAAGAGTTTGCCGAAAGATCTCATTCTCATTCCGTTATTGTTATTTTCGAATGAGAGGCGACAGACGGGTAAAGTTTACTTCTTAGTACAGCACGTATCAAAATCCTGATGTGTAAAATAATCCTGTGCCTAAAGTACTCCTCCTCCTACCATGTTCTTGACCACTATTTTGTATTGACCTTGACCACACTTTTAGCCAAATTATATGATATTATTGAATTGTGGAATCACCTAGGAGCTTAAAAATATGCAAATGTGAAAAGGTATTAATAATAATTCAGATGAATTTTATAAGGCAACAGGTAACAAGTGGACCTTTCCACGAATAAATTTCACACGGAAAACATCTGCTAGTAATTTATAAAAGCGGCAATAACCAGTGAGATGCTCGGTACTTATATTGTCTACATTTTGTAAGTGTCATACCGGCGATGACGTCACGGCTCGTGATGATGGCCTCGATCTCCTGCGCCACCTCGCGCACCAGCCAGGGCACGGCCTCCTCGTCGACGCCGCGCCGCGCGCGTCGCAGCAAGTGCCCCGCGTCCCGCAGCCCGCCCAGCACGGCGGGCAGCAGCTCCGCCACGTAGCCCTGCACAAGCGCTGCGCCCGCCACCCGCGTGCGCGCCTCCTCCGCTGTCACACGCGCCACGCGCGCCTCTTCCACACGACGCTCCTGAAATAGGTCAAATAAAACAGTGACTACACAATAATATTTTGTCTTTCTATATATCTACATACAATTATATTTTATTTTATGTCTCAACGCATGAGCGGGACATGGCAGGGTAGGCAGAGGAATCTGCAAGAACCATTGGAACCTAATCCCCGTTTTCCGCCTTTTTCGAGGCATTACATGTTGAGCGGAGGAACTCAACGCCGCTCTTTGCTTAGTTTCCAGCGCGAAGAAAATGGAAATAGAAAAATTCATGTTCGTCTCATGGTAATCTTATCCACAAAACGCCGTGTTTACAGGCAGACGCTACGCTTCTGCACCACGACGGTCCTCATTATAACATACAAATGTACGTTGCTCCACACTACCTTCTCCTGCATCAGCCTCTCGTCCTGCTTGGCGAGCCGCTGCCGCTCGGCGAGCTCGGCGTCGCGCAGCTCACGGTACCGGCGCTGCTGCTGGCGGAGCGCGGCCAGCTCCTCCTCCTGCGCCACCTCCGCTAGCGCCTGCTCCGCGGTCTTGCCGACTAGCACTTCAAGGATCGGTTGCACTTCCAGGTCGAAGTCGAACAGCTGTAATATCATTTTTTTTACTATTTGTCTAAACACTTGTACGTTTTTTTCTTTAGTGTTTTCAATATACCTACTTATTGTAGTTCCAAGGTATTGGTTTTCCATTTGTGACGAAGGTTTTTGTTAGTAATTTAGGTATTTAGTACATAATGTTCTTTGCATTAAAATTTAATTTTTGAAATATTATATTGTAGTTTACGTATAAATAACGTAAGGGCAATGAAAATATCAGTCTTACATCGCCGGGGTATATCTGCGTGTGCGCGTCGGCGCCAGTCTTGGCGGGCACGTACACGGGCGTGGCGGGGCGGTCCGCGAACAGGTCCGTCTGCACGCCCACCTCCAGCTCTACGCCTTTGTCGAACAGCTGCAGTGTTGTTGGTACGTGAGTACATTAGTGAAGTGTTTGAGAATGGCAGTTACATATTTAAAAGCAAGTACTTCTTGTATAAAGTAAAGTAAGTGATACTTACTTTACTTGTCAGTAACTAATTGATTTAAAGTAAGCATAATAATTTATTTAAAGTAAGCAATATTATTCGGATTGGAACCTTTAATTGTTGCTTCATTACGCACGCATTTAGCATCTAATTTCGTCATCATTGATATTTATAACATCTAACAATTGCCATCACAATTGCCATCACACTGTACAACTTCCACTTTCAATACATTCGAGCTGGTATAACTTAGTTCCATTCATGAGAGTACCTCCTCCAAGTAGTACTCGGTCTGTATGGGGTGGTGGCGGCGGCCGGGCGCGGGCGGCGGCGTGCCTGGCCGCAGCCGCGCCAGAGCCGCGCGCCGCGCCAGCGCTCGCCGACGAGTGCGCGCCGCGCGGGCCGCGCCGCTCTCCAGCCCGTCCCCCTGCGGAACAGAGATACAGACGATTACATCGTAGAGTAATTCAGAATAGAATACTTACAAGTTACAATTCATAATGAAGACTAGGCAAAAGCACGGCGTTGAGTGCCGCCACTCAACACGCAATGCCTCGAAAAAAGCGGAAAGCGGGATGGAGAAAGAAGGCACTAAGCGACGGAGTGTCTTAACACTAGGTCCCCACGGTCTCTGCAGTGCGCTCTGCCTACCCTGCCATGTGCGGGTTACAGCGTGTAAAAAAATAAAATAAGCGATTTTTATTATAATAATAATGTATGAACCTAAAAGGTGTATGCTTTATAACTTTAGTGAGATTGTTACATTTTTTGCGCAGTCACAAATTTGTTATTAAAACGTTATTAACGCGTTTGTATTTTACTTCTCTAAGCGACAAAATATAAAAAAATATATAATAGCAAAACATATATATTTATTTAATAATTTTAACGAATTTCAGTGGTTGGAACGAAAGCGAAAATCTGAAATCGGAGACATCATTTTTACCTGTCCGCTTGTCGAGGAATGCCCCATATGCATTAAAATTTGTATTTAATATATATTTTATGTTGCAGCGGATGTACGGTACGTTTGCACGTGACTGATCGATGGACAAGATGATTATAGATTCGATTCTCATTTGGGAAGCAAGAGTAATGTTTATGCGTCTCATTTCGAAAGATGGAGCGCTTTGTTGAGTTCCGCTACTCAACAGTCATGTCTCGAATGCTGAAAAGTGGGAAACGAACTGTCTAAGTTCCTTCGAAGAAAGGAGGGACCTAGTTAGACAATGACCTACGACGTGCGGGATATACCTATAACGATAAACTAAAAAATAATCTAATGTGGTTTTTACGGCGATGGCTACTACATACAATAAACATAAAAGCATCACTAAAATCACTTGCATACTCTTTAATATCGTGTACGATGTACAAACACATAAATATGAGTTACGTGCGAGCAGTACTCGCACACCTAGGGTTCTGTATCAATTTAAATGTCATTGTTCAGGAAAAAGGAGAACTTATAAAATTTACAATCTTCTATTTAACAGTCGTACTTAACACTCATTTATGTAGTTATATTCGTACAAAATGAGTGCCATTTTGTATGAATATAACTACATAAATGAATTTCTAATGTTTCTATTTCCAAGTAGAAGAACTTTCAGTTTTCAGCGGTTTTCCATTGTTTTGTAGAACAGAATCACAAAACAAAAGTCACCGTCAACGGATGACTAATCAATGTGAAAATCAATACTTAGCAATACTAATATAGTAGGTATGTACCTACTGTATGTACGTATACAGGTAGTCTGCTTGAGTTCATACCACACTCGTTACTTCTCATTTGTAGAATCAGTGGATTTACATCGGTAAATAACAAGTGTAGAAGTCTGATAATGTTCATTTTATATTTTATTTACATATTTACTAACTAGAAACTTGATCAGTTTTGATTGTAAATTTATTATGTATTTCTAATATGTCTTATACATTCGTCTATACATTATAAGTCCTGATTTTTGAGAGAGAAAGAATGATAACTATATGGAGATACGTATTTACAAAAATAACGAATCGAAACAAAACGCCGAAGAAAAAAAATCATAACAATTGTTTAAAATAAATAAGTTGTATAACAATATACTCCAAAGAGAATCAAAGTTTCATTAATAAGTAGTTCAGTATCGATCGCGGCCCGCATCGAACCCCCGACCGTCCCGCATTCTATTCGTTTCTATATGAATATTATATCCGTGGCGTATCGTTTACACGTACAGACTACACATATTTGCATGTCAGTGCTCATATCTAATAACTGTACTCGATGTCCCCGACCCAGCAACACAACATCATGACACAGTAACACAGGAAGTGGGTACACTCTCAATAAATACCCTTAATTAATATTTTCAGAAAGAACATGTACACTACATCTACTGTTCAGTCAGATTACATTATTAAGGAGTCACGACACGAAGGGAGAGAGGCGACACTGTCAGCTTATGGTTTTGGACATTTATTATTAAAAAGTTTATTATTTAAAAGATTTATAAAAAAATAATTTTGGCCCCCTATGTTTTTAAAACTAATCATTCCGAGGTAGACTCTAGACGATTCTGAAGTATGGTTTCTATACTCCAGAACCGCGTGGTGCCTACCTTACTCCTGCGCCCATGAATATTGACTGAAAATTACTCGAAATCATTGTTCATTCTCTCCATGACTTACTTGGCTTAGTGAGAGTATCATATAGCAAAATTTGAATAATGCTAACATACAGATAATGCTGGGTAGAGAAAATAATAAATATAAGATCAACGGATAAAAATAAGATATTATAGAACAAAATTGTAGGTCGCTACCATTAGTTACACACCACTCAATAAATGAATCTCATATTCGAAAGCGTTGTCGCTGTCCCAAATATATATACCTGATTAAATAAAATATATTACATAGTGTTTTTGAAAAGAAAAAAATCCAAAGCTAAGTTTATGAGTTAGTGCTAAAAGGGCGAATCGCAGCATTCACTTATATAGGTATTTCAATTGTAATATAGATGACATGTACTGATAGATACTTGTATTTCACGTGTAAACCTACTATGAGTCAATACTCAACATGAGGCATGTAATTGCCATGAAGTATGGTGTGTGTGTGTACATACAAAGTAACGCGGGATCGGTAGTAATTGCTGACAGGGCATCAGTCGGCAGTGGCATCAGGCACTAGTTCAATACAATTGTTTATACAGTAATTGCAGCCGACGCGACGACGGACTCTCTACCAGCGGTGCATGTTGCAGTAAACGCTCTAATTAAAACTATGATAATTGCTCCTCAAATGCAAGGTTAAGGTTCTTTCAAAATATTTATTGCAGTTTGCTGGTTGTAGCTATCAAGAAGTGATATGACGACGATGAGTAGAATATGCGTTTTGTTTGTTTCTTTAATGAATAGTCTCTATTTCTGTTAGTTCATTTATACTCTTCTATAGTTAAGTGCTTTACTATAAAGTTCAACTACTGTTTTATATTTATATCAAAATTAGAAAAATCACGAAATATAAAAATCATAATAGCGACTTAAATGTGGGGCAGATATAAAATTTAAAAGTGAATTTGATGCTTAAAAATGTATGAGGACCGACGTGGCGTGGAGGCGCAGCGTCTGCCTATTAACGTGACAGTTGGGGGTTCGATTACCACTCGGGAAAGATGGATTTTCCTATTTCCATTTTTTCGCTCTAGGAGGAAATGGAATGTCTTAGCACTTGGTTTCCACGGTTCTTACGGTTCTCTCTGCCTATCCTGCTATAACAGGGATAAAGCGTGAAGCTAAAAAAACGTATGAATCTGGCGTTAAGATACAACTCCTATTTCCAGCCTTTCGCTACTTTCATTACTTTTCACTATATTAAATATAATATAATGTATATTCAAAACTTAATTGCCACAATATTAGTGGTCAAGCCTAGCAACGAGCGTGGTCACCTGATAACCTTTCTTCCTTATAACCTACAAACATGGGAACTCAAAAATATTTAGTTTGCAGAACAAAGAACCTGTGTGGTAATTGGCCCAGTTCCAAGTTCCAGGGCAGAGACGTTGACCGCATTCGTTAACAATGAATATCGGATTACGACCACTTATCGACCACTGACCGGCGCCCGGCCCGCGCCCCACGACACGTGTAGGTACGTACTAGTAGGTAGATATGTAGGTAGGTACCTACATAGTTACTTAGACGTTACTAAAACGCAAAAAATACATTTATATGTTTATCTATCTGTGGCTTCATTAGACCGCGCTAATTTCCAGAACAACTGAACAGATATCAAATATGTTGTAGTTACAAAAGTTTCACAGCGGCTCAGTTATAGTCTGTAAACGCGACGATCGTGGGTTCGATTGTCGTTAGAGTGGAATCTCTTTATTTTCTCGACCTCAGAATTGTGTTCCGTCTCACCATGTGTGTGAAACTACATAACAATATATTAATCTTAATAATGAGTATCATAGCTTATAGTTTTTTAAGCAAAGCTTTCACCTTGTTTATCTTCTCGTTATCTTAGGCATGAGGGCGGATAATTGAAGGTTTTCAATTATCAATCTCAATAAGAGTAGACTGTATAATAAGTTGGTTGTAGGTTCTATCCCTGCCAAGGCACAACACGGCGTTAATATCCTCCATTCAACACTCAATTTAGAGTCTTTAGAGATTCGGGCATTCGTAGTATTATATGTACGTTATGTAGAAGATGAAGATCGCAGATCAACAACTTACAGATGCTTGTGGATGCGCCGCGAAGGTGCTCCCGCGCACTACGCGCTTGTCGTGCATCAGGTTGGCATGTCCCCCCGCTCCTCCCGCCGCCGCCCCCGCCGTCGCCGCCGCCATGCTGCCGCTGCGGACAAACAGCGAGTTAACTTAACTACCTACTTACAATTGGCAAAAAAGGAATTTACGTATGGTTAATGTTTGACAACTATTATTTATATTATTATCAATATTCAATATCTACATAACAACCAGGATATACTGCCTATTAAATAGTCGTTAAAGTGCCTGTAGTCTAGTTTTGCAACATGATTGTAAGTTTTCTGTAAAAAGATAAGATGTAAGGCTCGTAGGGTAGTGACCTGTCGGCCGGCGGCGGGCGGAAGTGGGCCGCCGGCGACCCCCGATCATAGGCTGACTTCTCTACTTATGGTAGTGATATTTATAAAACTCGATAACGTATCTAAACTAAGTCTTTAAAAATGAGGTCGTTTTATTTTCATCGTGTAAATGAAGTAGAATAAAATTAGTAAGAAATTTATATTATACTTAATTAATATGTGTATCAAACATGTGGTCGTATCGCGTCTGTATCTGCAATCGATATCATATATATCGTGTGCATCACACGCGATAACTCTGAATAAAATACAAAATGTTGCATTTCATTACAGTACGTGCAAACAGTAAGCTTTGTAAACTAACAGATGGTCGTGTTGTTCCAGCAGATGCTTCACTCCGGCAACTCCCGATATCAAACTCCGGACGCCTCCGAACAGTTCCCCGGCGTGTACCCGTCTGGCGGTGGCGACGCCGGGCGGGACGCCGTTCGGGATCACTTCAGGCTTCTTCTCTGACGTGGAACGCTTTGCTCTGTTTGATACGGCCTTGGGCTTACTTGAATATGAGTAAACTATTTTCTCCCTTTCCTGCGGCGGATACAACGAGTCCAGACCGAGAAGACACGCGACATCCGGCGGCGGCAACAGAAACTGACCAGATTTGACGGTAGTTATAAAACGAGGCTTCTCTGTGTCACTTATCCCCGACGCTTTACTGCGACTTTTATTTATATTTGGAGACTTGTCAGGTTTTACAACAGTCTTGTTTTTCTCATTATCATCCGATATCGTGTCTATTCGCGGCTGTGATTGGCTCATCATTTTCTTGGGTGGCGTGCTGTCCTTCCAGCTCAGATTGGGATTAGAAGTGGCGAGAGGTCCCGAGCGGCGTCGGTTGCGGGTCGGGCGGCGCAAGTTTGCCTCCAGCATTTCTTTTTCCTTCAAGCGCCGAAGCTTATAATCGAGGGCCCGCGTGAACTTAGGGTCGAGGATGGTCATAGGGGCGACGGTGGCGACCATCCTTGCCGTCACCTGGTCTTTGCTGGCGCTGGGCCTGTGCGCGCGTACATCATCGCGCTGCAGCGGCCTCACCACGTGCACGCGGCGCGCTGCCGCCTCGTGGTTGATTACAGTGAAGGCGTTCGCCTCCGCGGGCACGTCGAGCATCACTGGCGGCCGATGGTGGCCGGCGGTGGTCAGCGGTCGGAGCTCGCCACCAAAGGACGTAACCGCCGCGGCCACGCGAGTCGCTTACGATGTTGACTCCCGAGCGGCGCACCAATGCGGTACGTGTTCAGTCGCGCAAGCGCCCATGTGGACGAGGGACGATGGTAAACACGAGGGAGTGCGACTAGCGAACTTATTTTGAACTTGTTAACTTCGTTGGGCAATATTTGGCAAATATAATACGTACGAAAGTCAAGGTGATTATTATTAGTACAAACTTATCTCCAGCTTACGCGATTCTTACAATAAATAGTGCTACTGCTATGTTAACATTTTACAAAATGTATATTTTTGTAAGAATTATTATATTTTTTTTTCTATTTTATTACAAATATAGTATACTTGACAGAATATATTGGCTTTTTTAATATAGGTAAAGAGCGGCGCGGTGCGCCCGCCGCCGTAGCGTCGCGAACTAAGGGCGATTAGCGGTGCAGGTGAGTGTAGTAAACAAGAGATACGTAACATGTACGAGTACGTGAGGCTGTACGCGGGCGCGGGCGCGGGCCTCACGTAGATAAGCAAATAGATAGTAGTCGCGTAGTACCTAAGTAATCTATGTTTCGGAATTTATTATATTGTTTAGTCGATAAACAGTGACGCTAATCGTCATTCATTGATCATTTGTGATGGAGGTAGTCATCGTGTCAAATGGAACACCATTATTTGCTTCATAAAATAACATGAGTATGAGGTAGGTAGGTAAGTAGATAGGCCCATAATTGTATCCAACGTCTTCATTACTTTTATCGAATGAACTATAAAAAACAATTAATTTTACCCACACTGTCCTACTGTGTTCGTGTAGGTACTAGGTAGTCAAGTTATATAGCATTATAACATAATGACTTTTAAGTAACATTTAATGTTGGCGAGAAGTTGACCTTTGCCACTTGCTAGTACTTAATCGTACACCTTAATATTTCCAAGGAGACCGGACGTGCGTCGGTCCGCGGTCGAGACTCCGCTGACCCTACTCCCTGTTGTTACGATTCGGTGGTAGATTACATCACGCTACTGCCTCTAATAATATAGAAGGGTTTCTTAAGCTATTTGTTTGAATAATAATTAAGTGAAGGGCTTTTGTAGCTGCAGCAATATATATTATTTAAATAATTCAATATATTAAATATATATTTTGAAAAGGAGTAGTTTAAGGACTAAACTAAAGTACTCGTTAACGAAAGTGCCGATAAACGATATTCACTTCATACTATGTTACATAATAAATAACATATAAACATAAAATACAGATTTTATATTATATATAAATAAAAAAACACAAAATATTATCTAAGGCAGAAAGCAGAAAAGCCACTAGCTATAGCCAGTCGACCGCGCCACGAGCTCCCGCCGTCTACAAGCCAAGGTTAGGGGCATTGCTCTTCTGTTAAAGTAATAGCTGCCTTTCTTCTAAACCTTTATCGCCGCGTTAGATCTCTCACGCGAAGTAACCCTAAGTACCTATACGTACATACATACCTATATATATGTAAATAATTAATACGTCTTACCCTACGACCTATTTGTGTAAAGAAAATGATGTTAATGATGATCGACCACATAGTATATGTTAAGCTTGGCCGTAAATACTGTTACTATGAAAAATGAACAAAATGTATGTATTTATCAATATATCTGTACAACATACAAAATATATTACATTTAATAAATTTTGCATTCATATTCAGGACAGGGATAGAGCGTGAAGATATGTATGTATGTATGTATGTGTTGACAATATATTAAAAGGAAGTGGAGTGACAAGGAGAACTGAATCACTGTGATTGCAATATATAAAGCTATTTGTGTTAAGGACGGAGCTTATTTGTATTGATAAATGCTTATTATATATCGATTGTTAAAATCTATCGTTAATAAGCGTTTATGTACTGGACTGTTGATGGTGGAGAGAGGTGAAACCGCTAACAAAAAAAATGGTGCCAACCACGTAATATTGGTGCATAAAGGGACCGTCAAACCAATAAGGCAAAAAATTCGATGAAATTTTCAAAAGATTTCAAAGACTAATTTCAGGAGGTATAGAACGAACCATGTCGCATATTTTAAAAGAACACTTAAGACTTAAGGCTTTTAAGAGTCCGACTGGTCGTTTCTTAATTGATAATTTAAATAAGAATAGAGCGGTAATATCTAAACAACTACTTAATCAAACAAATAACTTAACAAAGAGAGGTCACAGAAAAAAATTCTATAAATGTGATTTTATTTTACAATTTAGTAATATTTTAACAAACTAAACTAAACTAAATTTATTTGTTGAAAGTTCTAAAAAAGCTTTAAAATAAGTCAACAGAGTATATCCTGGATATTATGCTACTTCAGTGATGGTTTAGGGGAGTGTCTGAGGAAAGTCATTAGAAACAAGTGAATTATATTATTATTGGCAAGTATGTCATTAAGATTTGCAGGGACCACAGCGTGTGGCGCTCAGTTCTCTCGGACCACCCCGCTATGGACAAGGCTGAAGATGTGTTTGTGTGTACGTACACATAGTATGTAAACTAATAATTTTATTCTTGTAATAGAGACAAACAATTCGCTGTCTGTCTAGTATAAATGCAGAGAGCGCTGTATAACAAATTTAAATTCATGACATCACATTTAAATGTGGCGTGACCTTCCATAGAAACATGTACACATTTTGGATTTAAAAGTGAATTTTATTAAAAAGAAAATAAAAGTTAAACATAAATTATCAAATATACTTGTATCATGTAACCTTGCGATAGCATCGTCTGCGCTTTGCGGAGTTCGGACGCTGGTGGCCGGTGGCCGGTGGCCGGTACCCGGTAGTCGGTTAACGGTAGGGCCGCATTGATCGCTTTAAGCACGCGACTTCCCACCGACCCGCCATAAACACGCTACTGTTTTAAATATTTTTGGCCAGCAGTTACTTTAGATTTAAAGAGGTTATTATTTGGTGACAGCTTACTCATACTAATCTGGTAGGCACCAAGCAACGGCGCTTGTTAAGGATAGTTGGAATTTGTGCTATTTTAATGTCACAAAATAAAAAACTGGAAAAGTAAATCTATTGCAGTCGCTTTGTTATAACCAATATACCTAATAGGCGGCTAACAGCCGCTAATAAGTAATTATTAAAAAATTAAATGCTAATTTACATTTTTGTTTTTTATCTGAATTCTGACCGCAGATGATCATAATACGAATGCGTAGAAGAACATGAGATTGTTATTGTAATTTGAAACCTACAGTTATAGTTGCGGTCACACTACAGTGTATACGGTAGTGTAATAGTGTTGCGTAATTGAGTGTGTGTGTTTCATACGATCACCATCACGAAAGCTATTAACAGTGTTAATAATTATTGTATATAAATACTTAATATTAATAATAATATATTAATAGAAACATTTGTACAAATTGTGTTTCATCATTTTCAAATTCTGCTTCAACTGTGTCTGTGCAATACCTTACTTCACATTTACGGCTCGCGCCGGTCGCTAGGTCTGCTCCACCCGTTAGTTTTTGTTTCTGGATGTAATCTACTTAATTATTTCTATTAAATCAATTGCGTCTGCGAAGAACATAAAAAAAACACGTAATTTTCTATAAAATATTTAGCTGTCACTGCAATCCACAAATCTTCTTTATTTATTGTCTTTTATTTTGGCATTTATACTTATTTACATAATAAAAAAATACTAATTCAACAGTTTCTTCGATTCCCTCGTGATACAGTGATAACCCTCTTTGTGGACGGCATTAAACATGTACCCTAATACTACAAAGGATAGACTAGAAATATGTGAATTGTATTTTTCTATTTTATTTTCAAATAAATTATCTATACTATGTTAAAACAGTCTTTTTTTTTTCAAAATACACCTAGCTTCATAACCCATGTGCCACTCTTTCTGGGCAATTATAGGATGTCTATTGGGCAGGCGGAAGTAGCGAAGTTCACAAGAGAGTCTGCAAAAATCCCGACAGTGAAACCCGGTCAAAACTAACAAAAGCGGCAATGGATCAGGCACAACCACTAAACCCTAGTACCGATACGAGAACAGAATGACCAATAAAATCGTACTACTATAGGCAGCATACAGCGTAACATCTGGTTTTGAGGAAATGAATGAAGAAGAAACCAGAACAAATGGATACCTGAAATTCAATACATCTGCCAATGATCTCATTGTAATTACCGCCAAGTGCACGCAGATAATGCTAAAGAAAAGAATGCTTGAAAGAGTTACCCAAGATAAAATCAATCGATGGTGTTCCCGGATGTGGCAGAACTTCTTGGATAGTTGAGGAATTTAATTTAGAAAGAGATATGATCGTCACTAGTACTACAGAAGCAGCTAATGAAATTTAATTTCGAGAGAGGTTGTTAAAACGTATAGGTTCAAAGTAAAATACGCACCATAGCTTCAATACTCATAAACGGTGTGCAGGGAGGATCACAAAAATCGTCGAGGCACTTACAAACAACTTTGGTGCAATAGTGATGAAGTAAGTGGCCGGTGAAGTATTTTCAATCGGAGACATAAACCAACTACCCTATATAGATCGAGAAAATCTGCTTGAAATGTTTTACCAAAGACCGTCACGAATTCTCAGCATACGTGAGAACCTGTTGTGTACTTATAGAAGTCCCATGGATGTTGCCTACGAGAGGTATATCCTGGCATATAGTGTTCAAAAAGGGCAATACATTCCCCTTTTTATCAAAAACATCAAACTGACGCCAGTGTCTAGGGATCTTAAAAACACCCTGTACCTAACTTACACACAAGAAGAAAAAGAATCTCTGATTACTCTGGGATAGGGAGAAGAAAAAGTTCGAAGGTGCTGACTATTCATGAGGCTCAGGGCCTTACCAGCGAGACTGTCGTAGTCATTAACAGCAAGCTGCAGCTACATGGCAGTGTTTTACATGCAGTCGTAAAAATATCTCGACACCTCAACAGCTGCACGTATTACAGAGGGGGCAAAGAAGAAAGAAAAGAGGGCAGACATAAGGTTAATTCATATGCGACAGCCGCAACGACTAAAAGCATATTGGAGTACAAACTAAAGACGGCCATGAAAGAAAGGAACGCAGCGGCCACCACTTCCATTATAGCGGATACGCCCTAGACAAAACTTTTGACTTCATTGTGTGAGGGGGTCACACAATGAAAGCAAAAGTTTTGTCTAGGACAATTAAGTGATCTTCAATTTATAGTATCATTTTATTTTGTAATATATTCTGTTTGACTGACTAGATTTTAATTTTTTGTGTATAACTGTTAAAATAGAGCACTATCTGGATTCAGGGGAAGGTGCGTTTACGTCCACTAGTTTAAAGCCAGGTATTCGAATAGTTTAATAGCATGATTCCTACCTACTTATCTACCTTACTACCTACCAACCTACCTTCCTAAGTCATACTCATGTTATTTCACAGCGCAAATAATGGTGATCAAGTTGACACGATGACGATGCACGACAAACATACTGTACAAGTAAGTGGGAGTGGATGTTGTTTATTGAGATATTATTTTGTAGTGTATAGATATATTAATTTGTATTTTGTGTTATATTGGTATATTGGTAAATTAGATATATGAGTGCATGTAGTCTTCATGTACCTACATGGACATTTAGAATTGTGACATTCATGACAGTTGCTACGTACTAATTACAATACTATTGACCCATTATTTTATGTGGAAATATGTGGGAATTCTCTAAAGAATTCAATCCGTTTTAATGTGTTACAAATTTACATGTATTTGACAGAATTTCGTGAACGATAGACGTCATAGCAAGACAAATTTTCTTTAAATAACTTACCACGAAGGATCTCTCCTAAGCTTCGCATTGTTGTAGAGCGCACGCGGCGTGCTAGCATACGTGTAGGGCCCCTTCGGACGCGGCGGGCCCTCCACCAGCACCGCGCGCACCGACACGCTCATCCGGCGACACCAGCGCCCGCAAGCACAGCGCCTCGTACACCGCAGCCAGCACACAGCACATGCACACTCGACAGCAACTGCAAGTCGCTACAAACAACCAGCACGACGCAGCTGGTCACAGCACGGCACAGCACGACTCAGCACGAGACTCGCGACGTCTGGCTGACCCGACTGTAACGCGTTCGAATATGGAATCTCCATACGTCATAGCTACCGGCCGATGCTATCTCTCGATATCGACCCTCAATGGTCAGTGTCCTCGTGATTGTTTATGACAAAATAACAAGCGACGGTAGTTACTATGGTTGCGGCTCAACAAGCTCAACAAGCTCGCCGGTGAAGTTTTGAATTTTATTCTTGTATCTAGAACGCTTCAAGCTTTATACATTATTTGACAAAATATATTTTTTTTAATATAAATTTTATATCAATGGAAACAATTTTGTTATTTAAATATCCAAAATTTTATAACTTTATTATGTCTTTGCTCTTTACGAATTTATTTCTGTATGTAGCGACATCTGTGAACACATTTTAAAACTACTAAGAGCCTTAGTAACAGTGTGTCTCTCCAGACCTCCTTTTGTAGTTAGTTCAATCTCAATCTACTAGATGGCGTTAATAATAAAACTTAGATATTGATTTTATTGCATGAAAACTATTTGATACCATATTTTCCTGAATAAAAATGAAGTAAATTTACAATTTCATTTTCGTAAATAAATTGATTTTCTTTATATTAACAAAATTTATTAATGTAATAGTAATAAGACACTCCAAATAGCTATATCCGCACTTCGCCAGTAGTATATCATTTCTATTCTTGAAGAAACATATTTTCAAACTGAATGGCGTAAAAATGTTAATCCACACTGAGAATAGAAAAATACTTAAAGAAAATATAAAATTTATAAAAATACCGCTGAGTTCTAAATTTTTGTGTTTCCTTTAAGTACATTGACGAATGTAGCTTCGTCTAAGTAGAAGAGATCACAAGTAATATTAAGACACTCCCACACAGTAGTGGCTTCATATTCTTTAAAATATAAAATATTTTGAAATTGTCCTCGTAAATTGAATACATTATTGCTTTTCTGAATAGGATTGTAATTAATTTTTTTTTAGCTTCACGCTTTATCCCGCACATGGCAGGGTAGGCAGAGGGAACTGCAGGGACCATACGAACCTAGTGTAAAGATACTCCGTTGCTTAGTCCCTGCTTTCTCTGTACCCGCTTACCGCCTTTTTCGAGGCATTGCGTGTTGAGTGGCGGAACTCAACGCCGCGCTTTGCCTAGTTTGCCAGAGCGAAGCAAAAGGAAATAGAAAAATCCATCTTTTCCGACTGGGAATCGAAACCAGAAACCGTCGCGTTACAGGCAGACGTTGCGCCTCTGCGCCACGACGGTTCATTGACGATTTTAATCCAAATGGTTTTATTTGTTATTAATTGTGTACATTACAACTTTTAGTTGTCCACGACAGATACAGGTGATGGGAACGTTCGTATTTGAGTAAACAGCGAAGGCGATTTAAATGTCAAAATGTGTCATTCTTATTTTCCTTATTTATAAACTTTTCAATGCGTTCCAAGCTCGTACGTGACCACCAATTGAACTTTTTATGTAAGTTATTTTGACGTTTGGGGACTTCACAGACGGACTGACTACTTTGTAAAAACTTTATTATATATGACTATTATATATAACTTTGGAACAAAGTCAATGTCAAATAATTTTATTAAAAATAAGAAGTTATACGTTTTTTTTAACGTCAAATAACTTATTTAATTTGCCACCAGTTCCCTAAGGTGAATGCCTTAGACCTGAGAAAAAACGGCGCAAGAAACTCAGCGGGACTTTTCCTTTTTTTTCAATTGACTTAAAATTTATTTAATCGAACAATTCTTTGCTGACAACGATACTCTTGAACTAGAACTGGAGCGAGCATTTCATACTCAAGGCGTGTCATCATTTATGAAATCATTAATATGGAAATAACCTTTAACACACAAACGCCGTTTCATAATTCACAGTCATTTTATCATTATTTTGTCAAATCAAATAGAATGATAGAGTAAATTTATACAAAAAAATTATAAATAAAATAGATTTTTTTTCAACTTCACGCTTTATCTCGCGCATAGCAGGGAACCGTAGGAATCTAATATTAGACACTTAGTTCCCCGCGCATCGCCTTTTTTGTATTGAGTGGCGGAACACAACGCCGCGCTCGCCTAGGCGTCAAAACGAATAAAACTAAAATGGAAGAATCCATTCTCCCCGAGTAGTAATCGAACCCATAAACCGTCGCGATACGATGACTAACTACATCCAACAAAAATTGTCTAAATACGAATAGGTATAATAGTAAAACAATATTAGTAAGAATAAATAGTAAACAAATTATGATTTTTTCCACACGAAATCATTTACAACATTAATTATAACTAAAATAAATGGTTTGCACAACGCGCATCGCCGCCCGCCCCTCACTGCCCCGCCGCCCGCCCTAGCCCCTTGCTTTCCGCTCGTTGCCGCGCGCGCCGTGACCGATGCAGATGAAGATGTCATAAACTAATGACTGTAGTACTTTCCGAAAGATAATTCTTCTGATGACAGCCCTAGACAAATATGACCTCTTCATTGCCAACTTCAGATTTTAAAACGAACTTAATATCTAGAAAATAGAGTGTATTTTTCAATAGCTTGTTATTTCTTGGGGTGTTTCATAGAGCACAGCGTCGCCGGCCAGGGTTGTCAAAGCGTGCAGCAATAAATATAGTTGCGCTTCCACCGAGGAGAGGAGTTGCTTAATGAGCTGTGCGTAATGCCCTTGAAACATAACTTCCGCACTCTTTTGTCGTAAAAAAGTCAAAAAGCGTCGGTCGCGTGCGTCGCATTGGTGCTTCCGGTCGGAAAGCTAATGTTGTCCTCTACAAATATCGATATAACTGTATATCTGTATATTATATACAATGATAAAAAACTTGGTAACGGTTATAGGGCGCGCGGGACGACGTCTGCGTGAGTGATGGCGCTCGGAATGTGCTATTGATTTGTTTGTGTTTTGTATGTAATGGCTTTATATGGTTTTACTTGCTTAGAGTACCCTGTCATATTGTCATAACTATGTCAATATGTAAGCTTTTCTGAAATAAGGCTTTGTTGCCTTGCCGTTGGTTACTTATATACCTACCTATGTACTGCTTTACGCTTAGGTCTAAGTTCATCCACAAATACAATCAGTTGGCACCAAATGTGTAATTTAACAAAAACAGATATAACATGCAGCTGAAACACTAAACTAGATCTTAGCAATATATAGAGTGCGAAAATCTAAATCATACACGTTCATTAGCACAAATATGTATGTAATTGTATGCGAAGTAATTTTTATTTTTTTTTTAAATATAGAACGAAAAATCATTGTCATTTAATGTTTCTATATAAATATTTATATACTTTAAGTTATCAAAGAAGCAAACATGCTTCGATCACGTTTCAAAGTCAATATTTTAGGCTATACTCTCAAAGGACCTATTTATGGAAATAGTGAACCTACGTTACACCATACGTAGCACTTACATCAGGTATGCTATACTGTAAGTCTACGGCACACTAGTTCTTAGTCTAAGTATTATATATCTCTCCGGGCTGCGGCAGTTTTTATCTGTGTTTTGAAGGGCTAAAAGCATTTATTTAAAAAAATCAATGAAACAATTTTGTTTCATTTGTGTCAAAATCTTTTATTTTTTAGACATTTCATAGTTCACAGAAGTACACTGGAGGACCTGGAACATCCTTTGTTGCGATGATGAGATATCATCTCATTTCTTCACCTTACACCTACTGCTATGTACCTACATTGGGAACAGTAATAATTACTACCAACTTCTACTTACTCCCACATTAACTGTCTACTAACTACAATAAAAGCTACTTTAAAAAATTTAAGTACCGTTAAATTATCAAGTTATGGAGCCACCATTCATCATATCGCAGATCGTAAATCTATATTTGTTCTAGTTCCTATTTTAGCCCGACGTGAAGAAAAAAATGTCGTCAATATGACCTTATTATGTTGCCTGTATATTTTATGGAAATGGTGACATGTCGTTACTTGTCAGTGTAGATTAATTACATTAGAGATACTGTTGTAAACCACTTGTACTGTTGTTGTAGGTACATAAAGAGTAGAGACCGAGTTATTTAATTATTCAATTAGTATAACTGAAGTACACATTTGTCATATATTTAATTAAGAAATATACAAATATTATGTTTAATAATCAGAAAAATAAAAAACGCATACAAATATGCTTACATTTTATTATATTGTTGCCACAAGTACTACAGTCAGTGACTTAGACTGACTGCTGTAACGTGAGCAAGTTGAGTGTATTAGACTCTTTAAAGTATTGATTGGACAGAGAGCATCAAGAGGACGGACGGTCAGCAAAAAAAACTATTTATCTCAAAGTACGGTAACGATAAGGGGCACGTTTAGTGATGTCTAAAAACACGGCTCCGTCCAATTTATTAGAGGGTCATACATATGTATGTACGTACGTAGTCGGTAGTCGCACCGTGACCCGCCGCGAGCCGACGCTGAAAAACTATTCGCTAATAAAATCAATTGAATAAAACATTAGAGTTCACCATTTTCGAGATTTGGCCCTCGCTCCCGCCCCCGCCCCCGGCTCCGCTCCCGCCCCCGCTCACGCCCGCCCTCGCTGCGATGCATTTGACGACGCCACCTTTTATTTGTGATGAAACAAAAACGCCTTCGCCACAATAAATCAACCGAGAGCTCCGCTGACGAACAATGGTCTCTTTTAGCGTGTTTTGCGAGAGTCGAGCCTTGTTAGGAGGATTGTTAAGTAAATGGAAACTGTATTAGAATATAATTTAATTTGAATCAGTCAAATGCAGCCACCGTGAGAACGCGCAAAGAAACGGAGATGATGTCGGTTTCATTAAGTATGGTGTCGTAAATATTTACGATTACGGCTCACGTAATTGAATTAATCCTTACTTAGCTTTATGGCTTCTTCTACGAGCACATACACAAGTACTCAAAAGTATAATAAATTGTAACCACTGATGGATGGAGGTGGTCAGATGGCAGCATCGAGGGAGCATTACACATTCTTTTCTACTAAATAAAAAAATGATAGCTTTACGCTTTATCCCGAATATAGCAGAGTAGACACAGGGGGTTCCCTGTGCCTACTCTTCTATATTCGGGCAGGTATCGTAGGAACCTAGTATTAAAACACTCCGTTCCCCGTTTTCCAATTTTTTCAAAGCATTGAGTGATGGAACTCAACGCCGCGCTTTGCCTAGTTGTCAAAGCGAAAAAAATGGAAATAGAGAAATCCATCTTTCCCTCATGGGAATCAAACCCGCAAACCGTCTCGTTAACAGAAGATGCTACGCTCCTGCGCCCGTCTTTTCTACTAAACTTCTAGTAAATGTTACTTACAACAGTAAGTTTGTTTATTTTTATTTTTTTTATTCTCAAGTAATTAAAATAGTTGTATATTTTTATTCTGCCTAATAGTGTGTAAGGTTGTAGAACTTAAAGTGAGACTTTGGTATAATTGTGAAGTTGGTTTGTTTTAGCATCAAAATTTTTATGTCATATTTACTAGTTTAATGCTTTGTTCTTATCCTCTGTTTTGGTGCTCTCTTACACTTGCCTGCTTCCTAACAAGGGGTCTTACAACTTAGTAGTTGTAATACAAACTTATATAACACATATTTTAGTCTTCATGGAACAGAAATATATTTATATCTCATATAATTTGATCAAACCAAAACATTGCGATTGAAAAATCCTTCCTGGACAAACTGTATTCACATATATGTATGTCAGTAGACTACCCATACAAAACACATAAAATATCTTTCTTAATACAAATATCGTTCATTAAAATACTATAATAAAATACTTTTTATTGATACAATAACTATAACAAAAGCCAGTGAACTGATCCACTGTTATAAATAACGTTAAGCTTACAACGACCGCATCTCGTAGTGCACGTGTAGTGTCTCCACAAATAGAAGTATAATTATTTAATTACGAAGTAATTAATAATTATTTATAGACTTTATATAACAAGTCGGTGCAAAAAGTGAGGCGAGAACGTGGAAAGGGAGCGTGGGGCAATGAGAGCGGAGTGATGTGACCGTACGTGCTGTCAGTGGGATTTAAACAATGTTTAGTAAAGTGCGATCGATGGGTCGATTTGTAACATAAATAATTAAAAAAGAAAAAATAGATTAAATCGTTTTTAAGTATTCTCTTATAAAAGAAATGATAAAGTATAATGAATTGATTCGCGAAATGTAATTTAAAGTAAATTACAACATTTGTGTTTCTACTTTTTAAGATCTTGGTCAGAGAGAAATTCAAGACAACTAGACTTTATTTACCCTAATCCTACAAAGCTTATCTACGTCCCTTTGATGCACAAGTAAAAATAAGAGTCGCAATGCTTATATGGAAGTTAAACAGACCATGCCATTGGTTAATGAGCGTACATACATTTCTCATTTTTAGTTAATACAAGGTCATGGTGGATTTACACTAAACTACATATAAAAAACATTAAGTTCATATATAAAAATCACAATGAGGGTAACAATGAATGTGTTCAATACTAAAATATTACCTCGGTAGGCTCATTTTACCCAGATCTCCCCTCAAGCGACTAAACGGGACTCGTGCCATTTTGTCTGAATTTGTATTTTGTATAATATGTATATGAAGTTCAATTGAAATCAACTCGTAACTTAACATAAGACGTGTATTACTCATTGGTAAATGAGTAAATATGTAGACAATGACATATTAAGAGATATTACAATATACGTTTTACATAACTCCAGCTTGTAAAATGTAATTAGCCTTTAGTTCAATTTGTTGTCCGCTTCTGTCATTGAATTTAAATAACTACTTGTTTGTAACATTACAGCGCCGTGTAAGGGCAGGACTCATTAAGGAGCTTACCACATATTGTAATTTTTGATCGTATTTCAGAAACGCGAGCTTTTGCTGGGCAAAAACATCATATCGATACAAACATCTTGAAAAGTTCTTGGAAATTGCATTCGTACAGTAATTACTGAGATCATCCAAACCTATACGCCCATGTACGTATGCATATATGTACGTATACCTGAGTGTGATGTGCATGTGCATGTTGCAGGGCGCTCGGTGCACATGTCAACGGTGAAGTAATTGAATCAGCCATATTTATAATACAAAAAAACGCATATTTTTTGTACGTAAGACTATGTACATATATAGTCATATGTATGTGAGTACGCCACTCATTGTAATTGGTTCTTTGTTAATATTAATCACCAATTTTAATTTATAATCGTCATAAGAAAACGAAAAACGAAAACGAGCTGTCTCATGTGTATTAGACGCCGCTGTAGAGGAAGACGTCGCGCAGTTTGTGCGATGGTGTCTGAGTGTCTATATATGTGAAGAGTGGGTTCCGTCATCCTAAAATGATACCATTGTCGTTACAGTATACGAAAAAAGCCTTATTAACTTACATTATTATTTTTCCTTAGGATGATTAAATTTTGTTAGAAGTCCCTGAGTCCTGAAGAACGTATATTGATTGTGAACTTACAGTAATTTTTCGGCTTATATATTTTTTTATTATTTATTAATACTCTTTTTCTCTTAGGAGGGGGTGATCTGTCAAAATGGATAAATTTATTATTATTTAAAATTGTGAATCCACACTAAGGATAGACAACTTTTATTTGGACTAAGGATATGTCGGCGCTAGGCCAGGGTTTCGTTGTTCAGAGTCCATTTTTCTTAATAAAATAACAGAGTGGTAGCAATTGGTTTATTCTCGTGCGATAGTAAATACAGAACAGATTAACATTACATAATGCTGTCTTTTCATTTACTTAACAGCTGACATTTCTGTTCAATATTCAAATTGAATATCATAAAGAACTTTACATTATAAATAGGTTTTACTGATCTCAATAATTAAATATTAACTTCAATACTAAATACTTTCTTACAATAAAATCATAAAATGCATATTGATTGCGCCCATATATACATATTTTTACGTGCCTCTACGTCAAAATATATCATATAGGTACATACCGAATTAAATATATTTTTTAAAATAATAATCAATTTGTACAAATTTAACACAACATGGAAACTAAGAACAATTATTTTTAAATCTTGCAGGTCTGCTTGGCCTTTGAAGTACATTTTGGAATCAAAATAAAGTCAATCCTAAATAAAGTTCTATTTTCTTATTTTTTTTCTTCTGATCATGAGAAGTAGTTATTCTCTAGGCGCTTTTAATTTCAACGGTCGCCTCGCTGTAATATCACGTTTACTCAAAACTTAAACATTATTACGTAAAGCACCTACGAGTACACTACGAGTTGCTTATAAATCCACATTGCCTACATCTACTGTCACGTGCCAGAAAAAGAAAAACAAAACAAATACATATCAACGAATGTAATCGTTGAATATTTAAACTGTCTAGAAATAGGGCGTCGCTGAAGGACTTAGTGGTATTAATCGTGGAAAATTCCCTGCGCCTGCGCACCGTCCCCTGTCCCCTGTCCCCCTCTCTCCCCTCGCCTCGACGCTGCTGTCACTCAATTCTAATGAATGCTAATAGCTCACGTGGCTCCACGTGACCGCGCCAGCCCTCACTATGTATTCAGATTGATGCGTGTATTTTTATTAGGTAGCAAAAAATAGGAGATAACTGTGTTCGAAGTAACAATAGAAGGAACTCGGGAGCAAATTTCTTCGCAGTTAGGATTTAAAAGTATCTTTAGTGAGTTCGTATATCTGCATGGGTTTGGCTTAACTAGACCTTAACCTAACCTGAATGTTCCAGTTTCTAGTTTTATGCTCTAGAAAACGTCACTGAACTAAGATATTAAAAAATGTGTTAAATTATAAGTTGTCAGTAACTTTTGTCAGATGAGAGGAGAATCTTCTCCTTCTCATCTGGCAAATGTTCTAAAGCACAAAAGCTCGAAAAGTAGGTAAAGAATGTTCTGTTAATCGATATATGATTTGAAGTAATTTCATAGTCTTCAGTATTAAACACAATAAACGTATATAAAAGCGAAAGGTCAGATATTCAATCATTATTTACGAAATCAAATATAACTAAGTGTTTGGTCTTAGAACAAGAAATTATTATTCTATTTCTATTTAATGAACAAAATAGACACGTAATTGTATGTACGTATTTAGGTGTAAATATTTAAACTTCTTATAAGTAGAAGAGCGGGGAAATTAAAAAGCTTTTATTCCACCGTGATTTGATAACAATATATATTTTTTTTTGTTTTTTTTTTAGCTTCGCGCTTTATCCCGCACATGGCAGGGTAGGCAGAGGGAACTGCAGGGACCGTGGGAACCTAGTGTTAAGACACTCCGTTGCTTAGTCCCTGCTTTCTCCGTTCCCGCTTTCCGCTTTTTCCGAGGCATTGCGTGTTGAGTGGCGGAACTCAACGTCGCGCTTTGCCTAGTTTGCCAAAGCGAAGAAAATGGAAATAGAAAAATTCATCTTCTCCTTCTCCATTTTTTATTGTATCAGTGACAGCTAAAAATAACGACAATAAACTACAAGGTGGAGATATTTAAAAATAAATACAATTTTATAAAATCTTATTAAATATATTCTTCACGTAATAAACAAAACGGCTCAATTTGTAATGTAAGACTAAATATCAGTTATAATAATTGTCAAAGCCAGCTGAATATACCAGAGCAAATAGTTGTTTCTCATCAAAAAAATATTTGCATTATATTAATGTAATACGCAAATAATTCATACATCGTCATAAAAAAAATCTGACGAAAACGAGCCATAAATAGTACGTACTTATCGTAGTTTATAAATACTGCAGTAGTTTTGTAATTCTATGTACAATTTGACAATTTCACGTTCTCACATTATAGATCTTAATCTCGCAAGATGTATGGAAGATATGCAAGTATCGTTTCTTGCAATTTTATATTGAATTTGATGATTCTTCATAGGATCTAATAGTTGTAGAGATAACTGTGGAAACTGAGGTAACTGAGGAAGTACATGTAGATATTTTTTTATGTCTTCACGCTTTATCCCGCACTAAACTTCAGGAAGCATAGGAACCTAGTGTTAAGACACTCCTTTACTTAGTCCCTGTTCTCTCCGTCCTCGCGCATCGCTTTTTTGAAGCGTTGCGTATGGAGTGGCGGAACTCAACATTCCAACACAATATACTAACGTACTTTCTGATATTTAACATAATACTATACACATCAGCTTGGAGATATATATAAAGTGAGTGTTTGATAAAATATTCACGGCGGAAAGCGGGGACGAAGTAAGCAGGGACTAAGTATCGGAGTGTCTTAACACTAGGTTCGTATAGTTCCTGCAGTTCCCTCTGCCTACCCTGCTATGTGCGGGATAAAAAGCGTGAAGCTATTCACAATCAAAAGGTAGAAATAAAATAATGGATTCATTTTTATATAGATATATAGTTTTTTTACGTAGGTACATTTAGTTTTTTAAAAAAATTTTGAGACTTGACATTGCGTCAGTTGTTGGATAAAAAGAGAAAAATAATAATAAATATATAATTGAGTTATTTATTTTTTATTCAACGATTAAAACCTACATAAAAATATATTTTTTGTATTTATTAATGTTTTTATTTTATTTTATTTCATGATAAGTTGGATTCGAATCCCACACATTCTCTCCAATTGACTGTTAAGTGCCGTGAAATTTAGATATATTCATCTACTAGTGAATGTTGATTTCTCCGGCTTGAATGTCGGTAATTACAGACTATTTTTTTATTACTTCAATTTTTTTATTTTTTATATTAAATATACCTACTACATATGGTGAATTAAAATGTGTGATTTTATGACTTCTAATAATTATTGTCTAAAATTTAATTTGGCTTGCAATATTTTTGATGTCAATATGCATTTTTTTATTGTGTCGTATGAAAATACTGCATATAGAAATAAGAACTTTATCCACATTGGTAAACCCAATAACTAGGTACATGCGTGTACTGCCTACGTTTCTACGACGAGA
This sequence comes from Dione vanillae, assembly GCA_037178615.1. Lineage (NCBI taxonomy): Eukaryota > Metazoa > Arthropoda > Insecta > Lepidoptera > Nymphalidae > Dione > Dione vanillae. The sequence continues at coordinate 95,780 of JAZFAU010000110.1, forward strand.
AGGCAGTCATTAAACGGTGAAAACTGATAACATTGAGTTTCACGTTATATATGTTTTATGCAGTGACAATAATCAAAATCCAGTATTTGTTAAACAAAAACACCTTTTGGAAAGAATATAAAAGTTTAAAATTGTAAGTATGTACGCAAGTGTCGCGACGTGTTGCTGCCGACTCCTTGATTATTACGTAATCTATTGCCGAGGCTATTTTAATTATACTCGTATATGTACCTATATATTTAAATATATATTTTTATAACTATTTTATACTATTGCAAATTGTTAGATTTGAAATTTTGTATGTTAATTAAAACGTATGCAACAATGTCATTCCAATCCATGACATTCTGCAAATTTCGCCAATTGTAGAAATGTTTAGTTCGAGTTCATATACTCAAACATGTTCAATCACGTCACTATCACTTTTTAATCTATGTAGGTATGTGTTGTAAATAAAAAAAATAAACATAAATTGAAATAGAAAAAAATGGACTTTTTAAAATTAATATAAATTGAAATATCTTTATATCAATAATATAATCGATGTATCGCAGATGACTCGCGGTGCGTCACGACGAGTACTCGCGGCGTATAGCCTATACGTACGTACGTATTATACGAGTACACGAGTATGGAAATATACACATAGGTATATGCGAAATTCGCCCCTTTTCTAATGTAGCAGTTATTATTTTTCGGTGAAGCGTTTTTTGTACCGACTTCACAGCGGACCTACGGCTCAAGGTTCAGGGCTGTCGACGTCAGATATTAATACTTTGATGTTTAGACGAATTTTATTAATCTATGTCTTCGTAACGTTCTTGTACGTTCTTGTTGCCAGGCAAATAATCAATTTAAGTATAACTTATAGAAATAAGTAAAATTACAGAACCTATGTATAAATAACCTTCGTTAATACTTAATAATACTAAAGATTATGTAATTAGGTGAATATTTTATGTAACTTATTATTTGTATTTATCTTATTACTCTCTCATATTTCATTAATCTGTAGAATATTTTGTTTGTACTAATAATAGTTACTTATTTACAGATCTCGCTTCCTATTTAATTTAATTTAACGTTAATTAGCCTGAGCGAAGAAAATAGAAAATTCGTCTTTCCTGAATGGGAACCGAGTCAACAAACCGTCGCGTTAACAAGCAGACGCTGCATCTTTGCGCCACGACGGTCATTCAGTTATTGAGATGTAGTACTAATAAAATAATAATTTTTAGACAAATGTAAGTGAATATTTCAATAAGTTTTTTAATATTGTAATATTGTATATACTTTATATGGCAATTACAATAAGGGTGTCGTATGTTTACTTTTATATAATGAACAATTACTTCTAAACTGAGCTTCATGTATTAATTATAAGAGAACCTAAAATAAAATAAAAATAAGTTAAATTAAGCACTAAGTGTCCGCCCTGCACCCTGCACCCTGCACCCTGCGCCCTGCAGCCTGCAGCCTGCGCCCTGCGTGCAGCGGCCGGCGCAGATAGCAGCGATGCGCGATATGCAAATCCCCGCCGCTACCGTATTGCCCGCGCATTGTGCTCGTTTTGTTGCGCACGCGCACCTAACTTATGGCCGCCTCGGACAAAGCGCCGCCGTCCTTTGTTATACTCCGATTGTCGATTGTTCACTCATACCTTGTAATATTTTATATACTCACGTATACCACAAAAAAAATAACTTTGCGCGTTTACCCGAATAGCTGACTATGCGGAGAGATGAAGTGTCTTGACACGCGATCCTCCGCTTACGTCTATATCTATATCAATTAGTTCACTCTCTTCTTAACGTAGAAACCTATCTAAGGGAGAAAATGTAAATTATTTAAATATTATAATATTTCTACCGTTTAATTTATAAGAAAAAGATTACACATCACCGCTAGGACAATAATGAAACCGACATACGTAAGTACATATTTTTTTTATTGTCTATGTACCTACATGCACCTCGTGACTTCGTGCATTGTGGCACATGCTACTGTTTTTATAGACTTATCCATATTAGAGGAAACATACACAGACGCACATTCACTTACCTAAATAAGGCGTTCACATCGACAAGTTGTAAGCGGACATTTCTGAAATATTATGTTTAATGAAGACGAATGCTCTACTTCGCGCACTTTGTAATAAGATGGTAATTTATTCATGTTGATTAAACAGGGAATATTGGTAAGAAATACCCGCTGTTAGCGATCTGGTGAGGTGTAACATTATATAGAGTATGAGATATTAGTTTGTTATTGTACTCACTCTTTTTGGACTTACTTACAATTTCGATACCGATACTAATTAATTTAAACAGTGTCAGTTATGTGTGTGTGACACATAAGATGTATGTAGAACGCTAGGGATGGAGCATTCTAATGAATTATTGACAAAAAACGAACCGGCGCAGTGACACTATATTAAATTCCGGGGAACAGTAGTGCTGCACAAATGAAAGCGGCCGACCGCCATATATCACGGCCGGTGTAAAGAAGTTCAAGAATTGCGCCTGTCAGAGCGTCAGCGGAGGTTTTTTTGGAAATCCTTCGGAAAGTTGAAGAAGCCCGCAGTAGCTATTGTCCCGCGACGCCTCCGACACGACGCCGCGCCGTGACGGATGAGACACGATCTAGCCTTTTAATAATATCATTTTTAAAAACATTTTAAAGTTGTTCAATAGAACAACTTTTTTGAATTTGTCACAATCAATTTAATATGAAACTTTTAGAAATAATTCTATAATTATATTCTGTATAACCGTAATGGTACGGGAATGTTTGAAATATATATATTATTGCACAACTACAAGTCATAGCCACAGTTTGTTACTTCGTTCTCTGGCACTACGTTTTATGTGATTTGAGTAGTACCTGTTTTGTCATTGATAAAGTATAGTCTAATGATAGAGAAATAATGGTAAGAGTAACTAATTGAAATACTACTACCTAAAATACTAAACAACAACAACAGTAACTGTACTGTACAACTAGTAAGCCATCTATTTATATTACAAATCATTCATCGAACACATAATAGCGAATAAATATTAGTAAAACAATCTGAATAATCTTTTCATTTCATATCTCCGTTCATCCTCGTAGCTCAAGCTCAACACTCCAACACTCGAACACTCGTAGCTCCTTTAATCTGGCGTTGAAGTAAAAAACGTGTATTTATTGTATTTGGCATAAACCGATCGCTATCAGACTCGTCGTGGAGTGCCCGCGATTAATCTAACAGGTAACAACGGGACCGCGTTTTTGCGCCGACCCCCGAGAGCCGAGGCCCGAGGACAATGCTTCCCCGAATTTTTGCCGATTTTTGTATCGACGACGCAGACGCTCGTTTATTTAATAATACTAATATATTATACTTCACTATTTTTTTATACATGATCGTGTTCTAATGACATTCTGATTAAGTATGGTATGGTTTTATGAAAAAAAAATGTATATATACTATTTAGATATTTGTTTGAACTGAGTGTGAATAAACTGCATTAGGATATGAGGCGGTCGTCGTACAATGAATAGACTGTGATCGCGATGAGAGTAGGTTCGATTTATCTGATTGTGTATTTCTCACAAGTTTGAACCTGAGTACAAACGGACTTACTCTTTATGTGTTTCATGAACAACTTCATATTTTTGTTCTCTTGAATAAATTATGTAACCGCACGGAGACAATGCAGTGTCAGCACTCTTACGCATTCGCGGTGTATACTAATATATCGTAGATTAGATCTTATTATCGCTTGGCATGGTACTAGTAAAATTGAAATACTTCGCTTAGCATTAATTCGTTTTAATTCGACACAGAAATGCAGGCACCTTTTACAAGCGCCATTTATCTGTAGACCTGATTTAGTATGTAAAACCTATTAAAGAAATAAATGCTAAAAATTAATTTTGTATGTAGGGGCTGGGCCACAGCTTCGATTAGGACTTTTAACCATAAAATAACAGAGTAATATCTACTGGTTTATTCTCAAACGATAGACAGTACAGGAGAGAGGTAAAAACACTTAAATACAAGGCTTTATGCAAAATATTGATTTTATTTTCAAGCCTTTTTACATGATAAAAAAACGTAGCAAGTGACACTTCTGTTCAATATTCTAAAATAATATCATAATCATAAAGCACTTTACGTTACAAATAGCTTTTACTGATTTGAATAAACAAACTTTAATTTCAATACTAAATACTTTTGAAACAAAGAAATCCTAAATAGTATATTGATTTGCGCCCATACGTACCTACGAGTACTAGTGATATTTTATAATTCTTTGATTTTCTATTGAACTGAATTTTCCAGACTTTGATTAGACTTGCCGTCTACATAATGATATAATTACATTATTAACTTTGGTCACAGTAAGAGGTTTTTAATGACCATTGGCTTAGATGTTTGCTATTTTGGTACCTTCATATAGAAGTAAATGTTAAATGCATGATTTGAGCATTTTTTTAAATACGTTATAATAGAGTTAAAAATAGACGGTGGACAGCTACTTCATTGTTCAATGTTTTAAACTAACAGAGGACTATTACCCATTACCTAGCACTTGTATAACATCAAACACAAGCGCAAAGCCGACAGGCTCTGATTGATTGGACAAATATCCGTCATTTGAGGAGCGGTGTGCACACACGCTGCAACCCGCAAGATGCACCGCGACTGCGTCAGCGCATCTACAACACAAATTTGAGATGAAATATTGATGAGTTCTCGAAACCTGGAGACCGTTATCTCCTCGCATACGCTCTGCATACATCGCAAGTGTTTTTCATTTGAGCTCCGACGATTCAAACAACTTGTCCGAGCATCATCTGCGACTACGACCTACGACATACGAGTGACACCCGTCAGCTACTTAGTTTGAATTATGTAATTTTCGTTGTTTGCTCATACATGTTACTTCTTTTAAAATGAACACACGTGTAGCGTTAGTACTGGAAACAAAATACAACATGTATTATATTAGTTTTCTTCAAATATAATAAAAAAATGCTATCAATTGAACATTTGTCGCGCTTAATACAAGTAACTACTATCTCTAGGTAGAGTCAGCCCGGCGTCTCTCGTAGTGACTCCCACATAAATCACGCAGCACACAATGTGTACCCTCCGGCGGTGTGTGAGTAGCAGCGCACCGCACTGCGGAGTGTGGAGAATCGCGTAAAGGGTTTCTTAGCCATAACAGGAATATGATTTACGGGACACAACGCGAGGCGACAAAAACGCCCCGACGCATCTAGCCTCCGCACTGTAGCTGGCCGGGCTGGCGGGACACAGGTGCGTCGGACCTTCTACGGAACTCGCCGATACGATCTCCTCGCCATTCAGTGTCTATTAACACGTTCGTGCGAGATACCGATTTATGCACTACGTGGACTCTTCTATCCCATGTATCTTTGTTATTATATCTATATAAGAAATAGATTTTTTATTGCAGCTACTTTGTAACAGATTTATGGTCGCTGGTGCGTTTGCCTTTTATGGGAAATATGATTTCTGCGATATATTTATTTAGCAGACACAGATCTAAAATTGAAGTCGTTACTTTTGATTGACCTCAAGAAACTAGAACAGCAATTCGTCATTATTCGATAAGCGCTTGTGCGAATGCTTGCTTGTATTGCGATTTCGGAAGAAAATGGGACATGTTAATGGAAAGCAAATTGTATAATGAAGTCGGTGACGCGTATCAGAGAGTAGACGAGAGGGCTAGGGCGGGCGAGGGCGGGCGGCAGGGTCCGGGGCGGGGAGGGGAGGCGAGCGCCGCGGCTCGAGGGCCCTCCGCGACGCGCCTCGTCGCCTTTTAATTACACACATTTCAAACATCGCGACGACTTCATCAAGGGTTATCTCGTGTACAGCGCTTTTTGTCTCGACTCGTCCTCTACTTGCCGGTGACAGGATTTAATTACGTCCACCAGCTCGAGTTGTTTATGTACACTCGTATTACACATTATGATGATAATCACGTGTTGCTATTTGCATAGCATCTACTTCTAACGCATTTGATAAATCAATGCAATTCAATTAAGTTAAAAACAATGCGGAAGATATTGTAATACGTTTGTTAGAGGATGAACAAATTAATTATTTTTATAGATGATGATTCAATTTTTTTTTATATCCAAGGCTTTATTTATGTATGTATATACTACTCTCTGTTACTAAGAAACCAATAGTTTAAATATTACGTCAAATAAGGGTTGCGTCTGCGAGGTCTCGGCGACGACTCAGCGGGGGTCGCTAATGTATTCGCAATAGTTTAATTTAGCATTGACATCTATCGCTTGTTTGCGGGCGGACGGCTTTCATTAGGACTAATCCCTGTCCGACGACAGCGGCCGGGCGGCGGCAGATTATAAACTACTAACTAGGACGGACGGACGGACGGACGCAATGTATAACGTTTTATTTGCTTACTAAGTTAAATACTGTGCAATGTTTGTTTATTGGCAGTGCTACATGTGTGTGTTTGTGAGTATGTGCGTGTGTGTGTCTGACTCTATACATGTCCACCACTCAACACGAAATGCCTCGGAAAAGGCGGAAAGAAGGGGCCGAGAAAGCAGGGACTAAGAAACGGAGTGTCTTAACACTAGGTTCCTCTGGTTCCTGCAGTTCCCGCTGCCTACCCTGCCATGCCTGCGGGATAAAGCGTGGAGACATATGAGATAATCATTGGTGTAATTTTTATTTTGATGAATTATAATTCCCCGATCAGTTAATATCATAATTATCGGTATTAGGTTCCGCCAGTCATTATACATGTATGCGCCTATGAAGGTAGTATGTAGGTACATACATATATAAGCAAACCAAACTTTTCCCACGCGTTCACACAAAACATATTGATTTGTATTGACGTCGATTCATTAGCGATCAGTCAAAGCAAATAGGGAAATCAAACAAAACGCATAGAGTTTAGCGAAACAAAGGTTTAGCGGACGCGGTTTACATTGTGGTGGAGAGATGCAATGAAGACAATGGAAGTTCGTTAATTTGGCCAACCTGACTCCCGCGGCGCTAACTGCTGAGGAGTTCCCCGCTCCCGGCTCCCGGCTGCCGGCTCCCACTTCCCTGCCAGTATGTTTGTTTGTTTACTATTGTATCGCCACTCACACAGCACTCGTTAGCTGCCACGCGACCTTGCCTTGATTGACACCCTATTAAAGGATTGCGACGACGCCGCCGCCACCGATTGTTCAATTGATATTGCAAGCCGTTTTTATTACACTCCTGCATCACGTCTCGTTATTTGAACGCTCTATTTGTATGTGTTTGTTCATGCAATTGTATAGGCGGGGTGTACTGACGGGTGACTCCTAAATATATTGTTTTTGTCAATATATTAGTATACCATTACGTCATTATTGTTAAATGTAATCATGCCGGTAAATGCAAACGTTTTGTACTTCATTCTATTGAAATGCTTATTGTGTATTTGATTTATGATTTTTTGATGTTCACGCTTTATCCCGCACATGGCAGGGTAGGCAGAGGGAACTGCAGGAACCACAGGAACCTAGCGTTAGGACACTCTATTACTTAGTCCCTGCTTTTTCTGGACGGAGAAAGCAGTAATTTGTAATTGAATTAATTTACTGTTGATTTCTATCTATTTCATAAGCACAATCTGTCTGTTACGTCTCTTTTATAAAATGCAAATTATTCGTGAAGTCGAACCCTCAATAAGATAATTCCAAGCTTACCAAATAAAAAACATCCATAGTATTTTCCCACTTAATTATAACAAAGTGTCCTCCAGTTCGTCTGTGCAGTGTCGGCGAGTGTCGGGGAGTGTCGGCGAGTGTCGGCAAGTGTCAGCAGATGCGTATTGCAATGATCAGTGGATTCACTTTGCATCTCAAACGCGCCTCGTCGCCACTTGGTCACGCCGACGCGATGACACGACTGCACGCGACGTGGTGACGCTTCACGACGATTCGTTAGACATACTCTTAAGTCTTAATTATGTTTTTATGTTTCGATACTTTTGTGTTTCGATTGTTTCACCTAATTGTATAGAGGCAGAGATATTATAAGTTTTCGACTTAGACTTTCCTGGTTTTATCTTTACTTGCCTGAGGCCTTAGCCAAGACGCCACTTGACAATCGTTTACGTTGACAATATGTATGGACTTAACGATAAGTCACGTGATCTAAGACAACGAATAGAAAGATCGTAGCCAAAAATGTAACGTCAACGAAGCGTTGGCGTAAAACGAGAAATTTTATCGTTTCGTCAGTGTCAATCGATAATTGACAGCCATGTTGCACATTTTGACAATCGCAGTGTTAATTGTCAACGCTCACCTATCGAAGTACGAAACCCTGCAGAAAACGCTAAAAAATTATGGAAAAATAATTTTTCACCTTAATAATTACAAATTTATAAGTTAATTAGGAAGTTATTAAGTGAATCGATTATTAATTAATAATTACGTAATAAATTTTACGATTATATTACGAAATTTTATTATTTTCGTTTTATTTTTCAACATTAATAATTTTGAATACATCGGTTAATAATTTTAATTATCTTACTTTACTATTTCTACGTTTTGTAACATATACTTAAATTTATATTTTTTATTTCTATTAATATTTGTTTGAGAAGTGTATATTTTTAATCTGTTTTAATTAAATTAGTTTAACATTAAATTCTTACACATGCAACATTGAAATATGTGACGTTACAGTCTTCACTTGACGTTTCAAAAAACGCCAATCACAGACAATATGATCGATGTCTTCTATTGACACTGTAGATCAAGCGTTTGATGTTGACATGTGTTGTTGGCTACCAAGTTAGCGATATCTATAATTTTTATCGCTGAAGCGCTTTATGGAATAGATACGGAGCGTTTGGTTTTTGGCTAAGGCCTCTGGTCTCTAAGAGTTAAGCATAAAGTAGAATAGGTTTCTTCTGTCAGTACAGCTATATCCAACAGGGTAGACAGGGGACACTCTTGTGTTAAGACACTCTGTCAAATTGGTCTGAGCAATATAGTGCTTGTGTTATTGTCAGAACAAAGAAATAAAAGTTCCATCCCATAACCGTCATGTTTATAACCAGACGCTGAACTACTGCACCATGACAGACATTTGACCAACTTTTGTTAAGGAGTTTATTCTTAATAGTCGGTCAATGATATACGATATGCTTCTCAGATTTAACAACAAATAATAATGATAAAAAAAAAGTAAAGTCACATTGAGTAAAGTTTCATCCATTAGTTGCGAAGGTGTACGTAGTGTAATATTTACAGGTTCATTATATTAATAATTACATTAACTTTATATATTTAGTGGCTTATTATCAAACCTCTAAAGAAATCGATTTTGTAATTGACAAAAAATTATATTAATAAAATATATGTATTAAGTAATAATACATATATATCTACCTATTATATACTTAATAAGAATGAATATCTTAAATTAACATATTAATTTATTTATGAATATGTTCTTTTTTTACTTTTCACTTGAATATTCTCAAGTAAGTGATATCTTTATGTCTTTTTTGATAATAAATGTTTCTATACCTGAAACTATACTACCACGTTATTATAATTACCTATATATCGACAAGATATATATGTATCTTTTTAATTTTATCAGAAGTAAGTCAAACTAAGCACTAGTAGGTGCTATTGCTTATTCTGAGGATAGGTATATCATATACCCTATAAGACGGACAAACAAAATGGAATTGAAAACAAAATAGCCTAAATAAATATACTAGGTATATATAATATACCTACTAGGTAAGTCCTAATAACCAAAACATCTTATCAGGAAATTAATCTTTGCTAACACTTAATTTACGAAATACCACTCGGTATCGATATTTGTAGCAAAAAATATGATCACGTATTTGTCGAACAGTTAATGAGTACTTCGTCGCCAGTTTGCGATATAACCCGAGCCGAGTAGTTCTGATATTGCTAAATACTGTGGTCATATATAGGTTATTATAACGCAATGAAATGTTAAAATTAACTTTTTAAATAAAAAGTTTTCAATTTTGTTCTATTATATTTATAAATATATAACTAAAAACACATTATTTATAACTTAATAATTATTATTAAATCATAATATTTTGCATTTGCTACCATAATATCGTAATGTCTATCCAATGCAAAAGAAATTATTTTTTAATAAACGAATTTTTAGTAATTTAGATGAAGTTCAACTTGGGATCATGTTTATTTGTAGCTATTAACATTAGCTTTATTTGTAATAAATTCGTTTAAGTCCTTTAAAACCCCTCACTGCTCACTAACGACTATCAATACACGAAATTTACATAATATCAATTCAGATTGCCACCTCATCCTCTCTTGAACACATCGAGTGACGCTTCCAAGTACACAAAATTTTACTCAAAGTACGAGGTCTTGCTTTCAAGTTTATGCTCCGATGTCGAGGGCGGAGGGCAGAGGACAGAGGGCAGAGGGCGGAGTGAGTGCTCGTGATATTAAGTTTGTTTTGTCTCGCGAAGAGCGATTTAAATGCGAGAGTCCGCGCTAGAGGGAGCTTTTATTTTTATTTGCAGACGCTGAGAGCTGCCTGCATAGACAAACATCCGGCAAACGAAAACGGTTGGATAATTTACGAACAAAAGCTCGTTCAATTGTGTATTCCCCTTTAAAAACACTTTTACTATACACTTAGTTATTGCTTGCTTGTTTAAATTGATGCACGACGAGGATGGAGGAGTTAAAATACTTCTGACGTAACAAGTGTAGGTATGCTAACTCGACAAAATCTGTAGATATTTTAATTAATAGAATTTTATGGATATGCAACGCATCTGTAACCGAGCTTACATTGTGTTCGATGTTTTCTGACAAATATGTAAGCATCTGTGACCACCTACAAGGTCTGATTTGACATTGCAAAGTATTGCTTGCCTCCAAAGTATTTCCTAAGCCGCGCTACGTATGCGAGCGCGGTCCGTTCTGTGCAAGAACTGAAAGCTTGCAATACTCAAAATTAACTGGTTTTTGTTTTTAATGGCATAATTAAAAGATAAATGTTTCAAGGTGTTTAGGAAACGGGACTCGGCTTCAATTAAATCGTAAATCAGAGAGGTCGTATACAGAGGTACGAGAATTGCCAGGCGTATTGATGGGTGCGATTCAACTTAGACTAATAATATCTTTAAAAGTTTACTCCACCGATATATTTATTATATATATGTCGAAACTATATAGAAATAATTTGTTTTAAATAGACATTAAATTCATCAAGAAAGTCTACGTTCCATCTTTACACTTTTTCTAAGTTCATCCAATGACTAAACTAATCATAACGATTAAATAAAGGATTTCTTTTATGGGAATTAAGAACAATAAAATACAAGATTAATGATCGATAATGACAACGTTTGTTAAAATCTCTATTGTAACCAATATCGTCTCCTTCCTCTAGAATTGTACAGAATAAAGTTGTGACATTTTCATTCATTTTGTCTCAATTTTCATTCATTCGTTCATTTATTGTCAGAAATTTGTTTAACTGACTTAACTGACTGACGGATTTGAAATCCCTACTAGTGTTTGCAACAATTTAGTTATGACTCCACTCAAGTCTCTCGCATGCGGGTATAGATTGAGACTGTACGTAGAGCAGGTACCGGGCAGGAGGGTCGCATGGTTTAATATTAATTATACTATAGGTATACTCATGTGTAGGTTGCGTTTAAAATTATATGTAAATGCGTATTTCTTTTTCTATTTTTTCTCTAAGTACTTTTTTTTTTATTTTTGTTATAAAATATACTTTATTTTTCTATATTCTTTTCAAATATTATACCAAATACAAGTTACAAATCGATATGCCTTAAATTGCAAATGTGATATTGTTAAAAAAATATTTCCCAAGACTTCGGGACACCCACGTAGACGAGGCGTCGCCTCCGTCACGACACCATCTCTCGTGGTGCGCTTATCTCCTTTATGTCCTTCACGTGTGCCTCGGAGGATCAAATAACTGATAATAGTACTCTACGATACACAGAGCTTCCCACCGTCTCTCTTGTTTGTAGTAGATTTTTGTTTCAATTATAGAAGTATATAAAAGAGGACGACATTACAATATACCCAACTTTACAGTTATATTTTTAGTTCTTTTTCTTTTACAGTTGTATTTTTATAGCTTCTTGTTGCTCTCCCGCACATGGTAGGGTAGGCAGAGAACTAGTGTTAAGATATTTCGTTCATCGCTTACTCCACTTTTTTCGATGCATTGTGTGTTGAGTGGCGAAACTCAACGCTGCCTTTTGTCTTGTTGTCAGAGCGAAGAAAATGAAAACTGTATCTCCCGCTAGTGGGAATCGAACCTACAACCCGTCGCGTTTACAGGCAGACGTTACGCCTCTGCGCCACGATGGTATTTTTAATTTCATTGTTATTTAATATTTACTAAAACAGTGAGAGAGATAGAGACCCCTACAATGTTGACAAGCTGGCAATTGAAATTTTACATAAAAAAACCTTTAAACGATCCAATTATCCGTTTAATTTATTGTGATTTAATTATATTATCCGAGTATAATTGTTGTCTATATACGGCAGAGGAATGTAGGAATGTAGAGCCGCTAATGAGAGTCGAGTGCTGGGTGACTGAGTACTTATTAGCAGTAATGCCGCTGGGAAGCCATCAATCAATCGACGTCGTTACAAAATCTTAGAGATCTTAGATTTTTACGTTTATGCCAGTGACATATATATATATATATATATATATATATATATATATATATATATATATATATATATATATATATATATATATATATATATATATATATATATATATATATATATATATATATATATATATATATATATATATATATATATATATATATATATATATACATATATATATATATACCTACACACATACTTAGCTATAAGGTGACTTACATATGGGCTATATATAGGGCTATATATACAAACAATACATATGTTATGATTTTATGCTTTCAAAAGTATTTAGTCTTGAAATTAATGTTTAATTATTGAAATCTGTAAAATCTATTTATAATGTAAAGTTCTTTTTGATATTACTTTAGAATAATGAACAGAAATGTCAGCTGTTAATTAAATAAAAATCACCTAATTGTGTACCAGGGATCTATTCTGTATTAACTATTGTACGAGAATAAACCAATTGATATTAATCTGTTATTTTATTGTGAAAAATGGATTTCTAAAAGCGAAACCCTGGCCTAGCGCCAATATTTATGTATGAATGTGTGTATGAGTTTCGTGTGTTTTGGTTGTTATAGACTGTACCTATAGAAACAGTAGATAGGTACATTGTCTTACCACATAGCATAATATTAATATTATTGAATTAATACATATCTTTTTCTTATATATACTTAACAAGTCGTTACACGAACATGTATGTTGTTGTTGCTTATAAATATGATTATATGTTTGCAAACGAAATAAGTGTTGCATCACATATTCATTAATACGAGTAGTAGGTACATACCTACATACATACAAACTTTAAATGATATAAAACTTTTAATTTTCCTAGGAATATGTGGTTTAATTGATATTCTTGTACATAAATTAATAAAAAAATCAACTTGTCAATTAAATATGTCGACCGTGACAGTCTTATGTATGTAACGCGTATTGAACTCACACCCAAAGAGTTTACATTACGGATCCACTGCAATACAATACGCAATGAGCCGCGGTGACCTCTGCTTTTTTTACTGGTACCCAACGTGCTTCTATTGGCATTTGTCCATTTATTTATTACGACGCAGACGACGAGTTTTCTTTCTACTTCGGTAATGGTCCAAGACTTGGTAACAACTTGGTGTATGAAGTATATTAGATAGTGTTTCAGGCTCTTATTTCGACTTCATTTGTATGAGCTGACTTAAGGCAAAAACCCTTATGGAACCTCTATAATTTTGTATAAAAGTCCTAATATTCCAAAATTTTATCTATTATTGAGGTAAATATTATATTTATAAATAATAATTAAATAACTATTACATTTTTATTATGATAGTACAAAGAGCGCGTCAGACAAACGCAGATGTGTGTGATCATAACTTTATTAAATGCGTGTCAGTTGTGTCAGTCACATTGTCAGTCACCTTACACCCACCAATTACGCGCAGAAATGTACTTTTAAAAATGGAAAGCACTCAAGTATCGCTAAGTATTGCGAAAAGGCGCGAAGACATCGCGAGACGCCGCCCTCTCCCCCCTCCGCCCGCGCCCGCCCCCGCGCGCCCCCGCCTCACCTCGCTCTCGACCAATAGGAGCCGCGCACGCCTTCCATTGGCGAACAGAAATAACACGAAAAAACGTGGTACGTGAAAAACAATGGCACTTGCACTACGTCAAGTGTAGTGTAGTCATTGTGTCACCGTCCAGAGCGGCGTGACCCGCCGCGCCCTGCACTGTGCTCTGTCGCCGGGGTCACGCTAGAGCGGCCGGTCACCTGGGAGGTGCCCCGGCCTCACGCTAGATGGCCCTCAGCGCTGCCTCTAATTGTAGATGCAATAAATACGATTCGTATCTGACTACTTGTTACTGAAGCGTCTTGATGTCGTTATCTGATGTACACTGATAAAAAGAATTTGAGATTATATATAAGGTAGCTGTAAGAGTATGTTAATTTATTTATATTCTGTGTAAAAAAAACTGTCAATGGAATATGTCAAAAATTGGTTTTTTTCTAGTTTCCGGAGAAATTATGAAGGCTACCTGTTACATTTTTTATAGAAAAATCGAAAAGTCGGAACTGCTAGTCATATACCTAATTCATAAAAATGTTTTAATTCATTCAGTTTGAATAATTTTCATGAATTTAGCAACAATGTTGAGGACTTACTCGACACACGACGTCTGTTACTTACTCCTGTTGACAAGTGTAATGAAACAAACCAGGTTCTTCTTCAATTACATTTATTAATACTGAGTACAATTCGGATATCAAAAGCTACAGCATGACTGCTTAATGCTCTCTTCAGAATGATCCTCCCAATGGTTGAATAAATATTTATACTATTTTATTAGTATACCCCCACACAGTTGACCACTTTCGATACAATTTAATGTTGCCAACTAAACTATTATAATTTAATTTTTGAAATACAATTCCATAATAAAATGTATACGTAATTAATTATAACAATTAATAAATTATTATAACATCGGATATTACAAATATTAAAAGTAATTGACATTCAGAACAAAATTTTATTTCTTTTTATACAGATATTAATAAAGTATTGATCAATTTTAGTACAATTAAGTGATAAAATAACAAATCACAACACAAGCAAAGAACAATAGTAACGCCTAGTTATAGATATGTCCAAATACTAAATATTCCTTTTTGGGCCTTAGTATATTACTTAGCAAGTAACTATAACTAAATACGCAATGTACTCGAAATCTACCGCTTCCAAAATTTAAACAGTGCTTAGTGAGTAAAACCTACTTGTTACACTATTCAGGAATATGTGGAGGGTAAAAAATTGGAATTTGAAGCATTGTATTTAGTGAATATTGAAAAATAACTGTAATATAATTATATAATATATTCAAAAGAACAGTAAGGAATGAGTTTGTAGCTGCTTTCCGAACCAGTGGTAGTGACCTGGTCATCTAACGATTTAAAAGTTCTTGTAAAAGCTTATTTACACAAAGAATATTTTGTAGGTATTTAAATTGGTACTTTCACTATACCCTCCATATTTACAGTTCAGTAACATTATCGGGACTTCATAACGATTTAACAATAGTCATTTCAATATTAAAATTACATATAATTAACGTCGTCTTAAGAATCACAATTGTATTATAGCAATTTAGTAGTAACGATATGTGCGTGCTACGTTTTATCCTATTTATTATCAAGTAGGTATATAGGAAATATACCTACATAGTATATTTTCTATTTAATCTACGCGTAACAAAAAGTTACAATGAATTTTAAAAATGATGGTGTATTTAATAGCATACTTGCAAACCCTTTTACTATAGAAACAAAATTTTTGGTTAGTGAAATTACTAGTCGCCCGCTCTGTCTTGGCACCAAGCATGTCTAAAATGCAATGTTCCCAGTTTGCACAGCACTCACTGGTCACTCTAAATTTTAATAAATTACATATTAAGCAGTATAAATATTTATACTAATATTATAAAGAGAAAAGATTTGTGCGGTTCTTTATTTGTATTGAATTAACTCTAACTACTGCACTGTTTTTGTCGAAATTTGGAATTGAGACACCTTAAACCCCAAGAATATTACTTCTTGGCGTTCTTGGAGTACTCTCTACTATGAAAACCAGATAAGAACTAAAATATAATTTTTTCTACAAAATCAAAGTCATAATACATGTAAATTTTGTTATCCATTTTACGATCATAAAATTTACCTATATGTATAAAAAATTATATTGTCTCTTTTTCAACTCTTACCCTTATTTTCATTTCAAAAATATCGCCTCCTGGACTTGAAGTATGTTAAAACAATTTAAAAAATTAATATTCACTTGTGTGAAGACGGGACGAGTCGCCAGTAAACTATACACACATTTAATATCGTGTGGTGTGGTTAAGAAGATATACAGTATGTGTGTACAGATATCTCCTAGGCTGTATCGAAAATAAAAGCTGATAGAATATAAGTTATTTTATTTAAATTAGAGTTTGTGGGAGTCGTATTAAACGAATTATTGAACATAATTGAGTCCGCTGTGAATGTGAGAACGACTATAATAAAATATACCTATAGGTACTAAGTATAACGATAAGTCAAAGGAAAGCTTATATTGTTCAATATTATTAAGCTGTAATGTTTTTAGTTTTGAAATAATTTTAACATATTTAAAGAAGAGTCCCTGTTAGTGGAGTCAAGACTTCACAGATGATGTATGATGAGATAGACGTATAAAGTAGAACAGCAGGGTTCAAACCATAAGCATAATAGGTATATTCAGGAATATGAGAATTCTGTGTCACTTTAGCGTTTACAATGGAAGAAGTCCGTCACGATAAGTTTCCAATAATTTTAAAATTCTACTTCATGCATTCCAAATGACACTACCAGACCCAAAAATCGAGCTATGTCTGTATTTTATACAGGTAGAGATATATCTAGAACAATACAGTAAATACACCATGAAGTGACAATAATAGATACATTATATAAATAAGTATAGCACAAGGCTAAGCTGAGTCAAATTTTAGTGGTCAATTCTCGTGGAAGTATGTTAGAAAATTAGATATATACACGATTAATAAAGTTTATGAAAGAATGTTTGTCTATTATTTATTACTATTACTATTTTATACAAAAACCTTTCATTTTGATGTAGCTCCTGGGGAACCCCGCGTTAAAACAACGTTCCTGAGAATATTGACTTCATTGTCTTGACCGGTTGTATTTTCTATATAAAAATCTAAAGCACACGTGATATCTTAGTAGCTTCTCTTGTGAGACTCACTCGATAAAAGTAAAAAAATCACGTCTTACTTTTGTTTGTAAAAATATTATAAGTATATATTTAAAAATTACTTACTAATATACCTAAATATTTAAGTAATATAATCACCTTATACTTTTTGCATCATTATTACAAGGCGTGTACAATAAACGGAACTTACACAACCGTTTCAAATGTAATGTCTCACAATTAGATAATAAAGTATAGAAGTGGTCGCATTCCAATTTGTAAGCAGTGTTCTACAATAGTTGAACAATGGCGTCTGGAGACGAGAGCGCAGTGGCTTTCTTTCGCAGCGCTAGGACGGTCGGTCGACGTCGCATTGTTACTGAAAATGCTTCTACATTCACGAGTAGTGTCACGTACTTGGTACGTTACTAACCATGGTCTACGCACATTCCCATAAAAATATTTGGCTCTTATTGTGTACGGTATAAGGTCCAGAGTAGCGTACATGCGGCGGAATCGGCTAAAAAACTCAGAGTGACATAAATATTGTATAGACGAGTGTGGAATGTATAATGAGGACGTGCACTTCTTGTGTGCGAGCGAGCGCTGCTCAAACTGCGGGTACCTGTCCCTACACTGTTGCTGGCAGCAACAGAAGGATATTTTAATAAGCACGTGGAACCACAAAACTTCTTAGATAATATAAAAGGAAGGTATATAACACAGGTGCCATATTTCTTTGATCCCTTTCTTCATACTAGTTTGTAATCGAAGTTCACTCGTCTTACTGTAATATCAAGCGAGAAAGTAAATTTGAGTTTCGTGGTAGGTACATATATCATATTCGAAACAGATATAATTTGTAATTTTATTATTTATGAACCGCTTAAAATAAAGATTAAATGAAGTACATAACTACAAAATGCAATTTTGGTTTTAATTACATTTATAAGATTTTAATGTAATTTGTTTTTTCTAATATATCTTCATAGTACAGACTGCAATCACGTACATTTTATATACATATAAATTACATATACATGGATGTAAATAAATCGTTTTGTATCAATTTTCATTGAGAATATTGTTTGATGTTTTAGAAGCATAGACGCCAGCCACGGTCACGCGCAACAAATGGCGTCCGCCAGCGCGACAGCTTCCGCGCCTGCGTTCGCGACCTCGTCCGCGTCCGCTCCCGCGACCGCCTATACTGACTTAGTGCTTACTTATTATCACTATTTATATCATTATACTCTTTGTTTAACGTAATTATGGAAGAGTCTCATGTACGTGATTCTACGTTCTATCAAAGGGGTTTTTACAAATTCACTGAAAATTAAAGACTATCGAAATTTAGCTACGAAGTGTAGGAGTGGTGCGATAATTCCTGACTTGCAGCTCTGTTGTCAATAAATTATTCAAATTGTAGTATCTATTTGGAGCAAGAGTGATTGTAAATTGATTATTCTCATATATTATTATCACGTATTCGTTTACGCGTCATTAATTCATATATCTCCTCGTCAATAGTGGATGTCTAGCGAAACAAAGTAATTAAAGCAGCTTTACTTTGTCCCAGTATTAAGTAGTACCCATAAAATAATTACTGAGCAATGGTGTGTATTAGCAGTAGCTTGCGATGGTCCCTGCAGTTCTTTCTGCCTACTCTGCCATGTGCATGAACGTGAAGACATGCCTCCTCACAGTAGTAAGTAGTACCCGTAGAATTATTAGCAAGAAGTGCATAAGAATTTTTGAGCATCCCTGAAAGCTGAGTGACGCAGCGGTCTCTAAGGTTAAGAACTTTAACTTAAGACTGCAACGACAGTAAACAGTCATCACGTGAGGTGATGTATGTGGAGTAATGATTGATTATAATTCGGGAAAACATATAGTTTTTGCGTGTCCGTCGACCGTCGCAGCGGAGAGCGGGCTAGGTGGCGGCGACGCATTCCGACGCGCGGGCGCGCCTCGTTGCTATTCCGCGCCCGACGCCGCGACCGCGACCGACCACGCACAGCGCACTCGCCGCGCAAAAACACACAATGTCTCAAGTCATTCTATACGTCCCAAAACGTTCTGTCTATACGACGATACGCTCCGTCCTCTCAGTACAACTCCACTGCGTCTCTACCATTTTGTTGCGGATTTGTAGGATTCCGTCTGGAAGTTTTTGCGAGCGCCACCGAATCGCGATTTACATCGGGAGCGGACGCGCCCGCAATGTTAGTATTCCGTAAACAATCCGCTACAGTCGTAACGATCAATGTTACGGCGCAAAAACTCGAATACCTTGTCTTTATCTAAAACCAAATGACATATACGTTTGAGATTCATTTTTTAAGCGAATACGTACATTAATGTTTATTTATATTATGAAATCATTAATAAATCGAAATATCATGCTTGCCACTACTTTGCGTCGAGGCCTGCTTGGCAGTGTAGGAAGTCGGTCTGTGTATTCGGCACGTACGTAGGCACCAGCACAAGCTACTGCCTGCACACGAGCATTTAATACCATTTATATTCAATGAGCTTTAGAGCCTGTTGTTTTCGGTGTCAGCCAGTTACCGCGAATTCCACGTCGTGATGCGACACGGCGCGGGAGGAGGTGCGGGGAGGGCCGCGGTGGGCGCGGGGGGACGGAGGGACCGTTACTTTTTATGACACTATTCAGGAATTTTGGCGCCACTGACCTTAGGGAGACGCAAAAATATTATAGTCATTGTAATAAATCTTTAGAACCTACCCATATGAGACATGTAATTAGGTATCGAGGTAAATATGATTTGCTTGATCCTCCTTGATGATTCCTTTATCCAGCAAGATATTTTTAATGATTATATTATTATTGGCAGTCCTTAGTCCTTGGCAGTCCTAATGCCAAGACAGTTAAGCTGCACAGCCTACTCGTGGTGCGATTCTTGTTTTGTTATTTCTATTTGTCAGATTTAATTTATTCCGTAAATCATATTGAAAGCTTTCTAAAAGTTATTTTTCAATAAAATAAATGTATCGATCTGAATCACCTTCAAAATACATAATTTATATTAAAGCTTCACTTAGCTTTAGCATTATTTTACTTTTTAATGTTTTACAATTACTTAATATATATATACGATATTAATAGATATACGATGGAAAAGAGAGTGGTAAGAGAGGAAAGGGGAGACCTTGGTTGACTTTTGAAAACACAGTATCGAAGATACTGAAGGAAAGTCACGTAAAAAGCATGAGGACTCCCCGGAGAGCATGCATGAAGAGGTTAATGACAGTGGACGAGGCGAAAGAGGTATGCAGGGACCGCAGCGTTTGGCGCTCCGTTCTCTCTGACTACCCCGCTAGGGATAGAGCGCGAAGATATGTATGTATGTATTTACTTAATTATTGCACTGCTGGAAAAAAATTAGTTAATGTTCATTTTACAATTAAATATGTTGGTTTTGAATGATCAGTTATTAACATTGAAACTCTAATATTGTAAAAAATGTTAGTAAGTCTAAATAGCGGTTTAGTGATATGTCACCGTTAATGGTCGGTCCTAAGACGTTGGGATAAACGCATATTGGGGCGGAGACCGCACCGCTGCAAGTGCAGTGGACATCCATGCATACGAAGAAGATTAAGGTTGTGAAGAAGATCGATGTCAGTGGCGAGCAATGTTACCTGTGTAATAAGTTCTTTAACTTTAGTTAGTTTTTTTAAGCGTCACTCTTTATCCCGTACCGTAGAGGGAGGGTTGTGGGAATCATAGGAACTTAGTGTTAAGAAACTCTCATAAAATTATTTCTAGAAAACGAAGAAACTTCTCCAGTTTCTGCCATTTTCGAGGCATTGCGTGTTTAAGGGCGGAATTCAACGCCGAGCGAAGATAATACTTATATAATACCATCAACATTAACGGGATAAAAAATGGATAACGGCTGTACAAAATACAGTTACGGATATTAAGCTATTCCCTATTTTTACGTTGCTATGTGAACTAAAACACAAAAAGTCATTTATTATAATTATTAAACTATAAACATTATAATGATCTACATACTGCTTTACGCTTTATCCCGCACATAGCAAGGTAGGCAGAGTGAACATGCAGGAACCAAAGAAACCTAGTGTCAAGACACTCCATTCCCTGCTTTCCGCGTTTATTGAGGCATCACGTGTTGAGTGACCAGAGTAAAGAAAATAGAAATGGAAAACCTATCTTAACCGATTGAAAATCGAACTCACAAACCTTCGCGTTTATAGGCAGACGCTACGCCTCTTCGTCACGACGGTAATAAGGATAAATAGGATAATATAATATGATAAATATTTATATGTTATAAAACTCCTTTCCTCATATATATATTTAAGGTACGCGGCACACAGCATCGCCGCGCCGTCGTCTCGCTGCGTACACAGTACACTGCACGGCCGCGATGCCGCCGTGATAACGCGCCTGGGAAACGAACTCTACCGGCGCCTCTAACCTCGCTAGACTGTACTGTATACGCTAAGTACTTTCAGAGTAATGACAAATGATATACCTATATAATAAATCAGTATTTATTTTTATTGTAATTAAATTTACCCTTACTCAATAATTATAATAAGTACTTTAAGTTAAAAATCATGTCAATATAACATTTATATTACAAATATAGTCAAAGTAGAATTTCTGTTGCTGTCATGTCATATTATGTCATGTCATGACATCTTAATTACATTTATTTCTTAATGAAACATAAATAATACATTATGTTACAAAAAACATAGTAGTATTGAGCCAATATCTAACCAAACAAATAACACGAGATAATCTGTCTCATCTTTTTAGTAATTACAAACGCCTATTGTCATTCGAAGACCGTCCGTTGTAGGTACGTCGTCGCGAGTCGCGGCGGACAGCGCCATTCATCTCCTGATCTTATTAACTGTACACTTGACTACTTAAGAGAGGAACGAGATCTCTAACGTAATTATAGAATCAGGCAGGTCAACGTAGAATAGACATCGCTCGCGTCTATCAGAGGCGGGCCGCGGGATATTATGAAACTGAGCGACCAGCGAGAAAGACTTTTCTGGCATATGTGGAGTTTGGATAAAAAGGTCAGATTATACTGGAACATTATTTATATTTATTTCAACCTTTGTAGTATATTAAAGTATAATTAGTACGTCGTAAGGTTCACTAATGAGCTTAATAAAGTAATATCAAGTATGGCGTGTGAAATATTCAAGTTCTCTCGTAACCAGTAGCTGTTGCAATTCTGTCACGCGTCCTCGTGACACTGCGCGCTGACCGAATGTCCATCGGCGACGGCCATTCTCACGTCAGCGACGGGTTAGCGCGAAACGCACCGTTAATCAATCGCCGACCGTGAGACTAGCTGCGCATGCGCATGCCTCCCCGTCCACCGATCCTGTCGTCACTCCAGCACGTACGAGTACGTCATTTGTAGCTTACATGCTAATTCTCCAAAAAACCTGCAAAATACATAAATAATAATGACAAATGGACATTATGATAAACCTCTCATTGCATATGATATTGCAATCGATACGCACCTTTGATAGATATCCTGAGAGCAGCGCACTCTGCCGCGGACGCAGCGCGCAGGCGCGAAATACGAAACAATGGCGGTTTAAAATACAATGAGTGCGACCTGAAATACATAACGGCGACATTCCCGTCACGACCGCGCTTTCCTTTTTCGACTATTTTGTTCGTTCGGCGTAGGAGAGGGAGCCGGCTACGAGCCCGCTGACCTCAGCTTATTAATAACGTGGCTTGAATCCTACATCCCGGCGAGATGACGCCTTCCTGTCATCTCTTAGTTGTCACCGTCGCTTCACCATGCTTTACTCCCACACTCTGCTATAAAAAATGACATGTAAGTCTTAACCCTTTAATATTCATAGTCCGTCTCAATCGTATCTTGAGCATAATAGATGACGGTCGTGATCGCATAAACTGCTCGTCCATTCGATGATCGCTAATTGGTGTCCGCAATGCGGCGCGGGCGACACTCCGACACGACGCTCCCGCACTTGCTCGCCTAATTCTCGCGGCTGCTGTCATTTAGCATACATTACGATGTAAATCAACCTCGCCGCCGACGTCTTGCTTCGCACTGTTAAGACTTAATCTAAGTCTGGCGATTGTGGACTCTCAGGTTGCGCTGTGCGATATCTTTTGCTCTGACAGTAGTTTCAGGTACAAACGTTGTTGTCGCTGCGTTGGTTGCGAGTGAATATTCAAATCGTCTAATTAGTTCGATGGTCAAGAGGCCGCGTTTCAATAAGAAATATATGCAAATACTAATTCCTTGTAAATACTACTCAGCATAATGGCGTGAACGCTTCTCGAGCGATTTATTATCATGAGAAAGTTTATCCTGGGACGGTTGTTTGTCTCATTCCATACATAGTGACATAGAGTTACCGAACTGTGGCTTTATTTGCTACTACTTTAATATGCCTATTTAAATTCATACCGACCTAGTGTTGATTGTGTGCCGACGGCAGTTTACTCGAACTCTGTTTACGTACATTTAAAGAACTTTCTTATTTTTGATATTTATGTATGTACCCACTACACACAGTATCCGGATATACATTATATATATATATATATATATATATATATATATATATATATATATATATATATATATATATATATATATATATATATATATATATATATATATATATATATATATATATATATTATATATATATATATATATATATATATATATATATATATATATATATATATATATATATATATATATATATATATATATATATATATATATATATATATATATATATATATATATATATATATATATATATATATATATATATATAGAATATAGTCAAAACAAAATATTACAAAATAATTTTAAATATCTGTTTATCTGAATCACTTAATTTTGTATAATATCAAATTGAAATTAATATCAAATATCCAGGATTAAGCTTCATTAGCGATCTAAAACACAAATTAAAAAAAAAATTATATCAAATAAAAGTTATTACCAAATGAAACATTTGTGCTTCATTCTCGCAATGTTTTGTACGAAAATAGTCAAGTAATTAAGACTTACAACGTGCTTCCCCTAGACCTAGTAACTCTAGTTAACTTCAGTAGGAAATGTGAAGTGACAGTGTCTACAAATAAAGAGAAAATATTATAGATTAATAAAATATATAAAAATGGATTTAAAATACTTAATGAGGACCGTCGTGGCGCAGAGGCGCAACGTGTGCCTGTAACGAGACGTAGAGAGAGAAGATGGATTTTTCTATTTTCATTTTCTTCGCTCTGGCAAACTAGGCAAAACCGCGGCGTTGAGTTTCGCCACTCAACACGCAATGTCTCGAAAAAGGCGGAAAGTGGGGATGGAGAAAGCAGGGACTAAGCGACGAAGTGTCTTAACACTAGGTTCTAAAAGCTAAAAAAAATACTTAATAAGTAACAGAAAAATGCATTAAAAATTTGTAAATGGTGTCCTTTTAATATAAATATATTAAATGTATCCGTTCTTAAAAAAAATTGTCAACATTTTAGGCTTTACATAGTCATATTTTTTTCCTCATTCTACTTGTTGAAGTTGCTGTGGACTTTGCGTGTTCAGCGGTAGGCAGAAAGCCCTATATATATATGGTAATATTGATTTTGAAGACATCTTTGAGTCATCAAGTCTGTTGAAAAAACACTATAGGCAACCGCTTTTTTATGTTTTCACGCTTTATCCCGCACACGACAGGTTAGGCAGAGAGAACTGCAGGAACCGTAGGATCCTAGTGTAAGGCATATATGTATATGCAACTTGAACGATATAATATATGTTAATTAAGAAAATTAATTTTGCGTAATGGCTCTTATTCCATTAATATATAATTAAGGACTTATGATATCTAATTAAAAACCATACACCAATTTTATCGTAAGAGATGTGCAATCTTGTTTATAGTATTGCATACAAGAGGAAGGAGGATGCAATCATAAAGATAAAAATAACGATGAGCGTCACACAACTGCTAAGGACAAAATATGAACGACCCTTGATAGCTGTCGTGTGAACTGCGGAAGATGATCGCAGGCGCACGTCGAAGGCGACGACACAGCCTTTATCTATCATATGTACCCCCTCCCCTGTACCCCTGTGCCCGTTGAACCCTTTCTCTCATCCGTACTCCTAGTGCCTCAGCTCCACACGTCCAGCACGTACACTACACCGGAAATGTAATTTTACCCCGACCGGGACATGTCCGCGGGACGTGCGCCGACTGCTGCGGTACATCGTGACTGTGTGTTTTTTTGTAGCTTCCTCCAGACCTTCACACGCTGTTACCTCATAATAGTAATAAAACATTGATTGTAGTTACCAAAGATAAAGATGTATTGTAAAGTGCTGGAATTACAAGCGTAGTGCACTATATTGTACATATAAGTTTGTTATGCATTTTAAATGCACACAAATTTTAGGTAGAAACAGAAATGACGTACTCCCTACTGCGACTCCAACTAAGTCAGGATTTTAACTATTGTAACAACATATCAATTGAATATATATGTGTGATACAAAATTATTCTCTATTTCATCCAAAGAAAAAATATTTTTTTTTGTCAGAAGTATACTATATAAAGTTAATACTATATTCTACTACACCTGGTCGTCTTAAACAAAAGTTACAAAATAAAGATTGCTTACATTCCTGCATAAGAATTGTTTAGAAGTACGAGTGCAGTGCCATATTCCGAACGGAGTCATCAAAAAATTAAAATGCTTTAATTAACTGTACACATACTCGCAGCGGGAATTCAAAAACGTTTGTATTTATATACAAATACCAATGCATATACTTGTAAAAGTAAGTCTCATTTTAATTACCAATTAGTTCAAAACATGCTTGCATGATGGCCTTAAAAGAATGCTTGTTATTTAGATTTTTCAGCCTTGTGTTGTATTTCATTTTTCAGTTTCAGCCGCCATTTTTCTGAACTAAAGGTGTGAAATAACACCTTTAGTATTGATAACGGAACGAGAAATTACTAACCAACTACATCTTCTAATAATATCGATCGGGAATCGACCCCACACTCGTATGTATTCGTGGTCAGATACTGTCCCCAAATCCGAGACGTCGATATACGTATAAGGGCATCATTATATACGATAATTTATTGAGAAATTGAGACCATATTTAATCAAATGAAGAATTTAAATGTTGCCATGCAAAATATGTGTAATATGTTACTAAAAAGGTTTCCACCGAATGTACAATATGCTCGTAACTCCACGAATGACGTGTTTCTTGCCAATTGTTATAATTAGAATGTGTTAAATATATTTTTAAATTACAAGACAAATTTTAAAGTGCGAGTCGGACTCAATCGATTTCATTATAGCATATCACTTACTAGTCAATTACTTATAAAAATTTGAGAAAGTATGCACAGTTTTTGGACTGTTTATTTGTACTATAAGTTTTCCCTTTCATGTTTTTTAATATTTAATAATTTTTAGCCAATGGGAAGTCAGAAGTGATATTTGATAGTGATGAGTATCGAAACATAAACGAAGCCTAAACGACCGCATGTTTTGGTTATGTTGACTTAGATGTTCCATACTATTGCTTAGTATTGAAAATTAGTTTCAGCTCTGTACTTCAAGATATATCTAAGAGAAAGTTTCTTGACAAACGAAAGGCTCTAAGCTAACTCTAGAGAATTAAGAAACTCTAAAAACAATTTGTTACTTGTTAATAAAACATTTTTGTTATATTTATATTTAAAAGAATTCTCTCCTAACACGTTTATTTAATGAATACTTATTTTTTTAAAGTGATCTTAAAAAACGTAACAACAAAAGATTTATTCATTATGTTCATGGTACAGGTACTTATTTGCATATTGGTAACTGATAGGTACACAAATAACACTGTAGTAACACCTCAGTAGTACATGATATCTACCCTATTCTTAACCTACCTAAAACCTGGGGCAGCAACATTTTTAAATGTTTTCAGAAATTGACTAGTTATTTACAATTATTTTTATTTATATTGAATTAAATTTGTAAACCTCATTTGTAATATTAATACGAATGAAAGCAAGACAAATATACACACCCAATTCTACTGGCAGTACAAGTTGTATTGTGCACTTCTAGTGTGGAGATTTACTTCCAAAATTCTTAATAATCTTATCTATAATTGAAAAAAAACATATACTACACGATACTGTGTGGCGCGGCAAAATTAATAATAGTGAACTATTTACGGCAGCTCCAACTTTTCCTTACTCTGTTGTATCTGTAACGATATTACATAATGTCATTTTAAAGTTACGTGTTACAAATTCATTGTAACATTATTCACTAGCTGATTTAATGCTAACTGTAAATGTGGAAATTTGCCGCCAAGAGTATATGTTTTAAATAATATATTCAACCATTTGCCGTATTTTTATCAAGTTATTAACATTATTTCTGCGTTTGAACAGATAAGATGCGTAAAATATACGTCGCTGCTTATAGTATTACTGATAACATTTGATAGCATCGCTGAGTGATGCAAAAAATATCCTAGTATAGAGAGTAGGTAGTTATTTAGGTATCTGCAGGCCACCTGGGCGGCACTCACATTGTATTGTAATGTGAGGTAGGCGACGCTGGCCGCCGCGCCGCAGCGCCTGCGAAAAACAAACTATTGTTAAAGGAGGCAAATTAATGAATTATTTAGTGTAGACGTCAGCGAGCAGCGCACTCATACTCGTACTGATCTAATGATAGAAATATTTGTACTCTCGCATACATCGTTCGATCGACACAACAACAACGCCAACCTCGTCGCATGCGCATTAAGTCTAATTTTAATAAAAGTGGACATTATGAAGTGTGAACAGCAGCTTATCTGTTAACAATTGTAATAAATTTAAATAAATACATGACGATGTCTCCTCTGGCAGTCGCCAGTCGCTCTCATTACTATGGATCTATAAACGCGCCGAAATAGTCGGCAGAGATAGAGTCGACTTTCGAGCGTTTTGATCCGCTGTCGACGCGAAGGTGATGAATTCTTACTCGGAGGTGAGCATTGATTGACGCGCGTCCATCGTATCTGAATAATGCGACGCGGGCGAACTGTTTTCATGAATGCCATGAATACCTAACGCGGAGCGCGACGAGGTGCTCGCTTTATCTGAGAAATTAATCGAGAATAAAACCGTTGATAGTCGATATAATACAGCTAATAACTCAAGCACACAACTTGAAAAAGGCGGAAATCAGAGACTAAGCAATGGAGTGTCTTAACACTAGGTTCCTGCGGTTCCTGCAGTTCCCTCTGCCTACCCTGCCATGTTCGAGATAAAGCGAGAAGCTAAAAAAAATAACACAAGCGACTAAGCAGAGCCAGGTTTGACCTTGATGTCCAAGGTTCTCTAACAAAGAGTGTGTACTGCCGCATGCCTGACGCCGGACTCGACTCTACACGACGGCTACTTTGGATTCCGTGTCGCGGCGCTCGACGAGTTATTACCGAGAGTGTCGATTGTGATTCTGCTGGCGACGCCGGCCGCTGCGCATACGCAAGCGGACTGCCTGCGTTAGAAAACTCTACGTGCCCGGAGATACGTGGCTGGCCGCCGCCCGGCAACGCCACGACTACGGAGACTCTCGCGTTTATAACATAAGATATAATCTGAGTACACAAATGAGGTCCTAACTGTTAACTCGCCAGCCATGTTTGCACATATCGGCCGTAAAGTAGTCACGATGGAATTCTGATAACAATGATTGATATTTGCGATATGTTCATTTGAAACAGTAGGAATGTCTGTCACTTATGGCGGAATGCAGGGAATGTAGTGTCTAAGCACTAGGTTACTTCTGCCCACGGTTTGCTCTGCCTACCCTGCTATGTGTACAACGAGTAGCAAAAATAAAATATAACCATAAATTATTATCATTCATTACTTTATGCCATTATTATCATTAATTATAAAAAAATGAAAATTATTTATAGGTGCTATCTATTAGCAAGTCGTTTAGATAAGAAAAATACAATTTAGATATTTGAGCAATACCTAATTTATTAGGTCATTGTAATTTATGCAAATTAAAAAAATATTTTGGATGTCGTCACATATTTCATGGCGATATATGTATATTCTCCATTCGGAACAGAAACTTTGCGTGTTGAGTGTTGACTTCCACTACGGTGGTCGGTGCACAGCGTTTATATTGTTCTATATAGTATATAGCACTGTTCGATATATACAGTAAAATAAAAAGCCTATTACAGGTTTTTTTGGATACTTAGATAGATACATATATATATATATATATATATATATATATATATATATATATATATATATATATATATATATATATATATATATATATATATATATATATATATATATATATATATATATATATATATATATATATATATATATATATATATATATATATATATATATATATATATATATATATATACGAGGTGTGTTCAAAAAGTATCGCGAATTTTGTGTTTTTTCAAAAATTATTTATTTATTCATGAATATCTATTTTGTCCCCTTCAAAGTAATCCCCATGAGATATTATACACTTGTGCCAACGGTTTTTCCAATCTTCGAAGCACTTCAAAAAATCATTTTTTTTTATCTTGTTCAGCTCCTCCTTCGATGCCGTCTTTATCTCGTCAAGTGTAGCATAACGTCGTCCTTTCATGGGCCTCTTCAGTTTAGGGAACAAGAAAAAGTCACAGGGGGCCAGATCTGGGGAATACGGTGGCTGCGGCATCATTAGTGTGTTGTTTTTGGCCAAAAAGTCGCGCACAAGCAACGATGTGTGAGCAGGGGCGTTATCGTGGTGCAAAAGCCAATTTTTGTTCTTCCACAAAACCGGGCGTTTCTGGCGGATTGCTTCGCGCAAATTGCGCATAACTTGCAAGTAATAAACCTTATTGACCGTTCTACCCTGTGGCAAGAACTCATGATGCACCACGCCCCTGCAATCGAAGAAAACTGTCAGCAAAACTTTCACATTCGACCGAACTTGGCGCGCTTTTTTCGGTCTTGGTTCGTGCGGCAGCTTCCATTGAGATGATTGAGCTTTGGTTTCCACGTCATAACCATAAACCCACGATTCGTCACCAGTTATGACCCTCTGGAGCAAATTTGGGTCGTCGCGGACAGAGTCCAACATCTCATTAGCAATGTTCATGCGATGCTGTTTTTGGTCGGAATTGAGCAATTTTGGTACGAATTTCGCGGCGACCCGTCTCATGCCCAAATCATTGATAAAAATCGAATGGCACGAGCCAATCGATATGTCTAGGTCCTCAGCAACTTCTCTAATGGTGATTCGACGATTGGCCAATACCATTTTCTCCACTTCATTAATTTTTTCGTCTGTTGTTGAAGTGCTCGGGCGTCCGGCACGCTCTTCGTCGTTCACATCTTCTCGGCCTTCTGAGAACATTTTGTACCACCGATAAACGTTGCTTCGGTCCAAGGTAGCTTCTCCGTATGCCACAGTCAACATTCGGAATGCATCCGCGCACTTAATTTCGTTTTTCACACAAAATTTGATACACGTTCTTTGATCCATTTTTTTGAATGGGTAAAAATCGAAGACGATCCAAAACACGTGCAAGCAAAGCAGCTGTCAACAATTAAGTGAACATTCAAAATGGCCGAGGTTGTCGGCATAAGTGAGAGACATGAGTACCAACATAACGCCACAAAAAAATTGAAATTCGAATATACGTAACCCGCGAAAATTCAAAATTCGCGATACTTTTTGAACACACCTCGTATATATATATATATATATATATATATATATATATATATATATATATATATATATATATATATATATATATATATATATATATATATATATATATATATATATATATATATATATATATATATATATATATATATATATATATATATATATATATATATATATATATATATATATATATATATATATATATATATACTGCAGGAACCATTTGAACCTAGTGTTAAGACACTCCTGTTGCTTAGTTCCTGCTTTCTCCTTGCCAGAGCGAAGAAAATGGAAATAGAAAAATCCATCTTCTTCGATTGGGACCGTCGTGGCGCAGAGGCGCAGAGTTTGCCTGTAACGCGACGGTTTCTGGGTTCGATCCCCAGTCGGGGAGGATGGATTTTTCTATTTCCATTTTCTTCGCTCTGGCAACTAAGGCAAAGCGCGGCGTTGAGTTCCGCCACTCAACACGCAATGCCTCGAAAACGGCGGAAGGCGGGAACGGAGTAAGCAGGGACTAAGTAACGAAGTGTCTTAACACTAGGTTCGTATGGTTCCTGCAGTTCCCTCTGCCTACCCTGCCATGTGCGGGATAAAGCGTGAAGCATCTTCTTCGAATGGGAATTCAACCCTCAAACCGTCGCGTTTACAGGCAGACACTTACGCCTCTGCGCCACGACGGTCCTCAATACAAATAAATTATATATTCTTCTATTTAAAACAATGTTCTCAGATTCTCGATTCGTTTTAATAGCTTCACTCTGTTGGCCTGTAGCAAGGTGACAGAGGGAATTCAGTGTTGAGTCCACTCGGTTCGCCACTTTCTTACTTGCGGAACCACGTGTTGAGATCTAAGAAAATGAAAAAATTACATATCGTCCGAGTGGGAATCGAACCCACGAACTATCGCTTTTACAGGACAGATTTGCGTCACGATCAGTCCTGGTTTTGTTTTAAAATTTAATATTTTTGAAAATGTTACGTTTTTAAAGAAATTCTTCTTTAATTTGTTGTTGACCTGGCAATATTCTCTAATTGTAAAGTTGCACATATAGGTACCTAAGTGGCTAAACTATAGTGATATACACAATAATAACAATATAATCACCATGTCAAAGGAGTAATACTGCTTGTGACGAGGCACGATCTGTCTCATATTCTGAACACTCATGTCAATTAGGAGTCGTATGTAAACGTGTGTAAAATGTTAGAGGTCAATATAGCGGTTATATAGCTACGAGTACATACGAGTGAGTCGTGTACCACATTAGTTGTCTACGGCAGTCAATATAATTCATTTGATAGCGAAACAAAATTCAAAATACACTTATTTTAATATATTTATAATAGCTTCTCGCTTTATCCTGCTCATAGTGGCATATTTGTTAATAATATTGTTTGAGTATTTATTATAGGTTGAAACAATTTAATAATTACATTTCATTTTCTCATATAAAACCTATACATAAGCTTCCTACCAGCAGATCCCTTCTCTACTATCCTGTCCATACTAAAGACCTAACTATTCTAAGAGTACAAGTGTCATTTTAAGCTCAAGGACGCCTACAATGATTTCAATTATTCCTACTTACTTACTTCAACAAGTGCCTAAGTGGATATTTACAGTAACATCAGTGTAGGTACAGTAGGTACTGCAGTCGAGCAGTTTAGTTTATCTCGCCGCTCGTCAGCGGTCACGTCCCTATCGCTCTGGCGCCGGAGCGCGGAGCGCGGAATCATGCAAATCATTTGACAGACCACGTGTCTTTCAATTTGCCGCAAAATTTATTTATTTATTTACTTTTATTATATATACATACGTGCTAGTACTATAGATACATCTGCTGTTGGAATTTCCGTGCACATGCACTTCGCTTTATTACCTTTTTAGTGACTTGACACGTTTTAGGGTCAACTTAGAAAATTTTTTTGTCAAGACAATTGGGCAACATGTAGTAGTTGTTTAATTAATTACCAATTGAATTGCTCAATTTCAAACATTAGCTATTTTTTTACCAATCCGCCTTTTTAAGATTTTTAAAACGGTACAAAAAAACTTATAACTTTAAATCTAGGTCAAATATTGATCCTCTTTAAGTGTGCGCAATTAAAAGGCTTATAATGATCACTATAGTCTCTTATACCTTACATATCATTGATCAGATATTATAAAATAGGTACAGTTGTTTTATAATATACGTTAATTGTCAATATATCTAAATTTTAGCAGTCCACAGCGTACATATTTGCACGTAAATTTGCTTTCTGATGGCATCTTTTTACCCCATTTCAAAGTAGAGTATATATATATATATATATATATATATATATATATATATATATATATATATATATATATATATATATATATATATATATATATATATATATATATATATATATATATATATATATATATATATATATATATATATATATATATATATATATATATATATATATATATATATATATATATATATATATATATATATATATATATATATATATATATATATATATATATATATATATATATATATATATATATATATATATATATATATATATATATATATATATATATATATATTCTAAAAAAAAGGCATAAAAATCAAAAATATATTAAATTTACGCTAATTAATATTGCTGCCTTCTTTTGTGTAGGCGCACTAATGTAGGTAGGTTCAATACGTTTTTATAAATGAAAATAATAGCAGTAACATCGTAATTGAAGATCGCAATTGGTAGGAACGAAAAAAGCAGAGACTAAGCAAAGGAGTGTCTTAACACTAGGTACTTATGATTCCTGCAGTTCCCTCTGCCTACCTTGCCAAGTGCGGGATAAAGTCACAACCTCTAATTTAGAACATAACATGTTTCCATTGTTATTTTAAGGTTTTACTTCTGCCTGAGACCCGATGGGACCGTATATGACGATCGTGTATTGTAACTGAAGGGGTTTACATAAAGTACGGTGATATCAAATGTTACTTCCTGGGACTTAAAGTCTTCTCATTTCAAATTTTGAGTTTATTATATCTTATTATTATATTTATACAAACAAATAAACATATCTGTTCTCTATATAATATTTGAATGAACAATAGTAACATTGATGTAATACAACAGGTTTGTACGAGATCAATATCTTATGCAAGTACTTGTAGGATATGACTATTTACTTAAACAGTCATCTTGTTTTTATAATATTTAAGAATTGAATTGACGAGAACTGGCTGACGAGTGATGACGTTAATATGATATATTCCTTTCATACAAACAATAACATATACAAAATTGACTTTAAATCTATATATGTACATATACTATACATACTATAAATTATTTGGAATGGCACATTCTCCAAAAAAATATCATAATTGTGTATATACGTGGCCACTATTTCTATAAATAACTATATTGTGATTTTTAAAATGTAAACATATGGAAAATATGTTTATATATTTCACCATAGAAAAGAAGGCCTACACTCTCCGACCACACAGAGATTACTGTTGAGAAACTTAACCCCGCGCTTTGTATACCAGAAGAATCTATTATATATCTTTCCTCAAACGTATATATTTTACTCTCAGTTCGTCAATCTACTTTTAACATATATTGAGTTAACTAATTGTTGCCCTCACTTGGATCCGAACTTAAAACCGTTGATTACAGCCTCAAACTTCGCGCCTGCGCAGCAATGACAGCGTCACTAACAATAAATAATGTAATTTTTGAATTCAATTCATTTCTTTCTGATGACCGTCGTGGCAAGAGGCCTAACGTAAACGCGACAGTTTGAAGGTTCAATTCCTACTCGATGGTTTTTGGGAACCTTGTGTTAAACACTCGGTTCCTACAGTTCCATCGGCTGCCTCTACCTACCCTTCTATGAGCGGCATAAATCTAAAAAATGTAATGTAACTACAATAAATTACAAAACTTATAAGTCATAAATAAAGCTTGCAATGTATGTAATTAAAGAGAAGCTCTTGTTATAAATATAATATATTCTCATAGCACAGGTATTACTGAAGCTAATTTTTATCATCCATAGCATAGAGTAGTGTGAAGAGGCCATTATCTTTAATGACCACGGTCGCTGGTAGTCCGTCATCTTTATACCGCTCGATACAAGTGCAAGTGTGTACTTATAACTATTTATGTTTTTAATTACAAGCAAGTTGCTACAGATACCAGATGAGGGCGAATTTTTTTTTTTAATTTTCATTTTTTTTTCCGTTAATAATATATAAGATATTTATGGGAGCGTGAAAATTTCCTGATTGAAATTACTTCTATCTGTATATAATTTATCATACCTATTTCGTTAAAAACACACGTTAAGATTGTATGTTTTTAAATACTTTTTTGTTTCGAATACTGAAATGTACTACTATAATATATATGTCGGTTCGCTGTTTAAAGCTTCTATGGCCATTTGCACCATGGCCAAAATAACATAGTAAACATAGGGTGCGTTTTAACAAATCATCATTAGAACTATCTAAGTTTTGGTTAATAATTGTTGATTTTATACAATTCAAGTTTCTTATATTAGAAGAACAATATAGCAACCGACATTTCTGTTTCATGTTCCAAAACAATATCATAAAGAACCTTACATTACAAATAGGTTTTACTTATTTGATTAATTATTATATATTGTAATTCCTACGTACTTTCGAAATAAAAAATTCATCATTTAATGTATATTTAGTTTCATCCCTATATACATGTTTAGTCATAATTGAACACAGAATATTTTCACTAATACGTAACATACATAATATATACATAACTTACATAACTTACTTAATCGGTCCGTGTGGATGCAGGGAGCAGGTGTGGTCACAGCACTGGGACTGTAATTTGCTAACATATTTCGTTAGACCCGACGCGGTTCAAACGACATTCCTGTCCGCCATTTTTACAATTCCTGCCAATAGCTGCTACCTCGTGCCTTACTCTACTTACAGATCATAGAAAAACTAGCTTCATACTATCTATAAGTGAAGTTATTAATTATAAAACGATACACGACAGCTGATAGGACACAACTAATTAAATATATACAAATATTATCAATATAGTCTACTTAGAAATAAGGAGTGACAGTATTGTCGGCATTCTATCATTTGCCAGATTCGAGATGGGTAATAAAAGTGTTTTAATCCTTCGAGTGAGAACCGAACATATAGTTTCCACGTTTACACTCAGACGTGGTCACACTGAACCTAGATAGCTAATTATTTGTTAATTTAACCCTAGCACACTTAAATGGAGGATATAAACCACGTGAAAA
This sequence comes from Dione vanillae, assembly GCA_037178615.1. Taxonomy (NCBI): domain Eukaryota; kingdom Metazoa; phylum Arthropoda; class Insecta; order Lepidoptera; family Nymphalidae; genus Dione; species Dione vanillae. The sequence goes on from JAZFAU010000110.1 coordinate 132,400, forward strand.
AGTAATATGTAACTTCAGCTCTTAGGAGGAGGATTGTATACGTCCTGCAATATACACAATGTACATACATGCAATTGCAAATGCATTCCGCTGCGACAGTCGAAGTCGCTAGCATTTTATAATTAGTTTACTTTGTACTTAACATTTTTTCTTAATTACACTCGTTGGTTAGATGGCATTTAATTGATATTTCTTTGTATCAATTATTGACGTTCAGTTTTGAGTTGGAACCTATTTGAATTTACCTTATTTCCTCGCAATAAAAGCTCTCTTACATTTTACTTCTTAGTCTTGTATTCTCTCGCATTTCTAACTCGCATTACATAATATAAAGTTTTCGTAAATATTATTTCTAAAGCATCATTCAAATTCAAGTACGCAATAATACCAGTACTCTAATGAAGACGAGAACTTACTACGCAGCATTCTATGGATTCACTATGTAGATGCCGGGCATATGTTGTTGTAGGAAGAGGTGCTTAAAGCAGCGCCTTGACTTACTTAGAAAGTTGGTAGATTTGAAAATAAATGTAATAGTACAGTAACGTATTAGTGAGCTAAGTGACATGAATGAAGCGTGGCATATTATTAAGGCGACGATCATTTTTCTGAAATCAAAAACATCAGAAATATGAACGCATTATCGTGAAATTTTAAATTTGTCAAACTATTCATTTAAGAACTAACATTTTTAGGAGTAGAGATATGTGCTAAAAAATTATGCTATTTAAGCAAATTTTTCGCCGTTTCAGTTCCTCTTCTACTTTCTAAATAAGCCGTTTCAGTTCCTCTCCTACTTTCTAAATTAGAAAAAATTGGCATCCGAGGTATGGCTTATGACCTCTTTCATAGCTACCTGAGCGATAGAACTCAAAATGTTGTCATAAATAATATTACAAGTACTGAGGAGAATATATCTTTCGGAGTTCCACAAGGTAGTGTTTTGGGACCTATTCTCTTCCTCATATATATAAATGACTTGTGTAGATTAAAAATCCCTAATTGCAAAATTATAGCTTACGCCGACGATACTGCTCTGATAATCTGCGGTCACACATGGGCAGACGCACGTAAGAATAGTGAAAAAGCATTATCCGTTATTATTAATTGGCTATCATGTAATTCTTTAACATTAAATGTTGAAAAAACTAAATACATCACCTTTAGTCATAAGTCCCAAGTACCTTGTGAGTCTTATTCAATTGCCGTACACAAATGTGACTTGGACCAGAGTAACATTTGTGATTGTTGTCTAGTTGGTCGATCACGTTCAATAAGATATCTTGGTGTAACTTTGGATGAAAATTTCTCGTAGACTGAGCATATACATTTGATGGTATCCCGAATTAGGAAATTAGTATATATCTTTAAAAGACTTAGGTCAAGCGCAACTCAACCCACTTTAAAAATTGTATATTTTTCCCTTGTCCAATCTTTATTGAAATATTGCATACCAGCGTGGGGTGGAGCATCAAAATGTGCAATCCTCCGTTTGGAGAGAGCCCAAAGATGTATTTTAAAGGTGATGACTCATAAGTCCATCCGTTTTCCAACTACAGATCTATACCAGGCTTGTAATGTACTAACTGTACGACAGTTGTTCATATTGTGTACAGTTATACGGAAGCATAGTAGTATTTCGTTCAACTACAATATCTTTGCATCTAAACGTAGATCTGATAAAGTTTGCCCTATTAAGCACCGACGTTTAGTGTCCTCAAATAGGCATTATCTATATTTAAGTTCTACTCTCTATAATATGGTTAACGAAAAACTATGTATTTATCCTCTTTCGCTCCAAAAGTGCAAGATTAAACTAAAAGATTGGCTCTTAACATTAAATTATGACGAGACGGAAAACCTTCTACTAACTACAATATGATACATAAATCCTTCTAAATTTCACGCTTATTTGCACACACACATACACACACACACACACATACACGCACACTCATATACTACTCTTATTAATAGTTTGTTTTTTATTTTTTACTTTAGGATTGTTATAATACATACTACTTTTGATTTCATTATAAATAATTTTTGTTTATATGTTTACAACGGTTAGTACTTTGTTATTGTGAAAAAAAAAACGCTTGTGAGGTGGGCGTTAATAGCTGTGCCACAGTTTAATACTAATACGGCTATTATCGTACTAATTTTTTCTTGTATATTTACTAAGTGTTGTTAATAAATAAATAAATAAATAAATAAATAAGGACCGTCGTGGCGCAGAGGCGCAACGTCTGCCTGTAACGCGACGGTTACTGGGTTCGATCCCCAGTCGGAGAAGATGGATTTTTCTATTTCCATTTTCTTCGCTCTGGTAAACTAGGCAAAGCGCGGCGTTGAGTTCCGCCACTCAACACGCAATGCCTCGAAAACGGCGGAAAGCGGGGACGGAGAAAGCAGGGACTGAGCAACGGAGTGTCTTAACACTAGGTTCCCACGGTCCCTGCAGTTCCCTCTGCCTACCCTGCCTTGTGCGGGATAAAGCGTGAAGCTAAAAAAAAAAAAAAAAAAAAAAAAAAAAAAAAAAAAAAAAAAATAAATAAATAAATAAACCTATATTTATTTAAATTAAATATTTTAAACATAAATGAATAACTAAAACATTTCGAACAAGAACAAGCAAGATAAGAATTTTATAATAAATTTAAGTGGTTACCATATTGTAGGCACAATTGGAGCGTAGGCGGAGGCAGTTAATATGCATAAATCATAGCAGGTGAGACGGCAATTTAACGCGCCTGGTCTCCGCTCTACGCTCTTGCGCGGCTAAAATGTATTGCAATCACAAGATTCATCATCCATCATACAAACAGCAAATGCGAGGGTAGTGGGTTTGGTTCCTGATCGGAAAATTATATTTGAGTAATTTTTAACAACGTCCTGAATTCACCAGACGATATACCATTACTGAGCTACAAGCTAAAATCCCCACAACTAATAACAATAACATAATGATTTTAATTCGGCTCCGGCTGAGATCGAAAGTGAATTTATTTCTACGTCGCAGCCGCGAGCAGTCGTTAGGGTGACTATTAATTAATCGAAACTCGGCAAAATCGAAATATTCTAGATTCTAGACTCGACAATATCTTTATCTATCTAAATCATGTAGTAAAATACCATAAACGTATTTGATCTTTGTAAAATTGTCAAGTTCACTCCCAACCTCCCAATTTGATACTTTTGACAGGTCATTTAAATGCGTTTCAATCCGCCCAATCAAACTTCTTAATAGTAAAAGATGGTAAAAAGTGAATAATCGTTAAACTTAAAGCAATTCAACGATTTGTCGTTTTTGAACGAAGACAGCAAGCTATTATATGACATTAATAGTATGAAAATTTGTCCTTTTGTTCCACGTTGGTATATAAATTATAAAGAAACAGTACTCTCTTAGATGGTTATACGTACTAACTGCGCTAACCGCATGGTGACCGCAGCCAGGAGCCGCTCGGCTACTATTGGATTCCTCTCCGCCCACTAATTATATTCTTATAATATAAACTCTGTTTTTAACTGAGCTACCGCGTATACAAGATTTTTGATATTACACATAGCGCATACAATTAAAACCTTTATAACCTTCACTATACAAAGACTATTTTTGCGTACAATGTTACAATTTAAATTGACATTGCACAAATTTCGTACAAGACACAGTAGCTAAAGTGAGGTGAAAATGCAGTTAAAATGATTTACATATCGGAGTGTGTTATTATTGAAACTATGCCTTCGATATTATAAATGGCGGATATTTTGTGATAATTAAGGCAGGCTCTCGTATTTTTAGGAAGATGGAGTAATTTTAATACTTATTTTTTATATTCGAAGGATATGATTTTGTTTTGTGTAATTTACTTATATTAAATAAGTAAATGTATATTTGAAATAAAAGTTTTCGAAACGTCGGGATCTCAACAAAAGTCAATATGCGCGATTAATACGCTTAAATGGTTTTATTTAAATTGTATAAAAATCACGCAAATCAAAGTTTTTATTAAGTATATGTATTTTTAAATATACAAAAAATATCTACAATAAATATGTGTTTTTATGTCTTTACGCTTTATCCCGCACACGGCAGGGTATGCAGAGGAAACTGCAGGAACCATAGGAACATAGTGTTAACACACTCCATTGCTTAGTCCCTGCTTTTTCTATTCCTGCTTTCCGCCTCTTTCGAGGCATTGTCTGTTGAGTTTAATATAACTCAGAATTAAGTAGCCTTAGTCCGTCATGTCGCTGAAACCATAGCATTGACTTTGCAGCTTAAAAAATTAAATATCAAATGTAACCCTAAAATTAGTCACTAATAAACTACGTCACCGTTTCTGGGAGAAAGCGGAGAACGGAATATCTTAACTTTGTGTTATATTTGCTTACGCTGCCATGTGTAGTGAATGATTACAACACTATATGAATATATCCTGTCTTCATCGATATACCCTAAAGACACACGTCAAAGATTCTCTTTCATTATATACATACAGACATTGCAAAATGGTTTCACATTTATCTTCACCTAAAATTAATGACCAATATGTATTTTTCCACTTACATCCGATATCTTGTCTTTCAAATTTAATTTTGATAAAGAATTTTTTTAGAATGAGGCAAAAAGTGTGAAAACACCTTTCACCATTTTTCTACAATTTTCAAGAAATTGCTTGACAAATGATAAAATTCAATGCCAGGAAAATAAACATAATCTTAATATAATAATTTTCGTAATTAGGAATCGAACTTGCTACCATTGCGTCTATATTACCCATCTATATCGTACATTTTCGTCAGTGTTAAAGACCAAAGCTCGATATCTCGAAAGCTCTCGCACTTTTTGTTGGGAAACACTTTAAATCATTTAGACGCGCCGCCACGCCCCAATTATCAAGATGGCATGCCTAAATAAGTGTCGCTTACAGAGGAGTAATTGCTTTGGATGCCGCAAACGAATTACGAATCTTTGGTCATAATTAATTACACACAGACACACACTCATATATATATATATATATATATATATATATATATATATATATATATATATATATATATATATATATATATATATATATATATATATATATATATATATATATATATATATATATATATATATATATATATATATATATTTTTTTTTTTTTTTTTTTTTTTTTTTTTTTTTTTTTTTTTTTTTTTTTTTTTTTTTTTTTTTTTTTTTTTTTTTTTTTTTAGCTTCACGCTTTATCCCGCACATGGCAGGGTAGGCAGAGGGAACTGCAGGAACTATTAGAACCTAGAGTTAAGACACTCCGTTACTTAGTCCCTGCTTACTCCGTCCCCACTTTCCGCCGTTTTCGAGGCATTGCGTGTTGAGTGGCGGAACTCAACGCCGATATATATATATATATATATATATATATATATATATATATATATATATATATATATATATATATATATATATATATATATATATATATATATATAATTAAAGTATTTTTTATTTCATAACTAAGTGATTATCTGTGTCCTTATAAATTAATGTTAATACATACATACATACATATATATTAAGTACAATGACACGGCTATATTATAGCGTTTAAACTTGTAATTTACGTTTCTTATATCAAAATAATGACGAATGACGTAAAGGACAAAGAAATATCTACAAACAACACGTCATTTCCTTATCTATATATTCATTTAATTGGTAGAGAAAAGTCATTTTAGTACATGATGCCTTAAATGTAGAACCAGAATACGTACCCTAAAAAAAGTAAACTAAAGTAGTAAGAGAGGTTAGAACGCTTATATGTCAATTATAGTATAGAAATAATAATTTAAATATATTGAAACACATATAAAAAGATATATATAGATATAGGTATCTTAAAAATGACGCTAATCATAAAAAAACAATATGAATGTCAAAGTTAGTAAAGCAATATTACCATACAATATAGTGTATGAGAATATTTACAACAATTAAAGTATTACAACGCAACGGGCGTAGCCGATTACCATACGAGTCTTAAATTAATTATATATTTGTGTATAACAGTCGTAGTAACTTTATGAATTATAGATATCGAAAATTGAAAGTACATCCGTAACAGTGAAGCCACGTGGTTGTATATAATAAATAAATATAGATTCCTACAATAGCTAAGTTTTGGAATTCTATGTAGGAATTATGGATAAAGATCTTTATTATTTAACAATGTAATCCACACTGAGGATGGAAAAAATACTTAAAGAAAACATATAAAAAAATTGAACGCATCGGGACTCGAAGCCGCGCCCTATTGTGAACCGTGCAAGCGCTCTCACCACTGAGCCTTGCGTTCTTCATCACGCCGCGTCGAAATTCTTATATGCTTTATACAACTTATATCGTTGTTAGCATCTCTGTAGGGAGATTTTAACAAATTTTGCTACCCAAAGATCATTACAAAGAACAATAGTTTGGTGAGAGAGAATGCTATTTTTATTAATTTTTAAAGTGTCTACACATTGCTATAAATATCATAATAAGACGCTAATTACTCACGAGTAGGCACCTACCTACCTACCAACCAACCTACTGCCAACATAACAACATATATTACAATAGTTAATAAACGAAAATTGTTTTTTTATACAATTTAATTAAGTTATAATTTAATATTATGACGAAATTTGATTATTTGGTCTATTCATGGTTGTAATTGAAATATTTTATATATTTTTATGATTTTTAAGGTTAACACTTTAATGAAATTACTTTAAAAAAAAAATGATCTTCCCCGAGTGAGAATAGAACCCACAAGCCGTCGCCTTTACAGGTACATGCTACGCCTCTGCGCCACTATGGTTTTGAATTTTACAATTTTTTGGCTTATTTAAATATTTAATATAACTTTTATTATTATTTTTTTCTCTTTCATCTTTGCATTTTTCATTCTTTTTGATCTAGAAGTAGTATGTTTTAGAACTGACGAAATTAACACTTCTCTGACACTTTCCAAATCAGTTTCATATATATTGAATATTATTCAGCACTGACTGTCGTAAAGGATGTGCTACAACGTACTCTTTATATAATTACTATAAAAAAATTATAATAATTAATTTTATTTTACATTAAAGTTTAAATAATTAACCTTATTTATTTTAAATATTAGCTTGTCAAATTTTTGCCGCCTTATTAGAGTTAGCTATGTTTTATAATCTGTGGCCGAGCGTAATGGCGGCAAATTAAAAATGATTGTCTTATATGATTAATGTGACACCGTCGCGTCGCGGTCACTGTAACGAAAGTTAATATTTATAACGAAAACCAGTAAATAAGTATAAAATGTTGTGGTCATTTAAATAAATATATGTTTGTGATTGTAAAGTGTATTCAAGTTTATGTCCTGTGTGTTCAATAGTTTATCAGTCTATTGTTAGTGTCATTTTTCCCTTGTTATATCATATGAGAAATAAAACTATACAAATTAATATATTAAACTTAAATAAAGCCATGAAAGAAGAAAAAAATATAATAAAAACAAAATAAAATAAATAATTTGGTCTCGACACATCATTCGTAGTAGCATCATTGTGCTAGGTAAGTGTTCTAGTTTATTAGTGTATTTGTATTAGTTCTATTATGTAATTAATATTTTTCTAGTTATTTTCAATTATTATTAATAGAAAACAGGTAAGTGATTCGGAGACATGTATGTTTTGTTAGTATATGAATTGGTCAAACGTTGTTTAGGCTACTATATCTAATTTATTTTCATAATAAAAGTTAATAATTTCTTTCATTACACATATTAAATTCTATTTCTGTTGTATTTTCTAAAGACCTCGGTATTAATATTTTGGTGTTATAATCCAGCGCGTTGTACCGCCTCGGGCGCTCCTTGCTCCGCGGTCGGCGCGGGTTCGATATCGCTGTCACGGCTATTGACTCGCATCTGTTGACTCATTGTATGACCGCACGCATGACTAATGAAATCAATTTAGCTGCATTTATGATTTTAAAACAGTAAATTTAAATGATTCATCTGATTAAAATGTTTTTAATCATATAATAGTCGGTACTTAGTGTGTTGTCAAGAAGTTTTAAGATAATTTGTAGCTAAACGCTGTCAGAGAACGGACTAACTTACAAAAGTATCCTTTATACTATATAAAAAAAACTTAATAATATGTATAAAAACATACAACAACAAGAAACGTATGTATAAAACATATTAATTTATTAGGACATATAATAAATTATATTTTATTTTTATATAAAATGTTCAAATCTATACCTTAGTCAAAAATAACAAAAATCGTAAAGATGACTTTAAGTTTGGCAACACACACACATACACATACATATAGGTATATAAGTTATTTTATATAGATATACAAGTTATTTAAGCGCACTGTATCAACGCATATAATCGTACATGTGCCTTTTTGTCCGTCTGTCTCTCAAGAATTAATCGCTCTCATACGATTCGATACAATTTGAAAGTCAATCGACAGTTTTTAGAGAGCCCCAGCTCCCGGCCCGGAGGTCGCGTCGACGCGGCATCTCGTATGCAAACAAATTACATCAAATTTTGGAAATTTTGCTTCGCTTTCGTGTTTTTTTCTTCTTAATTGAATTATTCATTAACTCCTATTCACTGTAAAGGTTAGGTTTAGATATTAGCAAGTGAAATTACACGAACGCGATCCGACGCGAGATTGTTGTAGTATTTGTTCTGTTGAGAAATATTAAAAAATGAGTTTACGAATGTATGTAATATAAAAAATTTATAAAATAATAATGTTTCTATTTTATACATTTAAAGCTATTTTAGCTTTTCACTATATTTTATATGATTATGTTTTTATGATGGAATTTCTTATACATATATCTAGATAACACTAGGTACAGCGTTATTAACAAAACTACGTAAATATAAATATTTATAAGGCAAGTAAAGGAGCTTTAGTAAAAGACTTCTTAGTTGGCAATATAATTCCAGCGGAGAAAAATGCAAGTACACGATACGGTACAGTATTAGAAAGAGGACTCTACCGACGCATTTGTGCATTTAAATTATACATACAAAGATAAACATTATTTCCTCACTCCACAAAAAATTCTCATATTACTAAATTAAGACTAATATATATACATAGTTATCTTGTAGACCTGGTACCAGGTCTACAAGATAAGCAAAACCGCTGTAGTGTAGATGTTATCTCGGGCATCGGCGTAACGAATCGATCCGACGCGCGCGCTGCAAATTGAAATTGTATACCATTTTACGCAAGTCGCAGGCGACGGGGAAATTTGTGCTTATATAATTATACTGGTGGAGACCTCTTTTACAGATGCCTCAATAGCTTACACTCCGTATGGGAAGGGGGTTCAAATTTACGGGATGTCTTGATGTAATGGAACTGTGAATTTTGTATTTAAATACTATGGAATATGTTAATAAAAGTTAATCTAAATGTTTATATCTGACAAATATATTTGAAATGGTTTAAGACTGGCGTTATTTAATCAGGAAATAGCATTTTTTAACCTTTAATAAACTCCTAGAAGGAACAGAGGAAGGATTACAACTCGGGGAAGATGGATTTTTCCATTTCCATTTTCTTTGCCCTGACAACACGCAATGCCTCGAAAAAGACGTAAAACAGAGAATAGAGTGTTTTAATACTAGGCTCTCACAGTTAGTGCTGTTCTTTCTGACTACTTTGGAAAGGAAACTCGGATTACTTAAGGGCGACGGCTCTTAAGTAATCCGAGTCAATATAGGACTAATTATAATTATTGTATTATAATAATGACATATTTACAGATTACGCTACATTTTAGTTCATAGACGTATGATGGAGCGTTGATTTTATTAATTTTGGAACAAATATCAATTTTATGCTAGTCTAGTGTAGGAGTATCAAAAATACATCTTCCTCGAGTGGGAATCGAGTCTTTTGATCCTCCTAGGATTTCATTTCATGAAGAAATTCTAATTTTATAACATTCTCAATATTTTTTCAACTGAACGACTTTTGTTTTAAGTATTTTAAAATATATTTAAAATCAAAACAACGCACAGTAACAGTGCATAGCGAAAACTATGTGTATATTTGTCACTAAGTTGCTTTTGTATGTACAATAGAAAATATGCGAACGTTACTGTTTTGCAGTCGTTAGTTTAAGTTATTTACTTATATTTAGCTAAAATTTCACTATAGTTTGTTATTTAAACATTAGTTTTATAACAATGGTATCGGTTAAGTGCGAGTTGGACTTCGGTCACCTACCAATTACATGCTTGTACACAGTAGTTGAAGGTCCACGCGATTTGGGAAGTATTACTTATAAAATTTGACACGAGTGAATTTTACGGTCACTTGCACTGGCTTTGTATGAAATGAACTAGAAATATACGTTTGTATTGGTTTATTATAATACAGTTATAAGCTTGCATTATTCGATTTTTTCTTTTATACATTTAATAATACTACGTGATCGGGAAGTTCGTAATTCACAGGTTAATAAATAACTATTAATGAACTTTATATATAAAACGCATATCTTTGAATTTCATTGACTTAGTTATACTTGTATATTTTATATTAGATTAAAATGTTCTTGACAGAAGGTCAGACAGCGAGACAGCAAAATAATCCTATAAGAATTCCGTTTTTGTTTATGTACGTTAAGCCGTATGTACTAACAACATCAATTAAACAAAACAAAATAAAAGAAAATACAAATTGAATTAAAATATCATTGAAGAAGAAATTTATTTAAAATTGAAAAAGTTATCTAAAACGTTCTACGAGCTTTAATATACAAAGAAATTAAAAAAAGCTAATTAGAAATCTACTCCAATCCTTATGACATATACAGTAGGTGTGCACGTTATTATCTATATATACGCTTTGTAATTACATATAAAAATATTCATTTTATGTACACCATGTTAAAGAGGGTGTTCATGGTCTTTAGTTTTGAAGTCGTAGTCTTCATTCCTCATTTGTATGTAATTTTTATAATCAAAATAAGTTAGTAATCAGTGAAAAAATCTTTGCAATTCCTATTGCATTCCGGTTCTAGTTCGTGTTTCATCATTCATTCATCAACAAAGCTTAGAAGCTTGTATAAGATTTTTGATGTTGTAAAACTCACTAGCACATGCTAGTGCGAGTACATACTCGTAGTACCTTTTAGGGAAACCTAATATTCCGGCGATTGTGAATAAGTAAAAAGAAAAAAACTAATTTTGAAATAAAGTTGATATACTATCTTTCTGCATGTAAGTATTCTTTCTAAAAATTATGTAAGAATATACGTATTTATTGTACAAGAATATGACAGTGACAATAAAAAAATAAATGTCAATATATTTATATATAACTAATATGTTATATAAATATTAATTACTATTTAAATAATAAGTAATATTTAGCCACTGTTAACAATACTAATTGAAATCAGGTCTAATATGAAATGGTAATAAGTATTAAACAAATATATGAGTAATGAAAACACACCATTTATTTAAAAGGAATTAAGTACTAAGCATTGAAGTAATATTTTAAAATAAGCCCTCTCTAGCGGTATATGAGTACTGGGAAACAAATAGAGGCCAAGTAATATTTCTCGTTCGCTTCAGCTACGCGACACTAGATGGCGCTTTTTGATGCGATATTGTTAAATTCATCTCTTTAACTATTAATTTGATAAATGTTGTTGTTACGCTTTTAAATGAATTACTTATAAAAAAATATTAATTTCATTAAAAATTATACAACGTCATTCTAATATTTTTTTAAAGATTATTTTGAAACTTTTTTGAAACTTATAAAAGAAAAATTATAGTTTAAAAAATCTTATAATGTTGAAAATTAAAAAACAGTTTGTTATGTAAAATACTAGAAATACAATAAATAACATGGAGATTATAAAAGTACAGGAATAGAATAAATAAAAGAATTTACTCTACTCAATCACAGATGGCGCCAGTAGTTGCGCTCTTAGCTTACCTTCCCTTCATTACCGTCTTAGTCACGCTCGTAGAATGAATATCCTCATTTTTATTCAAAATTATTTGAATTTATAATATATGTAGGCGTAAAGTGATTTGTACATGATTTAAATAATATGTGGGTCATGTTTGTTGTGTGACGTTTACGTACCGTAGACGTAGACAGTGGACGTAGTGCATACTTATTACTTTATATATATTTTTAATGATCTCTTGTTTGGTTTACCACTTTTATATTGTAAGTTGTTTCTAGTATTGTGTATGAAAAATTATTTAACTGATTATGTCTCTATTTAAGCTTAACATTTCTACACTAGCGGTTGTAGGTTCGATTTCAGTTCAGAACAGGTTTAAAAGTTTACAAGATTTTATGTGATGATAAAAATCTTAATATTTATGTGATATTCATTTTAGTAAATTGTAAAATAATAAGAAATATACCTATAATTTATAAATTCAAACACTTCGAGATATGCTCTAAATTTCATTTTAAGGACAAAATCTTAAGAAATAGAAGAAATAGATGTAGATCATTCTTATAGAAATTAAATTATTCCTCAAAATATTTATTTACCAATGTAACAAACTAGCTTACTCTCGCGCGCTTATTTAATCAATTGTTGAGTAAAAAATACGATTGGATTTTTTTTATTTTATTACTTTTGTTCTATCATTGATTTATGTATGAGTTAAAGTAATAAAGATAACAAACATTACCAAGACAATAACTATATGTGGTTATACTACATACTACTTATATTATCGTAATTCACCATTGAAAACGTGTACCCATACATATATACATATATTAAATTTGTATCTTCGCATGAAAACGAATTACTTAATAACATAATTACGATTTTAATTCTTACTATCTACTTTTCATTTAATTATTGTTAAATGTTTAAATTCATCTATTGTAAAACGAAAAGTCACTAGTGAAATATTTTTTACATTACTAAGAAGACTTCTTTGTAGATTTATTACAAAAATATAATTTTCCCTTAAAAATAAGAAAATACTATATTTTCTTTGAAAATAAAATAATACAAGATATAATTTTGTTTATTCAGTTAAGTCGCAGGTATTGTTCACAATGTTTGTTTCTATTATATCTCAATTCCAATAAGAATGTAATAATTGTACATTATTCAATGTACTTAATTAATATTAATAGAGTCGCATTGCAAGTACACACTATACACACTGCAATTTGAGATATGAGCAATATCGTCGGATAACTTTCGAGGGAAAATCTATCTATGAAAAGTGTACAGCAGTAGACTCTATGTAACCGCCAACTGGATGCGAACTCTACAAATACTACCGTCGTTATAAAGAACTTTTCTTTAGCAAATGAAAGTGACTGCTTCATTTACATGCCAAGTGAATGCTGTGCATGTTGTATGGACGCAGAGTTCTCCCAGCGTCGGTAGCGATACTTTGTAAGTGCCGGAAAAATTGTAGCGATTATGTTTGTAAATATTAAGGTGTGAATGATAGAGCTGCGAGCGCGCGACGCGTCGGGCGCCCGCAGAGTGCGCGGGGGGCGAGCGGCGGGGAGAGGGGGGCGGGTGGCGGCGTGCGCGGCGGGTGGGGGGGAGCGCGGGGGGCGGCACGCAATTACGGCGTCATTAGCGGGCGGCGCTGGGCGGGGCCGCCCCTCTCCGGCGCCGGCGCGCGGCGCGCCACCGCCGCTTCGAGCCCAGTCCGCACCGTGCTGCCGTCGCGCACGCACGCGCATGTCGTTCGTTGTTGAGTCCGGTGATGTGAGGTGGCCCCCGCCGCTACCGCAGCGCCGCGCGATTGACGCGCTTGTTTCGCGAAAGAGTGCGCCAGGTGAAGGCTCAAGAGCCTTCGAGCCGGCAAGACGCCGTCCACCGTGGATCTGAGGTACGGCGCCATGGCGGCGACCACGTATATGCCGGGAGAGCTGGATCTCGGCAGCATCGGCGGGTATCATGCCGCATCGCCGCGCAGCGCCGAGCCCGCCGACATGAAGTACCAGCACCCGCTGCACGCGGGCGGCTCGCCTTCACCGGGGGCGCCCGTGGGTCTCAACCCGTGGGCGTCGCTGCCTCCGGCAGACCCGTGGACGATGCACACACATCATGCACACGCGCACGCCCACCAGCCCGACGTGAAGCCTCCGGCCTCGCAGCATGACCATCGCCATCTGCAAAGCCACGGCTGGCATGCGCCCGTCGTGTCTGCGCACTATGGCGCTGGTTCCCCAGTGGCACTCCACGGCGGGTACCCGGTGCCCATGCACCAGCACCACATGCTTCGCGACGTGCAGCCTTCTCCTCATCCGCTTCATCACCACCACGCGCTGGAGCGCGACCAGCCCGAAGAGGATACGCCTACAAGCGACGACTTGGAGGCGTTTGCTAAACAGTTTAAACAACGTCGCATAAAACTTGGCTTCACGCAGGCTGACGTGGGCCTCGCGCTCGGTACGTTATACGGAAATGTTTTCTCACAGACCACGATATGCAGATTCGAGGCTTTACAACTCAGTTTTAAAAATATGTGCAAATTGAAACCTCTGCTACAAAAATGGCTTGAAGAAGCGGATTCAACGACAGGTAGTCCGACGAGCATTGATAAAATTGCCGCACAAGGACGTAAAAGAAAGAAGCGCACGTCCATAGAAGTGTCCGTGAAAGGAGCGCTCGAGCAGCACTTCCACAAGCAGCCGAAGCCTTCTGCACAAGAGATAACGTCTCTTGCGGATAGTTTGCAGCTAGAGAAGGAAGTCGTGCGTGTGTGGTTCTGCAACCGTAGACAGAAGGAAAAGAGAATGACTCCACCGAATACGCTGGGCGGAGAGATGCTGGACGGCATGGGACACGGACACTATGGACACGACGTGCACGGGTCGCCGCCGCTGCACGCGCACTCGCCCGCGCTGTCTCCGCCGCACGCGCCTCACGCGCCTCACGCGCCGCACGCGCAGCACGCCCAGCACGCACAGCACGGGCTCCAGAGCGCGCATACGCTGGCGGCGCACTAACAGTTCGCCCCGTGGGCGCCGCCGCGGCCATACTACGCGGAGCCGCACTAGCCGCCCGCGGGATCCCAGCTGTACATAGCTGTACATAGTTCGCGGAAGCCAAGTTTCAGTTGTTCTCGATAGGCGCGCGGCCAGTGACCTCGTAGTGAGTGACAATGCGGACACGCCGCGCGCCTCCGCCGGCCGCCGCCGCCGGTAAGTACCCGCTCGCCGGCGTCGGCGCCGCCTGCGACTCGCGCTACCGTGACAGACGATTCCATCGAATTTATTTATAGATATTATGAAATAACAATGTTAAAGCGCGACGCCCAGTTTCGCCTACGTGTCGGTAGGAGTCGCGGCGCAGACTAATATAAAACCGTTGCTAATATTGTAAATTTATGATTAGTGATGAGACGAAAGCGAAGCTCGAATCGGGTTGGAGTTTCGCCCAGTGAGGAATACGAAAGAGTCAATAGGTGCAATTTTTGTTTTAAGTGCTCGACGAAGCCCGCGAGGCAGTGCGTCGGCCGCCGCCCGGCCTCAGTGCGCCCACTGGGGCGGTCAACGAGGGCGCCAGTGTCCGCACTGAGGCGGGTGGCGGTACCGTCGCGCTGCGCCGCACGGCCGCTCACGTAACTTATTGAAAATGAAGCAGATACGATGCCAAAATGGTTTTATTCCTGTTTTAATTGTTTTGTTGTTTTTTCGTTTGTATGTAATTGTGGCCAATTTCGGTACTTAATTTTTATATAAATAGGTATTTTTTCTATATAAAGTAATGTTATTTCCACGTATATGATGATATATATTAAAATGTTCTTTATAGAAAGTGAGATATATAGAGTCCGGTCTCTCCGGGCCGGCGTCTGCTCGTCTGTCAGGGGCACGCTAGAGCTTAGAGACGTGTAGTTGTATGGACGCTGCGCACGTCGCCGTACTGTTTGTCTGTTGTCTGGTCGTGCTGGTGCGCTGGCGCGGTGGACAGTGAGCGAGCCCGACACGAACCAAACCCAATGTTGTAAATGTAATTATTTCGTTATTCTCAACGAAGTTGACGAGTTGATATGTATATAACTGTATAAACGATACTAGGTGGTAACGAACAGACGGCAGTGTTAGTGCGAGCCTCTCGTAGGTAAATAATGAATAATTAGTCTTAAAATGTTTTATATTATTATCTAAGTATTTAAATAAACCAGAGTAAATATTTTATTTGGTAGTATTATTGGTGAATCCCGGTCAATAGGACCCGTCCACGGCGAAAACTTTTGAGTCTCTATGAGCGCAAATTAAATACCAATGCATAATGTGCTATGTATACTTATGGCAAGCTATAGAGCAGTCTCTGCAGAAGAATTGGATTTATACATACATTATACTGACGGCACAGAGAAGGCAGGATGACGACGCGACGGTAACGTGTCGCTCTACCAGCCTTCACACATGTCGATTATCACAACTTAATTTTACGAATATCAACACATTGACTACATTTTATGATTTTGCTTTTATTTTAAAATCCGTGCTTGATACGACGATTATGCATTTTTAAAGAACATTAATTTAAACGATACGCTAAATTGTGTATAAATTAAATGAGCTATAAAATGTGGTACATTTTATGTACTTTTATGCACAACTATTAATTGCTTACTTGGAAGAAGCAACTCCTCACAATGTTGTGTTTATTATAAGTGAGTGAATGGTCTTTTTAGTATTTTTTAATTTGCTAAAATGATTTAAAGGATTAATAACAACTCTCCAATAATCTTTGTTACGGCTTTAGTTTTTTTATTTGAGTTTTATTGAAGTCAGCACAATCGATGTAGGTTGTAATCGTAAACAGCGTGTAACATCGATATTTGTACAGAACTAATCGATCACGTTGTTTACGCGAGCGGAGGAGTCCCGCCTCGCCGTTGATTTATTATAGTAAAAAATTGACCTGTCATTTGAATTTTTTATTACGTAAATTTCTTTATGGTCACCGTGCATTCAAATCTAAGCTACCCAGCGGTTAACGGGAATTCGGTAAAGTGTCGTGTCGAACACACTTAATAAGATACATTGATTTTATAGTAAAGATATACCGACTCTAGATGAATGAATAATAATCACAGTATTAGCTTTTATTTTATGGGCTAAGGTGAAGATAAATAGTGATTTTTTGTAATAAAAACTTTTTGATGTATTGCATAGGTCTGTTTAAAACAGAAAATAAATTGAAATGAGCAATTATTTAACAAATAATTCCTTAATTTTTTATAACACAATTGATTATTTTCGATAAGTTATAGTTCCTTATTTTTTCTCGTCGACACACAATAATGTTTCTTCCACACCTTTTGAATGTCATCCGTCATGTCATTGACGAGTACTTATTAACTGATTGACTAAAGGTTTTCACCTGTCAACGCGAGTAGGTATCGCCGACAAAAACCGGGAGCAAGTGGCTAGCGTGCGAAGCGTTCACAAAAACTTCACGTGTGTCGGTTAGTATGACATTCCGTACGTCTAATGAAGCGAGGCTGTACCTACCTACCAGTGAAACGCGTTTAAATATACTATTCTTAAAACAAAAAGGCTTATTATATTCAACTTCATATATTATATACTTATATATGCAGTTATATGTTGCTGTTTAGGTATTGATTTTTGTTTGTATATTATCGACGGTTTTGTTTGAGATAGAAATAGATTATAAGATAGAAATACTTAGGAAATATTTCCATTATAATTATAATTTAAAGACATTCATTTGTGAACTATTTGTGTTAATATTTACGTTTTTACTTTGGCTTCAAATTCTGATATTTGAAAAACAAAAAGCAAATTAATAAGAATTACCCGTGCAAGTCAGAGTAACTTGAACAAGTAATGAAAAAACATTGACAGCTTCGTACTAACGAATTAAATCAATGTTAGTTTTGTTAAAAAAAATAAAATTTGCGGCTTTAGCGGGTCATCGTGCTTAGAACTAAAATATACGTGGTTGAATATAAATAGTGGAGATTTGCATAACTGTACACAACGGCGGCTCCACTCTCCACCCCTAGCGACCGACGCCGCGGATGTATGACACCTTTTGTTATGTCACTTTTTAATTTTACACTCAATTATTTCATCAGTATTGTTTTCCTATACACAAATATATCAACCCTTTTATGGTATCATTAAGGGAGTTAATATTTTTAAAATTATTTATAGAGTTCAAACGTATAGACGAGGCGCCGGCGGCCCGTTGTCATGACACAGTTGAAGTTAAAACTATTTAAGATTACATTATACCATTTAAGAAACGTTATTTTTGTAATACTATATTTTATTAAATTATTTAATAAATTTAATAAACAATTGAATGATATTTACCAAATTTAACTAATTTACCCAAGTTAATTAGGGACTAAGTAACGGAGTGTCTTAACACTAGGTTCTTATATAGTTCCTGCAGTTCCCTCTGCCTACCCTGCCATGTGCGGGATAAAGCGTGAAGCTAAAAAAAAAAAAAATTAGAAATCGACATAATAAGTTATTTTTTTTTTAATTTTTGTTAAACAAATATAATAATATTGTGAAACACTCCAAGATTTTGAGACTTGTAAAGCCTAATTTAAAATATTTAGCATGAATTTAAACAATGTAAGTTTTTAACACTCAACTAATCTTGATGAAACCCTTATGTCCCATGATTCTATCACACTCTGACAGCGATATGACTATGAAATGCGTAAAACAGCTTGTAAATGATAGTTATCGATAATTAATATTTGTTTTTATGACTATTACTGTTATTATAGTATGTTCAATCGATTTTAAACGGAGTTTTTAATTTGCCGCTTACGTGTCTTTACTTTGCCATTGTTCTATCGCTGTCTAACAAAGTAGAGTATGTTTTGTAAGTAGATTTATGTTTAGTAGAGACTCTCACGAGAACTTGTCTATGATATATAATGTCCTCTCCTTTTAATGACTTATGTCTGCGTGTATTTTTCTCCTTAAACACATGGTATAGTAGAAAATAAGATATTTTCGAATGTGTCAAGACGCTTCTCTTAAAGAGCTTTACCTATAGAAACACATAACATGAACTTTGGAAATTATACATGTGCTTTTAAAAAATA
Source organism: Dione vanillae (assembly GCA_037178615.1). Taxonomy (NCBI): domain Eukaryota; kingdom Metazoa; phylum Arthropoda; class Insecta; order Lepidoptera; family Nymphalidae; genus Dione; species Dione vanillae. The sequence goes on from JAZFAU010000110.1 coordinate 151,542, forward strand.
AAAGCTTCTTACAATGCTGAGACATTTTGACACAGATAATCTATTAGAACCATCTAAATCGGTATAATAATCAAAAAGAAAAATTTAGTTGAAATTTAGTAATATCTTTTTTAAATCGTCTGTTAAAATTTTTATCAATGTCATATTATTGTTCCTTTCGTTTAATCCAACTGTCAAGTTTATTATATATACTGATACTTTGCGTCCTTCTTTAAATTAGTCTTTTTATAATTAGTCTTTTCAAAAATCATTTATTCGTGTACACAAATAAATAATAGATAGATACATGTATATATTATTAATGAATATTATCAATATTTCATAACAATAGTTCATAACATAATATAGGGTATAGATATATTATAAGCTTTTATAGAAGCTTAAATATCTTTCTATGCGGCACTAAGTAGTGCACGGTATGTAGAGTAAGTGCTTTATACGCTAAGCCGTCGGCATGAAATATCGTCACGTTTGATAGGAATCTTCCACGCTTTGAATACTTATAATTGTTCCGGAAAATAAGTTATATTATTAAAGAAGGGTGATTAATCTTTTTATATTATCTTTTATCTTTGTATACGACAATATATTAGGTTAAATAATAATATTATTAAATTTCGTAGGTATTAATTTTTTTTCATAAAAAAGTCTCTATCGAAAATCTAAATTTCGTTTTGTGTTCGCGGTAACACCGGCAGGTGCATCGAGGGCCGCGGATTCGATATCCGCGAGGGGCAATTTATGTGCCGGCGCCCCGTCGCGTTGAGCTTTGATACCTTTTCTCAGGAATTTGTAGGTGTTGAAGATGTAAATATCTGGCCACGTTATTTATTTTTCTTTTCTGTTTATAACCTTAATAAGTTAATATTTGGGTGATGATAAAAGTCATCACCAATGCAATTAGTAGAATAGTATTAAAATAAATAATTATTAAAACTAATTTCATTGGATTAAAAAATAGAATTAAAATAGTGTCTTCTCATAAATTACCTATTAATAGCGATACTATTATTGGTATTTATACTGTTGTTGGGGTAAAATTCGAGTTTGTTGTTCCTAAAAAGGATGTAAAAATACTCACATATGTTCTAAATACGCATTTTAAATGTAAGCATTTTATTTCATGATTGTATTTATGCTTATTATATTTAAACTTTAATCTTTATGACTCTACATGCGGCGATTATTCCATACTGATTTAATTCGAAGTCCATTGAATTTCTCGGTAATGTTGGGAGACTGATTAAAAAGATATTTATATAGATATTCATGTATAGCGCTTATCTACAGAACAACTTTGAAGATTTTTCTAATTAAAATATTATATCCGAATTTAAGAAATCAACAAATGTATTTATGGAATCTTTTAAAAAAGAATTTTAATTTTCGTTGAGTTAAAAATACAAAATTATGATTTTTTAAGTTTCATCGATTTGCAAATAATCTGAGTATTTCTCTATCATACAAGTTTAGTAACTAAGCGATGTGTAAAAGGTGTCATTTAATCAATTTATATTAATTAAACTGAAAATAAATTCAATGCTTGTTAACTTCCTCCTATCGCAGCCTCTTAATGAACTTTAAACGATAAGATTAACATACTGACTCTACCTTATAGATATCTATTGCAAGTGACACTCGGTTTTATTACCAAAGTTAATTTACCGGATAGATAAGAATAATATGATTTACTGATTACACTGTGGGAAAATGTAGACTGACATAGCGTTACATCACACAAAGATAAAAGGAAAAAGTTCACTGTTGAATATTAATAGTCAACTATAAATAATATTTTACACTCTACAAAAACTTATCTTCAAGTCAATAGTCTTCCAAATTTTTTTATTAGGTTAAATAGGTTAATAAAGAAGTGACAGTGGAAATTAAACTTCACCAAGTTAATTCCTCGAAAATTTTATACATATTTAGTATATTTATTCTGATAACATAAAATGATTAACGAAATAAATCACTTTTAAACATAGTAAACTAAGTTTATACTTCACTTATTACTACAAACTTAAATTAAGTAAATTTTACCATTATATTGGCAGTTTTGTGTTGTATAATATCCATACCATCATCAGGCCATCGTGGCGCAGCAGCAGAGCCTCTTTCTGTAAATTTGATAGTTGTAACTTTGATTTCCATTTAAAGCAAAACGCAAAGTCTCAAAAATTACAGTGAAGATAAATAATAACAAATTTACTTATTTATAAAGGAAAATATAAAGATAAATCATTTCTAAAATATTGAATATTTCCAAAAACAGTTTATATGTATACTTATAACTTGTCTAAATAGGACAAAGAACTTCATATAAAACACGCGCAAGCCAATGTTCATAATTTTTAGTGAAACGGTGTGTTCCACTCGGCTTGCCGCTGGGTTCAAGGTGCGGCGCATACGGGCCCATATCACAAGATAAATTAACTTTATACTGATTGTAAGTTTTTTAGTTTCTCAACTCTTTGGGTATATTTTGAATGAAGCTGACATAGTATTCGGTTTAGAATTAGAATTTATTAACATTAAAATATAAAGTCAATGTTGATAGTAGAGTCGATGAAAATTATATCTAATCTTAATTTTATAGTAGGCAATATGATTAAACTGCTTTATATTCATTTATATTGTAGGGCTCGTGTTATATCTTTAGGAATGGAGCTTGCTAAATTCTTTTAAAATATGTAAATAAACGAATCTCAGTCAATTTCATAATCAAAAAAACATGCACATATTTTTCTAACTAACAACGTACGTCATGACATATACCAGCCTCATCATGATAATATAATGACCCTTAATACAGAACACCTACCTCTATTTACTTAAGCGTACACAAAGCGCACAGGATAGAGTCCTGGCCATACATCAGCGTGACAGTTATTGCCTTTGAATCAACACTCGGGGCTGACGTCACGTTAGATATGAATAATTGCGATTATCTCCCGATCGACTCGCTGCGGCACGCGATACTCGTGCAGTAATATATATAAGTATGTATGTATGTAGGTATTATATATTAAATATATCATCTTCACATAGTGCTTAAGTTTGTATCTATATTTTGGTTTTTAAAAAGTTTAATAGAGAAGTAGGAAAGTTATATGTTATTTGTAATTTTTACATGATCAAGCATCTAGGGCAATGTTAAGCTTAGATACAAAATTTTTTTAAGATTTTTTAAAACTGTTACAAACACAATAAGAAATCGAATCTACAACAACAATCTCTATAGCACAAAGTAATAACTAAATAAATAGCTAATTTTGAAGATCGTTAACAATAATCATATAGAAAATAATTGAATTTTCACAAATAAAAGCATGTTATATATTTTATTCAACACCGGTCTGTAGTTTGTACCGAAAGCCAAATCTAGCTAAAACCTTGTAGAGTAGTGGCAGCTTCTTGTCTCCAATAAAAACTGGACTCTGCTTGCGTCTGGCGTTGCGAGATCATTGTCTGTATTTGGTTTACCTTACGCTGACATTTCTGCAGCCTCTATCTGATCAATGCAGGTACAGTAATAAGTAACTACTAGTGTACAAACGGTCAATAAGAGTTGTTTGATTTTATTAATGAAAATTATATAACATTACTTAATCATGTTCACATTAAATATTTATGTACGAAAATATAATTATCATAATCATAAAGCTGCTTGTAAGATTGTTTGTAGTGACGCGGCAACACAGCGTCTAATGGTGACGTCTTATCGAGGTGATCGTGGGTTCGATTCCCATGAGAGGATATCAATTATTTAATTTCGTTCCTGGTAACTTGACATAGTGTAGCGGTGAGTTCCACTCTACAAAGAATGTCTCGAAAATTATGTAGAAAATAGTAAACGAGCTATTGATTAATGAGTCTTGCTATATTAATTTTACTATATGTTAAAAATCTGTGTATGTGGAAATTTTTATACACATTTTAAGTACTTATTTTAACTTTTGAATTTTTTAAAATGTTTTAGTTACTATTATAAATTATTTTACGTTTCCCATAATAGAGAACATTTAACAGAGTAAAATAAAATGATTGTGTGATTTTAACGCTCATTAAAAATATATATTTTGTTAAATTACATATAAAAAACTTATAACAAACCTTGAATGAAAAGGTCTTATATACATGCTATATCAAAAAAACATTTCGTAATTACCCTAATAAAACCTCATACGATTTTTTGTACATATTAATAACTTATATATTTAGAAGCTTAAGCTGACTCGAGTTATAGCTAACACTTGTTGATAAGCAAATATTTATGTACTAATTGTGGCCTTATCGCGTAAAGGCACAGGTTGTTGCCGATAGGCAAGAAACAAACTCGAAGGCCTTCTACACGTAGTCTGTTACCTATGTAGAGCTGCTTACAAAATCTTCAAGAATTTAGAATAACCAGAGAAAAAATATCCGTTAAGTTAAAAATATATTGTTACAAAAATAGAATATAGTATATATCGCATATTTAAGGATGAAATATGTTTTAAAACACATATATTCATCATAATAAAGTTACAAGCAAGTGCAATAAAGCGGGGACGAAGTAAGCAGGGACTAAGTAACGGAGTGTCTTAACACTAGGTTCGTATGGTCCCTGCATTTCCCTCTGCCTACCCTGCCATATGCGGGATAAAAGCGTGAAGCTAAAAAAAAAAAAAAAAAAAAAAATAAAGTTACAAATGTAATCAAACACGTGTATGTGATGTTTCAGTTAGTTGATGACACTGGCAGCATCGGTATCTTGTCACTTTTAATTTTTTTTTTTTACCTCTAACACAAAAATTCACAAAAGCTCAAATTCAATTAAAAAAGGCTATTTTCAAACGTAACTCTATGTTGATATTGAAATTTTTTTAGTAAATATAATTCATTTAAGTAAGTAAATATAATAAAGTAAATTCTATGTCTATTACAATAAAAATAATTACATAACATCGGCCTCATCATAAATATATCTAGGTAGATTTAATTATTTAGCTGATTTGTTCACATTTCTTATGTGAACAAAACGACTAAAGACGAAAGCATTATCATAAAAATTGAAAATGCAAAATTTTAGCCACAACGCAATGTTTTTTTCTTTAATAAATGATTTTAAAAGTAACAGATTGATTTTGTAGAGCCGCTTGGAGCTATCAGTCAGTAGAAATCACAAAAAGCCCTAACTATATCATGCTATAAAACAACTTCGATCTCATTCCATATATTCTAAAGCTAATTTTACTTTATTTCCGAACATTTTACAATTGTTATAAATTATAATTATAGCCTAACAACGCATTAGAACGACTCTTACCAATGCCTTAATAGCGAATTAAGTTGTTGAATTAAGTTACAGCCTTATTAAGACAATTATAATTATATTTATGGCTTGAACCGGGCAATACTTGGTACCAGCGAAATATATCGTATAAAGTTACATGTTTACTTCACACACATATTCTACAATAATAAAGCATTAAAACTACAGATAGATATTCATTTTTGACAATCATGACAATGATTAATGATATTGATGATCATTAATTAATTAATTTAATCACATATTTCGTTTACAGTCGTGTTTTGAAATGTCTCCGTAATTTCAAGCTAAGCGAAGCTGGCATAAATATGTCCCCTTCATCCGCTAGATGTCACTACGTATTGCTGCTTCGTTAAAGCTCCCTGGAGATAGAGGATTATTGACTGGTGTTTGTGTGAGTCGAAATTTTAGTTTACAAGAATTTTTATATGTTTTTTAAGAGAAATTGCATAAAAAGGTTTTTTTAAATATATTTCTTAAATTTTAATACTTTTTGTTAATAGTTAAGTTTAGGCCAATTTAGTTAAGATATATCGAGTATGACTCATAGCATTTTAAACTATTTTCTATTATTAACAGGATATTTCAAAGCCTTATAAATATTAGATTCAACGATTTCCTGCCCTGGTTCGGTCAGCGAGAGTATTATGATTGATAGGCGATGCCAGGCTTCCTGCGATTTGTCTAGACAATGCATTGGACGTTAAGTGGCTTAGAAAATTACTCTAGTGTCTGTTCTGTAGACGATTTTGAATTGATTTAGTTTGTTACTTCAAGCCACTGACGATGCGTGCTATGTAGTATCTTAATATATGTAGATGTATATAAAGTTAACGATTTGGATAAAAATATATTTCATCATAAATAAATTTATTCAGGATTATTTAATTGATTTTAATGACATTATAAACATTGACACTTTAAGGCTTATATTATAGAAATATATAAGAAAAAATAAACTACACATATGTTTTTTTGTTAGGTTAGGTATCGTGTTATTATGGCATATGAAGACTAAACGAGACTTTAAAATGTTTTAATTCTTCTTCAAAATATTGTATTAAATAAAAATACATATAATATTAGGGACTGACATTTCAAACACAGTCGTACTTAATTATAAATAAGTACTTAGCGTGTGTAATGATAGCAGAAATCACCTTGCTTGAACGCACATCGCCTTATTTATATAATAATGGGTATTGGATACTAATATGATATCAGTTGATTCAATTTTAAAATGCTTTTTTTTCTAAGTTTTAACTGTTTGTTGAAGCTACGTGACTTTTTACTTGCGCACGATAAAAACGCGCACTGAAGGTTAGAGCTAACATTTAATTCGCATTAACTCGTACTAGCAAATGTCTTGTTTTGTTCACATTGCGCTAGAGTTTGTACGAGAATGTTATAAAGTAACTGATATCGCTAGTTCTTAATGCATTTAAATACAAAACGATCGTTTATTGCGTACTTTTAAGTACTTATTACACTCAAAGCGCAGGTGTACCTCCAAATAGTCAAGTTCCACGGCTCTACATCTCTTGACAAATGTATGAATAATGATTTTATTAATATACTACTAAAGAATGCTCACAATTAGTACATATCATTGTAACATAAAGCTATTTAAAGAGTATTTAATGCAGCCATTTAAATTTTATTACCTTGAAAATATTTACTGTATACATTTTTAAATATTGTTTTGGTAAATTAAGCAACTATTTCAATTACTAAGACAAGTAATTATAGGTTCGTAACGCATATAAATATCGTTTACAGTCGTATTAATAACAGGTAGTACAGGTCGATGTGTACAAATATATTGCCATCAGACAAATGACGTCTATAAACGCAAAAATTAGACAAAGTATAATTATGTATGGACAGACAGACACATATGTGAAGTTATCACAAGTACTTCTTGGGCATTAAATTTTTCTTAATAGTATAGAAAGTATAAAAAGTACATTTTAAAACATTTTATTCCAACTAAAGCACACAACTGTAACCAAAACGTCAAAACACATTATCTTAATTCAAACAATGAACGCCTCTTATCATTTCAATCCACACAACCGTATAGTTGTACAAAAACTGTGAATAGAGTTAATAATAAAAACGTTAATACATATTAATGTACAACAATGAAGATGTAACAATCAAAACCACGCGTCACCCGTTGAATAAACATCTTAGCGTAATTACATCGCATCTATCCGTCCGTCCGGCGAGAGCTACCGGCGCCACCTAATTACATACACAAGCTTTAATATTCAACGTTCAACAAAATCGATTACCGATCATTATTCGAATACATTCAAGTAATTAACCAATCACTCGATTCACTTTCGATGTCGATTGAGATGATTTACATAATGATATTGTTAGCGAAATAAACGAGTTGTGGCTCTACGGCGGTCCTGCGCCTTGCGCCGCGGTAACGGGACTATACATAATAATTGGATCAAATCGATTTCCGAAGACCATTGTTGGCGGTGACTTTACTAAATAATGAGTCTTCGTATACAAAGTGTAGCACAGTGTATACAACGCATGGGGTAGAAATCATCTGTTTGTTATTCTCTAGTGGATAATATTAATTGAAAATTAATCTTCGTTTCTCGTTTCAAGTTGCAAGAACGTTTAAACGGATGCACCGTAAAAACATAATTGTTATTTATTACGTTTTTTTCCGTACGTTTCCATACGAAACTCTTTAATGTGAACATTGAAAACATTTCATTGCCTATTTATCATTATATTTGGACACGAGTCATTAATTAAAATAAATCAGGTGCCATAGACAGGTGCGTAATGTTGCAGAGAGCTGGCGCTAAGTTTTTACAACCGAGTGCAAGTGCAAGGCAAGGTGCGACGCTCAGATACTACTTAACTCAACTCCGTAATAAGGTTGATATGTTAAAATTACATAATGATTAATAATTAACAGTATTACTGAAATGTATCGAGACCCAACATCCGTCCGATGTGAGCTGTCCACTTTTGTTTTTACAATATGATATGATTGCGTGGGAAAGATTGCTTACCGAGATACGATTCAGAGATGAATGTGAGTACTAAATACAAATCTGAAAGTAAAACATAGACATGAGCGGAGTATGAAGCTTGATAAGCGATAAAAACTCTAAGAAAGTTAATTTCGATTGATATTTGTATTGAAACGTTTTAAAATACAGTTCAAAATTTAAGATTCTACTGCATCCTATATATAGTGTATTATTTAATTAAATGTAATACGTAGCGTGAACCAGTTTCTGTTACTTAGAGCGTCACGAAAAAAGCATGTAATTACTTTTGGCTTGAAATTACAGATAAGTGAAATAAAACATATTTAAAGGATAGCATTGTTGAGTACTCGTTATCTAAGTCGGTAGGAGCGTATCAGAGGACAGGTTCCTTAATTACGAACACGGAAGGACCCTCGATTCGTTAATTGACTCCCACACAAATACTCAATGTCGAATATTTTTTTATTACTCGTGACAAAGTTTTTGTGTGATTTGTGTCACTATCATGGCACTCGACGACGTTAGAATATAATACATAACAAAAGATGCAAGTTATTCTCACGTACTCGCTGTTACTAAGACTGACCGTGAGTGGGAGCTTTATAATTAACAAAAAATCAGCAAGAAAATATATTCACTTATCAAATTATATATTTGTTCTATACTTAGATCATAGTGGTGTATGCGACGGTATATAAATACAGACGTGAAGTTTTTGGGTTCGATTCCTACTCCTTTAGAAGTTTAATTGTTTTGTTACCTATTTTTAACACAACTCTAGTAACATGAAGTGCGGCGTCATAGCAGTCCATTCTATATGTAATGCATCAAATTTAGTTAATATGAATAGAAAAATGATGCAAATGCGAAAAATACCTGAAAAATAATCAAATATTTACTGAATGTAACAAGCTCACAACTATAGAGTTCAGTCAATATATTAACTTGACAGTATACTATTCATATGTTATGATAATTTCTTAAATATACATAAAATAATAAGACCGTCGTGGCGCAGAGGCGCAACGTCTGCCTGTAACGCGACGGTTTCTGGGTTCGATCCCCAGTCGGGGAAGATGGATTTTTCTATTTCCATTTTTTCGCTCTGGCAAACTAGGCAAAGCGCGGTGTTGACTTCCGCCACTCACCACGTAATGCCTCGAAAAAGGCGGAAAGCGGGGACGGAGAAAGCAGGGACTAAGCAACGGAGTGTCTTAACACTAGGTTCCCATTGTCCCTGCAGTTCCCTCTACCGTGCATGGCGGGATAAAGCGTGAAGCTAAAAAAAAAGCATTTCTTGATGGTTTCGAAATGCAAATATATACAATAATATGTTAAAGACTATAAAAAGAGATCTAGACATACTAATTAATCAAATAAAAAAATATTTAATTTGCATTTTGCATACTATTAACATATGATGTATGGAAAATTATTAAAATCTCTTAATTTAGTCTTTCAATAGTTTAAGTTAGCTGGATCTAAGCTGTTTCTCCAGGAGTTCAGAACGGCAGGAGTACGAGGAAGCAAAGCAAGGAGAAATAACAGGTAGTACGTAAGTATTTAATTAATTGCTGATAAAAAAGTTATTCAAATATATGTTATAAAAATTTGTTTCTTTTTTTGTATATTTAATAGCTTAATAAATATAAAGGACTTTTGTGTAAGTGCATAGAGAAATAACAAATTTACTCAAAAAACTAAATAAATGTGTTATTGGCGTAATTGGCATTTGTTTACTTGGAAGTGGCGCTCGTGTATTCGAACCCTTATATGACTAATATATTTTGGAAATGTAGTCTTTTGGAATATATTTATATATTACAGATACTACCTCGATTTGTTTAGGAGATATTTCAAATAATAATTAATCATACAATTCTTAAATGAAATTTAAATATTCTTATTTTAACGGTGAGAGGTTTATTTGTCTTTCCCAAAATTTCATTTGAGATTCCAGAATCAAGTCACTGTAATCACTAAATGTTGCCTTAAATTCAAGAAAATACTCGCTCAAGTTTACCATAAAGACAAAATGAAAATAGATCATTCTTTCAGTAGGAACAAAACTCTACGACAGCCATTTTGCCTCTACAGAAGACATTTAAATATTAAAAATATTTCTGAAAATTTAAATAATAAGATGACCCAATATTAAAGCTATACAAAAAGACTTTAAATCGAACAGTAGTTGCTGCAATAAAGCGTTTTGTACGACGCCGCAGTTGAACTGTAGGTACGCCTTGATTTATGAGCACACTTTCTTCGAGGTCACTTTGCTGGAAAACCAAGGTACATTGTAACAAAATTACTTGCAAATGAGGTTATTTATTTCCGGAAAGTGTTATAAACGTGTGGTCGTAAGTAATATATAGTTATAATAAAGGGATTTATGAATTTCATATGTCTTTCATATAGTTCTTGTTCAGTTTAAAAAACGAGTAATTAATTGAACATTTTTTTTCTTTGTGAGTCCTGGATACATTATAGAATATGTGTTATTTTCAGCTCACCTAGAACTAAATAATAGCTAAAGAATTATTGTTTTGTAAAACAAAAATATTTTAAATGCTTAAACACTTTACACATATTTAGAATATAACTATAAAAGATTTTTATTTACTATTAAACATATACATATTCTTTTTAAATTACACAAAGCAAAAGTAATAAACGATTTTTATAATTTACTCCGATAGGTGTGTATTAAAGTTAAATGCAGCGGTTGGGCAGAAACGTGAGGCATTATTACTGTACACGCGCTACTTTGATTTATTATAGAGCTTTACATACTAGACATAGTGCTTGCAAATTACTTTTCGTTGTGACCATTCAAATTGTTTCAAAAGTTGTATAGAAATGCTAACAGAAATTTAAAAACTGTTTTACTTTTATTTTTTCGTATAAAATGATTTTTATATATATATATATATATATATATATATATATATATATATATATATATATATATATATATATATATATATATATATATATATATATATATATATATATATATATATATATATATATATATATATATATATATATATATATATATATATATATATATATATATTATTATTATAGAGCTTTACATACTAGACATAGTGCTTGCAAATTACTTTTCGTTGTGACCATTCAAATTGTTTCAAAAGTTGTATAGAAATGCTAACAGAAATTTAAAAACTGTTTTACTTTTATTTTTTCGTATAAAATGATTTTATATATATATATATATATATATATATATATATATATATATATATATATATATATATATATATATATATATATATATATATATATATATATATATATATTATATATATATATATATATATATATATATATATATATATATATATATATATATATATATATATATATATATATATATATATATATATATATATATATATATATATATATATATATATATATATATATATATATATATATATATATATATATATATATATATATATATATATATATTTTTTTTTTTTTTTTTTAATTAAATTATAAACAATTTCTAGCCTAAAGTTTCTTTTCCTATAGGTAATAGGAAACTACGTTTTTTACTATTAGTATGGTAGTATATATTCCTGGTAAATATAACGTTAGAGCAATAATTTTTTTGGCACCAAATATAATATTTTTGATTTTCCACTAAATATTTTGTAAAATACTTATTTTAATTAGACAAATTGCCTGAGAATTCACTTAACATCTTATTGGTTATTTTTTTATATTTTTTTATACCTTTACGCTTTATCCCGCAAATGGGTAAACAAAACAACAGGAACCATAGTGATAAGACACTCCGTTGCTTGGTCTCTGGTGCAGAACGAAGGAAATGAAAATAGAAAAATCCATCTTTCCTGAGTGAATCGAACCCACAAACCGTCACGTTTCTCGGTAGACGCTACGCCTCTGCGCCACGACATGTTTAAACAAAAATGAAAACAGTGTGATCTCTCTCTCTCCTCTCTACAGGTACTCTCTATACATAATTTCAGATTTTGACTTACATCAAGTGACGAAGGTGCAAAGGGGCAGGTGCATACGTACCGTAACGACCGCAGCGTTCCGGCGTCGATTGTAAGATAAGACTTCGAGGCATCTAATTTCTTTGACGCGTGTCCTTTCCACGGTGACTTTATCACCTGACGACATTTGAAACTGCCTACTTCCTGCCTTTTTTGTTACTGATAACAAAATCAATATTTGGATTCTTTAAATTTAAGAAAATAAAATTATATATACACAGATATAATTACAAAACAAAAATGTAGAGATGTACAATAAATAATAAATAGGAAATAATTTATTTGATGGAGAAGTTTATTAATACTAGTTTTTACCTCCTACTTTTTAAAGTTTTTAGTGATTGTACTACTAAAAGTATAAAAATATTAGTAAATAAGTATTATAACATCGATACAAGCCAACAAAGGGAACTCTACATCGAAGCACTAAATAACCAACCGTCGCCGCCGTCGCCGAGTGTCGCAGTATTGACTTATGTTTCCTGTTCACCTTTGTACACTCGCCTTATGCCCTTTAACCGGATACTGTTGCATGAAAACTCTATAATAGTTTTTATTTATATTTTATTGGCAATAAAAAATATGAAAATGTTAGACTGGTACCTGGTCAATAAATTGGTTAAATTTGAACTGTGTTTTATTTTAAAATAAGTGTAATAAATAAAATGGTAATCGTTGATAATCATTATTTTTTAAATATAATGTGTTATAGTAATGTTTAAACAAAATTATCACATTCTGAGACAGTAAAATAGAATTGCTTAATATTTAAGTAAACGTAAAGTAAAGAAAAATATTTTTTTGACAAAACCAAAAATGACTCTTTTCTAAAAATCCTAATTTTTTTGTGAAATTAAAATAAAATCCTTTTACACTCAAACTTTCTGCAAGAAATAAACACGTAACGTCTCTATCAAATCACGATGAATAAATATATACTTAATTACCTATTAACTTAAGCTTTACGTTAGTGAAGAATAAATAAAATATATATAGTTATTATAGCTACGCATGTGCACTTTTAGTGCTGGCACTTTGTTCTAGCAGTGATGATGCAACGACTCTAGCATTCTTGAACGTAAGTGTGACTCATAGAAAGTATCAATCGAACAAAGCCCACAAATAAACAAGCCTCATTATTATATTTAGATTCCATTGAGTTTTAGTATTTCACTTTTCTGTATGTTGTGCTTAGATAATTAATTTACTGAAATATAATTTAAAAATCAAAGCAATAAACTGAACAAGCTTATTTGTTTAAAAAGTTGACATTAAGTGCAATAAATAAAATTTAAATGCAATAAAAGTTTAATAAATTCTTTACGTGCGACATAAAGTGACAACTAATTATTAATTTATTAACAAATATAAGCATGTTTCATACAATATCGGGAGTATGTGTGTATAAGGAAAAAAATTACTCGCACACTTGCTAACTAGATAGTTTGCGAGTTGCAGTCTCATATTGGCAATAATTCTTTAAAAGCAATTTTTAATATTTATGATTTATCGAAGTATTCGTATGAAGAAGTACTCTGTAGGTAATAAAGCCTATAAATCGTGTGTGCGCCCGCGGCTATCGGTAACGAGTTCGAGGCACAGATGGCGCTACCCGCGGCTACTCTACAGGCACTACGGGAAATACAACCTCAAGGTAAAGTTTAGTTAATATTATTAAATTTGTGGCTAATTTAGTTATCCTGTATACATATATTCCAAGTCTCTTTGATTTTATATTCTTCATAAATAGTTAAGGAAATAACAATTATGAGCTTTAGTTATATAGTCATACATTATGGAGTTCCCGTAACCTATGCTGATATAAATGTTTAAGAATCAATAAAGTAAATGGATTTTGAACCCACATTATGACATCTTGGATTAGATGAAGTTATAAATACAAAAATGGCGTTATAATTAAAAATAATCAGCCACATAATATTTCTTATGTTATATTGTATACTATGTAACTCTAGTGAAATATTATTTATCCTGTGACTTTAAGGACCATAAGAAATTGAATCTAATATGTTAATAAAAAATGTGTATTGACTTGCTCTACCAAATATGTAGAGACGTCTCTTGTATCTCTGTAGATGGACTGAAGAAATAAAAAGAATGTTATCAATGGGCTTTCTTGGTTTCCTGCAAGAAATGTCAGACAGGCATTGAACATGCCTAAAATACTTAATTCTATTTTTTTTAAATTAACAATATTTTTTAACCATTTTGTATAAATCAAAACTGTGGAAATAATACATTATTAAGTCAAATATAATTTTTTAAACGTTTTCAAATACCAAAGTTAATTTTTTTCCACTAATATTTAAATTTGTAATAAGCAAAAATCAAATTCACAACCAATCGTATTGTAATCTGTACACTTGAACGGCTTTCATATGAAATACAAATATATAATGTGTCAAAACAAATTTTCTAACTAAACGTTTCCAAAGTGAAATGTACAAAAACTGAAGAGCACTTAGAAATGTCAGCGCCGCTGTTCAAACGTTTTGTATAATATAAATTACCTTGCAATTTGCCATTCAAGCATCACCCGGGGCCCGCAGGCAACGGGCCAATAACGTAAAGCACTATTAAAGCGAATTTAAAATTATGTCGATTACACGCACACGCGTTTATTTACACCTGACAATTGCTTATAATTTTAGCATACTTTGTTGTCTTGTAGAATTCAATGATATCCGCTTTAAACATCGTTTGTAATTCGTTTCTAAACCCATGTAAGTTTAATAAATCCATCTGTCTTACCAATTAGGACAAATGAAAATAATAATTTAGTGATCCACCCGACAGAGAAACGAGCTCACAATTGCTTGTCTTCAGCCGGACGTGGCGCCTTGATGGGCATGGTATATTTTTGGCAATTGTTTTTGCTTAAAACTATCAAGAATAATTCGCAAAATAAATAAAAGAAGACGCGACTAAAATACCTACTAAAAATATTTCTATCAAGTTTTCGATGTTACTTTAAGCATTAACTTTTTTTAGCGTACATAACAGTTAAGTGTATAAGACTATGTCATAGTACGTCGCCCCTCCCGGGTCTTTTGGGTGTAGACGGCGGAGGCGCGGGCGTCGTCGCGGCGTCCTGCTATTTTTAACCACCAATCGCTTTAAACTAATCGCAGCTATATTGAGATGTGAAGACCTGAAGAAGTAAATGTAAGAGTTATAGTCTTACGAATATATAGAGTACTTAGTCGTTATAGAATTACCTGATAATTTTTTAACTGTAATGTGTAATTAAGGAAAATATACTTAAATTTATGTTGGTTAAATCTGCTGTAATATGATTATTCACATTATACATTGCAAATTTATTTTCACATTAAATAAAAGGAAAATAATGAGATAACTGAATATGGAAAGGTAGATATATTGTTTTAACGTGTTATTTTAGTTATTGTTTGACAAATAAATATTTAAAAAGTTGCATAAACTGTTCATTCTGATTATACAAATCATATAACTAATAAATTGCCTTAAAGGTTTCTACTAAGTTATTGCCTAAGGTTAAATCTAACGGCATTTTACAGAAAGGATCAGGTAGCGTGTACCAAAATACGATACAAAATCAGAGCGTCCACATATTTGTAGACAAAGTAATAAAAGACCACATTAAACGACCATCAAACAGCATTTGTTGGACTCTACCCTAATTTCAATCAAACAAAGTCAACATGAGTATTCAGTGAGAATGTTTAAAAATGGCTTCAAAAGCAAATAAAACATTAGGACTGTATAGCTAGGGAATAGTATTAATTTGACAGATACTGCTCATCCGAGGTAACAGCAGGTGTTCCCGAATAGTTAGTGATAAATATACACCATCAATATGGTAGAGACATAGAGTCGGCCACCCTTTCACGGGTTAATATAAAACGTAGGTAATTGTGGTCACGGAGCGCTATTCGGCCCACTCTGTACTGTTATTATGCGCTTAGTTAAATTTACTGTGTTTTTTGTAGCTGGAGATATTTGTGATATCAGAATTTGCTTCACTTAACTTCATTTGTTAAGGCGTTGTAGTGCAAAAGGTAGAAAAGAGAGAGTTTTATCACTTTGATCTTTTAAAAAAATACTCTACTGAAATATTAAAATACAGAAAAACACTAACGTATCACGATGTGTTACAAACTTAGTTTGTATGTCTCTATATTTCTTTACTTGATTAGGTAAATATTAAAATAAATAAGCTGATTTTGATGCAATATGAAACGAATATATAATAGCTCGGATTTACAGTTCTTTAACTTTTACTTAGAAACAATTCACATTTATACAAAATAAATTGAATTTAATACTATAATTTTGAGATAACGCTAAAAATGTTTTATCATTTTATTACAGTGTTCTTAATGTGAGGTGCTTGTCATAGTGGAAAACGAGAACGGTATTTAAATGACGATTTTTATGAAGCAGCCAAGTACCAGCCATGAAACGAAAGGTTACGAAAAATGTTATCCGAAGGCTAATATTGCTGAGTTAGATGACAGCTCTACCACTCGCGGACGACGTCTTAATGGACGTGTAGATATCACCGCAACTTAATACGCTACATATATTATTATTCATGATGACTTGGCGAATTGCAGCGCTTGAGTATTAATTACTAAGAATCTTTTGATATCTAACGTTAAAACAGCATTATAGGCGACATAGGTCACGGCATCGTCAACGTCGTTTTTTATATTGGTAGAGCAGATTTTATGGCTTTCGTGCAAAATAACTATGCAAATATTACTTCATTTTTAAATATAAACAAATAAAAAGAAACTTTATTATAATTTAGTGGACAGTGTGTGATAATTAAAATAGTATTAATATTATAATAAAATCAAGAAAAAACTGTAAATGTTTTCTATTTTAAATTCCTAGCCCCAGACACAATTTAGGTTTCTATTACCAATATTAATTATTTTATGTTTATTTATATTGTTTTGTGATATACATTTAATAAAAATGATACATAAACTTTTATATAAAGAGCACAGAGTTCGACAAGATATTTGTAAAAAAAATATTGTATCCTTAATTTTTTGTTAAAATCAATAAGTGGTTGAACTCAACACCTCTTGATTAATGCAATGACTATAGTAATCAATATAATTAGTATTATCTTCTAATATATTAACAAATATAGCACAATCAATATATTTAATGACAGTCATGAAAGCAAAACATATACTCCAAGCCGTCGACCTTGTAATTATCAGACTAAAATTATATTACGCTCACTTAAATGAAGTAGGAATTCGATTCAAAATCACAACATTACAAACTGCATCTCTGCATCTATAAACAAATACTAGACGGACAACAATTAATTAATAAGTAAACGTGGTCGCTTGTTAAGCTAGTAATAGCTAGCTAGTATAGCGAGCCAGTACGTATTACAGAAGCAGGCACACGTATTCCGGTGTAGAGCCATAGATCCCACGCGAGAGCTAAACTGGTCGATCTACTCTTGCGCAACCAAACTGTTCGTTTCCAATTTTATGTTGACCGGTTTCTAACTTGTCTTAGCCTTCTAATTTCGGCTCGTTTAGATTTGGAAAATACGTGGTATTGATATCGAAATTGCGCCAGGTGATAGTGTTTTCACCGGCGACGTGAGATATGCTCGCGTCGGTCATTAATTAATGGACGTAATCAGCGACTCTACATTCGAACTCTCACTCGCATTAATGTGAATTATTGTATTAATTTAATTTTCTTCGTTACAAATGTATACTGATGTCTGCATTTTTAATTTTTACTATGATTATGTTTATAATATTAATTATGTTAATGAACTGATGATTTCAATAATATTCATGTTTTTAGCTTGTTATAAATCACGGATATAAATATTTTATTATATTCAATAATAGTTACGAACATTAAATAATAAGTATAATTTATAATAATGAATATTATATAGTAATCGAATGATTATATTTTGTAGAGTGTATGATACATACGAGAGGGAATAGTTTTTACATATATAAAGAAAGAACGAGAAAAATTGCCCAAAAATATTTTAATTTATTGGCATCGTACAGCATCTCATCCCAGGCATGGTCTGAACAGCATGAGTGTGAAGATTGACAGGATCTTCTGGTCAGTCGAAGGCGACGTCGCATGGCGTGGGCGACTACAAATACTGCCGGCGGGGTGCCGAGCACAAATCAACGCTTAGCGACGTGCTCGCCGGACCCCCTGCGAGAGCGCAGGGCTGGATGCCATGAAGCTTTATCAATAATTCCAAATTAACCTTGTGCTGTAATTAATAAGCTTGGAAAATTGTATATTGAAGTGACCTTTGGTTAGATAATTATTGTAGAGTCCAGTCTTTAACTTATCTTGCACAACTTATACATATATATGTAAGTTATATATAGTAGAAACCGCTATTTTCTCAATTAAAACCTTACCAAGTTATAATTCTCGTTTCAGTTTTATAAAAAACATAAAAGGATTTATAATTGTCAGTTGTATCGCAGCACTAGCCCTGGATCCCCGCCGCGACCACTGTGCCAACATCTCTCACCTCTCTCCGTAATGAACAATACAAATGCGCCATTTGAGCCGCCGACCTTCGCCGTCTGCGCCAGCCCGGCCACGCTACTACACGGCCGCTACGTGTCGCCTCATCGTAAGAGTGCCTTGCGCTGCGTGATATTTGTAGATACATGTTTTTAACGACATTTTGATCGTTACCTCATAAAATATATTCCTCCTTAAAAAAACTGCATATCCAGCATAAGTCAGATAAATAATGGAATTCATTTTTATCGAGTCTTATTTGTAGAAACTTCAATGTGTATTTAGATATCTTTACCTTAAAGAACTAAATTTCATACTACTAAAGAAATTATACAGGCTACATACATTCTACGGCGACCGCCCGAGGCAAGTTTATTAAGTACGACTTAAACTTCCGCTGTTAAAGCGTAAAAAATAACAAAACAGGTACCTAGCAATCAAGTCCAAAATAACAAAATGTGTCTATAATAAAGAAAGAATGTAATTGCCGCAATATCGGAGAGTATCTTAAACGACTGCCACATTTCGTCGCCAAATTGTCCTTTAGGAAATTTTTCATTCGAAGGGCTGTGACAGGATCATTATAAAATTAGGATCGTTTTAGTAATAATAGGGTCGGGGATATGCGACCTCACATCGCCGGGAGGGCTCGTCTCGGGTTCACAAAAACTGCGCCCGCTTCATTATAGTCGTATGCAGGGAGCGTTTAGTACCATAGCACTACAAGACGGGGCTGAAGGTTGCCGTTAGTGACGATGACTACACGCTGGCAAATTAAGTACCATCTTCGAAACGTCGTACGAGGAAATTAAAATAACCGAAAGGGAAAACAAAACGCCGAGAGGCAACGGCCGGCGTCCCACAGAAACACAAATCCGAATTAAGCAGACAACACAGACAATAGTGGTGGCAAAAAATGAAATCGAAAGCGAGCCCGAAGGAATTTGGAAACGAAATTCGCGGATCGCATTTTGTGAATATTCTCGCGTGTTACTGCATTATTATTTAAGTTAGGGCCTTTAAAAAATATTTGTGATGGGATGATCGTTTTTTTGGCGGCGCGTGCGCTGCGCATAATTGGCGCGCCGGACGCGAAGGAGCGCGCACTTTTTGCCGCCGCGCCGTTGCCATAATATAACGGATTTGCGTCGTTATCTGGCACTAAGTTATGCCGCTAATTATTATTTAACTAGATGCCATTCTTCTCGACCTGCACTCGACAAAACCCCCCCGAAGTTGTGAAATACTAACAACAACTTAAAATAATTCAATTTGATTAACATTAAACAATACAGATCGCTATTAAGATAAATACTTTAAGGGTGTAGCAATTTAAAATATCATTTAATAAGTCAGATCCAGGTAGTGAAAAGGGTACGAAGCCCTAAAAAGAGCCGGTCAAGTGTTGCTCGGAGCGACGGTTGACCGCCGACGCGTCTCGCTCGCCTCGCTCCGCGCTGCACAAAAACTAATTTAGACGACGGGACCCAATATGATATCTGGAATCCCGTTGCGTAGCCTCGGGACGCATATCTTCGTGCAAAAAACGGAATCACGATATCGCTTCTAAACAAGCCTACTATTCGAAGACCTTAATACGAATTGTTTTAAAATTCCTGTGTTTATTTTAACTTTATATCGCTCTTGATTACTTATTCTGTAAAGATTCTTTATGCAATGTTATTGTCGTCATATTTGATATAAATATTTTATTTTAATTCATTTGTGCCAGTTTCTACTTGTTGGTGAAAGTTGATAAATAACTGTGTGATTTATAAGCGTTTTCGAATTATTATTTTCGAATAAGTCCCCCGTACAGTGAAATATTTTATACGAAAACAATATCTATTCTCCTACTGTTTGAAGAATTTGACCTCAGTGTGGCGTTGTCTAGTTGGCATGTTGGCATGTTGGCATATTGGCATGTTGGCTTGTTGGCGTGTTGGCATGTTGGCGGTGCCGGGGGCAGCCTGCGACGTCTCGTCCATCACGTGTCATTCCATCCGCGAATACAATAGAGTCTTCGCAAAAATGGTGCGCATGTCGCCCGATACACTTAACAATGGATCCAAAAAACAAACAATCGGAATAGAAATCGAAAACACTGCGTTCCGAATGCGACCGAACGGGATTTTGGAAATCCGGTTTTTGATTTTTGTTTTCCCGAGTCGCCTCCTCCGCGGCCATTGTCAGCGCGTCAGCTCGGGGACGCAGCGAACGTGTAGGAATAGTAAAAAACGCACCGCAGCTACTTAAACCTTCTAAGAATGCAAGTAAAAGTGCACCTTTGATTTAATGCAGCTGACATCCTATTGGTATGTCAGCTGGCGTGTGATTAACAAAACATATGGGATCATTGTCTAGTTCACCATAACTTTATTTATCTTTCATACAAAACGCATTAAATAAACAATTCTTATACGATGATTGCCGCAGTATTGTATATGGTCCTGAATTTTTGTTCCAAATTTTGATCGAAGTTCGAATTTTACTTGGGAATTGTAGAGGTGAAAGAGTTAGATAAATTGGTTTAGTAATTCATAACTAACTTAGAAATCTTTTGATTTCGTTTCCACCTAAATATATCTAGCGTCTTAAAATTTATTTTCTACTTTGCAAATAATATCCACAAAAAAGAAAAAAAAATCCGAAAAAAAAAAAACACAAAATATAAGCCAATAAATACCTGTAGGTACAATATAACAAAACATTTGTTATTTTTTGTTCCCTCGATTCCCTTGTGTGCCGTCCCGGCAGGTCAGAGGTGGTAGAGGTGGTGGAGTACGTCACCGCCATTGTTACCACTGACGATGCATTCTTGTAATACCTACCGTTTGTTACGCTTTAGTGATTATATACTTCTTGTTCGTTTTATAACTGTTTTAATAAGTATGATAGGTTTTCATTTTTAAAGTCTCTGCTTTAAATATGGTAAAAGTGTTTGATATTTGGTTTGAGTCTATACTTTATGAATTCTAAAACACTGTGTTACTGACGTTGCTTTATATTTACTTTACAATTTACATACAATATTTTTTTAATATATAAATTATTTTGTAATAAAAGCCCTTTTAATAGTATATTGGTATATATTTATTGTACGATTTAAATACAAGAATTGTTGAATATATCAAATATTTTTTTAGAAATGCCATTTTTATTTACTATATATATTTATATATATATTTATATGAGAAAAACTTTATTAAATCTGATGTGGATTTAGCTCAAATAGTTTATATACAACAGAAGCATCTATTATAAAATGTCACAAACATTTTAAGAGGTGACCGTTAGAATTTTTTGTCCAAAACCAGTCGCAGGAGATTGTTAAGAACACATGAAAGTATAAAAAATAAAATTGGGGATATCACATCTTTAGTTGGTTCAAAAAAGCGTATTGACAAAAAACTAAACTAAACAAGTCAGCAAAAACGCAATGTTTGCCAAAGGTGAGAAAATTGTCTAATTAGCACGTCTGCTCGAACGCCCTGCAGTGGCTGCATTGCCCGCCATTGTTACTGCTCCTTTATGAAAGTATAATTATCTTTATTCAGGTGCATTATTTTTTAAGTCACCGCTGAGCTATTCAGTTGTAAAACAGGCGAGATGTGTTCACGTTCCACCACACTACGCAGACCCTACGCGGGTTCGTCTCTAGTCATCATCAATAATTGGCTACGAGCTTCTCAATGAGTCGTCCAAAAAGGTAAGATACACTCATAAAATTTAAATTGTAGTGTAAAATATGCAAAAAAATCGCAGCAATCTCAGTCCCTTTAGTGCGGACGCGTGCTCGCGCCGCGTGCTCGGGCCGCTTGCGATGCTTGTATAATTAATTCGTGCGAGTGACAGTGAGATACCTGTCCGTTTCTATTGCAAACAAGTCGGCATGCGTCGCTCAGGTGTATAATCTTTATTTATATTTTTTGCTTCCACTTCCCCTTTGCATACATTAACATTTCTGCGAGTCTGTCACACTGGAGGCTGTCCGCGTCAACTTTTATCTTTAGCTCCATAGTGCCCTGTTGGAGCAAAAAGAAATTCTCCAGTTCGCAGTAAGCATCGAAACTATTAATTAAATATTTCGAATTTCTTATAGATCACTGAACACTTTATAGTTCCATCACTATTATTAGACGCTAGCATTAAAGTAAATCTTAGAACTATAGGATTGAGTTCAATTTTTGTAAGCGTAAAATATTTGGAACAAATTTTTGGCTTCCATCATTATTTACAATAATAAAACTTAATGTTTAGGAGATAAGAGTTATATTGTCATATAATTGGTTGATACTTGCTCATCACCTGGCCGCTCGGGCAGCTGGGCCGCATTGTCTGTACTCATCACTTGACTCGAGCGAAAGGGATGCTGTCATGTGAACTAACGGAATCCTGGGAAACGAATCTGTCCAAAATAAAACTGGGTTACTCCTTCAATGGTATTGCACAATGGTAATGCGATAGGTATTACTAGGTGAAGCATATTAAGTGCTTTTATTGTACACATAGATAGATATAGATATATATTATCATTACTTATTTTTTTAGCTTCACGCTTTATCCCGCATATTGCAGGGTAGGTAGAGGGAATTGCAGGAGCTATATGAACCTAGTGTTAAGACACTCCGTCAGTCCCTGCTTTCTCCATCCCCGAATTATCATTTCGTAATATTAAATAATATTTAAGATTTAATAACATTAGTGTTAAGATGAAACTCATCAGCGTTAACATTTAAAGCAGATGTAAATTTTTATTCCTCAACATGCTATGCAAATGAGCCTCGTATTCGCTGTTGTCAACTATGTCATATACGAATCGGTTTGGTGAGAAATAGAAATTATCATAAAAAAAACGTGTATTACCGTCCGACCGACCGACCGACTGCTACACGACACTCGGTCCGCTTAGAGTCTTGGCGATTTTCTAATAGATCACAGACATTAATATGCTCGGAACTGGTTTCGTGAGATCCGTTAGTGGCTTTATGTAAATTATTTAGTTTACGGCAGCTCCTAGCTTACAATCGAATATTTCATAGAAAAAGTTCGCCGTGAGATGCGACCGCGTGTGTGATAAGGTAACGTTAAATCGTAGAAAGTGTCGTATATCACGGATTATAGAGGAGTCTCTGTTGCTTACAATTTGTCTATTGACGGATATGGGAAGAGTGTAAGGTGCATCGACACAGGCGTTTGTCACTCTTGGAGATGTACGAACATTTTTTTTTCATCTTTTAAGGTTTAATCGTTGTTATACATACACCTAGTATATAAATATAGTCTTGAAATGTACTTGTGAATAGTAGATATTTGTTAATGTTAATTTACTTCCAAAAACATAACATTTTTTATACGAGAAAATTAATATATTTGTACCTCTGCACTCTAGTAATCTTTTAGTGATAAGCTCGCCATTACACAACGGTTTATCTATAAGTTAAGATATTTATTATAACTAACTTTAAAGTATAAAGTTCTTTTTAAGTTACCCTTAAGTACACTCTTTATTTAAAATAGATAACATAAAATATTAGGAAATATATATTTTTTATTAACTATTGTATAATAATACATTAAGTACGTGTTAACACCAACGTTGAGTAATTCCTGTAACAGCTATCATACGAGTACATATAAGCCGAAAGTCTTTGAGTATTAATGGCTTCATTCAATATTAATAATATAAATTCCAAGTTAATTACATATTCAGAAAGTAAAATTTAAAATATAGCCCGATGTTTACTCTGGGAGCGGTCCCGCGGCAACCTGCACATGATCCCATACATGGGAAATATATATATCTTGTCGCATTACCGAAATACCGTTATCTAAAAAGTGTCCGTTCAATAAAGGCGATTGTCGTTATAAAATGATTCGATTACTATGCGTCGAAGCGGCGTTAGTTATTGTACACGGCCAGGGAAACGTTGTCCAAACTAGTTTACTTCCAAACGGCCGCTCTCATAGAGGCACATTGTCGAGATAAATGTGCAGAACCGGATGCTGCGTCTCCGGGCCATCGATAAAACGGTCACAAACGCTATAAAACTGGCCGCGACGTGTTTTGTGACTAGGAGTGACCACCCTTTCAAATCCTTCTCATTCATCACGCGAGATGAAAGGAATTCCTATCAGCTGATCCGCGGCATCTAACGGCCCGTCGTAGATCAATTATGGAAACAACCCTTCCCGCGCGATCTAACGCTTTTTAGAAATGGAAAGCTAACCTGTTTTCAATAAAACGTCTTCAAATTATGCTTACATTCACACACAAATATAGTATAGGTATTGAACTGAAATCGAAGGAGGATGATCGTATCGCATTACGTGAACTCAGCGCTATCTAATTTTGAACACAATGGGCATAAAAAACTGGGTAAAATAATTGTGTCACAGCGCCACCCTCCACACTATACAATGGACAAAGGAGCCCACAATGCGCCCACGCCGCCTTTGTCGCGCATCGCGGGCACAATCGCGCAGGGAGATCGATCTGACGCGGAGACACGTGTGCGACCCGAGCTCTATGCTAGATGCATAGAGTCTACGTCGGTCTATGCGAGGTGAAAGTTGAAGGCGAAAAGTAAAAGTCGCGACGCATCTGCCGGCTGCCGTCGATATCGAATTATGTTAATTCAAGACGTCGGGGGCGGGCGCGGCCCTAAAGGGTTGCACGCGATTGTTTGCCTTTATCTCTAGAGACGCGATTGTGCTCTATCTCGTCAGAGCTCTCCTACTCTGAGACGCACAAAAAGCACAGTGCATTCATTCGGATCCTCAATCTACTACTACAAATCGGCCAATCTTTTTGTGTCATTGTCACAGATTGTTATGAAGTTGTATTATTTATTTGACACTTCTAAAAAATCTTTTAAGTCCGTGATTTATGGACCTCTTTATGGTTTATCGCCTTTATCGATACATATTGTAACGATGTGTTTACAATATGAATATAATTATCTGAACAGGCGAGAATAATTTTCCCATTTCAATACAAGTTTGAATATAATGTGATCGGTTATAAAACAGTTTAGCGAATATATACTTGGCAGTAAAATGAATCTGTGAAGATATTCACTGTACGGTGGCGGTCGTGAGGAAGTTAAATGGTTTTTAATCGGGTTCTTCATTGAAGACGGGCTGATAATGATCTTCAATTAGCGTCCGTCGCTGGTACTAACGATTGGCCACTCGTAATCGTAAATCATCGATCGCGTAACGATCTCGATTCATCTCGATTCGTCTCGGCCGGTGACTGCCACTTACCAGCCTCCAGCACTGATAAGCGGTTATTGATAAATATTTGTGAGTAGCATCGGCGAGGCGAAGTAAGCTTTTTGTCACACTCTCGTGTCACGTCAAGTGTCACAAGGCGCTCGAGGCGGCTTAATTAAGTACCCATCGAGAGTTTTAACCTATTTACTGTTTTATGCTTGCTTTATAGAAATTATATAGAATATATTATATTAAATAACGAACAAAATTACTAAATAAGAGCCGTGTATTATAAGAACGATTAATTGTAAGCGTTAACATGTTCAATCATTTACTTCAACCGTCGTGTCAATGTCAGATTATCATTCTACGACACACATTACATTGAGCTGTTACTTTCATTATAACCGAAAAGTGTTTTAAGCTTTATGTTTATTGGATCCGAACAGAAATCTTACATTTCAATAAAAATATCATAAAGTTTCTAAATGATGATAGCGATCGTTTCACCGTTGCGAGTCCGTTCATTCGCGACGCGCCGTTATTTTACACTACTAAATCTAAGAAGTCTAGTCTTAGAAGGATGTGGATTCTATTCTAGCCTGAGGAAATTATTTAGAAGAAATTGTTTAACAAACTTATTATTCTTTAACCAAACATATCTTTAGTAGATGAAGTTTTCATTTATATAGGCCTTTTGCATATATTTTTTTCTCTTCCTTTCCTTTAAAAACGATTGGAGATGCTTTCGACAAATTACACCATTTGTCCGTAATGTACCGGACAGTTTGTTAGATGCAATCTTTTAAACACTAATTTGTAAGGGCGCCGCCATATGGCGACTTGCGGATTTGCTTTGATAGGGTATTTTAATTGTTCTATTATATCAGGCTTGGGGTTCCAATCTGCGGTGATGCGTCAATATGTTGGTGGAAATGTTACGGGTACGTTTGATTAATGTAATGTTGCAATTGATTTCGTTAAATGTACTGAAAGTCGCTACAAAAGTGGAAATAACTTCTCGATTTGTTGTGACATTCATTTTAAGACACTAATAGGATAAAATGAGCTTAGAAACTCATTTTAAGATAAAATTATCGTTTGGATCACTTGTTAGTTAAAAATTGCAGTTATGTTTCCAGTTAATTTTTAATTTATTGTTGACGTTAAACAGAAACTTTTATATTTTAGACATGTTTTCCTTCTTCTCACTTAGTATACCTTATACTGAAAGAAAGGAAGAAAAATTGATAAAGGTCTAGCTGTAAATGAAAAATGTTATATTGTTACTCCTTACACGCGGAAAACGAGGAACGGAGAGTCTTAACACCAAGTTCCTGCTGAGTGCGATGTTGTGCGTATTACCTACTTTAAATAATTCATTCCTTCGCTTCATTTGAACTTACAATTATCAAATTTATAGTTTATGTATAAAAATATCTTCTACGTAGAATATGAACCTGCTATCAACGCCAATTATCGACATTGGAACAAGTCAACAACTCTACTTACAAACAATACTCTATCTCATATAAAACCTAAAGGGACAGTCGCGGACCGCCATAAAATACTTGCCAACTTACATTCGGTGTTTCGTAAATCGCAGATTCTTTGATACAGTAAAAGCTAAAGGTCATTTATATTTTATACATAAAAAGCCGGCTTGGGGCAGCGCCATTGTAAAGTGTGTCCGATTCACCGCGCCTATTGTACTGTAGTTTCGAGCTAAAACGTAAATAAAGGCAGATGTTGCCACACACCAAAATATTGCCGAAATTTGTACAAAGCACATATATCGTAGAGACAATGGAATCACGACTCTACATTTTAAACATAGAGTCTTATTTAAAACTAAGAACTAATGGCATATAGTGCTTTTTATAGTCCTATCATTTGTACATATCTAAGCTGCGAGGTCCGCACTATTGTGTGGGTAGTTTTACAAAACCAAAATTGTAGTGGCAAAGTTTAATAAATTTCTTATTATTAGAGTGCATGTCATTGACAGCGGTGACGTGTAGAGCGTGGTGTAGGTATACACAGTTTAATGCAATCAGAGTCATAATATGTGTTAAAACTTAGCTCTGACCTTAGAGCTTTGTCAAAGTCATAATTATACAATATTATAGTCATAATTATTTGTAATAATCTAATATCAACATATATATTTATGTTATAATAACATAGTAATTGTATATGTTGTCTATATATTACGTTATCAGCGTGTCTGTCAGTCGTCGCATGACACATACGATGTTTCTAGCTGATCGATGGTCACATTAATTACTTACAGTTCACTCTCAAAATAAAGTTGAGTCTAAGAGGTAATTAATCAATCATGTTTTTTGAAATTCAAACAACATTTGTCCGCCCCTACAGATTTATCATTTAATGTCGATATAACTGTTATTTGTATATTGATTAAATTGTTTTTAGTATAGAGTCACAACCTGAATTTGTAAATCAAAAAAAGCTTTTTCAAATAAAAGCTTAATCATTTTCATTTCTATAAGTTTATTTTTATAGAGCATTAAATATGGTGCTATAATGTTTAAATAACCTTATACATATTAATTAATGTATTAGTAAATATTTTTAGGATTTACAAAGAGTTAATCCACACTGAGGATTGAAAAATACTTAAAGAAAACATGTAAAATATAAAAAATAAATAATATACATATATATATATATATATATATATATATATATATATATATATATATATATATATATATATATATATATATATATATATATATATATATATATATATATATATATATATATATATATATATATATATATATATATATATATATATATATATATATATATATATATATATATATATATATAATAAAACAACAAATAAAAAATCCCGCTGCGTTCAAATCTTTACATGGTTTCATTAAGTATTTGATTTATTACTTTTTCAAAATAAAATATAAAAAGTTCAAATGTCAATCGAAATCTTCCGAATACAAATGTTATTTTCTAAAAAAGTTAAATTTACTTCATTTGTATACGCAATATATAATAACCAAAGCTATTTGAAGCTCGTTTGTATTTTTGCTCCAATAATTATAATTATTTATGTAAATATTCATTACAGTATTATTTAATGCACATATTTTATAACAATTTTAATATTTAATCTTTATTTTATCATAAACATTGTTTTAACGTTTCAAATTATACATTTTATTTATAAAAGACGCGAAGAGATTTCTTTTTTTGCTATTTGTTATTTTATTGTTGCTATTTTTTACAGTTCGATACTTTGTTGCGATAATTGGTAGTTGTTTTTATATTCAAATGATGTATTCAAGAGTTATTTAATATGTATTATCGTATTTGCTTTCATAAATATTTATTACCATCTTTTTTTTAAAAAGAATTAAATTTTTATAACTGACCTATAATACCTTATTAATATAGGTTCAGGTTAATAAATCCAACCGACTGGAAGATCACTTGACTACATATGACAAGTGTAGGTTTAAAATCGTGGCACAATTGAACATCTTGTATAAATTATTAACTAGAGTGTAACCATACTATGCAGAATACTGTGTGATTAATAATTACAAAGATGTACTTGGTGTCAGAGGAGCAAACAAATGAGAGAGAAACTAATTTCGCTTTTTCTAAATAAAAATTACATTTACTCCGCGAGCTTCAAAAAAGTTGCATCTAAATAGTTGTTAATGGATACGCTAATCGTAATTAATTTGGAGAAGTACTCAAATGAGTTAGTATCTAGTGTACTGCGGGCCGCGGGGCTCTAATCGAATCACTAGGAGTGGACAGAGGACTCGAGCACTTGTTGATAGAATAATTACAGATTACATTAATAATGTCAAATATTTAATAAATATATATATGTGATTGAGATATATGTATATGTTCTATTCCTATATGAGTAATGTTTATATATTTTACATGGCAGGGTAAGCAGAGGTAACTGCAGGATCCATAGGAACCTAGTGTTAAGACACTCCGCTGCTTTCTCTGTCTTTGCTTTTCGCCTTTTTCGAGCCATTGCGTGTTAAGTGGTAGAACTTTACGCCGCGCTTTACCTACTTTCTAGAGCGGAGAAGATGGAAAAAATTCATCTTCTCGGAGTGGGAATCGAACCTACAAATCGTCGCATGTACAGGTAGACGCTACGCCCCTGCGCCACGACAGTAATTATTTTATTTTCCTTGTTTCATATGTTTTAATATCATTTCAAGCCTAATTTATTTTTCTAATCATCCATAAACTAAAATTGACGTAAATATTAAAGAATTTAATAAAAGATATCTCGACATAAACTTAATTAATATATAAAAATATACACACATACATACAGACGACGTAACTCCAAAACAATAGCGGTTAAAAAAAGCCACCCTTCGACCTCGACCAAATCTAGTTAGACTAATAACATTACCTCCCTCAAATCCGTAGCGCGTTGATGAGCCATTCTTTAAGGGACACACTCAGGGTGCGGCCATGTAAATGTTTAGTGTCGGTGATATTGAATTATATCCATGTATACATATAAGAGAGAGAAAAAAGAATTCAAATTGAAATTGAGGACCATCGTGGCGCAGAGGCGCAACCTCTGCCTATAACGCGAAGGTTTCTGAGTTCGATTCCTAGTCGGGGAAGATGGATTTTTCTATTTCCATTTTCTTCGCTCTGGCAATTAAGCAAAGCTCGGCGTTGAGTTCCGTCACTTATCACGCAATGCCTCGGAATAGGCGGAAAACGGGGGCAGAGAAAGCAGGGACTAAGCAGCGGAATGTCTTAACACTAGGTTCCTATCGTTTCTGCAGTTCCCTCTGCAAACTCTGCCATGTGTGGGATAAAAGCGTGAAGCTAAAAAAAAAAGAACGAATAGAGAAAGAACACTAATGATGGAAAATATAAAGTAATGCTTAGTACGAATCAAGCGATAATTAAGTTGAGGATATCTCGTTATGCTATTACAGAGCCGTAATATTTGTGGGTTTAATTTTTAAGATCTGATTGATCGGTGATAACAAAATTTCTTATATGTATGTTGTTGCCTTCGTAAATGAAAATCTGGTTTTGAGATTCAGACTCACTCTTTACTTTCTCTGCTTTATGCGTATTATGTAGTTTGGAGCTGATTAAATACATAACTAACAATAGAAGTATCTATTTAAAGATATTTAAAATTTAAATAAAATTTAACTTAAAATTGTTTGGAACACTCATAACTAGGTTTAGGTACGTTGTAGGTACTTTCTTGTCCATCTTTCTTCTTTGCAATACAAACA
Source organism: Dione vanillae (assembly GCA_037178615.1). Lineage (NCBI taxonomy): Eukaryota > Metazoa > Arthropoda > Insecta > Lepidoptera > Nymphalidae > Dione > Dione vanillae. The sequence continues at coordinate 183,004 of JAZFAU010000110.1, forward strand.
ATGCAATATATATTTCGATACCTAGTACAGCACAGATTAGCAACTTATATGAGAAGATTGTATCTTAGGGTATAATTTTTAGAACATCTATAATAATGCTCTTTATATGTTATACAGAGACAGCTTTGAGGTGATATTCAATTTTCCATACAGTAAAATAGAATGGTAAAAAAAGATATGAGGTCCAAAACTGATTGATATGAGAGGTAAGGAGAGATTTCATTAGGCTTTCGAAAACACAATATCAAAAATATTGGAGGAAGGTTACGTCACAAGCTCGAGAACTTCCCGGAGGGCATGTATGAAGAGGCTAATGACAGTGGACGAGGCAAAAGGGTTATGCAGGGACCGTAGCGTTTGGAGCTCCGTTCATTCTACCCCGGGTAAAATATAAGTAGATAAAACGGGATGAAGCTACGTATGTATGTATGTTAAAAAAATAACATAAGTAGCTAGATTGATACATGATATGGAACGAATAAAGTTAATTGTGATAACAGGCGTGGAATTAGGCGCAGTTGTGTAAATGTCAGTTGCTTGTCGGTTGTCGTTGGCTCGTTTCAATGCTAGGCCCCGGTCGCCTTGAGTTTTTGTCACCAACGATAAAATAATCATTAGCGCTTGTTTGCTATCGACCATATACTGAGCTAATACATTCATATGCAGGCGTATTAAATAATACGAGTATAAGAAATTTTATTTAGTTATTTTAGTTAATTGTTATTGTATTATTTTTTTGCTTAAATGTAATTTTAAATCACAGTTTCTATATTAATATATTTGTATATTATAATAAAAAGTAGAAAAAACGTGGCGCAGAGGCGTAGCGACTACCTGAAAAACGCGACGGTTTGTTGGCTCATTCTCACCCAGGAAGATGGATTTTTCTGTTTCCGTTTTCTTCGCTCTAAAAATTAGACAAAATGCATTTTAAATAACTGATTCTATATTTCTATATTATAATAAAAATTAGAAATAAAACACAAAGCGCAGCGTTGAGTTCCGCCACGCAACAAGCAATGTCTCGAAAAAAACGGAAAGCAGAGACGGAGAATGCAGGGACTAAGCAACGGAGTGTCTTGACACTAGGTTCCTATGGTTTCTGCAGTTCTCTCTGCCTTACCCTGCCATATGCGGGATAAAACGTGAAGATATAAATAAAATTAAAAGAAACTTTTTCATTACATACTTTCATAATATCTAAAATTTTGCCACCTAATTATGACATAACGTGTGACATTAGCAGATTATAAACTTAATATCTGTATCACCAAAAGAGCGGTCAGTACAATACATAATAAAATTATAATACCATTATTTGTTTATCAATAAGCGATTTGCATGTGTTAAGTGCAACCGAGCCAGATTAACATTTGAATGCGCGTGCGCCGCCGTGGGTGGAACTCGCGGGGTAATTATGATTGACGTTAAAAACGAATCGAGGCCGTTAAATATTTATTGATTTACGGAATTTCTGCCGGAATTAGGTCGGACAGGTGCTTTTCGGATTTAAGTTGTAAAATTATATGAGTATTATTGGGAATGTTGGATTTTTAAAGACGAGCTTTCTAGAGTAAGGTTTTTGAATTTTGAGTAACTTATTTATGTATGAGCATTATAGAATTGACACTACATTATGATATTTTTAGATTTTGAAAAACAAAGCCTTCGTATATTCGTTATCGATATGTTAATCGACCCATCATCATATAAATATTCACGCTCAGTATTACCTTTTCTATCGTTTTATTTTATAAAAATCGATATCGAAATAAACATTAAAAAATATATAAAATAACAAAAAATCTGTCAAAAACTTCAAATATATAAATATGCAAGTAGCGTAGAATGTGTCCGTCAGTTACCACTAAATAGCGTAACGGCTAATGGCTTGAGGTTACATAAATTAGGTCTGTATTGAAGGGTGCAGTCAAGTAAAACAAAAGCTGCACTACACCTGCTCGGATCATTAGGACGCGGTCAAAATGCTTTGGAGGTTTCTCTGTACTCTTATCTCTTATCTTTAACGCTAAGTATATTAATAATTATTGAAATTATTAAGTAAAAAATAATTATTAGCAAATGAAAAACCTAAAATATTTAAATTTTGAAAAATGAAGTAATTCAAAATAATTCTCATTAAAGTAATAGTGAAAATATCTTTGCATTGTATCGTCTCGATGCAAATGTATTTAAACCACAATCAATCATTGTACGTAGTCTTATTAGCTGCGTAGAGGTGAGTATGGACGCGGTTCGCTTATTAAGTACAGTTTCATTTCCGCTTGTATGGTTTTGTAAAAAACAATTTGAATAGTCAGTTCGATTTCGTGCACACACGAATATATTAGAATTAATTAACGGCTCTACCCGCTACCTAATACCCGACGTGCAAGGACAAATTTTGCATAAAAATCATTGTAAACGAATATTTCATTTGTTTTTTTGTAATACTTGTTTCGCTTGAGCTTTTACGATATGTTGTAACATATTTATTATGTCAAAAGCTTATTCGATTCTTTTATCATGATTTATTGTAACTGATAAATCGATTAATTTGTATAATAATGGTAATGTGAGAAAATTGAATTGTTTAGAGACAAGCTGTCACAATATATTGCTTTGTGTTTGTTTTAAATTTTTTTATATATTTTTTTATTAGCTTCATGTTTTATTCCACACATAGCAGAGTAGGCAGAGAGAACCGAAGGAACCAAGAGAACTTAGTGTTAAGACACTCCGTGCCTTGCTTTCCGCCTTTTTCAAGGCGTTGCGTGTTGCTGGAACTCAACGCCGCTTTTTTTCTAGTGGCCAGAGCGAAGAAAATGAATATAGCCATTTCATCTTACCCAAGTGGAAACCAAACCCACAAGCCGTCGTTGTGTTAACAGGCAGATTATCCTTTTGATTTGTGTTTTAACATATATCTTAGTATTAGTATTTTTTTAAATATTGCCTGGTATATTATTTGGTAGTACACTTTGTCTTTATTTAGATTATATAATGTACCTATGATATCTATGTGTAATTAATTAATTATTTTATATGAAAAGATTTTAAAATTATATTTAAACATTTACATAATTTCCATATAATATCAGATATATATTATACATATTACAATCTATTAAAACCCCTCAGATATCACAAGCAGATAACCAAATAATAAAAATGAAGTAGTTTTATAACATATTATTGAAAAATAGTCAATTTATGCTAAAATTTGTGTATAAATTATAAACTTTATTGCATTATTTTTAACAAAACTCGTCTTGTGAGATAATGTTACGTATTTATAACGTATAAATTATGGCCAAAGACAATAATTTTAAGTGGAAATAAAAAACTAAAACAATGGTCTGTTATATAATAAGATCTTCATTGTGAGACATCCTATGTGAATATAGAGAGTAGAGACTCGGTTCTCGGGATCTCTTTTGATTTTATAAAACACAATATCGAAGATACTGGAAAAAGGTCATGTAAAAAGCACAGGGACTCCCCTGAGAGCATGTATGGAGAGGCTAATAACAGTAGACGAGAAGCTCCGTGCTCTCTGACTACCCCGCTAGGGATGAAGCGTGAAGAGAGAGATAATATATTATTTTCATAAATTTTAAACCTCTTTTAATTATATAATATATAAGCAGCGTTGAGTTTCGAGAATTCAATATTTTGGGCGAATATACTTGCAATACGGAGGCTTTTATCTAAGTAGTCTCCAAAGGTTTGCTTGTATGTACTATAGGTGAAATAAATATATGATGCCTCTATTTTTTTATTTTTTTTATGTCTTCACGTTTTATCCTGCTCATCGCAGGGTAGGCAGAGGGAACTGCAAAAACTATTGGAACCTAGTGTTAAGACACTCTGTTGCTTAGTCCTTGCGTTCTCCGTTCCTGTTTTCTGCCATTTTCGAGGCATTGCGTGTCGAGTGGCGGACTTCAACGTCGCACTTTGCCTAGTTACCAGAGGGAAAAATGGAAATAGAAAAATCCCTCTTCGCCTCATAGGAATCGAACTTACAAACCTGTCGCGTTGACAGGTAGACGCAACGCCTCTGCGCCTCGGCGGTCCTCTAAATTGTTACAAATAAATGTACATAAATTAGTTTAATTCAGTTTCACCGTAAGAGTACACGCATTTTCGAAGTGCCGACTCTACACGGACTCTACATATGCAGGCACTCTGCCAGATTTGGGTCTTAGACCACAATGGGGTCTTGTGGTATGCCATGGACAATGGCGTTTGGAAATATACGAGTATATTACGTGTTAAATTGCACTATGTGATGGAGAATACTTAAAGAACGTATTCGAATTTAGAGACACCTATTATAAACATTTGGTTTGAAAATAATTTTAATTTTAATGATTCGCGTGAAATTTAATCGCAGCATCAAGTTTAGATTATATAGATTTTTTAAAATGTTATACAATTTTTGGAATTAAGTAAAAAATAAAAAAATATATTCACCATGTTTTTGTTGTTTCATATTTTATTCATGGCAAAAAAAAAGTGCTAAAACACTCCATTTTCTACTCTCCGTTAAACTTTAAAACATTGCGTGTTTTTTTAAGTATAGACAAAAAATGAAATATACAAAAGCTTAAAATTTACATATCAAGTAAAGAAAATTTGATACGTAGTATAGATTCATATTAACATGGTACAATATCAACATAATTGTATCTATTGTACGCATATCATTTTCAAATGTTAACTTACATTTGAAATTAAGTCTTATATTATATTTTTATGAAAATAATAATACTGGGTTAGTTTAAGATGATTTTCATATATTTCTTGATGGAACATCACTATTCACTAAAGTGACATTGACAGTGTACAATCACTTTGATTTCTTAGCGATTGTATAGAGATTCGTTGTTTCTATAGGGATGCTGACCGTTAGGGTGCAGCCCTCGGAGAAAACAGGTTTGTTTTTTAAATAATACACTGATTTAAATAATTCCCATGTACCAGGTGTCGGAATTATGCAACTGCATATTTTATAATTTTATAAAATGTTTTTTTTTATTTATATAGGTAGAGAGAGCAACACGTTGAAATACAAATTTTTACCATATAATATGTAATATATATTTCATATAAAATGTCAGTTGAGTTATGGATTTTCGTCAATTCTATAACGAAGTAGAGTTCGAATGAGAGACTCTTATGATGCAGTGGCAAAGCGGCTGACAGTTGTGGGTTCAGTCTTGACTTAGAGGTATTATGTATGTATATTATTTAAGTTTATTTCTTTTAATTTTGGTGTGAAAGCAGATAGACATAGTGTTAACAATTTGGTATATGGCGGTGCTTGGACGCTAGGTTTCTTAGCCTACCCGAATGCTTGTAAAGATGAAAAAAAAATATAATTGTTTTTTTATATATATTTTTATCTTTCGAGGTTCCATAAAATAATAATAAATTAGATGTAAAAAATAAGTATATTTTATGTATTATACTAAATTTAGTTAAGACGTATTTAATTAAATGATAAAAACGTGTGACACATGCGTCGCATTGCTCTATCATGTAGTATAATAAGTAAACATTATATTAGAAGTAATATAAAAAAAGGAAAGTCATATTGTATTTGCTTGGAAAACCAAAAATATTGACAAAAGCAGTGAATTGCTGTATAGAGTTACAATCTTGTAGTTCTCTCTTTCCCTCTTCAACTTCTGTCAGTTATCTTCTCTTATTTTCTTTCCTTCATTATTTTCCCTACTCTACTTGAAAAGTTTATTTTTAAAACTCATCTTTACACCACCACACTGTCATGGTTATACAAGCTGTATCAAAAAGGGCAAATAATAAAAGCTCGTATTCCGCCACGCGCTGTGTATAATAATAAAATATATTTAGAAGGGGCCTGAGTGATAGAACTCGTTTTGTCGATTTCGGTTACGTGTAAAATTTAAAAGGACAAAATGCACCAAACATAACCAGTTGTATTAAACACTATTTTAATATGTTATAAAAAAATCATATAACTATCTTATATGGTAGGTATATACTATATTACGCTATGCTATATGGTATGCGTTAGTTGGTAAGAACTAAGACTTGTATATGACAAATGGCACGAGATAGGTATTTCCCGTAGGTAGAGGGAGCTAACATTAACAAAGTCTCAATAAATGAGTAGTCAGTCCTTGTTTTGTTTTATTTTCTTTTTAGTTTCACGCTTCATCCCGCTCAAAGCAGCGGGTAAGCAAAGGTTAAGCAGCAGGAATCGCAGATGCCACAGTTAAGATATTTCGTACCTTGCTTTCAGCCGTTAGAGGAAGTACTTATTGAGTGGCGGAACTCAACGACGATCGTTGTGGTGCAAACGAATAGCGTATGCGTATAAACGCGATGGTTTGTGGGTTCGATTCTCAGTCGGAGTCGGGGGAATTCATACTAAGTAAGTAATCTAACTTCATTTCTAATTTAATCTCTCTTGCAACGAGACAAACAATCTGTTATATAGTAGAGGTATGACGCAATTTAAACTGCAATATTTTAGACTGAAATTTGAATCTAGATTACTAGTAGATATGAGGCCCTATTGTATCGTATAGTCTTCGAGTATACTACAAAGTCAGTCAGGCGCCTCAATTATTCTTTAATGGCGTGTAAATAATAAATATGTAAACGTTGTAATGCATTAATAAAATACATAATGATTAAAATAATTGTGAATTATAATATGATTTATTGGCTCTTCGTTTAACATATTAAAATTTTTCTAATTAGTACTAATTGCTCGACGACGCAAAAACTATTGAACGAATTTAGACACTGCTTAGTATTCATATTTATATTCAAATTATTTACATTATAAGTGATTTACAATTAAATGACATTATTTGGAATTAATGTAGAGATGGTGGAAGGGTTTTCTGCGTGTTTTATATGAATTATTATAGGTATTAGTTTATTTCTACTTGTATGACATTGCAGAACCTGATACCGCCAGTAAACAGAATTATGTTGTACCAAAATATTTCACTCTCCACTTTTCATTCACATTCAAAATATTCCTACATCCCCTAAATGGAATCCAACTGACAATCAATGTGAGTATATGTTGACCCACTGCGCTACGATAACGTTCACTTCATTTATTTAATAAAAAATATATTTTTTAGCTACACGCTTTATCCCGCACATAGCAGGGTACTCAGAGGGAACCGAAGGAACCGTGGAAACCTAATGTTAAAACACTTCGTTCCGTATTTTCCGCCTTTTTTGAGGCATTGCCTGCTATGTGGCGGAGTTCAACGCCGCGTTTTGCCTAGTTGCCAAAACGAAGAAAACGGAAATAGAAAAATCAAAATATTCCTTCATGCCCTAATCGTTCGAACTAATTATCACCACTGACTACTATACACGGAACCACTGCGCTACAATAACATTCGCTTCCTTTAATTAATAAAGAAATGATATAAATATAAATTATTATATATTTATTGTATACAATAATACGATACAACACATCTATATAGCACACCTACCTACTTGGTAACTCTCTCGTACAAACCTTGGCTGTTGGATCACGCGAAAACGTAAATTGCCTCAGTCAAGGATCTGCAGGCGTCACGCTAGGCGGGGACTGATAACGACGGTTATATACACGTTATCAATCCTTATATACTTTTTTCTTATCATATATATGTCTTGTATTATCGTGTGATAAGACACTTCGTTTTTTTTTGTCTTCACGCTTAATCCTAGTGTTAAGTCACTCCGTTTCCCGCTTTCCGCGTTTTTTGAGTGTTGAGTGGCGGAACTCAGGAAGTCAACGCCGCGAAAAAAATGGAAATGAAAGAATCCATCTCCTCTGAGTGGGAATCGAACCTACAAACAGTCGCGTTTACAGGCAGACGCTACGTCACTGCGCCAAGACGGTCCTCACACTTCGATGATTGGTCTAATCTTAAGTAAATTAAAACTGTTAATAAAAACCTACACCTTCTAATAAAGTAAATACAGAATTAAAAATAAAGGAACGAGTAGTACACGAAGTAATAAATGCTTTTAACTAAAATAAGCGTAAAATTCCGGTTCGACGGCCGTTCTCGTGAAAAATGATTATAAACCGAAATCTCTTAAAATCCACAAAGACACGGCGCGTTACTCGGCTTTGTCCGCCTGTCGGTCTTGATTTATGAAAAATTCGAACTGCATGCAAAATGTTGCGTCACCGCCCTATGCCATTACCACAGACCAAAAATATTTCATACAAATTTCTTGTCACTCTGCTTGTTTTAACCAACTCTAGTATAGAGATTGCTAGGCTGTGGCATGAAAATAAGAAATAGTCATGCCATAAATGTAATAAATCGGATGAATGAGACGTCATTCCGATTCGATACGTACAGAGCGTGGGGGACTAATGCTCAAATCTACCATTGATTAAGTACATCTATTTAGTTTAGTGAGGATTAAGTATTTTTGTATTAGGTAATATTGCGGTAGATTGTTGTGGCGAAGACGGACCTATGACATATATTGATTACTGTAGTAAACATATACTGTAGTGTACATATACAGTGACTAGAGACGCAGTGGTCGACGATGGTACCTGACTGTAAATGAGGTGGTTGTAAGTTCACTCATAAAACACCAGCGTTAAATTACGCCTAAAAATCTTAACACCAGGTCCTACATAAGCTACTGTATTCATTTTATGTGTGAAGAAAAAAACACCTATTTGGTATGTATAATTCGTTGTAGAAAGCAAGGCTGTCTTAGTAAATTCAATCTTAAGATATTGTTTAATTTAATTTCTCCAATAATACTAGGAGTATATAACGCACTCGCCTGTCGTGTAGTAATCTAGTAGTCGTGTAGTTTCTAAACACCTAGAGTGTATACAGCGCATACCACTCTATTGTTAGGTAGAGGTCGTCTCCACAAAGGGGCATGTATCAACAGGCCGCGTGTCTAATGCGGACTAATGACAATAACACTGCAACAAAACTCTTACTTCTAAGATATATGTGAAAAGTAACGAGCTGCCGCTTTTGACTTTAGTTTTAGTTTTGTTAGATATTTTTCTTATGAACTTGTAGAGCAGTCTAAGGGTACTATTTAACTTAGTTTTAGTCTTTAAATATTGCTTTATTACTTTTTAATATATGCTATTATCTATATGCTAACGTAGAAATACAAAAATAAAGATATGTGCATATAAAAATAATCCGACGATCTAATAGGTTATAAAGAACGAGAGTGGTGAACAGATTGAAGAGTGACTTGTTATTTTGTAAAGATTTAACTTTTTGGGAGTAATTTGATAAATATGAACGTGAGTGGATGCATTTGGACGTAATATAAAACTTATCTAGAAATATATACAACTGCTTTATAAAAAATTTTAAACTTGGCTTATTATTTAAACTTTCAAATAAAAGAATCAATTTACAATTTTACATTCACTTAATTCATTATAAACTTTTTTACAAACTCCAACTATGAAAAGTTAAAATCTAATGTGCTATTACAAGGTAAAATGATAATAAAATAACGTAAAGAACGACGTTAAGTGTGAATTATATTAATATTCCAGCAATCTCGCGGGAAGGAAGTCAAATGGATGGGTATTTGTATTCATTATCCCGCGGCGACGTGCTCCGCCTCGCGCCTGCTCGCGCCTCCGACACACTACTACTGATTAACCAATTACTGTATTGTGTGATTAATCCTTTGGATATATTGCTTTATATATGTACCGTACTTCACAATTGTAGAGCATCATAATACTAGAGCATGCAGGAAGGCAGGTAAGAGCCTGCAAGTTATAGACTTAAATATGCTAAGGCAGTATATTTCATTATATGATAATTGAAATATATTTTTTAATTATTATGAAAAAAAATTGAAACAAAATTTAAAAGCATTGGATGTAGAGTCATGAGTATTTAGATCATTTATTGGCAGACAACAATGTTGTTGCTTTTGAAAACTTATTAGTAATCTTAACATTCAGTAGCATAATAGCATAGGATCTAAACTTACACCAAAACTGACATACTTATATTGTAACAAATAAAATAGCTCAAATTACTTAATAACAATTGTGACTATATGTTATTGTAATGCTACCACACACCTACCACCTTATGCCAGCCTACTATCTATATTTCTTTATTAATTTAAAAAATATCATGAGTGACCTAATGCTGTAATAAAATTTACCTACTAAATTTTACAAAGCAAATCAAGCAAAGTAGTCAGCTTCTTATGTCCAAACATCTGCTGTATTTTGAGTTAAGCAGTGAAAATATAGTGCCAAAACACTACTTTTTTCTTATTAATATTAGAGAAACTTAGACAGTACAGTAAGGAACACTAATTACGTAAGCTAAGATGATGGCTTGCAACAAGTAATCTTTCAAAATAGACATTGTTCTACGAGTAGTGAGGTGACGAATGTGAGGACCCCTTCTGACGGCGACGGCGTGGCGAGAGACGCACGTGACTAACATACGAGTACGTATCATGCTTGTATATACATATATATTATGGTATATATACATATACATATATATGTGTATGTAGATATATTTGTTTGTTTATTGTACAACAACTAGTAAAGCTGACCTTACCGTTAAAGGTTGCTGTGATTGGAACTCAAATGTTTATTGTATTTTGAGGGAAAATGTGATTTTCCTAAGTTAATGTGCTATGTAGAAGCATATATGATGACATTATTTCTTATTTCTTATCTTATCATTATTATTAAGGCATTCCGTTCCCGTTTGAGGCATTGCGTGTTGAGTGGCAGGACTCAACGCCGCGCTTTGTCTAGTTGTCAGAGCAAAGAAAATGGAAAGAGAAATATCCATCTTCCCCAAGTGGGAATCGAACCCACAAACCGTCACGTTTACAAGCTACGCCTCTGCTCAAAGACGGTCCTCATATATATAATATGATATAATATAGACATTACTTATATTATTTCGATAACGATTCAGTAAATAGTAATCGTGATTGTTTCAATCCAGTCCGCCCGCCAATTTGATCGGTTATTAAAATAAAATGAAATAAAGTGACATTTTAAAGCCATTGATGGATCGCTTTGGAAGCACGCAACGGTCGGGTGTTCTCACGAGGTTTTTACTTGAGTTTTTGCTGTTTGTTGTTTCAAATGACATTGTTATAATGAGGGCGTAGTACGGTAGAGATTCGTAGTCGCACGCCTCGTCCTTGCGGCCGCACGCGAATTTGTAGGCACAGAGTAGATTGATGGAGAGACACCGTGGCTTGTTACTGTTAAAAGTAGGTGCCTGTAAGAGAATGTTATGTATAGATGTTATTTAACCATAGTTTTGGCTTTTAGGTAAAGTTTAAATTACTTTAAAGTCTCTATTCTGCCAAAATTTACCGAATTAAATTTGGATGAAATTTGGAACATCTCAACAGTTCTCGATTTTCTCATATAAGCATTTTATGTCAAAGATTACAAAATTTTAAAGAATCAACATATTTTTATTTATATATAATATGGTTAAACTTCCCGTAATAATGGAAAGATATAAAAGTAAATCCCAACCAAAATATACAAAGTTATACTGTATTCGACTGACTGTGCGCGTGTCGTGGCTGGCCAGCCTTCGCTCAGATAATTGTGCAATTAGCAGATACTGCGCTAATAACCGACATCGCCGATTTCTAAACCGAGCCTAAGTACTGCAGCTACCAGCGCTCAGCGTTATCTCACGATAAGGCGTCTTCAGCGTTCAAAGCTAAAGTGCTACCGAATTATCATCTTTTGTTAATCTTTTGTAATTAAATTCAGTTTTTATGTAAACGGTAATTTGATTGTTACAGTGGAAATGATTCTAAAAAATGTTAATAGATACCATAACATACAAGTGCTCTCACCAAAAGTCAATACAAAAGGTTTTCATTAGTTCTGTCACCTACTTCCCCTATATATGAGATAAATTTCGGGTAGAAAATTTAGATAAAGATTCAATGTTAATGTTATTTGCAGTCTTTGAAAATTTGCAGCGTTATACGCAAAACTCTTGTCACCAGAATCCGAGAGGTGGCGACGCAGCGGAGTACTGTCACCTTTGCTGAATCTACATTTTTATTGTGAATATTTTAGTTCGACCACTATATTCCTTCGATAAAAGTTGCAGATCTTTATGTAGATGAAAAACCTCCACTACGATGAACAAATGTTTTTTAAAATCTTCTTTAATAATAATCTATTACGTCTTAGAGTTCGGCTATTATTTAGTTCGGCTAATCAGAGAAAAATGCTGATTTCCTTCGTTATTTTTTACAAAATTATATTAAAACAGCAGGTGTTCTAGTTTTCATATCTTGAAAAATTGATAGTCTAAATTCTACCCAGGATTAACGGATACCTAAACATTAAAATTAATAATTAAAATTCATCCAAAACCTAAGAAGTGCGAACATGCTGATTAAAAAAATACAATTGTTTTAAAGATACCGATAAAATACTATCTAGTATGTATCTCAACTGTAATTTAATAATTTAAAAAGTGTACAGATTTTTATTATTCTTGTTAATTTCTTGTGATATCCCAAAACTATAAAACATAGTATTCCACTTTAATAAGTACCGGTTAAGTTAAAGCTATATTAAAAAAAATCCTATAAATTGACGTAAGTAGAGGTCAGTTACCCGAACTAAGTTTGACCATAGCAAGACAAAGAAAGTGCATTTTCCACAGCAATCGCGCATTATTTGGAGCGCGATAAATTATTCATGAGGTATACTCGCTGAGGTACCTACATACACTTGTGCGTACAGGCATGCTACGTAACGGCAGGATTTTTGATCTGTCACGCTTAATGGTTAAATAAAACGTATATTACTTTTTAGGTATATATTACTAATGACGTCATAGTAAAGTTGTACTACAAGCATGTTGGCAGTGTATATATAACGCAAGAGGCACGGGTTCATATCCATGCCTCCAAATAGCATTCTCTCTCGCCAAGCGATTGTTTTTTGTAGTAATCCGTAGGTAGTAGAAGTACATACAGTCTTCCCTATAGTGATGCTAACAACACAATAAGTTTTATAAAGCATATTTAAATTTCTACGCATCATGATGAATAACGAATGGCTTAGCGGTCAGAGCGCTTGCACAATTTGCCGAAGACGTTGGTTCAAATCCCGCTTCATTCAAATTTTTACATATGTTCCTTTATGATGATGGTAGTGAGTTAGGTTTCCACCTCATGTAATCAAATAACTCATAAATTTTATAAAATTAAATAATTCATATAAACTTAAAGAAAAGATTAAATAATTCACAAAAGCTTTAAACAAAAATGTGCTGCGATGGCGTAAAGAATGTTCAAAATTCGATATACGAATGCAATAAAAAATGTAATACTAGTGTAATTACACGAGCATTCGCCATTAACGCGGTCGACGCATGAACGGCGGAGGAATCGCTTCAAGCAAACATCCGGCATTTTGTTCTTAACTAAACAAGTATTTGTGAAAATATGTATCATATTTTTTCATACACACAGTAGATACATCTAGTTTCGTTAATGGCTTCTTGTGTAGAGTGAAAAAGCTTATTAGTTGGAGAAATTCTTTCAAACGCATTTCGTTGGATGCAATTAAAAAGCTTTTTTATTTTCTTTGTTAAGCCGATAGTTTTTGTGAATGACAATTTCAATTCACTTCCACTGTGTATATTTAAGAAGATTCTATGAAAATAAATTATCTTAGCCTACAGTAGTGAGGTTAATACTTCGGGTCCTTATAATTTAGCACAAAAGTCAAAATCAAATTTTATTCAAAATAAGAAGATATATTTCAACTTCAAATAATTTATTCAATTTACCACCAGTTCACTAAAATTATGCCTCAGCAGGTCTGAGGCTTTCTCTATGTTTTTTGACTGTTAAATATCTCATATAAACATTATGTTAATGCCCATGCGCTTAGTAATTGGTGAATTTGTCTCTTTTCTTGCCTGTTCTTTATGCCTTTGATAAGACTAGGTTAGGGTCAGTTCAGAAAGTCACCCACACCACCAAAACACAAACAATGCATATGTATATGTAGGTATATAACATATACTAAACATATATTATATGTCTTTATTGCAGAATATTAGCAGTTCAGAATCTATTTTTTATAACTTCTCGCTTTATTCCGCACATAGTAGGGTAGGTAGAGGAAACCGCAGGACCCGTGGGATCCTAGTGTTAACTTTTCGCTTTTTCGTGGCATTGCGTATTTAGTGGCGGAACTCAACTCCACACTTTGCCTAGTTGATAGAGCGAAGAAAATGGAAATGGAAAAATTCATCTTCTCTGAGTGGGATCGAACCCAAACCCAACAACATCGTCGCGCTTACATATTTAAATTTAGGTAACCTTAAACTTGAAATGATTTAATAAGTAAAATGGGTTCTAAATACTTATACAAATGATGAGACTTTAATAAATTAGATAACTCATTAATTTCATTTAGACAAAATAATTAAGTAAACTTCAATGAAAATCAATAAGTCACAATTAAATAAAAAAATCTAAACAAAATTAGAGATCAAAACGACCTTTGTCTCTTCGGTTACAGGAACTAGGTGAAGGCAGACCCCGTGTTATCTCGTCTGATGAATTTTATACAATTTAGATAATAAATGCGAAATTAAAACCGTATATTTCCAAAGTCGCCAATGAGATGACACCTGACATTCATCTGCTGGTTATATGATGTCGCAATCGATTGCAGTGTCTTCTGCAAATTGATTTGTGAGTCACTCGATAAGATTACGAAAATTAAGGTACAAAAATATTTACATATATATACAATGTAGGTCATTATTTTTGTATATTATATTTCAATTGTATGTTTGTGGTAACATATCTCTTAAAATTGTAGAGCATAATTTTATATAAGTTCTACATCGTTTTGAGAAATATTGTTGCAACGTCTCGAATTACTACGATAAATAGAGAACGGAGAATCTTGGCACTAGAGAATGTTGGCTCTGCTCTAAAAAACAAAGTAAGCTTACTATAAACAAATAAATATTTTTTATGTTGAATCGAATCTACTGAAGCATATATTCAACCGCTTTAAACTAACAGTGGTAATAAATTAAACCATCTGAGTGCAAGCAACAGGAGCGGCGCAGAACGTTGCTCTTTATTAAAATCCCCAAAAGAAAATTTAATTAAGACACTTTTTTCGTTTTATTTCACACCCCAGATTTCATTATTGGCGTCGCTAGAAAGGGTTGTTATAGAATTACAAATGTGTCAGACAATACTAGCTCCGGGCACTTATATTAATTCACTCGTCAAAAAATACTTAAAAAAAACCTGTAAATTTTTTTTATATTTATTTTTTTATTCATTCAAAGTAGATAAACACTTTAAAAATCATAGAAATAGAATCTGGTCAAGGTTGCCGTATTCTACTGAGCGTTGAGGGCAGGTCAGTCATCCTTGGGGTAGGCCTAGGGTAGGCCTTGCTGTGGACTGTGTATGTGTCTACAGGCTGTCATGATAATGACAATACATTGATCTGATTACACAAAATGTAAAATTTGATTATAATTTAAAATGTTTTTTTGTTTTGCAAGTATGCGTTTCTATAAACAAAACGTTATTCAAATCAATTACAAACAAACTGTGAGTTGACACGAAACGACGAAAGACGGTAGTTGTAGATTCGATATCTAATCAGGGAAATACATTTTTTTTATTTCCTCAATTTATTAAAGAAGTTATTCCACAAGTGCCACCACTTACCCACTGTAATACATCCAAATAACTAATATAATCAGGCGTTACCTCGCGGAAGTTTATCCTACTAAAAAAAGGAACTAATATATAGCTACTTCCGCTTTGTAATTTTGTATAGCGGAAGTAATTATATATTGTTTTTTTTATCCAAATAAGGTGGAAATCGGAGAGCGGAGTGTCTTAAGTCTAGGTTCTTTTTGTATACTATTTTTGAAAAAAAAAAAAATTACAGCGAGCTGTAACTCTGTAACAGAAAGTCACGAAAAAAGAGGAAAGTGAAATATAAAAAGTTATAACCGGTCGGTAATTCGGAATCAGTTGTTAAGAACAATTTACGACGGGCTTATTGCGGGCGGCTCTAATGAATTACTACTTAGTCCCGTTTGAAAATGTTGATGACAGCTGTGCAGTGTAGAATAGGCTTACTTACATATATATATATATATATATATATATATATATATATATATATATATATATATATATATATATATATATATATATATATATATATATATATATATATATATATATATATATATATATATATATATATATATATATATATATATATATATATATATATATATATATATATATATATATATATATATATATATATATATATATATATATATATATATATATATATATATATATATATATATATATATATATATATATATATATATATATATATATATATATATATATATATATTTCTAGAAATTCGTATATACTTAATACAAAATTAAACAGGATACAAAGATGAGATAAAATACCAAAAAAAAGTAAATAAATGTACAATTTTAAATGTAGAAATCAAGTAAATGTATTTTGATTTCATACAAATGTATTTTAGAAAAGGTATAACCCTACGCCTGTTGGTTACATTTTAAATTCTTTATTTAATTAAAATAGCGGGTACGGAGAAAGCAGACACTACTCAACCGAGTGTCTTAATACTAGGTTGATACGGTTCCTGCAGTTCCCTCTGCCTACCCTGTCAATGTGCGGGAAAAAGCGTGAAGTTAAAAAATATCTTCTTTTAAAAAAATATCTTCTTTTTCTTCTTAATTAAGATATAGGATTCTTTTAGAGCTATATTAGACATCATTTAACACTTGTAGCGAATGACTTTTATATTGAATATCTCTCTGTCGAGATTCAAACAAGTCTTCCCTACGTAATGTTTATTCTACAAAATGACCACATAGAGAAAAATAATAGAAATAATTTAATTTACACACAAATATATACAAAAATATTATTATACACAATATGTGCCCGGGTTCAAACTTACTGCCCTTATTTCACATAAAAATACTAAAACAAAAATATGTAAAGAGAACATTCATTAAAATGTAAACATTAACGACTATTAAACGACAAGTAAGAGTGCAATTGAAAGTCAATTTCTATGGGAATTTAGTGGCCAAAGTTCCCATTGAGGTGCGACATTCCACACCTAACTGTAATTTGGACTACGACTTAGAAATATTTATTGCTTTATTTTCTCTAATACTGCTAACGTGGTGTAGCTGGTGTACTCTCTAACTTTGTCCGTCGTGGCACAGTGGTTGTATTGCATTGTTTATGATTATGAATTTGATATTAGCTTAGAAGTAGTACTTATAAATAAAGAAATACACGTTTTTCTGCGAATAGCATAGTCTATAGCTGGAGGTTAGTGTTGAAACTCTCCGTTCTGTACTTAGTGTAATGCAATAATTTAATAAGAATAATTTAATAATAATTAAATAAAATATTTATATTTTTATTATTTATTGTTCTTTCTGGTACGAAACGGACGTTGAAAAAAAAGGAATTCCTTAACATAGGGTTCTTTCCTTAGATTTTGTTTTCGAAAAGACTATGACAAGCCCTTTTGCTTCGTCGAATGAACGTAAATACAATGAAGCTGAAAAACTACAAACATATACAAATATCCTATAATGAAATCACTGTAACTCTAATTCAGTATCGATAATTCGACAAAATATAATTGTAATCATTTTTTTTATATACAGTATGTATGTAAGTTAGATTTACCAATTTCCATTAACATACAAACATATGCGATTTATGACTAATGTACTATATGTCCATATATATGTATATATCAATACCTATAGTCGGTGTAATGACAACATAATGACAGTCTTGCAGCAACCGTTCCACCCAATAACTTCACAATATATACATATATATGACTATGACTAGGTAGGTAGCACAACTAGGTGTTTACAATGAACACATCATAATTTGTAATTGAATTTGAATAACCTGTCGCTTATAACTTCATTACTTCTATACATTGTAAATTTAAAATTTTATTATAAAACGTTCAGTAGTCACTCGCTAATTTCAATAATACAAGTATAATTAATTATTCGGCTTGTACCTTATATGGGTTGAATGGATTGAGTTGTCAAATGGTTGCTTAGAATATTTTATTAAGTTACAACTAATTATAAGAAAATTTAATGTGTTTAACAATATATGCGAAGTTAAAACTCTTTATTGCCTATCAAACGAAAAGTGTACTGTATTATTAAAAAATATATTAATATTTTAATTTTGAAAGCGTCAGTGCGTTCGCCATAAGTTAAGTAAGTTGCTAGGTCGTAGTAAATGTAGAAAGATCTCTCACATTCTCTTATTCTATACTAGTTGTCAGAGTTTTACAAAAGTATTTCTAAATCAGACGAAAATATAAAACAATAATAAAAGTTATAATATGAAAATATATGTAGATATTGAAATAAAAATTTGTTACAATCAACTTCTTAAATCTAAAATACCACAAGTTTAAAATTTAATATTTTATGCCACTTTTCAAGATTTTCTCTTCGATTAATTCTGTTAATTTAAAGCTCTCATAAGTTTTCTGCATATCTTTTTATTAACATATTAACCTTTAGATAATTTTCTAAATACAAAATATAATCAATTTAAAAAGTCAAAAATGTCGTAAACTTTTCTAAATTATAATATATTTTGGAAAAGTTATTTTGTTTACCGTTTTTATTTTACTATAAGTAGTAAATTATTGCTTTTATTCTAACATATCTACAAAGTAATATATATATATATATATATATATATATATATATATATATATATATATATATATATATATATATATATATATATATATATATATATATATATATATATATATATATATATATATATATATATATATATATATATATATATATATATATATATATATATATATATATATATATATATATATATATATATATATATATATATATATATATATATATATATATATATATATATATATATATATATATATATATATATATATATATATATATATATATATATATATATATATATATATATATATATATATATATATATATATATATATATATATATATATATATATATATATATATATATATATATATATATATATTATATAGAAAATTAGAAAAAAATAAATTTTTTGAGCTGTTCTTAGACTTAATAATACTGCATGCGATCATTTAGTAAATAAAATGATGCTTAAATGAAAATCGCACTCACATAAAGCAAGAGTGAACGGTGAGAGAGGTATAGAGAGACCTCGGTTGACTTTCAAAAACACACTATCAATATACTGGAGGAAGGTCACGTAAAATGCATGAGGACTCCCCGGAGAGCATGTATGAAGAAGTTAATGAACGCAACAGTGCGTTCGCAGTTCACTATGAAGTCGTTAGATCGTGGTAGGTGTAAAAGGTTACATTCTCTAATTTTAAGTGGAACAGAAATAAAGTTCTTTTTCTGATCTTAACGCCGCTTGTCTTAAATAAATATATCAAACGGATTTGAGAACATTTTCAGTCCACATTCATTTCGTACCACTAAAGACGATCAAACTATACCCTACCGGTAACAACATTCTACATTACACTTGACATTTGCACTAAATCAAACGAAACTAGAAAATCGATATCATTCAATAATTCAATAATCGACAAAGTTAGGGGAAATCATACGAGTATCTATTCGTACCATCATATCGATAAATCGCGAACAAGCAATCGCACCTGACTGCGATTGGGCAAAATTCATAGTTTATGAAACGAGCGAGACGAATCGTAAAACATATTCCGAGTTATGCATCCCTAGCGGGTCGTAGATTCAATATTTGATGCGCCACAAATCGATGCGAGGCCTCTAATACGTATTTACGACCGCAAGTCGCCATGCTTCTTCGTTTTACCGCAATATAAAGCTTTTGATTGATACAAGCAGTATTGTGTATTATGAAAATCTAAATATTTTAATGTAATATACAGAAGGTTCGAATTCAAATTTAGGGAACGTTTTTAATTATAAGATTGGTTTCTGTTAAGTAAAAAAAGTTAGATATAATTTAAAATTTCCTACATACGGCGGGAAATTGAGAACGAAGTTTCTAAAATCTTACATATGCCTCTAAAAGACGTAAAACTATTTTTAAAAAAGTGTTACATTTATTAGAGGCATTTACGTTTATTGGAAGTTGTATTGACGCAGTGCAACAGTCTGATAGTAACCGTGAAAGTTATATATTCGATATTTACCCGGATAAAGGGGCGTTATCAATTTTCCGCTTTTAAAAGATAAGTTCGCGTTAGAATGAATTTCTTATTTTCAAACGCTTTTCACAATAATCGGTAATACAAACATTTAAATAACAAGCGATTTGTAAATATGATACAATCTACATAAGATTGTTCAACTTTGTCGTACCAATACACTTCTGCAATCGCTTGTTTTAATTTTAATTAGCTGTATTATATAATTTATTAATTAATTTAAATATGTTTGTATGTAAAATATTAATTTCTTCAATAACTTTAGATTTAAACTGATTTTATCGTACCAATTTGTGTTTTAACAGTTTAATACGAGATTTTTCATCTTTATTTAAAAAAACCTCACAGTTTACAGTTCAATATAGAATTACTATTATTTTCTTACTTTACTTACTTTAGTATATGTATTCTATTACTATACACGTATTCAAATCGGACAGTACATAACGCAGTGTCTCTAGACTCACGCCTCCCTTTTTTTAATATATACAGGATGCAATATGGTAATTGTGATAATATGTGATAAAATGTGGTCTCAAAGGCAACAAGTATGACTTAGAATATTATTATTTTCTAATTATGACCTGTTTAGGTCAAACTTTGTATACATTATTACTTATTTGTGTTTCTTTTTCTCATATATCTTCGGCTAAATTCATATATACACCAGAGCCAACGCATTCCCCACTTTACAGTTTTAATTTGTATATTAAAACATATAGAAATGTGAAATCATCAAACTTTTAGTGACTCTACGTAAATTATTTGAATTCCGCACAAAAATACGACATAGCTGTACCGGTTCTATATTGTCACTATAAATTTTAATATTGATAGTGTTAGAGATTTTGGCATTGGGCTAACGAGCGCAGTAAAAAAGCTATATCAGTATATCACGATGTTCCGCGTTTTGGACGTGTCGCGTATAGGGGACACTTTAAAATGTTCACAGTGAGTGTGTTGGAGTCGATTCTGTTTATTTTTTATTATATTAAATTATAACATAGTACAGCAAATGTGAAATGATTCGTAGTATATGAGGGAGCAGGTTTAGACATTTATTTGGGAGAATTCAGCTTGTACTATAAATGAAAATAGTTATAATATAAGCAATTATGCTATGTGAAATGAACAAATACCATATAACGATGTCTGTTGAATTTTATTGAAAAAAAAAATGTCATAAATATAAAATCGTTTGTTTTTAAACTCAATATAATAAATCCAATAGAGCTATATATGTACAAGCCATCCATATATAGACACGATGTTCTTGCCGGGGGTGAACACCGTTACCATTGAGATTCGCTTGACTAAAGTATCTAGCCATATTTCATAGCCGTTTTCCCAAGAAAAAACTTAGAAACGTAGACGAAAAAGGAATTGCTCGCGCAAAATATCATCAGGCACGCGCAATGAAGCGGAACGTTCCGCTCCGGCGGTCGCGGCCATTGCTGCTGCCACTTACCAGCGCCGCCCCGCAAACTTTACTTGAAAACTACTTGTCGCCACAAAGCTACTCCATTAGAACGTGTTCCACTCATTATGAAACACAAAACTATGATATTTCAAACGCTCGAGCGTCTGTGCTAGAGTAGAGTCGCGACGTTCAATAAATATGCTTTTTACTGTTATCTATAAACAACCTTGGTAGGAGCCGGACCGGTGTCGAGGCGAAACTATTCTAATAAAAACTAAAACCAGTCCAAATTAAAGATAACATGTAGGAATTAAAGTAGCGCCGCGTAGGAGTGTCGAGTTGAGCGGAGCCGACCGCCGCGCTGCTGGACCAGGCTGTGCGACGTCTGTTGCGCTATATAATGTTGTTTACAGAATTAGCTCTACGTAAAACTATTTATGCAATCTTTTCAGAAGAAAATAGGATATTTTTTCTTATATTTGTACGCATTTCTCGTTTTTATAAAGTACAGTTGTAAGCTAATTACTTCATGCACTTCACGATCACATCGAAGAATCAAGTCAATCATCGAATCAGCTCGAGAAAAATATATAAACTACCTGCAGATTATCTTTAAAATCTTTTAATTAAGTATCGAATACTTTAATTTATTCTAATTTAAGGTTAATCAACGTTTTATTCAACCTCTATGTAGGTACAATGATATAAAATATCAGTTTTATTTGGCCACAACACGTCGTGATGGATGACAGTCGCAAGGCCGCGGCTCTCAGACTCTACCGTCGAATCACTATTTATAGAGCTGTCATCCTTGCATTAGTTTATAGTTGAATCTAAATTAGCTTTATCCTGTACTAAGTGTATGTTACACGTAAAGTATTCGGATTTAGCTAATTATCACCTTAACTGAAGGCGATCTGTCTATTTATAGTTTTTTGTAGCGATTTTAGCTATATTTCAATGTAAAATAGGTTTTAAAAATAGTATTTGCTTGTATTTTTTAAGGCTTTGCAATACAAATGAAAAAATAAGATGGTGGAGAAAAAAATACTTCCGGTAGTTCTGTAAATATAACATTTTATAAGAATTGTAAATAATATATAATATAATAGTCAAAGTGAGTGTAGTTTATTCACAATAAAACATGAAATAGACGCGGAACTCTTGTTGAACGCGCAATTACAATTAATCATTTCGACTTATGAAAAGAGAGGGTTACTACCAACTACCATTGACACGAAGAATCGGCTAAGAACTCAACGTTAGTGAACAAATAACTAGAAAGAAAAAACTACAAGTATACTCGTAGAATATACCTAAGTACTTTGTTTACATTATAAGTAATTATATGAAAAATGCACAATAATTGCATGCATGTGCACAAAGCTATGCGGTGTCGTAGTCACCCGTATGTACTCGTATGTATGTATATACTTTAAACGATTCCACTATGCTGGTGTACAAATAACTGTGACGCGATTGTGTAATAGAATATTTTGTACTAGGTCTACCTGTGACTTTGTCTACGTTACTGAAGAGATGCAATGGATATTTGTATCGTGCTTGCGGAAGTTTTTATGCTCTACCGTAATTTTGTAATTTGTAGTCAAAAGAAGATCCATTTAACTGTTTCTATTAAACTGTATTGAAATGGAGTTTCTGAGATTAGCACGCTTATCCAAACATACTTAATATTATAAAGAATATTATTCTAAAAGATATTCTATTGATATATTAATGAGTACCCAAACTGATATAAATTTTAAACTTAGCGCTCCAGTCTAGTGTAGAAAAATACAAAAAAAATATAATTTTAACAAAGTAAATAATGATTAAAATTTTACAACTTATATTGTGCGGTACAATATTGTACATATTATATGTAATATATAGTGATAACAAGTGCGTGAATGAAGTACGTGGAGTGTTACTTATCAATAAAACTTAGGCTTACAAAAGTAATAGTCATTTCTCTAAAAGCCAAGAGATAAGAAGATTTGTAAAGTACATATATAATTATTGTAGTTTCTTACAATAATCGTTTCAGGATTCATCAAAAGATAATATATAAACACATTCTGGACTTTTCCTTCCAGTCTCTCCCTCTCATTGTTCTTCATATCAATAATATAATCCCAAGGTTGTGGTAGATGTGTGACTGGAACGGACAAACTGTCTTCAACGGCTCTTGTCAGTTGCAAGACAAGAGATCCATCAAAGCCATCTAGTCGATCAGGATGCTTTGGTTACATTTCCTCTGCATTCTATCTCTCTAAGGCTGTCGATTCTACTTCTCATTACGTACCCAAAGAGGTTCAAAATATGCCGACTATTAAGATATTTGCATATAATAAATATAAAGCTACTTGAAACAACATCTCAATAGACATTATTTATGTATTTAGTATATTTTTGGCCATTTCATAATGCTCGGACAACTAATTTAAATAATAGGTCTCAAAAGGCCGGTCTCACAAGAATCTCTATGTATGTAATATACAGCGCCATATCGGAACGCTTAATTGTTGATGTTATACGATTACACATTATTTATATGTACAGTTTACATAATTAATACATTATTCCCACATTTAAAGATTCACCACTCGATAAATATATCATGTATATGTAAAAAAATAATTTAAATTGATCAAGGATAAATTGTTAAATAAAATCATTTATAGATAACATATTTGTCATTATGTTTTATTATTATTTTTAATATATTTTAATTTACTTTTTTCAAATGTTGGTAAGCGTATACCTCCAAAACGATTGGATATGTTAAAAATTAAAAAGTTTAAGTTTCTGGAGACTTTGACTAGGTATCACGTTACCTAAATAGACACATATCTAACATTTACTGTAATGTATCGTTGGTTTTAAGGAATCTTTTAAAAAACCTACAAAACATAATAAAATCTTTGATTTTCGTATTTTTTAGCATTTTGAATCAAATTATAAAAGGATTTAGAGCTTATGAGTATATTTAAAAGTATTTTATATATTAGATGATATTGTACTAGCACTACCTTAGCTTCTGTGTATTGTGATCAGACAGCGGCCGTGGCGCGGACGTCGACCTTGCGGGGAAACCGTGTCAGGGAAATGCTTTCCTCCTGTTTATGAAGCATTGGGGCTACACGGAACTCTATTAGAGCGAAATTATAATTTTTTATAGCTACACGTTCTCTATTTTTTTATAAGATCGAGGGAATCTTGGGTTAACACTATCTGTTTCCATTTTCCTTTGCTATATATAAACATTATGTCCTATATTACCATATTTTTCTGAAATATAAGTGTTTATACATGAACCTACACTCATCGTATACACAAATTTTCGTCAGTCAGCCACAAAGATGACCAAATCAGCAGAATGACACAGTCGCGGGATGCACGTATCGCGTCAGTAGACGTCCGGCCTCTTTATAAGGTAACTCCAAATAGAGCATACTGCGGTACGGGAGCATTTCATGTGTGTACAGAATACTAAGTACGCGAATCGATATCAAAGAAATCTTCGCAAAGTTTTGGGGCTGTTTTAAAATATTAGCAGTTATTTTCTCTCCCACTCTCTTTTCTATTTTCTTTAAGTTTTAATATAAATCCTCCTCCAACTTCCTCTATGTTCAATAGTAAATGACGATAGCTCTACATCAGAATAATATAGAGTTATGAGCAACTGTATTGTATAAAACAATTTTATTTCTTGAAGTCCTTTAGACCGTTGTGGCGCAGAGGCGTAAGCGTCTGCCTGTAGGCGGGACGGTTTGAAGGTTCGATTGCCATTCGGGGAAGATGGATTTTTCTATTCCCATTTTCTTCGCTCTGGAAACTAGGCAAAGCGCGGCGTTGACTTCCGCCACTCAACACGCAATGCCTCGAACAAGGCGGAAAGCGGGGACGGAGAAAGCAGGGACTAAGCAACGGAGGTGCTGACACTAGATTCCCATATGAACCTAGTTCCTGCAGTTCCCTTTGCCTATCCTGCAGTATGCGGGCTAAAGCGTGAAGCTTAAAAAAGTCATTTTGCTTTGTACTTCTCATCTAATGTACATAATAGTGTTTAGTACCGAAAGTTTTATTGTATACAAAGCACTATTTAATATATTTAATATAAAGATATTAAATAGTGCTTTGTATACAATAAAAATTGAAACATATATATACATATATAATATATACACATATATTTTATAATGCCTATTTTTAATATTCATATAACAAATACAATAATATATCTCAGCACACTTTATACGAGAATAATTTACGATAAGATCTAAGCTATTGTCGTAAACTGTCGTTTAATGTTGAATACTTTATGTTCACGCTTTATTTTTGTGTATATATTATTTTTTTAGCTTCACGTTTTATCCTGCATATGGCAAGGTAGGCAGAGGGAACCGCAGGAATCATATGAACGTAGTGTTAAACACTCCCTGCTTTCCGCCTCTTTCGAGGCATTGCGTGTTGAGTGGCATTATTCAACTATATAGAAGTAAATTATCTGCACATAATATAACGTTAGTGTTAAGGAAATATAATAAAATAATTCTTTGTGTATGGATTTGAACCCTAACCGTCCCGTTAACAGACAGACACTGTCACACTGCGCCACGGAGGCGTAGACGAATGAAAATTAAATATCGATTATGTGATATTAATGGGTGTACTATAAAA
Source organism: Dione vanillae (assembly GCA_037178615.1). Lineage (NCBI taxonomy): Eukaryota > Metazoa > Arthropoda > Insecta > Lepidoptera > Nymphalidae > Dione > Dione vanillae. The sequence continues at coordinate 209,476 of JAZFAU010000110.1, forward strand.
TAAATCTACATATTAAATAATACGAAATTAAATATTATTAGTTTTAAAAATACAATTATATTAAACTATGGACATTTATAGAAGAAAATAATGCGATTTTAAAAATGAGAATTTTAAAAAGGCTTAGTGCCGGTGATCGTAGGTTCACATATATATTATGCTTGTTAATATATATATATATATATATATATATATATATATATATATATATATATATATATATATATATATATATATATATATATATATATATATATATATATATATATATATATATATATATATATATATATATATATATATATATATATATATATATATATATATATATATATATATATATATATATATATATATATATATATATATATATATATATATATATATATATATATATATATATATATATATATATATATATATATATATATATATATATATATATATATATATATATATATATATATATATATATATATATATATATATATATATATATATATATATATATATATATATATAATTCGCACGAGGACGAGGAGGAGGACCGTCGTGGCGCAGAGGCGCAACGTCTGCCTGTAACGCGACGGTTACTGGGTTCGATCCCCAGTCGGAGAAGATGGATTTTTCTATTTCCATTTTCTTCGCTCTGGCATCTAAGGCAAAGCGCGGCGTTGAGTTCCGCCACTCAACACGCAATGCCTCGAAAACGGCGGAAAGTGGGGACGGAGTAAGCAGGGACTAAGCAACGGAGTGTCTTAACACTAGGTTCTTGTGGTTATATATATATATATATATATATATATATATATATATATATATATATATATATATATATATATATATATATATATATATATATATATATATATATATATATATATATATATATATATATATATATATATATATATATATATATATATATATATATATATATATATATATATATATATATATATATATATATATATATATATATATATATATATATATATATATATATATATATATATTAACACAGTATAGTAAAGTCGCTTTTTGTATATAAATAGCTAATTAAGTCAAATTGCTAAATATTAAGTTTCAATGCTAACATAAAATACTACAGAACTATAAATAATTTAGTAAAATATTTAGATTATCTATATTTTTAACATATTAAAGTAGAAAAAAGGTTAGTAAAGTAGTAATATAGTAACATTTAATTTACAATTTCCACAGTAATTTTATCTTTAAAGAGGCTTAAATAAATTAATTTCTTGAACAAATAACGAAGTTAAGTAATTAAAGTCGCACTCGCACTCGCACTGTATGTATTTATTTACATTGAACCAGTAATGAAGCCCCTGTTGCACAGTGGCAGTGTCTCTCTATGATCGAGGGTTGTAGATTCAAGCCGTATTTTTAAATTACTGGCTTAGAAGTCCACAAACTCTTGTTATATACGATTAAAAGTACATAGTATAAATACTAAAAGATTAATTAAAGTCTCTGAGAGCGAATTTAAATGTATTTTTATTTAGTAACCCTATTTATGTCACCAAGCTCGTACTCTAGTTAATGAATTCTGGCAGACACCATCTAACGATTTATTGAAAGATTAAAATAAAACGCTTGCATTATTTATATTGCCATATAAGTCAAGTCCGTAGCAGCGTACTTTAGATATGTTTCGTCGAAAAAACATAGGAATGCTGTTAAAGTTGGAGCATGTATGAAATCAATTATATATTAGACATACCTTCTGAATGTAACAAACTCTATAGTTTATTAGTAATATTTTTTCCCTTCACGCTTTATCATGCACATGGTAGGGTAGGCAGAGAGAACTGCAGGAACCATATGAATCTAATTGTTAAGACACTCCGTGCCTCCGCCCCCGCTTTCCGTATTTTTCGAGGCATTGTTTGTTTAGGTGGCGGAACTTAACGCTGCGCTTGGCTTAGTTTCCAGAGCGAAAAAAGTGGGAATCAAACCCACAAACCGTCGAGTCGTTTATAACAAATTTTTGATTACTTGAAATTAAAATTCATTTTACATGAGGATATATCCTAATTTATAAGTAGTTATGTCTTATTTCTTTCAAAATAGCTTCACGTATACACTTATGTGTCTTACACTTTGTTCTTTACGTACTCGTTTCTATGCATACTCTTAGAATATCGAAATTCAACGGTTCGATTTATCTTGCTAATTAAACGCTTTATATGATACGATACGATACGAGTATGACCATTGCTAGTAGTAAAATTCATTTCCCCCAAGTTAGAATTGAACCCGCAATCTTTTAATCGTTTCTAGTCAGACGTTCTGCGTCTCAAAGTTTTTGCAATTCATTTGGTTGTATGTTCAAATTCCGATGGGGTTATATTTGTCTTAGGTTTTACTAGAAATCGTTTTTTACAGTAATCACTTAGATTTTACTTAACTTACTTCAAATGCAAAGCTTGATTCGACTATCCAACATATTTATACGAGTACATAAGTTTATGTATACATAATATACATATATATACTTATAAAACACTACTATACTATGTACATTTACAAAAATATAATTAAATTGGCAAATCATTAATTGATGGTTGAAATAATATGATTTTTCGTAACGCCAACGCCAGCGGCAAGTCCTTAGTATTGCGGTCACGTCGCGCCGCGTAAGTAATCACTGGTATATCTAGCTACCGGGGTTACTGCCGTTGCAGGCGTACAATGTATAGGTACTTAGTGTATACCTCCAGTATTTGAGAAACAGTATTGAGAGGCCTTCGAGGAGGAATGGGGAGTTAAAAATAATAATGCTAAGAGTCTACCGCGTCAAATTTGGATTTTAAGCTTTTCTTTTTTTTAGCTTCACGCTTTATCCTGCCTATAGCAGGGTAGGCAGAGGAACCCGCAGGAACCGTTGGAATCTAGTTTTAAGACATTCTCTTCCCTGCTTCCTGCCGTTTTGGCCATAAAGTGTTGAGTGGCGGAACTCAACGCCGTGTTTTTGTCTAGTTACCAGAATGAAAACGATGGAAATAAAAATCATAATTTCCCGAGTGGGAATCGGACCTTAAAACTGCGCCACGACGGTTTTATTTGATATGGTAGGAACTTTGTAATAGATAACCAGTTATTTAGTAAATAAATATTTTCTTAATACACTGTAGCATTGACGATAAAATGACTATTAATGATTCTGCACTCCTTATAAGCGTAGTAGGATGAGAGGACAAGTACAATTCACCTAGTGTCAAGACACTCCGTTTTTTCTAAATTCTACACACTGCGTGTTGAATGGTGAAATTTATTTGATAAAATAAAAACGTTTTTTTATACATAAATTATTCAAAAAAGTATAAGGAGCGTCCTTCACAATTATCGATAGTTAAAATTGATGATTTCTAAACATTTCTCATTTAATTATTTTCATAATAAAGTAACGACACAAAAAAAGACTAATATTAATGAAAAAGCTGAGGCAGCATCGAATCGACATTTATATACGTTTTGCCTATAATAGAGGACCGTCATGGCGCAGAGGCGTAAGCGTCTGCCTGCAAATACGACGGTTTGCGAGTTCGATTCCCACTCGCGGAAGATGGATTTTTCTACCTCCATTTTCTTCGCTTTGGAAACTAGGCAAAGCGCGACGTTGATTTCAGCCACTCAATACGCAATGCCTTGAAAAAGGCGGAAAGCGGGGACGGAGAAAGCATGGACTAAGCAACGGAGTGTCTTAACACTAGGTTCATATGGTTCCTGCAGTTCACTCTACCTACCCTGCATTATGCGGGATAAAGCGTGAAGCTAAAGTAAAGTAAAGTTAAAGCCTATAATATAGTTACGAGATGTTCCTTCCATGCATGTTGTTTTTGTAATTGATTTCCTAATAGAGCATATACATTATAATTTTGTTGGTTGTCATATTAAGTATTTAAGTTATAATTTTCTTTCTCTACTTACTGTAACTTGGTTCCATATTAGCTTTGAATAATTTAGTTTAACTTCAGTTTTTTTAAAAGCTATCAAAAATTGTCACAAATTTGAGTGTACATCTAAATGTTTCTACTTTCAACATTAACTCTGAAATTAAATGCAGTTCAAGAACACAAAATGCCTTTAGAAAGACAATGCTTCACCAATTGGCAGGCGGGACGTGGTCCCGTGGTGAAAATGTCCTACGGTCGGTGAAAACAAACATACATACATACACACATACACATAAACTATGTATGTACGTGTATACGAGTCGTATAGAAAGTGTCGTGACATCCATTTACAAGTTACTGCACGATTATCTTGTACGTACCTGTCAAGTATAGATACATGCTCTACCTAGTTACACTAAACTTGGAATTTGACAGTAAAATTAGGACAATTGGATGTAAAAATCATTTTTAATTTAATATTACGATTAATTTTACTAAAATATAAATATATATACAGCTTGTTCATTGCACTGAATACATAATATACAACATAGATTATAACATATATTATAGTAGTTCAAATATGTATATCTTTTTTATAGAAAAAAGTATGAAACATATAATCATTAATTCTTCTCTATATTATACTATTACTATATTATATAAAGATAATTAAACATATATATGTATCTATGTGCTTCTACTAAGAGTATGGAGATATATCCATACTCTATATGGAAGATTTTAGGTAGACTCGTAATTAAATGAAATAACAAAGTAAATTATGAAGACTAATATATATAGTAAGCGAACTGAAAGTGTAAAGTGGCAGTAAAGTGTATTGCGTACCTGACGTCGAGTCGCGTCCGTCAGCCGCTATATATTTCCATTGTAAGACGTGGCCGATGTCGCCGAATACCTAATTGTACGATTTCTAGATTGGAGAAAATTACTATCTAAGTATATACATAAGACAATACTGTTGCTGTGCTTTATTTACAATTAAATTTTAATGTACTGTCATATATAATTATAAAAATATTAACATATATATCATATATAGTAGGTACTATGATATCGATCACATATGTGTTTCTGAAGTCAAAAGCTGATCCACTGCAACATAGTGGCGTCTATAGGCTTTTATTATACCTTTATATGCTAGCTTTTAACATAATATATTATATTTCTAAATAGTATAAGCTTACAAGCCAAGTTACGGATATTAATAACGCGGTCTTTGTCATGTCGTCTTAACAAGTTTCTTTATAAAATGACAAATAGGTAACGCACAGGCTACGTGCTACAAATGGTAAGGACAATTCCATTCATTACTCAGATACTTACTCTCAAGTATTACAAATCAGGTAAATATCTTAAAGGGCCAGAACTGCGAGACACGTCAAAATACCTCGTGGCAAGTAAACAAAAGGTCGATAAAAAGAGGGCAATACGAGGCAAGGACCAAAAAGCGCGAGTGGATGCCATAATTCAAAACTTAGGTATATAGAGGGTATATGTGAGATAAACGCTTCGGTGTTTTTACTGACGCTTGTCAACCGTCAAGCTCGTGGCTCATGATGGGCGATGCTTGCGATGGACGGGTGCCACAGCCTCCTCTCAAATCAGATTCATACTATATACTAAGGGAGTCTAGGAAAAATATATTTTATGAAGACCTAATAGGGTTGTGTATCGACGGCGAAGACGTCAAGTTATCGCGTTCTGTCGCGGTACATCACTGCGACTTGTGTTTTTTTGCCCCCGGCGACCTGGCGGGCGCAACGGAACTGACTCGCCTATTGTATGTTAATATTCGACCGGATTTGTTCGGGCTCAATTATATTATGAAGCTTAACCAAAGTCAAAAGTCACCCGAGTGTCTTGAGGAGGCGCGTGTTGCGCCCGCGCACCACTCCGCGAGGTGAATGGAAATATTTGTACTTTTTATATATATACATGCATGCATTTACTTATATGTTTAAAAGAGAGTTATAAGTCTAGAGAAACTATGTAATGTTATCTTGAAAATATGTATTTCAAATAGAATTTATACTCCATGTCCAAAATATGTTTTATATTATGGCAGAAACATATCTTTAAAAATGTATAACGAACGGGACTCGAATCTGCACCTCTAATCGGTTTCTAAGAGTTATGAAATAAATTATGAAGATATTAAAGTCGTCACCAATTTCTTTTCAGTTTTTAATTCTCTTAAATAACGATATCCAAAAAGAAGTACATAGTATTCAGTTTACTCAATTACAAATACGTGTAACGATTTTGCGACACATCTACATACATTCATAAAGCGTTACAAGTTATTTTCATAACGGCTATAATCACTTAAAGTTTTTTGCTACGATGATGTAACCGATATTAGCCTTCTCAAACCGATACGATGCCTATTTATCTCTGTCGCGGATAATCTGTGTAACGTGTAATTATATGTACTTAGTGTGAAATAGCAAAAATGGCGTTTTGCTAGTACTAGTGCTAATAATGAAAAATTACTTAATATTTTAAATTGCCGCATTATAATAGTCGGTATAACTTAATTTTTGTAAATGTATGAGTTGCGGGTTCGAATCTCATCCTGGGGGCTATATGTGTATATGTTTTCCATTTACTTAGTTAACAATGTAGTTCCGTGGTTTCTTGGTGACCCACAGTGAGTTGTGAGTCATCAAGGCCCACGTCTTATGAAGGTTATGTGTTCAACTCTACTCAGCGTTATAGTTAAAAACAATATGCGTTGACTTTCACTCATCACGCAATATTTCAAATTTGAATGCAAGATAGAAGTTTTTTTTAGTAAGATTAGGGACACTTTTTTAAAGATAAATTTTATATTCAATAAATCAAAAAAAAAAATATTTTATTAGTACCTAATTTAATTTGAGACGCGGCGTGGCGTTACCGTCGTGGCGCGCAGGTGCAGCGTTTGCCTGTAAACGCGATGGCTTGTGGGTTCGATTTCCAAAATTGCTCTGGCAACTAGGCAAAGCGTGGTGTTGAGTTTCGTCACTCAACACGTAATGTCTCGAAAAAGGTGGAAAGCGGAGGTCGGAGTGTCTTAACCCTAGGTTCTCAGAATCCTGCGAGTCACTCTCTCTACCTCGCTATTACATACATGTATGGACAGAAAAAAAAAAATATATAAAATCATATAATAATATATAAACATACTATATATATCAAGTTACTATATACTCCATAACTTAGATCATATCCTTGACATAGAAGTATTTAGTATATTTTATCATTGTTTTAAATATCTAATATATACCGCCTAGTTATTCAAATGACCGACAATTGGCGCTGCTTGTTGTTTTTGTTTCATAATATCGTTAAAAATAGTTTTTATTATAAATACTTAACACTTTTAAGCCTAACACCTTTAATATTTTAACATATTATTAGTGATATATAAAGCTTTATTTTTGTATTAATCATGTGTCATTGTCATGTCATTTTAAGCCTATTATGTACAAGATATTGCATATTCGAACCTAGAACTTTAAAACTCTATACACCCATCTAAACCAAATAACTCTATATATTTATCATTCAGACAAATTAAATTTATCGAATACATCTAAGATCTAAGCATTACTCGTGGTTACGCAACGCTGGTTCACACGTCGAGAGGTGTAAAGCACAGGCTAATGTCATATGTAAAAATATCTTTACCGTTAAGTGAATAAATAAGTTAGATAGTCGATAGAACGTCCATGCGATAGCGTTAGCTAGCCGAATGTAGTGACCCCAGAAATTTTGTATAAATCGGGACAAAGCACTTCAAAGGTGACCGCGGCCATAAGTTTCGATTTTTATCGCCCAGCAAGTAAAAAGGTGGATCGTGATTGAAAAACTAAACGCTCCAAAAACCGTCTCCTGGCCTCATTTTTATGAACTATCCTCATTATGAACCGGTAGGTTTTATTGAAAACTCTCTATAACATATCCAACGATTTGACACGGATTAGTCTTACTTATTTAGCTACTGTTATCGTTGATCCTAATATATTGGTCGTTAGACGCACAGTGCGCGCGCCCGCCTCCGCCCCCGCCCCCGCCTCCGCCCGCCCCGCGCCCTCTGGTCTTTATTAAGCGATACAAATGTACGTATTTAAATGTGATTTGCGTAAATACGTCACTTATATTCGAATAATGAGACAGCGATCGGATCTCGATAGATATACTCGAGACGTCGACCACACGCACCTCGACGAATAAGCGTCATTTTAGGTTGTAAATATTATTTCTTTATCTATACTGAATGCAGTGTAATATTATATAAATAAAAAAGTCTTAAAATTCTAAAATAAACTAAATTTAAACACGAAATATAAAGAAAGCCGACAATCTATTATAATAACGTAAAAGCTAATGATTTGTAAACACAAATGAGAAATTATATTATAGTCTCAGATGATAATCTAATCAACCGCGATATTTCTTGAGGGCAGTCCGAGAACTTCGAGCAATCAATTAATGTGTAAAACTAAGGATATGAGAGCGGCGCGGCGACGTCACGCAGAGAGCCGACCGATTTACAACGAAGACATAGTAGTTCCTGAACAGCCCAGATTGTGTTTGAACACGATACTCCTTACAAAGTGGTTTCCGATCTGGACTATACATATGATAGTGTAAATTATGGCTTATTAAAGTTATTCGTTAGCTTACATCCTAATACAATGCAATGTGCATTTTTTTTACCATCGGAGCTAATATTTAACAATCGATGGATATTTTTAGTTCGAAATTTAGTTATTTTTCGTTCACGTGGTGACAACAAACAATAAAGTTGATTGTTCATTACAAATAAGTATATTGTGTTGATTTCGATTCAGCACCTTGAAAAAAATAATTAAACAATAGGTGCCCTTAGCAGTGACCCGCACTTATTATGTATACAATTTAAATGAGTACGTTTCACACGACGTCCAGCGAGAACTTACCCGCCGGCCCGCGGCATACCTAACGGTCTACTCCCATAGATCGCAGTCACCGCGTTACGTCTACAAGCTTCGATTAGGCCTATAAATTTCACATCGACGTGACACTCGATAGTGACACTCGACACCGAGTGACCGGTGGTCAAGCGGTCCACCTGCTCGGGACCCTCTCGTTCTTACACAAGTTCGATTCCTTTAGAGAAAGAGGGGGAAAGGAACGAAAACTCTTTATAATAGATAAGTTAGGGTTGTAATCCGATAGTTTATGCAAGTTATGGGCTCGGTTTGATCGCTCAATTACGGATGTTTTGTCGCCGTGAGGAAGTCGTAAATATATCGGACGCACGCACCGACCGGCGTTAGGTAATTTATTTGCGTGTACGCACTGATCAATGGTACAGCTAATAAATGATTTGGATATCATCGTTTCCGGCTCGCTGCTCTAAGCCCAGAATTACATATACGTCTGTTGACGTTCGTTCGCTGCACTCGGCCTTAAGGAGATTCATTTTCAGCGTCTCAGGTGTCAGATTTCTCGTGTTTAATGATAATGTCACAGCTATTTAAAATGGTAATGCGCTTTGAGAGAAATATCTTTATTTAAAGACTCGCTTTACTCGCTCTGGCTACTTGCTGAGGCTCAAACGTTGCTTAGGAAAATATTCTTTTCATAATATATGCTATGGAAGATTTTGGATTTTGTTCATAACTTAAGGACCGTAATAAACTGATAATTCGGTAACTTTTACCTATCAAAAACTAAAGTTCTTATAACTATTTAACCTCGCATCAGCTAGCTCTTTCAAACGAACAAAAGCTACAAAGAAACAATAGTAATATAGGTGAGTTAGGTAGCACGTTGGTGATGACTGTTCCGGGAAGCGGCGGCGACCCGCTGCAGTGTGGACTCTACGTACATATAAAACAAGACAAGACTAATTAGACATGCTTTGTCTACGCTCTACTTGTTGACTTCTTTATAGATTATGTCTTGTAGAGATGCCTAACTTGAGCTTTTGTGGAAAGTAGCTTTTAGCTTAAAGCTTGTGTGTCGATGGGATAGTTCAGGCCAATTTAAAAAAAATATCGAACTTAAAATATAATTCGAATTTTCCTTCTTAATTGTCACTGTACTGTGTATTAACAAGTGTAATTTAGACCATAAGCAATAATTTTTTAAATTAATTAATTGGATCAACGATGATGACATTTTGACGCAACTTTTTTACACTAACCACAAAAACCCACTCATAAAATACTCTGTTTTTCCCTTTATATACGATATACGTATAGAAAACAACATATAAAAAACATAGATATCAATAAATTTCATAGTTACAAGTCTCCATTTCCAATCAGTTCTTGCACCGAGTAAGTCAGTAGGCGCATAATCTATGTCCTTCGGTGTGTCAAAAGCCTAGGTGTTTGCGGTGAGACGTACACTGTTTGATATATCGGGCGCTACATAAAAGATACTTTACTAACCAATTGTGAATGAATACGTCTGCTTGTTTAGAATACTCGTTATTGACCTCGAAAATAACACTGTAGCTTCTTTATGTTATGATGTATCAATATTTGGATACGCCTAAAGTTTTGGATTTGCTTTTCTTGTATACGTTAACTCGGAGACCATCCGTGTTATAGTAGTTTGAAAAATTGTAGCCTTAAACTGTATTTGGTATGCAATTTTTATGTAACGAGAAGATTTTTAAATATTTTTTTTTTACATTTTAAAACAGTATAAGCAGGAACAGAAGTATTTTATAGATAATATCTCAAAAAATCTTTTATTCAACGTGGTTTTGGTAATAAAAAAGACATAGTTTCACGCTTTATCCCGCACATAGCAGGGTAGGCAGAGGGAACTGCGGGGACCGTGGGAACCTAGTGTTAAGACACTTCGTTGCTTACTCGCTGCTTTCTCCGTCCCCACTTTCCGCATTTTTCGAAGCATGCGTGTTGAGTGGCGGAACTCAACGCCGCGCTTTGCCTAGTTGCCAGAGCGAAGAAAATGGAAATAGAAAAATACATCTTTCTCGAGTGGGAATCGAACCCAGAAACCGTTGCGTTTACAGGCAGACGCTTACGCCTCTGCGCCACGACGGTCCAACAACAACGGTCCAAACAATATTAATCTCAACAAATCAGACTACAAAATAATCGAAAAGTTGAAGCCTTAAAATATATTTTGTGTGTAATTTTTAATATATTATAAGGATGATAGGTAACTAAATTTTATAATTTCAGTATTTGAATAGTACTGGCAAGACTTAAAATGTTTTTTTTTTTGATAATATTAAAAAAAGTAGTAGTTTGATAAAGTAAAAACTAGTTATGGTAATAAAGAATTGATAACTATTAGCAAAAGTACAGAAAATTATTTCTAATTGGGTTGACAATGTATCTCTTATAGATTAAATTTATTCCTCACTGACTTGTTACAGAGCCAGTACTATAACAGATTCACACCTTGAGAAGTATCCTCCATATCAAGAACCCCTTGACATAGATTTAGGCAGATTTTATCATAAAAGTAGAGAAAGATTTGAAAATAATTTTACTAATAAAATGTAATACCGACGGAGGATCGTCGTGGCGCAGAGGGGTTGCGTCTGCCTGTAAACGCGACGTTTTGTGGGTTCTATTCCCACTGTGAGAAGATGGATTTACTATTTCCGTTTTCTTCGTTCAGGAAGCTAGGCAAAGTGCGGCTTTGAATTCCGCCACTTAGCACGCAATGCCTCGAAAAACGGCGGAAAGCGGGGACGGAGAAAGCAGGGACTAAAGCAACGGAGTGTCTTAACACTAGGTTCGTATGGTTCCTGCAGTTCCCTCTGCCTACCCTGCCATGTGCGGGATAAAGCGTGAAGCTAAAAAAAATGTAGTACAGAAGTTAATATAGCGTAGATGACGTAAGATGTGCGGAGTTGGGTTCCACTGCTGAGTTCATATTTTGAACTCGACAAATGAAAAAACTGAAGAAACCTTTTACTTACAAATAACTTGAACGAATGATTGAATTACTACACTTATTAATGTATATAATTATATTCTAAAAGCATATAATTTGAATCTTTACAGAGGTTATACGAGTAACGTGGTGTAGGGCGACAAAGAAAACGAACGTTGTTAAAGTGTTAAATTAAGGCGACAAGATTAGCTGAGGACTTCTTTTTGCCTTTATTGTCGAGGTAAGAATTCATCTTTATGATTTTCAATCATAATATATGTATATTTGTATAGTTCAAAAAATAATAAACTCGTAAATTATATGTATTTACTTATAATATTATAAGAAATATGTATATATAATATGCATGTGAAATCAATTGTAACCTTTTTTTCTTTGAAATCAAATCTTTAACTTTTGACGAGAAATATTACTAGTGTTATTTTTATATATTATAAAAGAGTGGTATAAAGATCTCTTAACTATAAACTACCTCTATCATTGATATTGACATTAATTATGATTTAGTATAAACGACATTTAACAGCAAATTTTACTTTTGCAATTTGAAATCCATTGTAATATTTAAAAACTTATAAGAAACATATTATATAATAAAAGTTCAGAATTCATTAAAAAACAGATCTTTTTGAACATTATAAATACTTGCTGTGTATATTGGGACGCAGATATTTCATACTTAGTTTCCTCATCTATAAAAGATATAAAATGTCCACGAGACAAGATAAAACTATACATGTATTTAGTTAATACTAAAATCTCATACTTAAATATGACCTCGTATTTGGATTGGTATCGTTGTGACATTGGACATAACAGTTAATCAATATCAGCTAACACTTTTAAGGCCATGACTAAACTCTTACACGTAATTACTTGAAAATATTTAAAAAAAAATTAAAAATTACACCCAAGCTAAGTAGTGAGTAGTGTTTAAACAAAATAACACAAAAGTACGAAATAAAGTGGCATTGACAAGTCTCGACGGTCCTCAAGAAGTCAACAAGTAGTTCTTTCTTTACACACTCTGCTGGCGTCTCGCAAACACTCGGCGACTGAGCCAAATGGATCTACATACATATAGGATAAAACATTAGTAACCGCAGTATTGCAAATAAATCTAAAACTCTACTCAGCAAATTTACATATTGTTAAAAAGTGAAACGACTTAGTAAACTATAAAGTGCTGTAAGTATTGTCTTGGCGCATACGACTGCTATTTCTGTTCAATGTTACAAAGTATGCATACTAGGATAGTGGACGTGTCTTTCTATTTGAAATAATTTATGGGGAAGATTTACTTTATATATTCTCTATTCTCCGCTTATCGATAACATTATTAGCCACAACACATACATACATACAGAAACACATACACGTTAAGTTTTTCCACCTACTCAACAAAATGCATGATACACCGTAAATTTGAAAGAAAATATTATAAACTATAATAACAATTTAAATGTCCCTAAGTAAATAATTGACAGAAGTCGTGAACATGATGTAAGGTGATAGATATTAAGTTGACGGAGTAGACTCGGGGCATGCGCGTGCGCAGTGTTCGGCCTTGGCCACTCCCGCCTTTTATATATTTGCATTAGACTCAGTGTGTGTACACGATGGTCAGGGGTTCAAATTTCGCTGGAAGTAATAACGTATGTTAAAATAATTTTGAGTCTCGTAATACAAGTCCATAACAATATGTCTTAGAATTAGATTCTCCTAGTAAAGGGCACAGAAAAATAAATATCCTCATCCGTCGTATATATCAGTTCATTGGTACATTGAACTATTAGAAACTTTTTCTTCTAACATCCTACTCGATGCAATGATGCGTCAAGCATTACTCAAACAGTTTTATCGTTTCCGCGGCACTCGCACTTAGGTTGAGGCAAGATTTTTTCCGCAATATCATACAGTGGGTGCGTGTAGAGTGTAGAGATAAGCAAATAAGTAAATATTTAACACACACACACACACACACACACACACACACACACACACACACACACACATACGTACGTACATGTGTAACCCGGTCCTTAATAACAAGTAATGAGCATTTATACGGATTTTTAAGAAATATATATTTTATATTTTATTTATTATATACTTAATAGTGTTAATGGAAAAATCCTCTTACTTTTCTTAAAATAGCCTAACATAGTATACGTAACCTCAGAAATTATATATAACCTCTGCAGTCAGATTATTCTAAACAAATAGGCTCGGTTCTCATAAGAATCGACTTCTAATATACTTATTAATAACAATACAATTATCAATATCTTTCCATCTTTTATATGCTAATAATACATAAATACCAGTTCCTCATGGCCTCAGCAGTTTAGTTGGTACCATTTGTGTGACATAATGTATGTGCGACAAATTATCAATTTTGATAGCGAACAGGTTAAGCCGGATTCATATTTGTCTAATGTAATTGAATGCTTATCGAGGAGATCCTCGTCGTAAATTACTTTTGATTTTCTGAGAAGTATTTCGTCACACATATCGTCACATAGTCACGTGGCCGTCCGTCCGTCCGTCCAGGAACTCATCTGCGAGACAACATTTAAATTAGTCTTGACATAAAAGCCAAGGTCAAAGTGTTGTGTTTTAAAGGAATTAAATAAAATTAAGAATTTTATGTAAAACATTTTAAATGGATTATTCACGTATGTTATCATTCTTTTTTTTCTGTGACACCCATTGACTCTTTGCAGTAGTCCGTGGTTACGGGTAGACTGAAGTGGCATTCGTCTGTCATTTGATATAATTATTATATCAAACTACCGCCAACGGTTCCTGAGTTGCCTCTCTTCCATGTACTGCCCTGGATTCCTGCAGAATGAGCTGACTGTATCCTGCCCTCTGGTGTGGTGTGTTTGGGTTTTAAAATTTTTATAAGTGGGTCCCAAGTGGTAGAAAGCTTCCATCTGTCTTCTCTATTGAAATTAGGATGTTTTTGTATTTCAATAGCCTCGCGGATTATTCTAGGAATATATTTATTTTCCTTAGCGAGTATATGACGTTTATCAAACCTGATGAAATGGTAGGGTTTATTCATTAGTGCTTACACACAGCTGACTTCAATACATGTCCATATACATAGAGAACTTTGAGAAGATATCTCTAAGCACTCTACCTTGTCTACGTAGGGTATATAAGCGGTACGTAGATGATACTTTTACCTATTAACTATTTCTACCTTTGAATACTATTTATATATTGAAGAATGAATGTGAAAGTGAATTTTCCTAATTTTTTCGTTGCTTTCTTTCACTTTGTCACTAATCATTTATCTTTTGTTATATGGATTGTCAACAATAACATATAACATTATATTGTATACACTGCTTTGTTTATTAACATATACGATGCACTGTCATACATATAATACTATTATAATTAACTTATATAAATAAGTCGGTATAATTATTATTAAATACATTGCCTATAAAGCTGTTTTGTGTAATCATTTATGTAAAGCTTTCATAAATATAGATTTAATACTTTAAAGATATTAGCGTATATATGTAAGTTATTAGAATGCCGTGATACCGCGACTTGTAGTATGACAATATTTAATGCAAATATGAAGCCCACTGCGTTTAGTTATTATTATTATTATTTGCCAAAACCAGTACGTAGATTGCATACGTTGACTCAGTGACAGAGATACCAGGTTCGACTTATTTGCAAAGGTGAATATATATATATATATATATATATATATATATATATATATATATATATATATATATATATATATATATATATATATATATATATATATATATATATATATATATATATATATATATATATATATATATATATATATATATATATATATATATATATATATATATATTTTTAGTTTTACCAAGTACATTAATGAAGTAAGCAGCTTCTGTTGAGATGCTTCCTTTGTCTGGTTGCATAAATTTTATTTTGTTGAACAGAATGTAACGCTTTTTAAATGTATGAAAAATAATAAACGGTTTCTTTTTGATTTATCTATACCTCGTAGATTTCTTAAGAGTGTTGATTAAATAAATAAATAAATTCTCATTTCATCCCGCTTATAGTAGGGCAGGCAGAGGAACCACAGGAATCGTGGAAACTTAGTGTTAAGACACTCTGTTTCCCACTTATACGACTAATTCATTCATTCAAATTTATAGAAACAAGTAAAACAAAACATAACATATGCCAACATTCTTTAATATTTTGGCCAGCAAAAGAAAAGCAAAAGTTTCGTGAGCAAATACAAGTAAAATGTAATTTCACAGCACACCAGGCCCGGCTGTTGACAAACACTGGTCGGGCAGGTACCGGCACCGGCACCTGCCCGCGTGGGAGTGTCTTGATCTACTTGCAGTTCTTTCACGTGTTTATTACACGGACATACTGACTACCTACTCTTGCTTTGCTTAGATATCAATAAGCTGTATTTTTTTCAATAAATTCTTATAAAAAATTAAATTAGCTTAGAAGTTACACATATTTTTCATATAGATACGGTAGGGTGGTAATCGAAATCAGAAACCGTCGCGTTTACAAAAAGACGCTACGCCTCTGTGTCACGACGGTTCTCTTCATAAGCTGTATTTTTTCAATAAATTGTTATAAAAAATTGATTAAGTGTAAGATCATATAAATACTTAAAACGTACTTTAAATTTCCAGAAGAGCCTTCTCTTTATTGGTTATTTCTTCTCTTATATTTTAAAAGAGTTCTTCTAAAATAAAAGCTTTAAGTGTTCTTGAAATTAATTTGACATTAATAACATAGAATAATATCAAATATCAACCTAAAATGACCTAAATAACAATTTTAAATATATATACATATAATATTATTTCATTTATAAATAAATATATAAATCAAAATACATAGTAGTGCACATGTATATCTACGTATAATAAGTCGATAGTAACAGCGCTCGTCGATATGGCTACCGTTTTAAATGCAACGTGGGTGCATAGATAGTTGAATGCAGTTACTTGTTGCTTATTATTTGATAACTTAATATAACCGCTGACGTTATCTGTTGAAATGATTACGGGTTTGATTTCCCGTTGGAGGAATAAATTAACAATATTTAAAATATTTCAGTGAGACAAAGCGTCTTCTCATTGTATATATAGATTTTTATTACTGAAAACAGTTTTTAAAGTATATTGTTCAAAATATTGTAATTTTTTCGCTCTGATGTAATACGAAGATGTCAGTCATAAAAGAAATATCTAATAATATTTAATTTCTAAGAGTTGGAAAATTCACTTATTTCTAGGGCAGTAACGTAAAAATAATTCATACTTTCGTGTGGGAATCGAACTCATGTACCTACATATGCCAGGGATGCGAGGACATTGTTGATAGATATCTTGGCCGTAGTACATTTGCCAGTGGGCGCTGTAGGCGTCGCTGTGTGATGGTTATTCATTCTAGCTCCATAACATATTTTGACTTCAGATGACAACCGACACGGCTGCATCTGTAACAGTATCTTAGTTATTCTGGTTAATGTTGAAATATATTGCAAACACATAACACACACAAAATCTATGAAATGGCTATTGTTTAATATAAAATTTGCTTGAAAGGGTAATCTTGTAATTGTTTTTGAGATGAATACAGGTTTTTGAGATGAATACAAGAAACTAGTCTAGATACAGAGATATCTTTTATTTTTACTGTTACTGTATTTTTGGCCTATTGTTTACAAAATTGTTCCAAAATTTTTGTTTTATGTAATACGAGTAAAGTCAGTTACAACTGAAAGTATATTTTTATTTGTAATTTCATTTACCTTCTAAGGTCCTGTTTTTTTTAGCTTCACGCTTTATCCCACACATTGCAGGGTAGGCAGAGGAAACTGCAGGAACCATATGAACCTAGTGTTAAGACACTCCGTTGCTTAGGTCCTGCTTTCTCCGTCCCCACGTTAAGTTACTGTTAATATATTAATAAAATTATATATAATAACTATACAAGCTATGTTATTTTGGACATGATACTTTACGTTGTCGATTGGAATACTATCTAAAATCTTTGAATGAAGAAAATGATCTCCAAATTTCTTTGTATTTCTCATTTTTCAGCGTCCGTGCAAATATTATATATATCTACATGAAATAATGTAAAGTTTAAAGTTTTTTTATATTTATGTATATATAAAAATACAATGTTTATGTTTTATAATAAAATATATAACCAGATAATTTAACGGGATCTACGCGTGTGCTGCGTTGCGGTGACGTCGACCGGGTCGTAGGCGCTAGGAACATGTTATGCAGAAGAGTGTATTAAAATTAGTAAATAAGTTACAAAGCGGGGAACGGAGTGTCTTGACACTAGGTGTCCATGGTTCCTGCTTGTCCCTCTGTCTACACTACTACAAGTGGGATTAAGCGTGAAGTTTAAAAACTGAAAGTTAAAAAGTGAAAATGAAAAAATATAGAACACAATGACTGCGATTCTCAAGCCCACAAGTGGGCATTTCCTTTTCTCCGTTCTCCACTTCGCCTAATTAAACAAGGCATTGTGTTCAACCACTTAGCACACTAAGCCTAGAATTTGGGCAGAAAATAGAGACCTTAGACTCTATATATTTGACATGATGTAAGATTTTTTATATATTTAATATTTGCTTTAATTGTAAAGATTTCTAATATATGTTGGTATATATATATATATTTATATGAACTAAGTACACATATATAGTTACAATAGAAACTATATATGTAACTATATTACTTCGTGGCCACTTTGTTGTGTATGTTATAGAAAAATGCAGCTGCATTATGTTATGAGCAATTAATCTTATAAATATGACCGATCACGTTGGTTTTTATATAAAAAAATCATAAATGAAGTAAGTAAGGCACGTGAATCATTATATACGTTTGACGTCAATGTGGCATTATCATTTACACCGCAGTGGCGCAAATAAAGCGCTTCTTTAACTACACTACAGTAGCGGGTTCAATTCATACAGATATTTTTACATACATTTTCTCTGTTAAATTCGTTATTTTTCCCTTTTTTTTGTAGCTTTAGGCTTTATTCCTCATAGCAAGGTAAGCAGAATTTCAGGAACCGTTAGAACCTAATGTTAAGGCACTGTTCTCTGCTGTATTATTAATTGCATAATTGTGTACATATAAAGAAGTGGTAAATTATTAGTACTGGTTCACGCTTGTGCAACACTATCCACGACGACGCTATAACGAAATCCACGTGTTTTTGTAAAGATTTGCTTTTTTTGATATCTCATAGTCATTTTGGATACTTTATAACAACTTAATGTCACGCCTAAAAGCGAAATATGGTGCAATGCGGGGGCAGCAGATTCAAATCTAAAATGTCACTTCTCCATGGTCATATTTCACTATATTTAACTATATCTCCAAAATCCAAGTGAACGGAGAACGGAGTGTCTGTCTCTCCGTATCATATCATATGCTATATAGCATATACTTGCCATATCAAGATAAACCAGTAATTAAGTGAGCGGTACAAACGTCACGCTGGATGCACTTTTAACATGTTTTCGGCCCATAGGCTTCTTGACCCGCCCCGACTTTCATTTCTAACTTGGACTAGAAAGAATCGTTTTTGCATAATCATTTCATATACATTTCAATTTTATCTAACAAATGCTTTTACTTAATTGTATTTAATTAGGGGTACATGTTGGTTTACGAGCTTATTATTTATGGTAATAGCCGTTTTTGACTATACACATCAGCTGATGCGTTTAGACTGCAACTCTATATTGAAAGTAAGAAATTTAGTTGTTTCTACCTTTTGCTGTCTAACAAAAGCTATACTCATAGACGTCAATTAACTCGTAACTGACAATAAAACGATGATTTGCATTGATTTAATGCCAAGTAAATGCTAATTTAAGTTTTAGATGCGTAGTAAAACTTAAATTTAAAGAGTTATTATTTGTTATCATAATTACATGATATAAAATATTTTTTTAAATATAATTCCACGAAATTGCGTGTATATGTACCATAAGTAAATTATCTTGAAATTATCTATGTATCTAAAAATTAACAGGATACTTCTTATTAATTACTTTCTAAGTAGGGTGAAAAAATGTACGCTAATGTGACAGCGGCCCGAGGCGAGGATTATGTGAGATGTTAGAAGGAACTTGTGTACGCAATTACTTTGTCACTTATTTACATATTTATTTTAATTAAGTATTATTAGTAACAGCAGGAATCTTCTGACCTAGGAGAAATAAGTGTTAAGACTCTCTGTTTTTTCACTTTTTCTTATAAATCTAGTCTCTACATAGAGAATAGTAATTTGTTAGTAGTTTATCTCTACGTCCTGCCTACTTTTCTAACAAAAGATTAAACAAAACCTGTCAACAAAAACACTATATTTGTTAATATACAACATAGTTTTTTTACAAATGTCATATTATTTATGTTTAAAATATATAAATATTTGTGGTGGTGTATTAAATAAATATAATACACACACACACACATATATACATACATTAGATTTTTTCGCCACATATCGATATGGTGCAAAGCGATTAATTTTAATAATAGTCCTAATTAGTTCCGGTCGAATAACATATTCCATTAAGCAAGTATGCTCTATCTATCTGCGAAGGGAAAAAATCATTACACCCGATTGCACAGCGACAGAAACGGTTATAATAACTATGAATGTATCGATTTTTAACTGATGGATCAATACAGAGATTCGGGGTTCAAATTTAAAATGAATCCAGTAGATGAATACCTAGGCTTTATCAAAATTAAACAAAAATTATTTTTGTATCAGATATCATATAAATTCCACTCAATATGTAATGCTTCAAAAAAGGCAGAAAGCAGAAACGGAGAAAGCAGGGAATAAGCAACGGAGTGTCTTAACACTAGGTTAATATCGTTCCTGCAGTACCCTCTGCCTACCTTGCCACGTACGGGATAAAGCGTTTAGCGTGAAGATCACATAAATTTGTATATTTTTTGAGTTTTAGTGCTGTGGTATACATGTTGGGACAGTGATACAGCGAGGTCGGTGTCCGCTCGCACCTGCGCCCGCGCATGAACTTAATACTCAAAAGTTAATTACAATTTGCAGTCACGGCCACTGCCTTGCTTAATGTCCGAACAATGTATTATTATTTAATAAAAATTTTCGGTCATTTTACGGTGAAATTAATATCTGATCTCTTTCTAAAGTCTTCGAAAGTGTGTTTGAAAGTGTGCTAGGTAGCGGTAAGCGGTCTAGTCGTGTTCCACACTGTAAGGATAATTCTTTTTACATGGGTTTGTTCTACAAAAGTTTGAATAATTTACCTAATTACCATAATATTTATCTCCGTAATTAATTGCTTTGTGCTTTCAATATAAGTGCCTAATTGTATAATTATATTTTTAAACACATTCATGGAGATTGTATGTTGCAACAATTATTTTTTTCTTTCATTTCAATATATATTACATTAGATTTCTGTCAAGTTACTTCTGTCTTCACCTTCACCTGCCTCAATCTAAGGCTTTGCAGAGTTGCGGAACTTAACGCCTTGTTCTATCTTTCCAGAATAAATAAAAATAAGATATGCAAGTAAGATATGCAAGTTAGAATCATGTAACGTACCTCTACGGTGTAAAATTTGCAAATTTATTTAAAAAAAAGCCAGTTCCTCAGTGAAAGATTGTCTATATGTATGCGCAGAGGGTCGTGACTTTGATTCCAATTTGGGGGAAATTAACTAACATTTATATTATATGATGGATGAGGATGTATATAAAGCGCGAAGAACGCAAGTGGGAAAACAAACTATCAAGGTATATAAAAAAATCTTTATAATATTATTTCAAACATATGTATAAATTAATAATGAATTAGTTACATGCCAATAATGCAGCTCTAATGAATATTTTAATAAATCTACATACACATACATACATTCGTCCATACAATGTAAGTACATTTACATGTTGGTTTTAAGTAATGAATTATTTTTTGATACACTTTTTAGTACAGCACTGTGTTCATTTGCAACTATTATATGAATAATATATAGGTACATAAATTGTATATTGCGATGACAGCTGCTTGCAAATTTGTGAATTCGAGCGTGGTTTTTTTTAATTTTCACATTTTTTTAGACATTTCGTGGAATGCAGAGAGAAAAATAATGATTTGTTCTTACTTTCTCTGTTTTCTCTCCTTTATACAATTTTAACAAAATAAATTTTAAAAATTATAAAAATTTTGACAAGCAGATTCTCGGCTTACTTACGTCTTAAAGAGATAATATACCGAAAAACCGATGACATTAGTACAGTAAATTAAACCAATATATTACCTACAAGCGAACAAATATTATTTCACACAAATAACGTTCAAACAGAGACGTGGGCGCGCACACTGCGTAAACAATGAGTTAAGCATTGAAGGAAGCACTAACAGCGTGTTTAGTTAGAGTCAATGTTAATCGTGGAATGCTTGAACTGCGTATTTAAACACACATACATACATACATATATATATGTACTTACCACACATTATAGTATAACTATGAATTGTATTGTATTGTAATATATATATATATATATATATATATATATATATATATATATATATATATATATATATATATATATATATATATATATATATATATATATATATATATATATATATATATATATATATATATATATATATATATATATATATATATATATATATATATATATATATATATATATATATATACGTCATAAATATTTTTTAGACAAATTAATATATAGTACTGAATTTGGTACCATGATAACCCAATGTCGTTTGAGACATATAATATTAAACATAATATTAAAGAAAATGTGTTTCTTTAGTGTGATTAGAGTATCTTTTCTTTCTCTATATCTCCTTTGTATATTTATCATTATTGAAAATGGAAAAAGCTGTAGAGAGCTGCAAAAAAGCTTATTTTTGTGTTAGTTTACTAGTGTGTAGTAAAATAAAATGTAGTTTTGTCTTAAAATATATTAAAACAAATATAATTTCATCATTAAAAAATCACAATCTTGATTTAAGTCGTAAATTTAATCATACAAAATACATAATATCGCATGCTAGAGACACGTGTAAAGATAAAACAAAAAAATAGAATACACAGTGACCTCAAATGTATTGACAATGAAGATTTAATTACGATAACAACACACACTGGTAGAAGAGATTACCCCACAATGATGGACCTTGAGGACTCGCAGCGGCCTTCTGTTACTTGCGACTACTGTAGAAATTATTGGACATTTGAAATAGGATGAACAAACAATCTATTATAATCTTAAAAAATAAGACAAGAAAATAGTATACTTATTTAATAATTAACTAAAATTATATATAGCAAAATAGAATCGCAAATGAATACTTAAAGGAAAAATGTTAAAATTTGAACGCATCGGAATTTGAACCTGCGCTAAATTTTATATATTTTTTATATTTTATTTAAGTATTTTGAGTATTTTTTTGTGGCTTAACACTTTAAAAATGATAAAAATGTAAATTAATATTGATGAATCCAAAAACGTCAAATTGCAAAATTTTATATTTAAAATTTACAGATTTTTATAAATATAATACAATACTTAATTTTCTCTGTTTGCTGCAACAAGACATTCCAAGATAATGAAAATAAATATACATCTACTATTGTAGTTGTACCAGTACAACGGTAAGAATCCCAGTGGTACACGCGTAAGCATATCTCGATACGATCTCACGCTGTTACACCAGGTACCTCCGTTGAAAGGTTGAAAGGAAGGCCTGAGCTACAGCTAGCCTCGAGCTAAATTAATTAGAAACATCACGCACAGAAGCAAGTGGACTCATAACATATTTCACGACAGTAGAGCCGACGGCGAGGCGACTCCGCGCTTCGAGCTGCTAAACTTGTTATATTTATAGTTGATATAACGTCGTCTAATAACTTTGATTACGAGTGTTAGTTATAGAATGATTTCATTACAGTATAAGGCTTTACCGGTGAAGTAGGAAAATGTCAGTTGTCAGTGTCAAATACATAAATTCTACGAGGTGTGTTCAAAGAGTATCGCGAATTTTGAATTTTCGCGGGTTACGTATATTCGAATTTCAATTTTTTTGTGGCGTTATGTTGGTACTCATGTCTCTCACTTATGCCGACAACCTCGGCCATTTTGAATGTTCACTTAATTGTTGACAGCTGCTTTGCTTGCACGTGTTTTGGATCGTCTTCGATTTTTACCCATTCAAAAAAATGGATCAAAGAACGTGTATCAAATTTTGTGTGAAAAACGAAATTAAGTGCGCGGATGCATTCCGAATGTTGACTGTGGCATACGGAGAAGCTACCTTGGACCGAAGCAACGTTTATCGGTGGTACAAAATGTTCTCAGAAGGCCGAGAAGATGTGAACGACGAAGAGCGTGCCGGACGCCCGAGCACTTCAACAACAGACGAAAAAATTAATGAAGTGGAGAAAATGGTATTGGCCAATCGTCGAATCACCATTAGAGAAGTTGCTGAGGACCTAGACATATCGATTGGCTCGTGCCATTCGATTTTTATCAATGATTTGGGCATGAGACGGGTCGCCGCGAAATTCGTACCAAAATTGCTCAATTGCGACTAAAAACAGCATCGCATGAACATTGCTAATGAGATGTTGGACTCTGTCCGCGACGACCCAAATTTGCTCCAGAGGGTCATAACTGGTGACGAATCGTGGGTTTATGGTTATGACGTGGAAACCAAAGCTCAATCATCTCAATGGAAGCTGCCGCACGAACCAAGACCGAAAAAAGCGCGCCAAGTTCGGTCGAATGTGAAAGTTTTGCTGACAGTTTTCTTCGATTGCAGGGGCGTGGTGCATCATGAGTTCTTGCCACAGGGTAGAACGGTCAATAAGGTTTATTACCTGCAAGTTATGCGCAATTTGCGCGAAGCAATCCGCCAGAAACGCCCGGTTTTGTGGAAGAACAAAAATTGGCTTTTGCACCACGATAACGCCCCTGCTCACACATCGTTGCTTGTGCGCGACTTTTTGGCCAAAAACAACACACTAATGATGCCGCAGCCACCGTATTCCCCAGATCTGGCCCCCTGTGACTTTTTCTTGTTCCCTAAACTGAAGAGGCCCATGAAAGGACGACGTTATGCTACACTTGACGAGATAAAGACGGCATCGAAGGAGGAGCTGAACAAGATAAAAAAAAATGATTTTTTGAAGTGCTTCGAAGATTGGAAAAACCGTTGGCACAAGTGTATAATATCTCATGGGGATTACTTTGAAGGGGACAAAATAGATATTCATGAATAAATAAATAATTTTTGAAAAAACACAAAATTCGCGATACTTTTTGAACACACCTCGTAAATGAATTTAAGAATAATGACTTGGAATGAAGTCATCTGGAAATAATATTAACACGTTTGATTAGTATTAAATCAAGCTTTTCCATATTGATAATGCCATAGTACCGATATATGTAGAGTCGTATATGCCTTACTATCTAAACATATAAAAGTTGAGAAGGCTTACGCAACCTATTCTATTGCGGTACCAAGTCTAATTAAACAGTAACAGTACAGTGGTGAAAACTTATCCACGACACTTGCCATAAATCTGGCAGTTGGTCAGAATTAATTGGGCGTCACTGCTCAGGGTCGTTAAGCTTTCAAACCATATCGAGACAGAGAACACTATCTTTTCCAACAAGTGGATTTTGGCCAACATTATCTTGAAACAGACGCGCGTGTGAGACGAGACGCGATGTACATATCTCTTGACTTTGAAAAATTAATTGGCGTGACGGCTTTAATTACAGCGTTTTAGACCAAGCACTCAACTACTGGCACTCAAACATGTCGAGATATCACCGCGTCTCTACGTAACTAATTATATTTTAAATACTTTAAATTGTAATACTTTAAACTATATATGAATGTTAAATATGTAAAACGGAACGCTTATGTTGTTTTCACTTGACGCAGCCAAGTGATTTTTGTTGTGAATCCATAACAATAAAAAGCTAGCACGTGTCATAAATTTATATATTTATTAAGCCAATTCCAAATACTAACATTCCCGTTAGTTTTATTTAGGTTCTGTTCGAAACGATGCAGACTAGTGTTTTTTTAACGATACAACGATTATAACGGATTATTGTAGCTGTTCTGAGTTTTTAAGGATATATAGACTTTTAATTGAATGTCTTTGTGATATTTTTAAAGAATTGTTTAACTTTAGGTTTTATATTAAGTACATATATGTATAAAATATGTGGTAGTAGTTAGAAAAATAAATTAAGTTATAAATAAATGACTTAAATCGATTAATACTATTATTCTATCGTTTATCGATTAATACTATAAATTTTATTGTGGCTTTGAAGAATTAAGAACAATCTTGGAATTATTCGCAATAAATGGAGTATAATATATTTATAATATAATATCTTTACAATTCCAACTAATGTTTTCTGAGATATTACTGACAGAGTAATATATGTAGAAAGGAAAGCAACATATTAAAAGGAAGTATATGTGTTATCATAGGAAACGAAACAACTTAGCTTACATTATGTTTCATTAAAATCAATCAATCATATAGGAAATCGATATAGGAAGTCAATCTGACAGTGCCATTGAGCTTTTGTCACTCACATAGCGATGTCAGAACGAATTCATATTATCGTATAGACAAGACTTTCTATGTGCACTAATTAATTTAATGTTTTTTGCTACACTTGTATTGTGTAAGCTTACAAAAGCTTTAAAGCTTTTATTTTACGTATAATTAGTTAAATTAATTTTAATTGTACATATTTAAGTACTACTACAAAGCAGTTTTCGTCTATTTTTTAAGGACAGCCAGGACTAAGCGCTTGACAGAGTCCTATCATATCAATTATTACATAATTTTTTTTTGATACGTACATTATAAATTCTTTTGCTTCATGTTATATCCTGCACATAGCAGGGTAGGCGCAGGAACTATGGGAACTTTGTGTTAAGCCACTGCGTTACCTACCATCGTCTATTTATCCTATTAAAAAATAAAGTGACAAAATGAAACAGAAAAAAAGCTCTCGATTTATAAATAAATGTATAGTCAATAAGTAATAATATAGTTTATAATAAATTATGTATAAGTATAATATTTACTGCATGAAAATGATGTACGTCGTTTAATGTTTCAAGTTTCCCGATCCATTATATAGTAGAGTCAAGTTGTGAAGTCTAATTTGCAATATATAACTTTTGTTTATATTTGCTGTCCCTAACGAATTATTAATATTGACTCGGTCGCTAAGCTATGATTGCTTGTAGGAATTTATATAGAAAAATATTGGTTTACCTAGATCACCTTTACATATATATAGAGCAGCTCAATGTGACAGCATTTTATTGTATACACAAAAGTTGTGACGTTCGATTTCCATTTAAAGAAATATTTAACATACTTTCTCTATTCTATGACAAATTGCAACGTTGAGCTCTGCAACTAATATAGGTAAATATTACCTTATTACAATATTTGTAGTTTCAGTCCTTTATATTTTTTAAGTCTACCAGTGTAATCTGTTCCAAACGTAACAAATGAATGAATAACAACATAACACCTTAAATCCTTTGAGTTGAAGTCAAATAAAAATATAAGTTGTCACTGTATCAGTAGTAAAGCGTTCAAAGAACACGTTGTGCTAGGACAACTATAGTGGCAGAACAAATCCAAGAATCGAATAAAAAAACAACATTATATTTAATATTTTATCAAAATTGAACCTATAACCATTTAAATATAGAAGAAAACATTGCGCCAAGATGGTCTTGAGCATATAAGGACACGATTTCCGGTACAACACCAAAAACTTTTATATAATACTCGTATATCGTCGTGATCTCTACACATCTCGTGCATCATTCAGTAGCGATTAAACGACGTAAATATTTAATTAGTGTAAATAATGTATTCGCATGAGGAACGACGACCGGCGCCAGAGCCTATTTAGTCATTTAATGTAAGCTTTATTTAACATATGTTTGTTTTATTAATATACCTATTTAAAATAAAAACGAACATCGTATTGATGTCATCATTTTTGAAGTTGGTTAAAAAATTGGGTGACTGCAAGAGAAGAGAGCGTCTCTCAAGTATTTTTTATTTCCATATATTGTATGTTAAATAATAATAATTAATCTCTAATTACCGTCTGTGTGTTTGAAGAACTCCAATTATATAGATTCAAATAAATATTATTGGATAATATTAATTAATTTATATTATCATTTACCTTGTATATTAAGGAAATTCCTTAAAATAACGGTCTCTATAAGTCTCAGTCTTTAAACTTCCTAAACTTTATAATTTAATTAAGCTTTAAGCTTTTAACTATAAGCAGAAAGCAACTTTACATTTTGTCTCTATAATAAAGACATTTAATTATACTTAATAAGCCATTAAATCGCCTAATTGCGATTAAAATAATTTTTATACGTCCATTAAATTACTAGCGATTTGTATATTGATACGTTTTATTTAATTATGTGTTTAGCCACCATAGTATTAAAAGTGATATTGTAATAAAATCTTACTTTATACCTTCTTAATCGAACCTAAAGGCATACGAACAAAATGAAGGTATCTTTATCAAAGTTACTTTGTTAGGTTATGACTAAATATTATTATTAAATATAATAAACTTGAACATGTAACCTAAGAGAAGCTATCATATACTTTTATGAATATTTTGACGCAGTGACACAAGATGAAGGTATTTTCAATAGGTATTCGTAGTTGTATTTTACAAATTTGGCTTGTTCGGTGACAAAGAGTGCGAATGTAAACAAATAAAAAGTAGAGAGCATAGGTAGAGAATTATCACAGAGCGCAGACCTAATTACTACGATCCCTGCATACTACTTTTGTCTCATGTTGTCTTCATACTTGTCGTCTGATGTGATCTTCATCCAACATAATCGCCACTGATGAAGACTAGTTAAAGTAAAATAAAATAGATTACAAGGAAATAAAGAAAAAGTCACCTAAACCAGAGACGTATACTGTTTTCCATAAGCTTTTATACAGTTTTAATAATTAAACACTTATTGGTTACAAACCATTTAACCAATCACTCATTAGTAATGTTAATTAATATTTTTTGAAAGCAATAGTATAACAATCACCTGGTTAGATAACGTGAATGACGTAAGCATTTCTATATCAATACTATACATTTTTAATCATCCTAGAAGCAGTAGTCTGCTCCTACTTATGATATAACAGCAAAATTTATCTATAGTTTGCTAAACTATCTCGAACGTTGCCTGTCTGGAACCATAAC
The DNA here is from genome assembly GCA_037178615.1 of Dione vanillae. Taxonomy (NCBI): domain Eukaryota; kingdom Metazoa; phylum Arthropoda; class Insecta; order Lepidoptera; family Nymphalidae; genus Dione; species Dione vanillae. The sequence continues at coordinate 238,733 of JAZFAU010000110.1, forward strand.
CAGTTTATTTCTAGAAAGTTCTCTGAAGATGGCACACTTCGTTTAAAATCCGTCGATATATATTTCTAAAAATCCCTTAATGATTCACATATTTTTCAAGTCACAAGCGTTGCAACAAACTTCTGTTCTTGTAATTGACACCCGCCCTACAAAAATAATTCGTCACTTCTACGATAATTCCAACTAATTACACTACAACTGATAAAAATTAGAACTGACAGTAATTTTTTTATAAATAGCCAAACTTGTTCCACCTGACCCAGATCTGAGTACATTAAAAATTTAACAACTTTGAAACATATTTTTAGTACACTATGTCAATATGAGTGCTGCAATTTATCTACATAGTATATTTGCACGTGCTAACTATTGACAATAAACAAAAGCCGGTTTAGTGTGAACATAACGGCCGCGACGATTAAAACATACGACTACATATAATATATATGTACACATATATATGTATATTTAGAAAAAAGTGGAATTTTCGACTACTGACATAGATGTTTATGTTGGAATTAACTAAATAAATAGTATTCTTATATGTGGAAGCGTGACTGTTTAGTGATGTATACATGACAAATATACGTAAATATACGTTCATCTATATTCAGTGTGGACTAACACTCTAAAATCATAAAAATAAGACAAAATTAGTTTTAATTACAATTGAGAAGAAATTACCATCTCCATATATAAGAATATTTTCTTAAGTTATTTATTTTATATTATGCTTGAAAACCGACTAAGACAAAATTGTAGCGCAGATTAGTGATGAGATTTCTAATTCTTCTTTAGAAGAGACAACTAATGTCAATGACAAATGTCAAACAAATGTCTCCTCAATTTTATAAAGTAGTAACTAAAGAGAAAAGAAAGTACTTTACATAGTGATGTACCTTAACTTTCTTATTATAAAAAAAAAGTAATTAAAATAAATAGCCACAAGTAATTATCCAATTACACACTAAAACTGGCACCCTTATTAAATTCAGCGATGAATAAAATATTTAAATGGTATGTTGACGTCAATTATAAACGAAATATGAACTTTCTGTAATGTTATGCTTATTCGTTAGAGCGTTTGTAGAGTAAACTATCACTCGATGCAAATGCGCCTCATTACCATGTCGGTCTGTCATCCCCAATTTCACTTACATACTGCGCACGCGCATCTTTTATTTACTGGTGTGTTTATAAAAAATACTTTAAAATCTTAATATAGGGGGAGAAAATAGGTAAAATAATAAATATAATTGTTAGTAGTTCACATTAAGTAGTTCACATTAAGTATATATAAAATGAAGATTTTTATAAATATCCAATTTAATCACAAAAACTGCTTAAACACAGAATTTTATGTTAGTTATCATAACAATCACCAAGTCAATGTAAGATATATATTGCTTTCCAAAGTCAACAATCAAAATAAACATAAATTAAAGCGAGCAAAGCCACGAACAAAAGTAGTACACAACACACTCGTAGTATCATAACGCTTTACTAATTTAAATGACAAGAAGATCTCCTGCTCTCACTTTCCACAGCGCGGTGCGAACAGAACAGAAAATTACGAATACTTTAATATGATAATGATAAAAAGTTAAATAATATTCATGACATGTTAATTTGGCGATGTATAAGTGTTAACGTGCGTAATTGAATGGCGGCCCAGCGCACGCCCGACCAGTTACATACACTTATTGGTTACTTTTTATATGACAATTATATGTTTCGTTTGAAGTCAAGCATTTGTATGCATGCATGCATTAGCTAATGTCTTGTTGTTGGAGTTGTACTGTGGTAGAGCGGGGATTGGTAAGTAAGTAGTTGAGGTGTTAGACGTTACTAACGAATGTGTGAGTCAATCGAAAATGGAGAAAAAGAGAGAAATACGTCTCTATGTTATTTTTCACATTATTGTTTGCAGAAATCTATGAACCTAGAAATCTATATTTAGAGGAAAAAAAAGAGTGAGCATAACTTTTGCAATGAGTGACTTGCTTTCGACCCTAATGTATAATTTTAATTTGATTTATGTCGTATACGTTTTTATCACATACGAACAATATTTACTTTTAAATGATGCTGGCTTTATTTGTGACATTTCATATATCGTATAATACAAATTCTGCATCGTTACACTTTTATTATTTTACTAAAAATACATATACTCTACTATCATCTTCATATGTATGTAAATGAAAAATGTAGAGTATTAGCAAAATAATATATCAGACATAAGTAGAGTGCCAAGTATATATGGAGCGTGGATGTAGGCATGTCATCTGCACGCTGAGAGGGAGCCAGCGTGATGACATGCACAAATTAAACCTGTGAACGTGTAAAACTTTGTAAAATAACCAATATTGAAAATACACTATATTTAACCTAATGTTTAAAAGCTTTCACCGCTTTCACCGCTTGCGTGTGCATTTTGTCTTGTTACCGGAGTGAAGAAATAATTCATTCTTTCTAAGCGGGAATCAAACCTACGACCCTTGTGTTTCCTGTAAAAATATATTAACTAGATAATCTTATAGTCTGTCATAATATTATTATACTATAAGATGCTTTTTTTAGTATAACACATAATGTGACTTAGGAAATAAAATAATCACTACAAGTCAATTTATTTTTACCTTGTTATAAGAAAAAACCTCTGTAGTATATATTAGCTCAGATTTATAACTACTGTAATAGTCTCTTAAGATGCAGATACAAATTACCCCCACACTGCGCCCGCGCATTGATCGATTGCGTTGTTTAGTACTTTGCGATTTGTATATTATCGATACCGATCGACTCCGGTAATTGAAGCTGTTTTTAATATAAATTTGAATTTATGATACCTATATTTAACAATGTACTATATATCGATGTAAACGGATAGTTTATGATTTTTTTCTGCATGATAGTTATGCGTGAAGCGCAACGTCTGCCTGTGTACGCTGCGATTTGTGGGTTCGATTCCCACTTGAGGGTAAACTACTAAAGTGCCGCCTTGAAAGGTGAAAAACAGGGAAAAGCAAGGTTCCTGCTGCGGTTCCTTTTGCCTATCCTTCTATGAGTGGAATAAAGCGTGACGTTAAAAAAATAAGAGATAAAAATATTTTCATAATAGTGCTATTATAGTAGTTTTATTTTTTTGTTGTCAATAATGATAAATGAGAGACCAAGAACTGTATTGATATTGAAAATATCCAGGATTGCTAGTTAATGCAACATATTAAAAGGTGAAAAGCCGGGAACCTGTCTTAACACTAGGTTCCCACGGTTCCTACGGTTCCCTCTGCCTACCCTGCCATGTGCGGGAAAGAACGTGAAGACATATATAAATAGCTAGGTTAAATATTATATACTCGTGAAAATCATAATTACTATGTATTCATATTCTTAACCACGAACCGGTGTAAGTATAATATGACAATTGGCATGCAACCGATAGTAGTGGTAAAGCTATGCAAATTTCCGACTCCCGCGTTACGTAGCTAATGGGACCACTTCAAGTAATTTCCACTGAGCTCAGGCAGTTTTATTTATATCCACTGTAAAGCATGTTCTTATAGCTATTGAGTATTGACGTTACTAGTTGCGTCGAGTGCATTCTTGCATCGCATAGTTTTGTGTTGTATTATAGGTCATATATATATATATATATATATATATATATATATATATATATATATATATATATATATATATATATATATATATATATATATATATATATATATATATATATATATATATATATATATATATATATATATATATATATATATATATATATATATATGTGTGTGTGTGTGTATGAGGGATTATTTATTTATTTTATAATACAAAGTAAAAATATTGCTCTACATGTGTCCTAGAGCGGGCGATTTAAGCGCTATAATCATGAATGATAAGGATTAACTATATGTCTGACGTTTGCTTTGACATGTTCCTTTTCGTTTCCTTGTAAACAAACAAGTACATATATAAATATTTTAAAACTATCAACTCACAAAATACATATATATTAAATGCCCATATTTGTAACATATAAATATCAGTATTGTACGTCCTATAAATAAAGAGTAGCTGTAGCTAAAAAATAATTTCACTACGTAATATATTACTGATTTTTATTATATTTATATAAGGAATGTAAAATTATATAAAGCTTTCCACATTTTACCCAATACAGGTTACACAGCGGCATCACTGAGCTTTACCAAAATTTATCAAAGCAATGATTTAATAATTAAAATTCAAAGTCATTTTTCAAATTTGAGAGTGGGAGTCAAATCCACTACCGTTATATACAGTATGAAGCAACGTGGACCATTCCACTGCACTGTATTGCCATAACTTATAAACACATATTTTCACGCTTTATCGCTAATGGAGTAGGCAGAGAGAACGAAGCGCCAGCGCTGCGGTTCCTGGATACCTCTCCCGCCTCGTCCACTGTGATTAGCCTCTTCATACATACTCTCTGGGCAGTTTTTTCTTTTCTTATGTATCAATTTTGTGAAATTGCAACTTTGGAGGTTATTTTGCTCCTTCAAACACCTGCTTAGGCTACAAGTCTCAGGCACTACTCTAAGCTCTACATACAACACGATGGGAAGTTTCACTTATCTCTGGTACCCCTACCAACACGTATATACTGTATATTCTATTAGAAGGCACCTTAACGTGTATACAATTAAAAATAATCCATAAAATTAAATATAATTAACCTTAAATAAATTACATACAAAATACATCATAAATCTTACAAATAATAAATGTTATTATAGGACGGTTCTTGTAAATTATTACAGAGGAAGTACAATTTGCGTGCGTCATACATTAAACATCACAAGCCACTATATAATTAGACTTTTGAAGCTTTTTTATATAATTGTGAGTTAATTTTAATACTTAACATATATATGTGTTGATGCTGTTGAAGCGCAGTCGAAAAACGTATCCTTACGTTAGTAACGACTGTGGGTATGTGTATATGCAGTTTTATTTCTTCATGATTTTACCCCGCACATGGCAGGGTAGGTAGGAGGAATCGCAGGAACCATACAAACCTAGTGTTAAGACACTCAATTCCCTGCTATCCGCCCTTTTTCGAGGCATTGTGCGTTGATTAGCGGAACTCAACGTCGCGTTTTGCCTATTTGCCAGAGCGAAGAAAACTTTACAATCTTTTTATTTTAAATTTTATAAGCTACTAACAGATTATTTTTGTAAAATTGTATAGTGTAGCTATTAACGATGTCAAAATTGATTAAAACTATTAAATAATTTGTTCAAAAGTTAATCCCTATAGCAAAAGCATGATCTTCACTATTCAAGTGTAAGATAGCTTAAACTATGACTTTTGACTGAAATTTTCTAGGTTTCTTCGTTTTTAGAGTTTCATAAAAAGAGAAAAACGAAACTCTTACACGAGCGTTATATTTTCAGTAGATCTGTCTGTAACTTTGTCAAAACAGTTTTACTAAAGTTATAAAACTGTAATTAACTATAATCAAAATGTTTAGAATACTTTTCGCTATGCGAGTATTATAAAGTTTTGTACAAAATAAGTGCACGTGCTGATGTTTTTTACTAAGTTAACATAGTATGTTAAGGTAACATAGTAGGTAGCTTTACATAATTGGCAGTTTTAAGTAAATTGTTTTTGATATACAATATTTATAAATATAATTTTGTTGTTTCTTAAAAACATATAGCTTGATTTGTTACCTTTTAAAAGTGAATGTTCTAACATTATTTTATTGTATTTTTTAAATTTTTATTCAAAGTAAAATAAAGTCACGAGTAAGACCTAGTGTTAAATACATATAGAAAGAATTAAAACCTCAATTTTCCAGGTTCAATATAATTTTGAAGCGAAGCCAACGCAAACGTACGTTGGCTCGCCGCCAGTCGCGGCTATGGCAGAAGAAACGGCGATGGCAAAAAAGGTAATTACATATCTTCATTTGACCGTAGTGTGCTACGTTTTTGCTTGTTGCGGTCGACCGCCGTCCGCGCTGTCTTGGATATGGGAAATAGTCAGAGATAGAAAGAAATCTGTTGTAATTTTCTGATCCAAAAGAAAATAAACTGTCAGGTATAAAAAGTCATGGAGTGTCCCATTTGGCTCATCTCTATTGGATCCCTGGCTAAATTAAGATTTTTCATGAACTTCTTTGTCACAAGACAGTAATTTTTGGGACTAACAAGAAGCGTGTGCAAATGTCATTATATTAACTAACGCGTAGAATTAGTTCAATTAACAATCAATTGAACTGTTTTTCAAATTTAAACATCATCTTTCACATAGATAATCTTATCTTGATTTTTAGTTCAAACAACCATTCTAGTGATAATATTAAACTTATATAACGAAAGTAAAAACTAACAAGTTTCATATATTACATTATGGTGTTAGGTATTTGCCTACAAATAGATATATTATCCTGATGCAAATCAGACACGTTTCAACTTGTTTATATCTAGATATTAAATAATAAGTTATCTAAGTAAAAGACTGCAGCTACAATTTCAAGGCACGATAAATAAATATCGATCGAACAGTAATAAGCGTACAAAAACAATCTCAACGTCACGCCAACTGGGCAGAGTGTGAGTTAGAGGAGGACAGCGATTTTACATTTACCTGTTAGTAATGTTATTTATCGCTTCTACTCTGTAAGTAGAGCTGCAATTTAAAAATTTAACAAAATTATTATATTTTTTAATCAAATTTTAAATATTTTTAAGCATCAGTTATAATAATAGAAACTATTAAGCTATAGTTTTTTTCCAAACTATTGTATTTTTAGATAAATCATAAATATATCAGAAATTATACAAAAACGACAATCGTTTTACAATTTTCTCCTATTCAATATATAAATATTAGAGAAATATATAAAGGTTACAGGTTATGGTGGCGCAATGTATACTATCTATCTATTTCTTTTATAATCTAAAAAGCATATATTTTACTAACTTGCACCAAACATGTTTACCAATTCCGTTGCGTTTATCCGTCGATTTGCCGTAAACAACCGATATCTACGATACGATACGATATTAGCGAGCACGTGACATATTTATTATGAATACGATCTAAGATTAATTACCGTTCTTGCAACGAATAATTAAATACCGATAAGGTGTGTGTGTATGTATGTAAACGAGTTTTATTAAGTAAAGATTTATGTGAGATTCGTTTTTATTAGAGTTTATTTATATTTAAAGGTTTAAAGTTGTATTAAATTTGATTTGTTATTGGCCTCTTATGTTCTGTATTTGTAATAAGTAATATTTATAATGTAAAAGTTGGCGTAAAAACATAAATTCTATGTCTTCACATTTTAACTTGCACATAGCAGGGTAGGCAGAGGGAACCGCAAGAACCATATAAACTTAGTATTTAGACACTCCGTTCCCTACTTTCCGCCTTTTTTGATTCATTGCATATTGAGTGGTGGAATTAAACGCCGTAATTTACCTGGTTGCCAGAGCAGAGAAAGTGGAAATGAAAAAATCCATCTTCCCCGAGTCGAACCCACAAATCGTCGCGTTTACATGCAGACGCTACACCTCTGCACCACGACGATCAAATTCTTGTTAAAAATGTGTAAATTCTAAAATTTGCCTATTAAAAACGCTTTACATGCTAGAAAGTAGATAAAAATTTTTTTACTGGATCAGAAGAACAAACACTTAATAATATAATATTCTGTGGGTATGTATGTCCGTAACACTAATTTTCTTACAAACTTGATTATTCCCGGATAATTTGGAAATGCGACTCTAAACATAAACCTTCCTCTTATCTTGGTCTAGGCCTAGGTAGAAATCAAACCAATCTATATATATACATCAATCTTGTCGCAATCTTATCATTCACCAAAAACGATATCGACATAGTTCTCTATCGACTCGAAAGTTCATTCAAGTCCTCATATTATCACAAGTTTATGAACGAAACTAAGTAAAAAAACACGAAATACCTTCTCACGGCCTATCGAAATCATCAGATGGAAACATGATCTTACTTTTTATGTGTATTTTCGAAATGTATGTAGATACGTATGCGTGTGTATGTATGAATGTGTATGTATACTCTTGTATGTGACTTTATGGAAGGCCAATAAATATATCGGTGTATCGCAGCTGACGGTTCTACGCTGCAACGGTATCTCGTACAGTGTAGACGAGCGGTTGGAACGTTCAATTATATTCGTTTAAATTATATTTAGTATCAAAAAATATATTTTTTAAACCATTTACCCTTATCAGTATTTATTTTTTTAAATAAAAAATCAAATTACTGTACACGTTAAGTATCATGTATATCTAGAAATATTAATATTTCAAATAAAAATTTATCGAGCATTGTGTATTGAATGGCGTAATTCATACGCCATTCACCACACAATGCTCGATAAAAGCGGAAAGCAGAGATGGAGAAAGCAGGGACTAAGCAAAGGAGTGTCTTAACCCTGTCATGTGCGGGATAATGCGTGAAGAAATAATATAATAATAGTACTTAAAATGAAACAAAAATTAAAAAATCAAGTCGTCCGTCTGTTACAAATAAACATTTTAACATTATGAAAGAGCAGGCGAACGACCGTCGACATAATTACACAACTCGGGACCCAATGAAAACCCATTTTTATGGCGATACGCGATAAACTGACGCGTCCACTGTACCCAGATAAAGTCGACGTCATAGCGAGGCGACGTGTTGTGTCTGCTTTAAGGGAATTGAAACCGCTATGTCCGGCTTAGTGAGAAGAGGAGTAGTTAATGTTAGGTGATAAATCTGTTTCAAGCAATTATAATCCATTTAGTTATTTTTTTTTAATTTTATACTACGTTAAATGTAGAGTTTTATTATTTTCATTTTGACGAGCTTTGATATATATTTGGAATATTTGAAAGGTTTCAATATTTTCTTCTTTGCCTTCATCTTTTTGTCTTCTTACATTAAAGATCGGGAAAGATGAAGCCTAAGAAAATTACCTTAAAACAACCTTCAATTCACATGACAAGTAAATTAGAGTGCAAATCTCACATTACGTAATAATAGCAAAATATATAATAGTTCTGATCAGATATACCTTCATGAGACTTCCAGGCGAGCAATAAAATAACTGATAACGAGAAAAAAAGCTAAAAATAATTAAAAAACATACATTTTTTCTAACCATTTCAGCATTAGCTTGGTAAATGACATTTTATAAAAGACACAAAGGGTCAACATAACCTGGTTACTCGATTCAAAGTTTTTACTCGCTCTTAATTGTGAGGAACTTCGCTCCAATGATTCTTGACCTTTACGCTTCTCACGATATGTCAGTATTTCTAAAATATGCTCCTATTGCCCTTTCTTACACACTTGTTGTATCAAACGGTTAACTAAGTAAATATAGTTTCTTTTATTGGGTTATTTTTGATGCAATGATAGTAACTTTCTCTGGAACTTTATATATTTTTTTATTTATTAGAGAATTTAGATTTTTTATCAAAAGTAAGTGGTTATGATTCTCGTTTCGCCGTTTTTTGAGCAAAAGTGCTGTAACATAGTTCAGCTAATGAGGGAGGACCAAATAGTGTTAGCTGAAATTTTTATATATTTCATATGACACTGATAGTATAAGATGACTTTGAAAATAAATTGGTGTATGGAAAATTGTAAGAATTATATGCAAAAACAAAGAAAATATTCTTTGCTCAAATGTTTAGTAAACAGCAACTCTATATAATTTTACTATTGATCAATTTTAAATATTAAGTAAAAGTTAAAAATTACAGAGCATAATTAAAAACCATTAAAATCTTAGTAATTTTAAACATATATATGAAAAATGATAATTATTCTGGCTTTACTTCAATTAAACCTGTTCATATCATATATTTTATGAATATTGCTAATACAATTGTAAAAAATGCAAAAAGAACAACAATTTACATAAAATTTGAGTAAATAACCGTATATTACTTAATTTATGTTTAAAAATAACCCAACAAATAAAATACAGGTCACTTTTTGCACTAATTCTGAGATAAAATATGATAATTTAAAGAGATACCAAACGTATTGCTAATAATTTGTAACATTATATGTAAATTCTTTAAAAAGGCGACATTTTTTCATAATAAAATACGGGCATGTTTAATTATGGAGATGATTGCAAGAATATCTTTATTTATAGGAGGCTGAGTGAAGGAAATCTAGTGCTAAGATACTACGGAGTCCATTTACCACCAGAATTTATTATATTTTAAAAATTTTTTTAATAGATATACATTCATATTATGTATATATTATAATATATAATTATACTTCACTAGGATAGCGGGGTGGGGCGAGGTGGGGTGCCGCACGTGGCAACCTCACAAACCTGTAAAAAATCTCACACGTTACAATTACGAATGTGATAATAACACGAGGAATGTATTTGAATTACAAATTGAACACAGCAGACGGTTTTAGCGCGAAGCGAATAAATAATATGAAATTATGCAAAGTGTAGATACCTCACTTGCCGGCGACCTTGACATAGAGCCGTGTGGAAGAATATCTTAACTCATGCATATGGACGCCGCACTCACCAAGTGCCGGTTTATGAATAAATTTTATTATTTAAAACTCTGAATGTTCATTACTAAAACAAATACTCGTATGCCGTAGTAGTACAGGGTGTTCCGCTGGGGCCGATATTCTTTACTATATTCAACGTTGGTGTTAATCGATTATATGAGTGTTTAAGTCGACATTTCGATTGGATCTAATAAAATGTTCAAGGTGATCGAGTCGGCGCGCCCACGCACGTCCCGCCTTACGTCACGCTATCTGCGTGCTCTGCGCAGCTATTGTTCTAGCATCTAGCCTATCCAGAGGCTTATGCAATCGTTTACACCTTCAACTTTTACTGTATATCCTAACTAAATTTACTTAAATACTTTAATTATCAATAAAACTTTCTACGACTTTCTTAGTTACTAGATTTGATAATAATAATTAAATTGGTCAACAATGAGTTAGTCAGTAGAGTCAAGTGCTTGTAATCTTCCCATAGTGCAACACACCGTATAAGACACTTCACATGACCCGAGGCGAATCGCGCGGCGGCTGACAATAAAAACAAGACAACAATCGAGCGTTTCCATTAAACAAATTCGTGAATACGTAATGCAGCTCAATGCCCGATATTAATATTTATACGTTATTTGAATAGATCGCTGATAGCGCTCGTTAGCCACCTCATATTTTCATTCGACGACACGACGCGACGCCGCGCTTACAACAACTACCAACAACTTACAAGCGAACAATACTTAGATACTGATCCGTTTATTTGTTGTTCATTATGTTAAAGTATTTCCATTTGATACGATCGTTTTATTTTCCAGTCCTATTGTTTAGAACTTAAACGAGGCTATAAGTAATATTTTATCAAAATTGGCACAATTGTTTTTATTAAAACGCGGAAAATTGTACATATTTTATTATTTTTAATTTAATAACTATACCTATTTGACATATATTTAGCAATCTAAATATGTTAAAATGTAATTTTACTATGTTATTTGTTATTTAAATATCGTAAGCCCATCGTGGTTTATAAAAGCCTCGTAATGGGTGTGAAGCGGATGATTCTGTATCTATTTGTTTGTTGAGATTTGCTGTTAGCAATTAGCTTATCAACGGCTTGGATTTTTTGTGCTGAGCCATTAGCTATGATACGTTAAGTATATGTTTAATTGTGATAATACTGAAATGTGACGTCATTATACAGTATATAATTAACAACGCTATAGTTATGAGTGTCCTGTAGTGCTAAGGTATATAGTCCTACTCATATTAAAAAAAAAGCTCAAAGTCGAGAACGGAGAGTCTTAACACTAGGATTGTCATTAATTTTTTATATTTGAAAAATTATGAAGTGACTTAAAAAATCTTAAATTACATATTACATCGAACAATGTATCTACAACAGCCTATTCAAAAATATTATAATTATGTTATTGTTCTCGCGGAAACGCTAATTAAGTATATATTGTCATAAAGATGTGGTAATGATATATATTTTTAAGCAACCGTATTTCCCACCAGTCTAAGCGCCGAACGTACGTATACGTAATACTTATAGATTTTTTTGCCAAATAAGTTATCTTAACTAAAATTATAGATATACTATAAGATAAATAGCTTTTACCTGCGGCTCCGCCCTCGTGGTTAAATAAAAATATACTTTAGTGGTAAAAAAATTACAATGTCATGAAAAAAAAATCAATTCGAACCAGTAGTTCATGAGTTTATCGCTTTTAAACGAATAAACTCTTTGATTGGTATAATCCAGCCAAATATGCTCCTAGAAGTTTTTGACGACTTGAGTTACCACAGTTAAAGGCTAAATTATTTCGGTGACGTAGATTATGTCTTGTGTCATGACTTTTAGCTATTTTCCAGCTTTTTTATCTTTTAGTTATTGGCCACGCGGGTGAAGCTGATTCTTGCAGGCTAAATATAATTAGACAAAGTGATTGAGTGAGAGTATATGCTCTTTTCATTTTTTCTTCCATTGACTGTACTTCACCAAACAAGCGGTATCATTTATCAAATTGTGAAAAGAAAAGAATATATGTTTTTTGCATTAATTCCAAAATTCCTTTTGAATCCAACTCTCTAGGGGATCTTCGATATAAACAAAACACGTGTCACAATATCATGCTTCTATTCAAAATAAGATTTTCAATGACAACAATAATATGGTAAAAAACCAACCTATCACAGAATTTAATTAAATCCTTCATAGTTTAAAAAAAAGAATAAAAGAAACAATTGTATCGTTTAGGTCGTTTGGTAGCTCTATGAGACTTTTTATAATAATGAGAAGGTGATATTGAAACCCATTTCTATTAAGTTATGTTTAATTTTTTAACCTTTTTTGTTTACCTTACCTTATTTATTTATATATTATCTATATTTAGGCCAAAAATCTACAGATATCTCAAAAACATGAAATATTCTACCACTCGAAGAAAACTTATAGAAGAAAAATTTCAATTATAAAATTGTAAAGTCATTTAATAGAAATATATTATATGCTCCCCGTGACGTCACGTCCGTACAACTATGAGGACAATTCACCGTAAGTATGTGAGGTGCATTTCGATCCAAAGACAGTATAGACGTGTTGTGTGACCTTTGTTTTTTAGTTCTTCCTTATTGCGAGAACATCCTGTATTTAAACGAGCATGTACGGATAGTTTATTTTCCTTATAATGGGTTGGCAGTTCGAACTTCAATTTCAAAAAAATATACTTTTAAGTTTTTCAAGAGTTCTTAATAATGGTCTCTGCCGTTGCTTAGTTTAGGAACTTAATAAATTTATTTGAATTTTCATTGTTTTACATCTACACTTATAATCCAATTTAAAAAAGCCAAAAAAGCTCGTTATAAACATTTTTTTTTACTACAATAACAGATCAGAGGGTGGGACTAAAAAAGTCCATACATCTATAGCGCAGTGCAACACAGTACAAGGGTACGCGACAATGGGAAGGACGTCGTACGTGATGCACAAAGCCGACGAACATATTATACTGTTTTTTATTTCTATTCATATTGTAAGTATATACAGGGTGTTTGGAAAGTATCAACGTTCGATAGGCATACTTCAGACTTCAGGTATATTCATATAATCTACTACAATGTATGTAAGGGGGTCACAGGTGGAACAAATATTTACACTAGATTATTAGAAAGTAAAAATTAGTAAAATAACTTGAAAACACAAAATTTATATATCTTTTCATTCTGTATACTTCGATTTTTACAATAGAAATACTAATCCGTATATATCAATAGTGTCGTAGTTCAGTCTTTTATATTATTACTATTTACATATAAACACAAGTATGAACATCCTATATATAGTATATTTCGGTTGTCACCACACAGACGTGCCCGCCGCACGCGCATGTTTGCTGACTACATATTGTACTCAGTGAGTTGCGATACGAATCTGGTAGCTGCTACTATGCGATTGTAAAATTGTGTTGTGGAAATTTACAAAGAGATATTGTGTATGTTTAAAGTTTATATATCTAATAGGTAAAGGATATACTTAAATTAAACAGATATATATTTAAATAGTTCTTTAATATTATTTGTATGTATGTCACTTAATTTTCACTGACTTGGGAAAACGCTGAGCTAGGCATATAGTTATTTTATATTTTAGTACTTTCTAAGCTACAAAACTCAACTTAAAATACTATCTGAGCACTGAATGGGATTCAAACCCACAAACCTCTTGAATATTTCTAACAACTTTGCTTCAAACGTGTTACAACTGACACCATTTAAATTTCTAAATATATTTTAAACTAGTTCTTTTAACATTGTACGAAATAAATCATTTTACTAAATCAGAGATTGTAGAGATTGTTATGAAAATATCAAGGATGAGCATTTTGTTGAAATATGTGTGTTACTTAATCATCCAGTTTTTGGCAATTTATATTTAAATCAAGGCTTGTTGCATAATGCAAATCTTATTAAAAAATAGCTACATTTTTCCTGTATTTAACAGAGGGAGCCCAGTTTTAAATAATTTCGGCTACGTACGTACAATAGTTACCATAGTGTACGTAACTAAACATTTCATTCCCTCGAAAGAGAATTGAACCTATAACCATTGCACTTGTAGCTTAACGCTGGACAGTTACTATTATTGTTTTATATACATACACTTGCATGACAATGTATGAAATAATTTCATGAGTGTATCGTTATTAGTGTAGTATCAAAAGTGACTAAAACATAAGAAAACGCTTACAAATATGACTAGCCGTGGACAAAAATACAATATAAATACTTTAAATCATATACCTACATATAGTATACTACAAAATAATCCTTCAGAACACTTCATCTAACTACAAGATCGACATTGGCTCGAAAAGTCACTGAGATCCGATTATATGAAAGATAAGAACTAAGTTTGTTACAGTATCAACTATCAAGCAGACATCTCGTGACAATGCTCCGTAAACTGTGCTTAGAGATTAGAGGTGAGAGGATTGACTCGTATCGACGTGGATGCTGTAAATAGAATGGCGATGATAATCTGTGGTTCAATACCAACCTTTTGAATTGTGTTTAATATTTAGCTAGTTTTATTTTTAGGCTTCGCGTGTGAAAGCTTGTAAAGAGCTTAATTTCTCTCATGTTTAGGACTTGGTAATTGTTCATAGATCATGTAAGACGTTAGTAATAACAATCTGTTACTGGTGCGGGAACTTGATAAAATGTGGAACATCTACATATGTGATGATGATGATGATAAACCTCTGTCTATTCGACTAGACTCTAGTCTCGGTTGATCTCCTTAGATTTGTGTTATCCTACGCTTATTCAAAACATAATATTGTATCCGCTTATGTAATACATAATTATATATAAAGGGGCCCTTTGACTTATCTCATTTAATTAAGTTATAGTACCTACTTACGTACGTATAATATAAATAAGTAGAGTTTTAGTTGGAATTGAAGTTGAAGACCGTCGTGGCACAGAGGCGTAGCATCTGCCAGTAAACGCGACGGTTTGTGGGTTCGATTCCCACTCGAAGAAAATATACTTTTTCATTCTTCGCTCTGGCAACTAGAAAAAATACGGCGATGATTTCCGCCACTCAATACGCAATGCCTCAAAAAGGGCGGAATGCGGGAAACGGAGTGTGTTAACACTAATTTCATACGGTTCTTGCGGTTCCCTCTGCCTACTCTGCTATATGCGGGATAAAGCGAGAAGGTATAAGAAATGCAAAATAAAATAAAGTAAGCACTTTTTTATACAGACAATTATTATAGCGTGATTTCCTTCTATAACGTTCCATTTGTCACAGTTCACAGTTGCATACCTATGACTCTAGTCTTATTAAATTAATACATTTCTTTTGTTACAAATATTCTTTAAATAGCCTTAAATTTAATAGAAATTAAATTATTAAATCATTTCAAATTTGAGAATGCGGAAGTGCCTAAACACCTGTCATTCGGAAGCAAATGTTGACGGAAAGGTCATTGGTGAAGGTCAAAACTGTATCTAGATGCCGATAGCACTCGCACTCGTATCCCAAACCGTGGGAAATGTGAAACATTGTTATTTTTCTAACATAATTATAGTAGTTTAGTTGTTTATGCGAGATGTTTTAATTAGATGAACATTTACACGTAGTGAGATGGTAATATGATATACTTAGTTTATCTATTTTTTAGCTTTATAGCTGGCGTTTAGTAAAATAGTGCTTTCTCTCGTCCAACGATTGTTTTTTGTAATAGTTTTTGGGTAGTAGAAATTTGCTAAAACTTTCCTATAGTTGTATAAAGCATATAAGAATTTCGACGCAGCGTGAATGAAGAACACATGGCTTAGTGTTCAGATCGCATGCATGGTTTGCAAGAGGCGTGTTTTCAAAACCAGCTAAAAGTATTTTTCTATCCGTTGTGTGGACAAAATCATAAAAACACAAATAGCAGGATAAGTAGAGGAAAAGAGTTAAGACACTCCGTTCTCCGATTTCCATATTTTGAAATATTGTTATGTAGAATGATGAACGCACTGACAGATGCTGTGACGCTGATGAAATATATATATAATATAATAGTTAAATTGACTAAGTAAGTTGATTTCCCATTACTCTCATTACCTCGTTCTACTATACATAGAGATAGTCTTATATGCCAATATACAACATACTATCTCTTCAACATAATATACGAGCAAAAGTAGATTTCCACATTTTTTCTATCTAATATAATTTTAATTAGGCAATAATTTTAAACGAATCCAACTGATATATGGACGTAAGTGCTATCAGCGTCAACATCGAGCTATTGTTGCAGCATTCACACGTTTTACGTAGTAATGACCTTACCTTACGATATTACTTTGACGATCAGTGAGAAGTGTTAGAACTTAGAGGCAAAATTATTATATACGATACTTGTGTGAAAATATATATATATATTTGAATACATTGTATGTGTATATGTTAGATATATGTTGTATGTTAGTTAGAATTATATTTAAATTACGTGTGTCATGTCCTTGCGGTAATTAGCCAGTAGATAAGATAGTTACCTCGATTTGACGATATTTTTTCTTTACTATAATTATACGTAAACGTAAAAACGTAATATTAGGCGTTATATCAGTTAAAATATCCTATTGTTTTACTAAAACTTTGTTTGATATATGCTTCTATGTTTTTATTGTTTTTCAAGGTTTTTTATACTATGGTATTACTTTTATCGCGATAAATCTTTTAAAGTTTCTTGGCTTAAATGCGCTGTATACTTTTCACAATTACCTAATTGTTTTTGTAATTTAGTGTGTGGATGAGACCATAATTTGTTATTTTTCAGCAAGTTATTTATAAAAATAAAAGATATATATATATATATATATATATATATATATATATATATATATATATATATATATATATATATATATATATATATATATATATATATATATATATATATATATATATATATATATATATATATATATATATATATATATATATATATATATATATATATATATATATATATATAGCTAACATAAAACCTCACCGCCAGGACTGTCCATCCGTCTATCTAAGGTCAATAGGAAACGGAATAGGAAAACAATTTAAGGAAGAAGCTAATGTCTTGTAATCTAAAGACGACCATACATATCATGTCTTTATAAAGCTATAAAAATATATCACTATTATTTATCATACTTTGTCACATTTTCACAAGTTCAAATCCAGCACGATTTCTTCAACTTTTAATCGGGAATCAAAGGCACGACTATCTCGCTACTCAGTTTACAACTGAGCCTCCACAGAGTAATTATTAAACATTACATATAACTTTTATGAAATGATTTCAATCTCTCTTGTCTAATTTAGATACATTGTCCTAATGGCGTTCATTTACACTTAGTTAATTTCCTCTATATACTAGAAGAACGTTTTAAAACAGTTCCTACGCTAGCAATACGAGACGAGGCTGTGGCATTGAAGCGGCCAGGAAAAGTTGGCGTTCCGCTTTATTATCGCTTACGAGCATTGGCAGTGTATTAAATACTTGTATGCGAAAATATACTAAGCTGTATGACCCATACAAGTTGCTTGTAAATAATGCAACTATTGTAATTTTACTATAGAGCAAGATAAAACGGTTAGTATTATTGTCTGCAGTTAAATATTTTCACTCTCCATTTCTCAGTTGTAAAAAATAATAAATACATTATTATGTGACGTGAAGTAAATATAACTATCTCATAGATAAAGCTCGTACATATACGTACGTATATATATACGATATGATAGAGGTAGTGTTACGTATCGCTACACTATATAGAATTTCTGTATATGTGCGAAAAGGCATAAAGAGCTAAGAAGGCTATATCATGTAAGGTAAGCAGAGAGAGAGAGATAGTGTGAACTATATTTCACTCTCCGTAAGCAGAGGCGACCGCAGGTATCGTGGAAATAATTGTCATTACGCGTGAGGCTATACTCAATTCGTTCCCGATTTGGTACATTTAGTAACAATTTTGGATACAAACTATACTTTGTTATCTTTCTCTACATTTCTATACTACATGACTTTTCATAAGGTAATACTTTCTTTATACTTACTTTGATTTTAAAGTGTATTTTGAAACAAAATAAGTTGAATGAAGTCAAACAAAGCAACGAGGCCTTGGCGCTAGGACGCGGTAGTTTTTTTTTTTCACAATTAATTTAATTAAACATTTTTAAATAAGCTTGTACGATGTACTTGTATGGAGGCGGAAACGAGATAAGCCGTTATAAGCCATTTAATTTTTCTTACGTAATAAATAGTTTTGTAAAAAATGTACTGACAAAAAATCTATATTTAATATTTTGTGAAATTAAAATATATATTTGGTAGACTTCTATGATTTAAAAATATAAAACTTTTAGCACATTAATATATACATAGTATGTAATGTGAGTATACCGTGGCGTGGTATTTATAGAATCTGGTTGGAGAAGAAATTAGACAACAAAATGTGCTTTTTAAATATGACATTCTATTAGTTTCTAGGATATAAGCAAAGCTAAAAACATGACTTAAAACAAGAGCAAAGTCTAAGGAATTGCGATAAATTAAAGAATAACTGAGATTGGAACGTTTTAACGTGACCTTTTGCACTTTAAAAATATATATTTATATTATTGAAATGCAAACCTGGCTAACTGATTGACTAATTGACTTAAGTATTGAGGCGTGTCGTAGAAATACAAGGTATAGAGTACAAGGTACCTTCGATGCCGCCTACCTTGCCATGAGCGGGAAGCTACAAAAACAAGAAAAAAACAATAAGTGACACTTTATGTCTTTGTTGATAACAAAATTCTTTAAACCTAAATAGACAAAATTAACAAATTATGCCATAAATTTTTCCTCTGAAGAAAAATGGAACACTAAGTCTTACACGTAGACGAAGTCGCGGATAAAAGCTAGCATGAGGTAGGATACGTATTGAATATAGTATTTCTTCGGTTATACCACGCACCCTTTCGGGTGTATTTCAAATGAAATAAGGCGATAAAGAGTAATCCGCGGTCATCAATCGACGCACAGTACAATAGTGACAGTAGCCGAGACGCGTCGCCCGACGTCACCCGGTAATATTACACGTTAAGTTAGGAGGAAAAGATGGAGGCGGATGCGGTATATAAATTTTATTATTAATATTTTTATACTATTACACATCAGTGACTGAATATTCCATAGACTGAACGTTTTGGCGCAGAGGCGTAGCGTCTACCTGTAAACGACGCGACGCGACGGTTTGTGGGTTTGATTCCTATCGGGGCAAGATGTATTTATCTATTTCCATTTTCTTCGCTCTGGAAACTAGGCAAAGCACGGCGTTGACTTCCGCTACACAACACGCAATTTCCTCGGAACAAGGCGTAAAGCGGGAACGGAGAAAGCAGGGCCTAGGCAACAAAGTGTCTTAACACTAGGTTCATATGGTTCCTGCAGTTCCCTCTGCCTACCCTGCAATATGCGGGATAAAGCGTGAAGCTAAAAAAAATATTCCTGGAGAGAAGAAAAGATGTCGAGAGATCTTCTTCCCTTGTTCCCTAGATATCTCTTTCACTTTGTCTGCTGTGAAGCCTCTTTTACGAGAACTTCCGGCTGTTGCCGGAATCGACACTGTGTCCTCGAAGGTCAACCTAGTCTTATCCTATATCTATGTAAACAAATTAATGCATCAGTTAGTCCACATTTATAAATACATATAATGAACTAGTAATGTTATCTAAATGTATGTGTAATGAATGATTCATACAGTGATCTGTCAACTAATTGGTTATTATTCCAAGCACTGTCTGTACGTACATACATACGTGTACCTTTATGTATATATGTAAATGCAAGATGACTCAATTCAGTTAAACCTTTAAATTTCACTGAAGATTGTCTTTGGTTTTTCTTGTTTATATTCTGTTAGGTGATCGTGGGTTCATACTTGGACAATAAATTTAGAATATATTAAATATTAATTATATATACAAAACAATATTAACATATTTAATATTGATTGTTCGTTGTAGGTTTTTTGTGTCTTTTAGGTGCGATTACCTATAAGAAATTATTAACTAGAAACTTCGTGGATATGTATGTGATACTTGCACAGATTTCTTTATTTCTTCCATCTGTTAGAGTAAATTGCGTCGTTAACTTCCATCACTCAACTCGCAATATTTCAGATTCTAAAGCAAAGCAAAGAGCTGTCATGTCTTGATACCAGACATTAAGGCTTTTGCTTATACTAGTATTTAGAGGGTGCAGGGTTATGATAAAAAATGTTATTTTCCAAAAAATATATTATAAAGAGATTTATAAAAATAGAAATATTATAAAGATATTCATAGCCATCGTGGTACAGTGGCAACATAACCCACTGTACGCGACAGTCGTAGGTTCAATTCTTAATATAAAATACAATGGATACGAACATACAATGGATTATTTCAATTCGTACATTCATATATAGGAAATAGCTTAAGACTACATTAAAGCCACTAACATCTCAGTATACAAGGTAATAAGCATAAGATTTGACCCCCTGACCGTTGACACAAATTAGCCTTAACACAGCCACTGTACTACTAGATCTATTAAACATTCAATACTCGAATCTTCTTCTTACATAGTCGATGGTGATAGTAATGAGCGATGAATGACTAATCTGCGATGATAACCATACATTATGCATTGAGATATAAATCTCACTTTTTATAACGACGTTAATTGCCATCTCTAACTTTTTTTTTATTATAATATTATATGGATAGTAAATAAATTATCATATTACACACTTTTTACTGTGCATACGTGAATACTTAATGTGCATTAAAGTTAATCATATTTAAACGTGCTGTTACGTATGGAGATGTTTCATTATTTATAATTATAATTAATTTGTGTGGTTAAGGAGAGAGATCTTGTGTTAAAGATATTATTGAGATGCGTATTTTTTTAATTAGTTACTTTTTTATTTGCATAATATATTTTGTGGCAGTTTTTATTATTGTCTTTGCTATAAATTCGAGAATCTCAAATAAAGCTGTATCCCTATACCTTCTATCTACCATAAGTCCTTGAGATAAATATATAAGAAAAATCATAATAGAAAAATATTTCCTGCCAGTACTACATTTTCTATACTTTACTATATTTTCGTACATCTACACATCTTCCCTAGTGCACCCTCTACCGTTAACAATGCATGGATCTACCGCTGTCATAATAGTGATCGATCAGCGCTTATCCACTTCCGCACGTATAAAATATTTATAATTACGTATATATATATATATATATATATATATATATATATATATATATATAATATATATATATATATATATATATATATATATATATATATATATATATATATATATATATATATATATATATATATATATATATATATATATATATATATATATATATATATATATATATATATATATATATATATATATATATATATATATATATATATATATATATATATCCTAGTGTCAAAGCTCTCTGATTTTCGCTTTCTATCTGCCTTCAAGATATTCGTTGTTCTGTTTGTTTCTTTAATTAGTTATAAAGAGTTCCATACAAAGACTTTTGTTACTTTCGAGCATCAGACCAACGTCATATGAAATAAGTACAACTTTACAGTAGTAATTCTACTGTAAAGTTGAGTCGGTTAAGATGTCAGTTAAGAGTCGGCCAGTATACATGAAGTCTTAATTATTTGACTGAATTAAAAACAGCTCGGGGCTATGAGAAGATCATTAGTACGTCGTCGTATTAAGATGTCGGACTATTATATAGAGTAATATTTTTTCTTTTCTCTATAATAAAAGTTTTTGAAACAAATGTGACAGTTGAAGTATTTTGTTATAAAATTTAGTATAAGATATTATCGTTTGTTGATGTTTTGATTCTCAATCGGCGGAGGGAATTATTGCCATTCTACACTCCGATGAGATTAATCGTGGCTCTTTTTGAATTCGGGAGCAAAGCGGAGAGCTAAGAGTCTTAGGTCTCTCCTCTCCCATTTTATTTTATAAGTTTAAGCCTAGAGCTAAATGTCTAAATAGTATCGTGTTCTTAATGTTTATTCTTTTTGTATGTATGTCACATAATAACAAAAATAACTTTCAACGATAAGCTTTAATTATTAAGCATTTTAAACTTTCCGTCAACGTCGCTTTGCTGCAGCAATAGTTATGGATATAAATTACTTATAACTTTTCTTATGCGCTTAGAAAATGTATAACACACCTAAGGTAATTTCTTAGTCCAAACGACCTTAAAAATTCGTCCAAATTAAATTAATTATTTTTTTTCATATATGTATTTTCACGTCATCACGTATAGAACACAAAGCTTTTGGAGCTTTCAAAAACATCACAATAAAGCACACCTGCGCGATTAGGAGCAACTTGAATTATCTACGATCTGTCGCATTAATACCGCGATGATGGCTCAAGGCCGCTAGAAAGGCGAAACTGCGTAGCCTAAATATTTAGACATATTGTTTGTTGCCCTCAATTTATATCGAGATAAATCTTGTATCAGACGGAGTAAGAGTGTACTAGAAGCGTATGCAATGTATGCAGGTGGATTTGAGCTTGGACCTTGAAATAACTTAATTTACCTTGGCAATTACTCAAGTCTCTGAGATGGGTAATTATTGTTTTGGAGCTTTTCTATTGAAAAATGTTCTCGTCATAACCTCGTCATGCAATGATTCCAACGAACAAAACAATTATTTTCGAATTTTGTTTTGACTTAGAAATAAAATTACGATAAAAATATATATAATTCTGTCGTAACAATTAAAAAATATTAGCATTTTCGTTTATAAGTGACAACTAAAATATTTCAGCGTATTCCACTTATACTCGTTTAGTAACAAAAATATGAATACATTCTCCGGCGAACCCGGAAAGCCTTCTAGGGCTTACGGAAAGTGGCGTCATGCAACTCTAGATAAGGATCTAACGAACATCTAACAGATTGTAACTTACTACCTGGTACTGTACTAACTTTATATACATATATATACATATATAAGAATATATATAGTATATATACTAGTTAACAAGTTAAGTTATTTTGTATGAAATGGGAACGGTATTTATATGTTTAATCGTGACAATCTGTGACTTACCGGACATGCATTGATTGTTGATTTGATACCTTCTGCTTCTGTGTACCTTGTGAGGATAACTATGTATGTAATTGAAAATATGTATAGGAATTTTACTGTGTTATTAAGTTTTTAAATAATGAGAAAAAAATATTTTTAAAAACTATAACCAATTTGTATGAAATTAAGAATTAGAGTAAAGTACCCTAAAACTGCTCTACAATGCAAAATAAACTTATTATAAATAATTTAAATAATCTACAAGTACAAGTTTCTCTTTTAAAAATAACTAGACAAAAAAAGGTGAAATCTATTATAAAAACTGTTATCTACGTTTAGAACCTGTTACCTGTTACATCAGATATACGAGCGGCATCGCCGAACTTTTCACCTTGCATAAGTTATGTAGCGACACTACGCCAGTGATTTACTTTCTATTTGACTGCTGGACAGATCTATGATAAGAATATATATTAAATTACATATTATGATAACGAAATATGCAATGAAAGAATATTTTACAGTTTTAAAACTTTTGAGGTAGGATTTCAATCGATATATTTCTATCATGGTAGAGTAAGTATGTTTTATTATAAAAAACTTAACGCTAATTATTAGTAACTAACTTTCATATAAATATCCATATTGTTATATATACCTATTTTGTATAAATGAAAAATAAAACAATATTATATGTTAGTACTAATCTTATACATTTGTCGTTATTGTACATTTAAAGATTTGCCTTATAAGTAACTATGAAAGATCTATTCACACTTATTTTACAAGAAACGCGATCTCAAACATTTCTATTGAAAGACAGACAAGTAAATGTAATCTAGGTTATCCAGGACGTCTATAAAACAAGAAATTGAGAGTATCGTGATACATCGCTGGATAAACAACTAAGTGTTAGTTTCGATGTGAAGCATTTAGAAACAAATTTCATAGAAACAGAATAAATCACTTTCACTACTGAATGAGTTTCGTACTATATTGTAATATATATATATATATATATATATATATATATATATATATATATATATATATATATATATATATATATATATATATATATATATATATATATATATATATATATATATATATATATATATATATATATATATATATATATATATATATATATATATATATATATATATATATATATATATATATATATATATATATATATTGTCCTCTGTTAGTGTTAAGTCAATAAATTAAAAAAAAAAATTAAAAACATTTCTATTGAAAATTTTACTAATCTACATAAGCTTAATTATGTAGATTTTTCAAAATTGTTACTTGTATAACTGAAGTGCAATATACATTTGTATTAGAAGTGGAACAGTTATACTATATTAGAAAATCATTTAATTTAAGTTAAGTCCTCCGATGTGATAGTAGTAGGTGTCTAAGTCGGTATTTACAACGCAGTTTGTCGGTCGCCTTGACTGCGCCCGCGCATTGACAGAGGAATGCGGCTCTATTACGTAATCCATAGTAGGGTTAGAGGGATGAATTATAGACATAATTGTATATATTTCATAATTGCGCAGACACCAATTAATTCACTTGAATTTCATTTGAAATCGAAATCTAGTTATAAACTTAATTTATTCTCACCGAAAAATATATAGAGATTAGTGCTAAGATACGTCTTCCACTTTGTTTAGACTGGGGCTTGTCTTATTCAAATGGGTACACAAACATTACTAGGTACTTTTAAAGACGTATATTTGGGTTACTTATAAAATAAATATATCATAGCATTTTTGCCTTAGGTAAGCAGTAAGAACTCAGTCCTGAAATTCCCTTGAATTTGAGATACTATACTTTGAATGGAACATATACATTTATCTGACCAGAATGAAGACATAAAAAATACATTGTGAGTAGGATCCACCTTACAGCCGCTAATTTATTGTACCACTTTTACATTATATGATAAATTGAAAAGATTTTTATAATCTCTTTCTTGGTTATACGAGGAGTCTGAATTACGTATCTCGTTGAAGTCTAAATTACGTAGAAGGCGACTAGCTTGTTGCGTAACAATATGATATATTATATATAAACGACAAATACTTAACGTAGATTGAATTCCTGGCAAGTGCTCAGAAATCAATTATTTTGATTAAAATTCCTGTATATTTTAGTTGTTGTATGAAATAACTTCATATGTATAATATTTTTTATATACATATTCCGTACATAGTCCGTTTTCTGTGTATGTCATTAGTTTGAGTTCCTTTTTCAGCCAATTTTACAAAAGAATGTTTTTGTAGAAGTCTTATTGGTAACGATTGTATTTACTTGAAGTCACTACTAATGCGTTAGTTGTGGGTTCGATACCCACTAGGGAGAATTTATTATTTTCTATGTCGTTGAGTTTCACAGAATATTAATATTTCACAAAGTAAATGTATCCGATATGTTATAAAAATACATATTTTATATGTATTTTGTAGCTCTATATATACACATATATGTATACTTACATACATACATTCGTAACTACATAGTATACATATAAGAACGCTATAAGTAAAGCAAATAAATCGTAATTCACAGCTCATTCTTGTTTAATCTGATCGGTAATTCAAACACAAACTTGCGATTTATATATGGACGTACATATGTTGGTTTTTTAAAAGACGCTAGCTTCTATTTTTTGCACATATTTTTTTCTTTTTCTTTAGCGTTTAATAATTTTAGAAAATTCTCTTTTGGTGAATCGAACGTTGTCCAAAAGTAATTAAGTAGCTTCATCCTGTATCAAAGTAGGGTCAACTGAGTGTTATGACGCTCCAAACTTTACTTTCTTCTTATTTTCTAAACATCGCGTATAGAGTAGGATGAGATTACCAGAGAAATAAAATTAAATAGTTCATACCCTCGAATAGGAATCAAACCTACAACCGTCTCTTTTACACCTCTACGGTTTCAGATTCAAACCCTGCTTAATATAACAATCACCTATATTTAATAATTTTGTTTAAATGTCTTACGCCTGTCTTGTCTTAGCTCTATGCCAACTCTATATATCGCTAGAGATCGTTGTTACTAATGTATTTACTTGTATACATAATCGTGAACGTATGGCTGGATTTACGCCTTATATCGCTTTATTAGAGCATTTATTGTGTTTGACCTATCATGATTTATCGACCTTAGGATTTATTTAGTATAAATAGCTTACGACAGGCTCCATTAGCTCTTCTTCTTCATCTTATCTTTTCAATATTATTATAATTAGCTATATAAAATAGCCTAATTTTATTTTCTGAATTTTCACTTATAATAATTTGTTATATATAATAAACTGTTTATATATAATGAACTTTTTTATTTCCTACGTTTTGTCTTTAGATCTAGACAAACAATTTAAAACTCAAGCAATAAAGTAAAATATATAATGATGCTGATCCATTGATTGACGACGTCAGTATTTTAACGTGATTATTGTTGAATCGAATCATATTCAGTTTATTTTCATATTTCCACCATCGGAGGGAAAATGTTTCATTTCGCTTCTCAAAGTAGGTGTTCCGGAACCTGGAGTAAAATATTTTTATCTTCAGAGTATCTACCTATGTCTAATTCAACAATCGAGAAAAACAAGTAGCCGAAGTAATATATGTACATTTAAATATATGCACGTTTTTAATAATTCAAACACCTCTAAACAAAGGTGTAAGACTGTTAAATAAAGATTTCAAACAATTACATGCTAACAATTCCCGACACGAGCATCGAATTTGTATAATTGCCGTCAATATGATAATCATTGCTTGAGCGTGAGATCCTAAGGTACCAGATAAAACCATAATAATTCGAAATACATTGACTCTTTTGTTCACACATAAATTAAGCTACAATAAAGTTGCGCGTAGATATTGAGCAATGTATATCAAACATCGATGATTGAACGATTATTTGTATCGTCGTGATGGTTTTGCTAAGTCGATTATAATTGCGCTATTCGATTAACATAAATTGTAGTTAAAGTACTTACTTACATTATATCAATTTATAGTTTTTCTTCTCGGTGTAGTATTATCTTATTAGTATAATCATTCTGAAGCAGCTATTACCTGCATTACTAGCGGGTAGTGGGTTCAAAGATTTAGTCTTTGAATGTATACAAATATTTCATCAGTACATAGCTTTCTGCGATCTTCTCTCTACCTTTTTAATGCGAGGTTCATAATCTAGGCTTAAAATATAATAACTGAATTAAGTGAAGTAACAATTCTATTTCTCTATCTCTAGTACCTTTTTTAATATTTTTTGTTTGATTATGATTTTTGTTTTCTTTGTACTGGTTTTTGTTCTTTACGTGGTACTCTTTGTCTACAATGCTATATATAGAATCATAAAAAACATGTATAAAAATTCCAAATAAAATAAACATTTAAACAACTTTTACTTTCATACATCATCATATGAATATGTATACTTAATACAAAAGATAAATTTATAATCCCCAGCATTTTAGTACATGAATGAATCATTTGAAGCAATATAATAAACTATTAAGTTAAATAAACATAAATATAAATCGTCAAAATACTTATGTTAATGGTTTATTAAGTAATTTTAATTGCGCAAATTATCATTTTTACTGTATCTTTGTACAGAACGGTACATTTCTGAGCTATTCCAAGAATGCCAATCTGGTACTATTTTTTGGTTGTTTATCTTAGTATTTGTAGGTTAAATTTTTAACGATGAGAGATTGTATTATATTAAATGTTTTTAGATATTTTTATATGATTTTACTGTCTTTAACACTATTTTTATATTTATAGACTAAAAATATACTGTAAGATTACATCAATTCTACTTTTTCACTTAAACTTAACTAAATATACAAAATATTTATAATATTATTATATGATAAAATAATAAACCAGAGTGAACAATCAATACACTCTACATAAAACTTACTACGAAAATAACACATTAATTTTTATTTTTAAAGTTAACAGTTTTGAAAAGGAGGTTATGACCAGTCAAGTTTCACAAAGACGGAACGCAAGGTGTCTCGACCCCAATGCTCGAATGCATCGTATACGTTTCATATACAAGTATGTACGTAAGTATGTTCTAATGAAGTATTTACTAGATATTAGGAAAATAATAATGTGTGTTTTTATTTTTACATAGCAATGAAATTTGATGAGATAAAACAAAAACAAGAATTATGTCTGAAATAAATCAGAATTTTTCTGGTCCTCCTCATCTTGCCTTGCCTCTCCTTTATATAACATAGCTAAATTATAGCAACGTTTAATACAACTTAAAGTTTTATTACTAACTATATAGCAATAGTATGGATTTAATTCGCAGTAAAAAGTGACTTCCACTCAAGCGTTCTGTCGCTTATCGTCCAACTTCTATATACAGAAGTACATAAAAACATATACACATATGAAATATTTCTACCTGTCAATAGTGAATGATATGTTCTTGAACACGTTTAGAAAGTCATTCGAAGTCTGACGCGTGACGCCTAAAGTGTTGACGACGATTATTTCAATTAACACTAATCGGCCATTAGCGGCCAATCTGAGAGGACTTATAATTGCAAACGATTAAATCAGATACACAGATGGGATAAACAATACGTATACGTTATATATATCAACGTATAATAGTCTTTATAATAGTTAAAATTCATTGAAAATATATATATATATATATATATATATATATATATATATATATATATATATATATATATATATATATATATATATATATATATATATATATATATATATATATATATATATATATATATATATATATATATATATATATATATATATATATATATATATATATATATATATATATATATATATATATATATATATATATATATATATATATATATATATATATATATATATATAAATATATATATATATATATGCACGTGTATGAATTTATATAGTAATTATTTAGATTTATTACTTAATTTAGTATATTATCTTTAACGAATTTCAACTTCATTGTTGTTAATATTAGTTGGTCTTTCGAGCTTTTTTTTATTTTTCTACCATATTAGTTGTAAATACTTTTTAAATAAACGTGAATTTACTTTAATATGTTACATTTAGTGCTACAGAATAAAAGCTAGGTTTAAACAGTGTTCTAATTACAGAAAGCACCTTCAAAACTGACATAAACTACCACCTTTGCCAATATTTTATACTTATATACAGACAGACAATGACATATCGTCTCAAACAGGCTTCGTGGCAAATATGTATCATGCCAAATAGATAAAACCTTTGTACCACATTCGTCCTGACCATGACGTCACGTATTGTCACCAGGTCGTTCACACTTGAGTGATGGTCGCGACGTGATGCCTGAAGTTCCTACTTGGCGGTATCTAGCGACGGACAGACGCCATATATTAATATAATATATATGTATATTAAAATATAGAAAAATGGCTATATATATTGTATGTTATGTTTTTGTGCAAATATTATTTTTTAGAATTTTAGACTTATTTGTATTATGTCATAGGTTAATAATATTTTCGTAAACTAACCCCTCGGTTAGTTTTAAGTAAACAGCTAAAGCTAAGGTTATTTCTAATTTTCTTTATGTTCCCATTTGCATTTAGAGAAAAGTCAATGACTTTTATTTGAAATTTCAAATGGTCAGTTATAGTCTGAGTTTTCTAATATATATTTTTGAATTTGAATACAATTACATATAATACATATAACTGGTAATTTGATACACATAAAGAGTTTCTAATATTTAATTGCTATGGCAAGGTAGGCAGAGGGAGCCGTACAAACCAAGTGTTAATACACTCCCATCAAAAAGGGATAGGTATTACGTACTGAGTGACGAAACTCAACGCCACGCTGGCTTAGTGACAACAGCAAAGAAAGTGGAATCTAAATAATTCACCCTCCAGGAAATTGAATTCACAAATTTACGCGACGCGCCACTATCATTTAGCCTTTGCACCAGGACAACACTCTTTCTGGTAGTTTTTCTTTAAAATTTCATTCATATTTAGTATTTTTAAGTAATTTTCAGATTATCACAGATAATCACAGTTTAATTACAATTTCTCATAATTCCCACAGCACAAGCGCGCCAACCCTAGCCCAACAATTACATGTTGAACGAGTAAACAATTGTAGAGATATAAAAAACGAGTCGATCAATCGAAACGGAGAATCGCTCTGTACGAACGCCATATTAGGAGGTTGTAATAACGAAAGTGGGTAGTCGCTTCACGCAACGAAACTAGGCAAAAACCGGTCGTTATCACTCCGTGACGGGAAAACTTTTTGCCAGTTGCCAACGGTGAATGCGTAGGTCAAATAATAAATAATATAATAAGTTGAAACTACATTATGTAGTCTACGTCTATGTCTAGTCTGTCTAGGGGGAGCTGGGACTAGATTTATGATATAGATCACAGTTATATAGGATATCTAGAGGTTACGTCTCTAAATATTTTTTAATACTTTTCTCATTGTATTATATTAAAAAAGAATAAATGTAGAAGTACTCAGTAATCCGCTTTATTTTTTTAGGTTATGACTGCAATGTGTCGTGTAGCTAAGGAATTTGACTTTTGTGTAACCAATTAGAATCTCTTTGTAACCTTTGTCAATTTAGGAATTAAAATTTTAACTTTCTAACACTAGGCTTTTTACTTATATGTTAAATGTTATTATTATATAGAGTAGTTAATATTGCCTAGTTTTCTTTACGAGGGAAATAGGTTATGAGTTATGAATAGGTTAAGAATTTGAAAAATGAAATAAAAATTAACATCGCAGATTTTTTATCTATGAAGTAAATCTTTAGAGCATTCTACATTTTATAACAGATTGCAATCTAACAAGTACAATAAAACAGTAAAAATGTGAACAAAGTTAACTACTAAATATGATATAGAGTTTTAGTGAAAAATTGTAGAGATCATAATTTTTTTGCCAATACTCCTAAAAGTGGCGTCTCTCAACGGAGCGTGCATGAAATATGCCCCTCTTAACTAATTAGATGTTATCTTACGCTGATTAGAAGTAAAACGGGTTGAAGTGATGAAATTAAACCAAAATATTTTGAAATTAAAGTTAAACGATAGAGGTTTTAATGAGAATATTGCATTATATGGCATTGATATTTGACTCGTAGTAACAGGTTCGATTACTGAGTCTTAATCCTAATCTTAGCCATACAAATAAAGATTTAGTTATGAATATTGTGTTTTCTAGGGGAAAAGAATTAAGGTTAAAGAATTAAGTATTTTAATTATATAATATATAATTGGGTCTCATAACACCATTAACTATACTTATTTCAAGTATTACTGACTTAAAAAAATATTTACACTAAAAATAAGAAATAAAACATTTAAAAGCACAACCTAGAAAGTCATACTAACAATAAAATAATTACATACATGTTTAAAAATAATCATCATAATAATTTTATAAGGTAAATATATTATTTTTAATGATTTTTATCATCCAAAAACATAGACGCGCTCAACGTGAAGGAAACGAACGAAATAATAAAACAATAACTTCGCTTTATGGCTATTATTTACGGAGATTACAACCTGACGTGTATTTTCGTGTGATGGCAGCGTTAATTAGTATAGTGTATCTTGTAAAGAGTGTGTACAGTGCGATAGAAGATATAGTTATCAGAATATAGTATTACTGTAGAAAGACGTATGTATAGCTATATCTCTTTTGTTAACTGGTGTTGGTTAAATTTTAAAGGATAACTTTTTAAGATGTTTTAAATATAGATAATTATTAATAATTACAATTTAAGATAATGAATTCTAGTTTCTTCAACCTAGTGTGACATATTTTACTCTACACGTAATGTTTCTTAACACTATGTTCTCTACGTATTAATAAGATACGTGAAACGTAAGTGAAATATAGTTCATCTTTGCTCTATTGCCATGCATCTAGTGGCAGGTAATCTTTAATACAACGCAGTCAACCGTCGTTGCAGAACTTACGCCTTAAAGTGGCCATTGCCTTATAATAACAATAGAAGGGCAATTACTATGAAATATTATAAAAAAATAAATTATTATATAAAGTTATACTTGTTGTATAATGTCATTATATATCATAGAATATTACAAAATATTGTAATATTTTTTAGAGTTGAATGTATTGACGTCATTTTGACGCAATTCGTGAGTCTTCATAACATTTGTGTGTGTGTGTGTGTGTGTGAGGTTTCTATTCAATTTTTTTACTACTTTTTAATTGTTCATCATAACAGTGGATGTACCTTCAAGCACTTGTTTTCTTAAATATGGATAACTTGTGATTAACTAAAGTACTAATTTATAATTGGTGATTAACTATAGTACTAAAGTACTGTGAACTAAAGTGACTCATTACGTAGGACTAGTTACTCTACATAACGAAAAACATACTTAAAAAATAAAAAAAATTGTCTATTATTATTGAAAAATGTGTACTTTTTGCATCAATACTATATATAAGTATACGTGTAGAGTTTAAGCTTTGTTGTATTGAAACATTTTATAAATTTTTCATGTAGAGCTAATTTTATATGATACGATTTTGCCAAAAATTCCAATGTCAAAAATCTTTTACCACTCTCTACGTTGAACCAATCAAGCTATTATGTGTTAAGTACGTAATAAATAAAGTGAAATTTAACGTTTATTGAAAAATAACCAATTCTAACCCACAAGTTGAGAGGTCGAATCAATTATATTCGCGAAAGTCTCAGAGAGAGCGCCTCTATCATCATTTCTAGAAAATCAATTGATAATTCTTATAATTTATCTACCAAAGTTACACAAGATGTCGAATTTGGTGATATATTTTATTTTATATTACGTTTACATAATTGTTTATATATATATATATATATATATATATATATATATATATATATATATATATATATATATATATAATATATATATATATATATATATATATATATATATATATATATATATATATATATATATATATATATATATATATATATATATATATATATATATATATATATATATATATATATATATATATATATATATATATATATATATATATATATATATCGCGACGTTGAGTTTCGAATACGCAATGCCTCGAAAAAGGTGGAAGGCGGGGACGGAGAAAGTAGGGACTAAGCAATGGAGTGTCTTAACACTAGTTTCCTATGGCTCCTGCAGTTCTCTCTACCTACTCTGCAATATGCGAGATAAAGTTTAAAAAATATATATAAAAAATATATATGAAATAACAACCAGTAAGTAGTAAGTAAAGCAGGTAAGGAAATGGTGACGACATAAATGGACTATTAAGGTAGAGACATCTAATGGAAATGGAATCCAAAGAGAATATATTAAACACTTTTAATTAAGATCAACCCGTAATAAATTTCAAAAGAATCTAAATAACATAAATCACAGCACACCTCGAAGTACTAATTAACTTGATGACTTTCTCTCGAGGCCAATCTATCAATAATTAACTTTTTAGCCCATTACGTGATTTTGATGGATAAGCGTTTCATTTTGAGATCAATTTGGTGAATAATATGTAAGTAAAGAAGTAAAATTCTTTGTTTGACAAAAAGCTGATGATCTGATGATCAACCTCTTTATCACCAATCTGACAGATTTACCACAAATTTACAGAGTGCTGGTAGTATCTTGTTTTATATTCAAAATTTAATAAAATATCGTCCGTCGTAGCGAAGAGGTGTAAGCGTCTGCCTGTAAACGCGACGGTTCTATTCCAACTCGAAAAAGATGGATTTTTCTATTTCCATTGAAAGTAGGCAAAGCGCGACGTTGAGTTCCGCCATTCAACATGCAGTGCCTCGAATAAGGCGAAAAGCGGGGACTGAGAAAGCATGGACTAAGCAACGGAGTGTCTTAACACCAGGTTCATATAGTTCTTGAAGTTCCCTCTGCTTATCCTGCAATATGCGGCATGTAAGCGTGAAGCTATAAAAAAAATATCTATTTACAAATTTTATACTATATACTTTTACTTTATCAAATGAATGATTGTTAAGCCAATAAAGTCAAATATTAAATATTTAGTACATCTATGAAGTAGTTTACAAATGATAGATGCCTAAGAAATAAGTTTAGAATCAAATAAAATAAAATTAATATATGTAAGTATTCTCTACTCTATTACGTCGGTACAGGCTATGGATCAGTAGTAAATATATAAAAATATATATTAAAAAATATGCTTGAGAGTTTAGAGTGACAAGTCACTACGTTTCCACAATTCTACAGAATACCGAAGACGGTAAAAAATAAGCTGAAGCCTTAATATTAAATATACAAAGTGTTAACTCATACTGCACGTATCGCTTTAGTCATTTTATAAATGGTCTTTTATGCATCAGACCGTTATAAGGTGACCTCCATACAATCTTAAAGTCTTTATTATTAGTTTCTTAAAGAAAGATCAACATAAACTGGGCATAAATGCATACAATAGAAATAAGACATTGAAAGCGATGCATATACATTTGCTATTGCAATTTAGCCGTAACAGTTTTGTGATGGTAATGTGACAAAAATATCTGCGCGTACGCACGATGACGTGTTGGGTTTATTTTTAAATCTTATTTTTTAGGAACGCATCTTTTTATATTTATTTTAAATATACAAGTAGAATATATATATATATATATATATATATATATATATATATATATATATATATATATATATATATATATATATATATATATATATATATATATATATATATATATATATATATATATATATATATATATATATATATATATATATATATATATATATATATATATATATATATATATATATATATATATATATATATATATATATATATATATATATATATATATATATATATATATATATATATATATATATTTTTTTTTTTTTTTTTTTTTGATTTTAAAATTCTATTCCACACTGAGGATAGAAAAAAATACTTACAGAAAGCATTTAAAAATTTTAATGCATCAGGAGTTAAACCAGCGCCTGATTTTGCAGAGTTTGCAAGAGGCGCAGGCTCAAATCTGGAGGCGTTGAAATTTTAACATTATAAATGCTATAGATATTTTCCTTTAGATATTGCATTTCCTATAGATATTGACTAAACGCCGCTCTGTACCTTCTTTGGTAAAGAGTGGCGTTGAATTTTACCGCTCTATAGATGAGATCACTGTATATCTTGTAAAATGAGAAAAGCGGGAAATGGAGTGTCTCAGCACTAGATTCTCTCTACTTTGCTAAAAAGGACACAAAAAATAACCACAGCGAATACAAACATGTGTATCAAAAATTTTCAATAAATTTGTACAGATTATTAAATTTCAATAAAAATAATAGTCTTTAGAGCACCCCTCCTGGTTTCTTTAAGAATTCAATGCCTTTTGTTGAACCCACAATGGTTTGTACAACTTGTCAATCAAGTCAATCAAGCAAGGGGTAGCGTATTTAGTTCTAGGTTTAGTATGACACTCTTTAATGATATAATTGAGATCAAGTAAAAATAAATATACTAATATAATTGTTCTTAACAATTATATTAGTATAGAAAATTGTCAATTTTTAATGTTTCTGAATTAAAATTTATTACAATGTAGAAATGCGTCAAAATTACGTAAAAAATATTCACGTAATTTTGACGCAATTGTATGTCATGGTAGTTAACTATAGGTAAATGCAGTAATTAAGGGTTCAATCCCTACAAGAGCAATATTTGAATTTAATAAATATAAGTAAAAAAGATAGTAAAACAATATAAAACTTCCCTACAAATATCCGTAGGGTTGATCATTATTTTCGTTTAAAAAGGCGATATTGTCGATAAGTTTTATTTATCGACTTTTGTGTATTTTTCTCATTTGTAAGCTAACATTTATAAATAAAGAAATAAATAAATAAATAATAATGTGTATTTCCAAGACATTTTTTCATTTTTCATTCGAACGGTACTGTAAGTTTTATGGTGGTATTAAAAGCTGTACTTTATTTTTTTTTCCATAACAAGTCTCGGTAATTAAATAGAAAATTGGAAAAGAAGTGTATTAACACTCCATTCTCTCCCTTGCCAACCCTTCAATGTTGCGTGAAGCTAAAAATATACATATTTGTACAATTGTGCTAACTCATGCATATCCCGACTTCACCGCGATAGGGTGAAGCCAGTTAAGTGTTAAATTATGATAAAGCTAATACGCTTTTTGCTTTTTAAGACAAACATAGTAAATTGCACTTCGATAATTGCATTTTATAGTTTTTGTTTGTAATCTTGACTGAACAACTCGAAGATGTTTCGATAAAGTTGTTTTTTTACATTTGCCTCTTTAATTTAAGTTAAGTTCTTTGTGTTTTCGCGTTTTCTCCATCGTAGCGCATAGCCGAAGCGTTTACTATTGTAATGAATTCGATTTTTATATATAGTAATGAATTCGACGTTTATATAGTAATGAATTCGATTCCACTTGAGGAAGATGAATTTTTCTATCTCCAATTTCTTCGCTCTGGAAACTAGGCAAAGCGCGGCGTTGAGTTCCGCCAGAGCACAGAGTGTCTTAACACTAGGTTCCTATGGTTCCTGCGGTTCCCTCTGCTATGTATGGGATAAAGAGTGAAGACATAAAAAAAATAAAAAAAAATAAAATGATAAAAAGTTCTTTATTGCTTTTATCGATGTTTTTTATTCTTTATATCCCGCGATCTACCCTTTGTAAGAATGTATGAATGTCACGCATGGCATATACACAGTGGTATATCTATATGATATGCCTATATGTATATCGAAATATATGTAAGACCATGGTTAGTGGAATTTCTTATAAAAAAGTATTTAATTAACATATACCAAATTAAAAATATTTTTTCATACGCATATTAAAAACATAATTTAATCAAATTTTTAAATATTCATAATCAATAATCAAATTAAAAAATCTGGTATCATAGAAATCGACCCCACAGCACTATGGTGTTAAAGACAATATAACCTTAAAAAACATAATATATTCAACGCATGTTGTTCACTGTACAGAGAGACAAGTGGCGTGCGTCACTTGCGGTTAGCGCTGACCGCAGAGCAAAGTACCTACTAAGAGGCGTCTAAATATGTAATTGTAGATTGATGATACATGTGTTTAAATAAAAAAAATACTTTTATTATTTTATTGTAGTTTTCTCTACTTTTCAAATATAAGAGATAGAGATATATGTAGAGATGTTAGAGATATAGTATTTTTTTCAGCTTCACGCTTCATCCCGCATATTGCAGGTAGGCAGAGGGAACTGCTGGGGCCATATGAACCTAGTGTTATTACACTTCGTTGCTTAGTTGCTGCTTTCTCCGTCCCCACCAGAGATATATAGAGAGTTAATATATATATATATATATATATATATATATATATATATATATATATATATATATATATATATATATATATATATATATATATATATATATATATATATATATATATATATATATATATATATATATATATATATATATATATATATATATATATATATATATATATATATATATATATATATATATATATATATATATATATATATATATATATATATATATATATATATATATATATATATATATATATATATATATATATATATATATATATATATATATATATATATATATATATATATATATACCTTTTGTATTGATATAATTATTATTTTTACTTTAGATGGATTTACAAAAGCTTATTTACTTTAATAATTATTTAATAATTATCATTTAAGAAGACCGTCGTGGCGCAGAGGCGGAGTCTATCTATAAGCGCGACAGTTTGTAGGTTCAATTTCTGTGAGAGGAGGATAGATTATTTCACATCTATTTTCTTCGCTCTGACAACTAGGCAATGCGCGACGTAAGGTTCCGCCGCTTAACATGCAATATCTTGAAAGGAAATGGAGTGTCTTCTTATTAGTTTAAAATTACTTTTATGTAAGCTATTTTTCAAGAACTACTCATACGCTAAAGTAAGAAAGCTATTTAGAATACTTACTAATAAAAATTTGAACGACGCTGGAATTGAATCTGCGCCTTCGCTCTTGGATACCGTCTAAGTATTCTAGCCAACTAAGCCACAAGAGACCTTGTAACGTTGAAATTTTATTATAGTTCTAAAAATACATATCTATTTCTATTATACTTATTTAAAATAGTCAGGGAGGCTGCTTGGTGATTGTTATATAAAAATAAGTTATTTGACATAGCTTTTGCTCGGTAGTAGTTCAGAGGAACGTCAGCTTATAATTTGTCAGCAAGAGCTTGTGAGTTCGATTCTCAGTAGGGAAAAGCGAATTATTTTCTTCGCTCTAATAACAAGACAAAGCGCGGTGTTAAGTTCCGCCGTACAACACTCAATATCTTAACAACACACATAGTGTTAAGACACTCCGTTCCCCACTTTTCTGCTAACAACCTACCCTTAACCAAGTTTTACCCTACATTGATCACTAACAAAGCACTAATGCCATCTATCGTCCCAACAACAAGCGTCCGAGACGATTACGCGACAAAAGTCGTATACACGTCGATACAAATACATTCAATCATCGGTTGTCAATTGAACGGAAATACTAACTGAACTCGTTTGCATTGCTAATGCTTAAACTACTCCAATGTCATGTTGGAAATAAAAGTTAGGCGTAAGCTGTGTAATCTTTTATTAAAGGGTTCTTTATATATTTTTATGATTTTTAAAGTGTTAATCCAAACTGAGGCTAGAAAAAATACTTTATGCCCTGCACGGTTCGCAAGAGGGCGCGGGTTCGAGTCCCGCTACATTCAAATTTTCTTTAAGGGTCCTTATACTTTAAAAGGAAATGTTTTTGTAATAAATAATGAGAGAATAGAAGGAATTATTCTTTTGTATGTAATAAATATAATATATAAAATTATATGTTTTAATTATATATATAATGATATATTTGAAGTTCAACATTTAAAATTATTATGATTTATATCTATTGTCTTACCTCAATACACTCTTTATGAACTACCCGGAAAGAGCTATTCCTCTTTAATTCATAAAGAGAATAAAAAAACACAATACACATAAGGTTTTGGAACTTAACGCCGAACTTTTTGAACTAGGCTTAATGAACCAAAAACAGCAAATCTTTTTTACAAGAAGTACCCATCGTACTAACAGTAAAACTTTTTTAAAACTATAAGAGTTTCATATATATACTATAGAGTACCCTAAAACTCGCTATCGGATTGTCACCCCGAGTCGTAGGTCGCGGGTTGCGGGTCCCGGTTATGTAATTTACATATAAATCTGGTTAAATTCCTAACAATTGCCAATATATATAACGATTATGTTTATTTACTCTATATTTCTGATAGAGGCGAAGCAGTTGTTTTAATATGTAATTAATATAATAGTATTAATATTATTATTTTTTTATAAAATACCATAAGTTATTTTTTTGTATATATATATTATTAAAATAAATATATAGAAGTTTGAGACGAATTCAATAAAATTATATTAAATTGTTGTTCTCTTATAAATAAAAAAATAAAGACCTACCTACCTAATCTAACTGCCTACTTAACTAGCTACAAAAAAACGTTTCGTCTAGTATCGTACAGTATTGGCATAAGAAATCCAATGAGTGAGTGACATATAATTCTGTGTTTCTTTTAATTCCACTTTAAAAATACTTAGATATGTAAAATGAGCATCATAATAACATCCTAGACTGACAAAAAATATGTAATTTTATTGAAAAAAAAATATATATTTTCGAAAAAATATTCCACATATATATTTATTTCAATCCACATATAATATATATATAACAGTCGTATTTCGCTTACATCTAACTATAAGTCATGTTTACGAGTTAAGTTTTTTAATATAAGCCCTAAAGATAAAAATACCGATACGACAGAACAAACATACCGTTATTAAAAAAGGGCACCGCTGATTTTTTTGCAGAAAAAATTGATTTTTTTGTTGAAAAAAACGTCCACCTTCGGCCCTTTTGGCCCATTGTCTCCGTCCTATTGTCTTGACAATTTAAAACGCTTTTATGTTTCCCGTTTGACAATTATGTTTTGGCTTATTTTTCGATAACTATTATTTAGTAGATTTATCGTTCCTTCGGTTTTTTAACTTCGACGCACAGTAGTTTGATGCGTATCGCTTTATTAGCAATTTGTACGCGGATGTACGTAATAAATATAATGTAATTATATATATAGGATTCATTTACAAGAAGTTAATAATTTATTAGATTTTCGTTGAACTGTTTCGTTTGTTTTTGAACAAAAAATATAACAAATGTATTGTAGTGATTGAACGAAAGCTCTCTTCAACTTTTTTATTACATCGATGAAATCTTTATATAATTTGTTTTAAAAGGGCCAAGAAGTAACTTATAACTGAAGTATATTTAAATTAATTTAGTTTTGATTTTAAAATGGGTTAAAATTACAATTTTAGTACAGCTTATGTAAATTAT
Source organism: Dione vanillae (assembly GCA_037178615.1). Lineage (NCBI taxonomy): Eukaryota > Metazoa > Arthropoda > Insecta > Lepidoptera > Nymphalidae > Dione > Dione vanillae. Next base: position 280,102 of record JAZFAU010000110.1, read on the forward strand.
ACACTGCTATAGCTTCTCATATAACAAAAACTAATAAAACTACTAAATACCAAATTATCTGAAAATGTATGAAAAAAAACAAAGCGCGGCGTTCAATTCCGGCATTCCATACACAAATTGACTCTAACTAGCATACTATATACATTGTAAAGATAAATGAAGAAAAAATAAATCTTTTGAACTATTTTCCTCAAAAAACATTAGAACTTACGACCAAACGTTACACATATCACTTTACCACTGAACCTAAAGGGACACTATTTTTAAACTCACACCTGGACTTAGAATAAACAAAATATACATTACAATAATATCCAAACTATTGCCTATAATTGATGATTTATTAACTAATTATTTAAATAAGGTGTCGATATCAGCGATTTTTTGTATGGGAAATTTACATATAAATGTACATACGTCTGTATGCACGTACGTATGTGGATATCGATAATGTGTTTGGTAAATTACTATAGATTTATTTGTTTTGTCTCGACAGACAGCAGGCAGGCAGCTGTAACGCACCCGGCATTAGAATTTGCATATGCAGTTTTATTTTCTTGTCATGCACCTTTTATGGATTTTTAGTATTGAAATATAGAATAATATATTCATATTTTCAATAGCTTAATTATGACAATAATTGTAGCAGTGACTTGGGAAAATCAACTTGTTTCATTCATTTTATGTAATTTGATGACAGACCGCGGCGTTAAGTTCCGCCACTCAACTTATGTACGTGCGTGGAGAGTACAGATTTTTATCAAATTATTCCTTTTTTTTACCCTAATTTATAAAGTATAAAGTGAGAATCTAAAAAATAAAAAAGCCTATTTAAATTATTAATATATTTAATGGACAAATTGTGTCTGTAATTGTATATGTTATTTACATTTTATTCCCCATATAGCAGGGTAGATAGAGGGAACTGCAGGAATCGTAATAACCTAGTGTTAAGACATTTCGTTTACTTCTCTCCGCCCAGGTACGGCGTGCGGAACTCAGCACCACTTTGCCTATGCACCTACATATATGTTCTAAATTTTATACTATACCAATATGTAACTAACAGGTATATATTCAGCTTCATACTTTTTAGCCAGATTGCAGTAGAGAAAAGTAAGTAGAGAAAGAGTAACTTAGTGTGGAGACACTCCATTCCCCGTTTTCGTCTACATTTGAGATATTGCATAATATCTGTAAGAAGATCTCAGCGCCAAACATAAATAAAAGTTTCCCCCCATTTGCTTTGAACCCGCGCTTAGTGGAAACAATAAAAAAAGTTAAAACTGATTCCGTATTTATGTTTTTTTAATCGATTTTCAGTGTGGATTAACACTTAAAAAGAAACGAAAATAAATACATGTTTAATATAATTTTATTATTTAAGATTAGATCCAGCTCCTGATTGGACTCTTTTGATGGACACGTATGAGTAACAGTATAAAATCCCTGAGGACATTGGTGTTTCGTCATCCAGACCGGATATTTTTCTTTATTCTCGAAACCTAAAATGCGTAGTACTGGTAGAACTTACAGTTCCGTGGAAGACAAATATCCCTAAAAGTCATAGCTTCAAACTTAATAAATATTTCGAGCTTACTAACGAACTGACCAGGAATAGGTATAGAGTAAATTCATACGCGGTGGAAGTAGGAGCGAGAGGTATAACAGCGAAATCTCTCTTTAGCTTGCTAAAAGATCTCGGCCTGTCTAGAACTATTACTAATACATTTCTAAAACGTACTTCAAAGGCGGCATTAGCAGAATCATTTCGAATTTGGTTAGGTAGTGGGAGGAGCTCGGACAGTGAAGGTGAGCGTTAATGCATTTTAAAGGGGCCCCTTTAAACCTACACTTGGGTCGCAAGTCCCAAGCGCTGATCGGAGCTCCTCTTCCTACAACGCGATGGGCCCGGCACCGGCACGGTGAATCCATGGAATGCTAAGCAGTTTCTTCTCTTCTCTCAATTCTTGCTATAAATAATAATAGCAATCTCTTCATAAAACAGTACTTAAGATCACAACGCTTCTACAAAATACTGTTACAATACAATAATTTAAAAAAAAAACGACTGAAACTGACTGACTGACTTATTTAAAAAAACATGCCGTAACATAACATCTTAAGCTCGTCGACGCACCAGCTAGTTTCTTTGTTCAAAACACAACGAAGGCAAATCACGTATTAATTCGAAGGTGTTTCGAAGCAAAGGCCTCGCCTCGTTTCCGAAAACCGTAAAGGAAGTAATTACATATTCAAATCCTACCGCCACCGGTTCATATGTCACTCCACAATAAAAAAGGTAACAAGCGTTAAAACTCCAGCCGTAACGGTAAACCCACTGAGTCCTGAGAAAAAAATTATCAACAGCGACCCAGTCTTGAGAAAAAAAATCGCTTATTTGTATATAATTTTATAAAATTATTAAACTAACGTATGCAATTTTGAACTTAAATCACAATGCCAGAAAGGTGGTATTCCCGACCGTCACATGTACAGCTAAATTTATGATCACATTTGCATAATGTGCATAGCCCCTAAATTTTATTGAATAAAAAAATAGGATGGGTAGACTTTTTTGCATAAATTCTTACAAAGGAAACGGGTTAACGCATTCAGGAAGTATAGCGTCGCGGATCCGTTTGCGTCGCGGGTCAGAAATCAAAGATCACGTCCAACTGCACACAATATTAGACCTTGCATTCAAAGCATACATTACAAAATCGTTCTTTGTCAAAAAGTGCATTACGACCTTTAAAAAACCGACCCCCCGCGTAACAACAATAAGCCAAAAAGTACCTGACTATAATTTATTCGGGAATATTAAGAGAAATGTACCTGCCCTTTTTGAATATTAAGTGCAACCTAACCCCTGACATTACTCAATAGGTTTAAGATACTATTTCAATGGGAATAATATAAAAAAAATGCAAATAAACTGTCGACGAGGGTTATAGATGCAGGTATAGAAAAAAAATCGCAACCGTAACATAAAGTACCCCATTTAACTGTTTGGATTCCGATAGAAATAAATGCGATACTCGCTAGTTGCACTTGTCCTAGCGTTTAATTTGGGTGCGCGGTTCCTTGCGAGGGGTCACAGATAGCTCGTCTTTAATAGAGTTTTTTATAACGTTTTGTATGCAAAGATTTATTATTCTATATCGGGATGCGTGAGAATACTTCGGAGATAATCGAATTTGCCTACGACGCATCGCCCTAACCCTTTGGATCGATCGGAACGCTTCATGGGAAGATGTGAATATTCAAACAAGGTGTCATCTTTGTGAATATCGATTGCCGTTGAGTCCTTTATAAGCATGGGAATTGATACAGTGAAAAGGAAGAGCTGTGGTTTTTGCATAATCTATTGGAGCTTCTTTGTTGTGACTAACGGATTTTTTCAATAAAGGGTTAAGATTCCCAATGTCGTTAAAAAATTGTGACCGTTAGAATATTTTTTTCTAAACTAGCTACCACTGCTTTTGTGTTAGTATTTTGTCCACTGTCCTCCGTTTTTTGGGCTTTAACTGTACTGTGTGTACGACAAGTGTCGAACAAAAGAATATATGTGAATTATAATGTCAAATTAATGCAAATATAAACATAAAGTCGAGTAGCATTAAATATTAATAAAATGTAAGCCGCGGGCCAAGCTCATTCAAAATCAAATATTTAAGTGCTAATAACAGTGATTGCGATTTTATTGACTCTTAATATTATCAACACGAATATATTAAACAACTTTTTCTTAAGATAGATATTATATTGAGAAATTATTACTATGTGTGTCATAGATTAAACTTTTTAATAATAAATTGAAATCAAACTCTTAGTTCTCTATACTTGAGTCATTCTTTAAAAAATTGTGGATATTAAGATATTCTAAAATGCAATTCCAAATTTTTATAAGTCCTATTTTTAAGTTATTTCTTCACCACTAGTGTAATATGAAAAATATGTCAATACAAAGAAACCTGGGAAGAAAAAAGTAGTTTTAGTTTTGACCACTTTATGACACTTTAACAAAAAAAGGTAACCCACAACTAATACAACGTTAACTTTGAAAGATGTTGTAAAAAAAATTAACTCTTTCACTACACTACTATACAGTGTGTAACAAAAAAGCCAAACTGGAGTAAATTGTTATTGTGTTTTTTTTATAAAAGTCGGCTTTTTACGTCATTTTGTACCGACAGTCCAAAATAAATAAAATTTAAACATTACCCTTATAAGAAGATATAATAAAAGATTGTCTTAGGAAAAACTATTGCTGTTACCTTAGTATTATTAATGTATACAGGTTGCTCGTAATGCATTAAATTTGTATGAAATTAACACATTTGAATACAATTAGCATAATGGTAATAACAGGTTCGATTCTCGTGTTTCTAAATACTGTTATTTAAGTAAACAGATATATGATTTGTTGTTTCGATTATTTATAATTATAAGTTATTAGCAAACGAGGTGGAGTTGTTCACGATAAATTCAAGTATATATTTAAGTGAATAAAATTATGCAATTAAGTACTTCTACTTCATTCAATATTTGTTTAAAATATGAATAAATGTTGCAGGAACTTGGGTTCATTGATATATTTTTTTTAATTTATTTATTTCTCCAGGGTTGTGAACAAGTGAATTAATGTTTGGTCTTGCTAACTCTTAGTCTATTTTGTATATTATTTTTTTAATTTTTATATATTAAAATTAAATGAATTTTTAAATAATTTCAACATTTACTTAAATATTTAAAAAAAATAGTTATAAACATATAATAAACTGAAAATTTAAATTAGTGGCCTTAAGTCTCGCTATACAAGAAATAACAAAGAAAGAAAAATGAATCAAATTTTCTACCTCATTTAAAATAATCCGAGTACAACTTCTTAATTAATACAGATTATCAAAAGCAAAAATTTACAGAATCGTATTTATCATCGTGTTGTCAATTATTAAAACAGATAATATATTACTTAATTGTGAATAAACTTACAAGTTTATGTTTATTTACACATTGAGTCTCTGTATTAAAAAAAATATAAAGATAAAATACTTCACTTTTTTTTTACATATTTTTAATATTTATATATTCGTGATTAATACTATGTTTAAAACTGTATAACTGATTGATAGATTTAACCTGTACAAGTAAAGTAATGTCAAAACACTCCGTTCTCCGATTAACACCACAACAATTTCTTCACATTATGTGTTGATATTAAATGGCAGAACTGCATGATGATCGCGAAGAAAAAAAGAAATAAGGTGAAGAAGAAGACGAAGAACAAGAAGCTTTATTTAGGTACAAAATAATCATCCTACGAAGATGGTAAGTTTTACATTCAAAATCATACACCATAAAAGATGATATTTCTCCTGTTACTGTAAACATTAATATTTATGTAGATTCATTATTTTCTTTTTGTTAACTTCACGCTTTATCCTGCATATTGCAGGGTAGGCAGAGGGAACTGCAGGAACCATATGAACCTAGTGTTAAGACACTCCGTTGCTTAGTCCCTGCTTTCTTCGTCCCCTGCCTTTTTCCAGGCATTGCATATTGAGTGGTGGAACTCAACGCCGCGCTTTGCCTGGTTTCCAGAGCGAAGAAAATGGAAATAAAAACATCCATCTCCCCGAGTGGGAATCGAACCCACAAACCGTCGCGTTTACAGGCAGATGCTCAAGTCTCTGCGCCACGACAGTCCCTAATTAGAAAAAATGAAAATAATAGAATAAAGTATTAAAGCACTAAATTCTCCAAATAATATTTATTATTTTAGTTCAAAAAATTCAACACTAGTCTCTATACGTAATATCGTAACACTTAAACATGCTGTGTCCAATATTTTTTCATACGAAGGTCCGGCTTTCACCAGCTCGTAAAGGAATCGTCAGCAAACGTTCGCGTTTTTTGTTCCAATAAAAACGACATATTGTCCTGTTGAAGGGTTGAAATTTATGCAAATTACTTATAAACAAGTTACTGTACAGTGCCACTTGATGGCTTTACATTTTTTTTAATATATGTTTCTCGTATACAATTTGTTTCGAAACAAAATATTCTATGAATAGACGAAAGTACGGTTATTTTATGTGACGAATGTTTTATATTTATTGTACCAATTTTGACCTATTTTTGGGACATTTTTTGTGCGTATAAAAGACGAAAAGCAGTTGAAAGCTACCTAAGAAGGATAATATGCAAAGTATTTACATTATATATATTCTTATGTTAAAAGTACAATAGTTAGATGAGTAATGCGTTTGTGAGTTAGAATGTAAGAGGTTCCCAGTATCTAAAGAGGCCAAATATTTTTATTTTAGAAAAATACCAAGAAAATAATTGATTAAAAATAAATTACTGTACAATGTAATGTGGCGCCATCTATAATCGATTCACTCGAAACGATTGTTAGGATAAAATTATAAATAACGATGTTATAAGAACTTACTACTATCCATGTATTTAAAGTCATTTGCATATTTTTTAATAACATTTTATTTTAAAAAAGTAGTGCTTAAAATTTTTCTTGAATATACCTTGTAATACAATAGGCAATAATAATAATTAATTACAAATGTATTTAAAAAAATATATTTCGAATAGAAAAAGAACGAGAACCTAATAAAGAAACTTATATACATCCCTACAAAATAAAATACTTTACGTTCTCTTATTAATTGGCTCCCCCCAAAACAGAATCAAATCTATAACCACCGAATTTACAATAAAAGGCGACAACCATTTAAACTTTAATCAAAATTCTTTAATTAAGATTAACTGAATCAAAGTAACAAATTTTAATTAAATCTATCAAACTGCAATAATCATGCGACATATCGAATATCATTTAGTTGGAGATGCATAAAACTGCAGTGTAACTGCACGCCGCCGTATGCGCTCCCTCGCAGCACGCAGTATACATGTCAAAATTTAATTGAATCCAAGCTTAAATATGTTTCTTAACGAGGATTCTGTTATCTGTACGATTGTAATTGTACTAGACGATGCCGTTTTTTTTTTCTTTTTTTGTTTTTAAATGGCAAGGATGGAAGGGTTTTGGATGTTTAAACTTGCTTGGATTTTTTCTTATATTCTGGAGTCTATTTATATGATTGTGATAGATATATAATTATATGTTTTTAAGTGTATATAGATAAATTATTATATTTTATATTTTTTTAAGCTTTTTTATTATTTAGTTTTTAATGTTACAACGTATCACGTTAGTTGGAATAATTTCATGTAGTCGTTATAAAATTATTCTTGGTGGAAGTCTAATACTAATGTAATACGATTTTGTATTTATAAATAAGTTTTGTAAAGATTCCAATATTTCAAGGTTGACTTGTTTGTCAATTTTCTTATAGGATTCTGCTACAATATATTCTAGCATATATTTGATATTAAATGTCATATAATAATTTCTTGAAACAATAAATTAGTTCTAAACTATATGACTATATTGAGATAAATGGATATTTATTTGCACGTATTAACAGTTTTTGATATTTCGTATAACAAGTAATACATACTTGACAGTTGGTTATATAAAATCCAAGTGTTATAGTTGTGCGTTCAAATACTGTTAATGGGGATAAATTCCAATTAAAAATAGTATTTATTTTTAGACTTTTCCATATACTGAGTGGCTACTGGCCACCCGTAGCTTTATGTTCATTCAACATATACGGTCATACAGTTAACATATACTATCAGTTCATCGGCTTGGAAGAGGGTACTAAAGGAAGTAAGCGTAAATGTCATTCGTGATCTCCAAATAGAAAAGGAGAGAACGAGAAGCTATTTTTTATAGTCCATGCATATATATATATATATATATATATATATATATACATATATATATATATATATATATATATATATATATATATATATATATATATATATATATATATATATATATATATATATATATATATATATATATATATATATATATATATATATATATATATATATATATATATATATATATATATATATATATATATATATATATATATATATATATATATATATATATATATATATATATATATATATATATATATATATATATATATATATATATATATATATATATATATATATATATATATATATATATATATATATATATATATATATGTATTAAAAAAACGTAACATTACGTATTCATTATTCAAAACACATTAATTGTTATCCATTGAGCTTTCATAAGGGTAATTTAATTTAATTATGCGAATATATCAGGTTTTAGCGTACATGTATATTAAATTATATCGACTCTGTAGTTTTTTTACGACATTATAAATATAGCACAAAATGACATTAGTACTTGCCAAATTAGTTGTTTTATCATTAATAGGATGTAAGCTAAGTAGGTCTCAGCTTTATTTAGCCTTATTTTAGTTCTTTTATTTATTTTTTAATATAAATAGGTATTATGCTCTATGTTTGGTACAAAAAGCGAAATTAAAATCTTGAAATTCTTTAAGAATTTTTATTTTCATGGCAGAGTGACTGAATGATTTTGAACGTGACTAATCTTTTAAATTCTAAATTTAACTAAAAATTAAATATTTAACAAATAATATATGCTCATATAACCTTGGATCTGTTTTAATCTATTGTTTCTAAATTCAGAAACTTTACATTATTTCTTAACTTCAAAATTGCAGGATATTACAGATTAAAGATTATATCAAAAACAACCTTGGTTTTGCATTTATATCTATTAATAGTTTGAAATTAAAAAAGAATTACGTTCTTATTAGACGATATTCAAATAGTTATAGTTTCAAAAAAAATGAATCTAAGACATTAGATTCATAAAGGACGGAAGAGGACTCAAGTTGTCTTCTGAATTTATAATGAATATAATTTAAAGTGTCCATTTACTACTGCACATTACACAGCCTCACGCTTTATCCCATACATAGCAGGGTAGGCAGAGGGAACTGCAGGAACCCATTAAGACACTCCGTTCCACGTTTTCCGTCTTTTCGAGGCATTGCATGTTGAGTGGCGCAATTCAATGCTGCGCTTTTGCCTAGATGCCAGATCAAAGAAAATGGCAATTAAGAAATACATCTTCCCCGATTGGGAATTGAATATCGCATATACAGGCAGACGCTTCGCCTCTGCGCCACGGCGGCCCTCTACATTTACTCTATTGAATATTTTCTTATAAGTAGTGAAGGCTATAGTGGGAATGTACTACACATTTTTTTCCAGTAAATAATTTACTAAAACATTACGCTCTCAGCTGTTCCCAAAGACTTAGTGTGTAGGTGGAACTCAATACCTTGTTTAATATAAATAAATTTAAGAAAAAATATATATCCTTGAATTGGAAGTGAACTTTAAGTGGTTTGAGTGACAAAATACACTTGCAATGGCATATAATAAAAATACCCTTGTTAATTGTATACGATGTAAACTTTTGTAATATTATAAATATTTGTGTTAACTATGTTGTATCCTATAGAAAAATTAAAATTAGATTATTTTTCTTGTGATTCAATTACTCTATGTGATTGTATATTTAGTGTAGCCTGGTTAATGGGAAATATTTTTTAAAATTGCAATCAATAAAGTCACAATGCCTCGAAAGGCGGAAAATGGGGAACGGAGTGTCTTAACACTAGGTCCCAACGGCTTCTGCGGTTCCCTTTGAATACTCTTATATGAGTTGGATAAAGCGTAAAGCTAATTTTGATTTATAACGAGGCTATGAGTTAAGCTACGTAACTACTTGATATATGGCAGTACTAAATATTATGAGCTAAAAATATAATTAATATACCATAATAAACATATATATATATATATATATATATATATATATATATATATATATATATATATATATATATATATATATATATATATATATATATATATATATATATATATATATATATATATATATATATATATATATATATATATATATATATATATATATATATATATATATATATATATATATATATATATATGTATATATATATATATATATATATATATATATATATATATATATATATATATATATATATATATATATATATATATATATATATATATATATATATATATATATATATATATATATATATATATATATATATATATATATATATATATTTATATATATATATAGATCATAGCTTTATAAAATGTACTGACTTTTCCTGTGTTCTTCTAAAATATGGTTAAAATGTCTTATATATAGTGGCGCAGAGGTGCAACGTCTGCCTGTAACGCGACGGTTACTGGGTTCGATCCCCAGTCGGAGAAGATGGATTTTTCTATTTCCATTTTCTTCGCTCTGGCATCTTATGCAAAGCGCGGCGTTGAGTTCCGCCACTCAACACGCAATGCCTCGAAAACGGCGGAAAGTGGGGACAGAGTAAGCAGGGACTAAGTAACGGAGTGTATTAACACTAGGTTCGTATGGTTCCTGCGGTTCCCTCTGCCTACCCTGCCATGTGCGGGATAAAGCGTGAAGCTAAAAAAAAAAAAAAATAGTGACCATTAAGATATAGTATACGACTTATGTTATAATATATTATTTAGATCCCCGTAAGCTAAATTTGTATAAAAATGGAAATGTTTCTCCAATTAGAATTTATAATAAAATAAAATTATGAATGAAAATTAACTTGGCATTAGATAATTTATTCTTTACAAAACTTTTATAGCTTATTTTATATGACGAGTTTACTTTGAGCCACCATACTTGTTACATTTAACGTTATTTCCAAATGCCTTCAGTATACAAAATTTTTAGTAATTTCCAATAGACTATGGGGCAAAAATGCAGATAAATCTAATTATTTATATAATAGAGATTCAGAATCAAACCTGAATTGATTCTGAATCTCTATAAATAATATTATACTATATGAATAAGAATTATCAAAAACATATTCCAAAATAAAAATATATCCGGAAAGCCAAAAATAAAAGACAGGGCAAAATTGTGGCCTAAAACCAGTTCCTGAGCCGAAAACGAACAAATAACGTATCCGATAACAACACTCGATTCGGGATCGATTTTGAGAGTAACCATTTAATTATTTTATCGATAATCTCGCATCGGTTGGGAAAAAAGAGGAGTGGCGGGTAATCGTCGCTTAGCCGCCCGGTAGCCGCCGGCGGTGTTACGATGCTATCGTGTGTTCTTACTAAAGGCTTTTGTATACAGCCAGTGCGAGAAAGATCGATTATGAATTGGAAAATCATATATTTTGCTTTTTTTTTTCAAAGTCAAATAGTTTTGTTCAAAATAAGAAGTTACGTGCTTCATATTTTTATGATTTTTAAAGTGTTAATCCACATTGAGTCCAGAAAAAATACTTAAAGAAAACATATTAAAATTTGAACGCAACGAGACTCGAACCCACGCCCTCTTGCGTACCGTGCAAGCGCTCTCAGTACGTAATTTTCAAAATTTTTATGTTTTCTTTGAATATTTTTACCACCACCATAATAGTTAAATTTATCACCAGCTCGCTATAGTTAATACCTCAAACCTGAGGACTTCCGTTTGACTGGACTGTTTTCTTTTTCAATTTATATCAATTCTAAACAAATTAATAGTTAACTTTTTTTGAGCGCAAAATAAAATGTTACTTAGTTTACCAAGAGCTATTAAATTATATGAATTACGGTCAGCATTCTTCTATTTAATTTAAGAAGTATTTAGCATATACCTGCTTAGGCATTGCTCTATTGGTTTCTAACTAAAAAAGTATATACATATCCTACTGCATATAAAAGGCACGTGTGTCGAAGCCCTTACACTATATCATTTCGCTGGAAGGCATACAATTTTTCTTGCAACATTAATTATTATGGAACGTAATTATTTCGCACGCTTTATTAGGCGGCCGCCATGCCTTGACTGTATACATATAGACAAGTGAATTCTGACTTATAGAAATATAAACAAGTATGTAAGTTAGAGGAAAATTAGCTTTAAAATGTAACAAGTTATTTTATTACTTCCATCCGTTGTTAGGAATGTCGCGAGTTGACTATTACTTTATTTTTTGTCGCTAATTTCAATTTTTCTTTACAAAATTAAGTAAATTAAGTACTGAAAAATAGAGCGTTTGAAAAGTGTATGGCTTTCCCGGCACTATCTGTGTATAGTCTAAGACAGTAGTTAAGTCGTAGAAATTCAAGTTCCTTGGATCCGTTAATCATGGGCTTGGAGGCATCTACTAATACGTCCTCGTATAAACGTTGCGTAGGCGAAATAGCTGGAGGTCGCTGGTGAGGCAGGAACTGATATATAAGAGTATTATCCAACTAGGACTAAGAGTATTCTTTATACGAATGTCACGAAATAGGACATAGAGCTAATTGTCCACTGAGGATGTAGAAGACCAAGTAAAGTGGAGTACGCTTAGGCAGAAGATCTTGGCAGACGAGGCCTGAACTAATACTAGTTAGATGAAGAAATATTTGAACAGCTTATTATATGTTCTTATATTGATATCGCTTAAAATATAATATGTTGCTCATACATATTAATAAAAAAACCTACATATAAATGCATCCTCTATAAGGTATAGTATTTATTATAAATAAAAAAATGTATAAGTTTGAATTCCTCTTTATGATTCTTCGTTTAAAGATTACATGGAACTGTGGTACAATATTTGATGATATTCTACTGTACGCGATCATTGCTGATTAAATCCTTAAATAAATTCGCAGCTAAATGCAAAAGGACACCAACCAATTTGAAAGTAAAAAATAGAGTATCTGGACACTACATCTACTTGTTCTTCGAAATATAGCATACTCGTGTACATATTATGTGTGTATATTTATATATATTTAACTGTATAATACATATTAATCATATTAGTGTCTATATTTGTCTTTCCGTCACAGTTTCTCTTTATAGTTATTTAGTTTTTTGTTAACATAAAACTGTTACTTAGAAACATCCGGCTCTAACAAATTCCAATTGGGATATATGTATATATATAAATATATATATATATATATATATATATATATATATATATATATATATATATATATATATATATATATATATATATATATATTATATATATATATATATATATATATATATATATATATATATATATATATATATATATATATATATATATATATATATATATATATATATATATATATATATATATATATATATATATATATATATATATATATATATATATATATATATATATATATATATATAAACCAACAAATATATCGTATAATGTCAGTTACTAAAACAATTTCTACCAGTTAATCTAAATTAGAACATGATTAACTAGAAATAATAAAAAAAGCGGAACGATGATTAAAGTTATTGCCTACATTATTAGAACATTATGTAATTAAAAAAGTTGCCGAAAGGAAGTTTCAAGTGAAAAAAACTCGCTAGGTCGCTGATTAATTGATTTACATACGCGAGTGTAGGAAATGGCGCTAATTACTTAACAGATCTAGTTAGAAAAATGCTGTGTTATTAATTATATAAGTATTTGAAGCCATTATGAGGTAGTGGAGACTTTACACGTGACGGTCGTAAGTTCGAATCTCATAGAATCTCACTTAAAAAAATATTATTTTTTCGTTTCTTTTTTGGTAAATACTGACTTCATGATAAATTAAATAACTTCATTCACTCATTCAGTTTTATTTAAATAAGTTTAATTTCAGTAACATTACTTTAGTGCAAATCATGAACGCCATATTTTACAGCATAGTCAATTATTTGTTCAGTTAAAAAATAAATAAAATCAAGTTATGAATTTAGTAAAAAAGGAGTGTCACCCAAATTTTTCGCTTAGCCGGATTAACATTTGTCGTAGCCATAATTATTACTACATAAATAAAAGAATATAAGAAATAAAGCTTTTTTATGTTTTTATGATTTTTAAAGTTTTGATCCACACTAAAGATACAAAAATTTGCAAAGAAAACATTGAGCGTGATTGAACCTGTGCTTCTTGGAAACCATCTGAGCGCTCTTACCAGTAAGTCATACGTTTTTCGTGACTAAGCCCCCCTTTAAAGCCATCATCATCATTTTCATATTTATAATGTAAACACGTGGAGAGGCATAGGTACATTGTTTGAATATACTGTGATGGAATTTGAATTAGTTACTATCAAAGATTCAATGAAATCTCAGTTACACTATATAGTCAAGTAGTTTTAAAAGTCTTTATTAATGCCAAAAGCAGTATATACTAATATGTCTGCACAAAAATTTAATAAAAAAGACCTTAAAATACGAAAAACAAGATATACAGACAAAAAAAGGCTTAAATTTATTACATGTTAACAAAAAAAAGAACGAATGACATTCCTTAATTTAGAGAAAAAGTCCATACATGCGCCCGCGCCGATGTCTTAATTGTGCCTGTGATAACAACGCCACTTGATTTATACGTTCTAAACGTATTAACCCTTTTGTCGGCGTCTTCTTATCGAACGCTTAGAAACAGCTTCCGTCGGCTTTTATACCACAGTTTGTTTATTTACACGCGAAATGAGGTGACAAAACTGAAATTACCAAATTTTATGTGAAACGAATGGCCCGTAAAAATTCGGTAACGTTTTTCGTTATTGCTGTACGCGTGATTTGTATGTGAGAATATTATTTTATTGGCGACTTTAAGTTCTTGATAAGATATGTAAATATCTAAATATCTTCGATGTAAGGAAAACATTTATATACAAAATAAATAATTTCACTTAAAATCAAATATTTAAATCAACATAAAAAATATGTTTCAATACAAAAGCAAACCTAGAACCTCCAAGTTACCAAAATAAGCCTAACCACTGAGCCTTTACCATGTACCTAAATAAAAAAAACATCTAAACGCATATCATCGATTGCTGCACACAGCTTCCACATCTTCAAAAGGATTATTGAGAGCGAGAGCGTGTGAGACACGGGTGATGAATTGACATGTTCTTAGGCCATTAGGCGGAGATAAGGTGCATTTAACTGAAGACGCCGCTACGCCCTCGCTCCGACCACACTGCACCGGTATGTTGCACTCTTATACAGCATGTTCTGTATGATGTTAGTAGTATAGCTACTATTTTATTCAGCTTAAATCGTTATAAAAAATGTAAAAGAGAAACATTTATATTCAAAAGCTAGAAATTAATGGATCTAGCAGATTGTATACGTATAAAAAGCCGTGATTTAATATATAATATAATAACTATTATGAAAAAAATATTATGGTATTTATGAATGCGTTTTTAAGAAAAACAAATAATACTAGTATGTTAGGCAGTACGCATTATCTTCTTTATTCTATTAGTTATGAATTATTATGTGAAGCCTCCAAAGAGAATTAAGGAAAACTGAGAAAAAAAAATTATAAGTATTTATATGAACTAAAATAAACAATTAATAAAATTTATTTGTTTGACAAACCCTTTTAAAATTTAAACATGTTATATTGTATGTCTTCACGCTTTATCCCGCATGGCAGAATTGGCAGAGGGAACTGCAGGAACTGTAGGAACCTAGTGTTAAAACACTTCGTTGCTTAGACTCTGCTTTCTCCGTCCTGCATATTGATATTGTAAAATTGAAAAAAAATCTCCAAGCACTCTGTATAAGGAGTGGATATTAGAGTTTATGGCCACAGTCCGGTAGCGCCTTAATGAGTGCAGCTTCTTGCTCAATGGTGTTTTAATAAAAATTTTATTTGATTTAAACGAATACTATTGATTTTGTTTCCTATAATTTTATATTATTAATTCATTGAATATTTTGTTTAATAAAATAATAGGTATAATTGTTTTTATTATTTTTGGAACGCACTTATATCAAGTACGACTTGAATTTGAAGTTTGTTTTTTCCATAATCTTTTAGATGATTTTAAGTCTACGTAACAGTAAGCTAAATTCACCTAAAATATTGTAGTGAATAGTAATGATTCCAAAGAAAATAGAATTGAATCCAATTGGATATTCTTTTTGGCACCTTTGGACTAGAAGTGGCGTAAATTTTTTAAAGTTAGATTTAAATATGAGTACTAATTTCTGTAGTTATACTTATAATTATTAAAAATAACTATTAATGATTTATTACTAGTGAATACAATCTATAGAAATGTGTATTCCTTTCTCTTTATTCAGTCAGCCAATCTCAAAATAAAACGGAGAGTGGAGAAACTACCAAAAGAACTAGAACTAGTTAATACCAAAAGAATTGCTGTAAGTGCTGAATCCATATCTATTGTAATTTAATTATACAATATATATAACGATATATCATTTTTAAAAATATATGTATTAAAAATATATATATTATCTTTATATATATATATATATATATATATATATATATATATATATATATATATATATATATATATATATATATATGTATATATATATATATATATATATATATATATATATATATATATATATATATATATATATATATATATATATATATATATATATATATATATATATATATATATATATATATATATATATATATATATATATATATATATATATATATATATATATATATATATATAATATATATATATATATATATATATATATATATATATATATATATATATATATATATATATATATATATATATATATATATATATATATATATATATATATATATATATATATAAAAATAACATACATATATAAAAAAATATCAAAAACGAAAACTTTAAAATCATTAAATTGTTTAGATACTATTGTAAAATAGCTATACTTGTCTTCACTTGTTGAAATCTTAATCAGTATTGGAAAGCATTTCAGTGTGTACAGTTTACTGATAGTGTTATCTCAGATACCGGGGGACCTGCGCCCGCGCATAATTAACTTGTTCGTTAAGTGCCCACTGTGCTATACCAAACACTTTATCGGACAAAGGGAAAATATTTAATGTGTCGATTTTAAGGCTTATTTTTGAATTTAGTTTACGTATGGCTTGTATTTTTTTGAGTGGATAGATAAACTATGCACTAAAAATCATTTTAAATATAATCATTAACATTTTCATATTTCTTTGTAAAAATTGCAGCCATTAGTGTTTTAACTAACTCTTGACGACATAAAATAAACCTATATATTTATATTATTTTATTTTATGTTACGGTTCATTAGTATATCTCAGTCTTAAAGACTCATAAAGTAAAGTTTGGAAGTTATATTTAAGTAAATCTTAGTTTTCTGCAACATCTACTAAAATGACTGAATGAGGTTCCTGTACATGTGTGTAAAGACTGCTCAGACCAGTAGTGCAGCTCCAGCAGTCGACAGCGATAGATAACTATATCGCAAGTATTAGAATTTAAAACACTTGTTATAATTTCCCAAACACGAAAAGTAATTTTAAATTTAGTTAGTATATTTATTTTTTAAAGTAAAAAAAAAATGTTTTGTAATTAAAATAATAAGAATGCAATGAATTTACTCATAAAAATACAGAATTCTATTTTTCCGTAAGAAGTACTGAATTCGTTTATATATGAATTAATTATTTTAATTAAAACTTAGTTTGTTTTTTTTATTTTTATTATATATTTTTCAAAACCTAAGAAAAAACTCAGATGCTAATATTTTTTTTAATATTCAAAGGCTTATAAGAACTTAAAACTATCAATTAAGTTGTAAAACCGAAGTATTACGCTATACAGCGTCACCTGCTCCCTTAAATCGAAACTACGAAGTGTACAATTAGTGCTATAAATAATGAGATACGTTTATTGAGAATAGGATTACAGGCATATTTTCAAAAATCACCAAAAAAAATTTACAATTTCCAATTTTTTGGAAATATACTGAATTTTTTTCCTTATGAACTTAATATCTAAAAATAGATCAAGTTTTAACAAAATCAGTCTGAAATAAACCTAGTGAGTAATTACTTCCACTTAAATAAGTTTCATTTAACTTAGTTTTGTAAATATTAGAAGAATTTTAAATTAATTTGGTTTTCTTCTCATAGATGACAATTCAAATAAGTATATTAATGCAAAAGTGACACTACTTTCTAATAGAGCTATACTTCTTAAAACATACATATTATTTGTCATTAGATATATGCATTATATATATATATATATATATATATATATATATATATATATATATATATATATATATATATATATATATATATATATATATATATATATATATATATATATATATATATATATATATATATATATATATATATATATATATATATATATATATATATATATATATATATATATATATATATATGTATATATATATATATATATATATATATATATATATATATATATATATACATATATATATATATATATATATATATATATATATATATATATATATATATATATATATATATATATACATACTAAGACAAAAACAAAATGAAGACAACAATATTTATATTGGCATTTATCAAGACGTCTCTAAATAAGTCCCTCGTCAATTTTATCTCGCACAGGAACAGCCGGATCAAACTCCGGTAGCTTAATTTATTCCGTGTCTTCGGAACATTGGACAAAAAGTACAAATCAATTCCGAACGTATGAATACACTTATCGGGTAAAAGGACCGACTCCTCGTTCGGAGATACATTAAAAAGTAATTATATTTCAGTGTATACCGTTAATTGTGCTACCTGTTTTAGCAGAAGTTCTTTGAAATGCCACTTTATTAGTAAAAAAGACAATCTGGCTGCATTTTCTGCTGTTAATTAAACGTATTTCAGTTATTTAGCCAATTTTTAATCTAGATTTTTATATTTTTTGTATATCTCATGAAGTTGCCTGTAATAGTTCGATTGTTATTTTATGTAAGTACATTTTTAGTTATATATTCACACATTTTCAGGGTATCATGGAAAATTTAGTGATAAATCATTACTTTAATTATGACATACAGTGCAGCGGTAAGTAAACTAAGCTAGACATTGCCTGGAAAGAGAACAGCCTTATAAGCCACCAGAACCTCCTGGTCCATGACCCCTAAACACTTAAAACTTGCAATCATTTATTTACTTTCTCACGTAATCACAGTAAGGGCTATCGATCAGGCCTCATCGAGTAGTCGTGCATCAGGCGTGGAATCGGTCACGAGTCCGATAGAGACGCTCGCTACTACCTCACCTAATTAGTACCTGTTCATAATGATTTCTGCGAACGAGATAATTTTGGGACCTCCCTTTTTTCTTTGTTTAGATGGAGATTTTTTTGGCACGTTTTAAATTAATTTTTTATAAGATATGTATGAAATGTTATAATAGTTGTTACTCTTCGTTCTTGACCCTCAACTAGAATGTTTTCTATAGTATAAGTAGGCAAACCAGCTGTAATGCTACCTGATGTCCTGTACCTCATCTACATATACCTAAGAGAAACTTA
Organism: Dione vanillae; assembly: GCA_037178615.1. NCBI lineage: Eukaryota > Metazoa > Arthropoda > Insecta > Lepidoptera > Nymphalidae > Dione > Dione vanillae. The sequence goes on from JAZFAU010000110.1 coordinate 299,563, forward strand.
GCAACGTATACGCAATACGTTGCTAAGCTTAATATTGAAGAAGATAAACGCTTAAATATATCTAAATGATTATTGCTCAGGGTAAACTTTAGGAAGTAGAACATTCCATCGCATTTACATGGGCGGAAAAAATACCTAGATGCACGTACATTGGATGCAAAAAATGCATCCAAATGGTGAGGATGGTATTGACTTCTTAGACGTGAGATGCAACTTTAAGAAGAATGTGGTGGTACCAGATTAAATAAGTCTATGAACATTTCCCATTGTACAGTCCAAATTTGGAATATTACGCAATACTTTAGTTTACTATCAGTGGCGGAACTTCTTGCGTACGATCTTGTTATAGTGAAGAAATAAAACCAATTGATCCCGACCTGGAAATGGAACCTTCAACCACCTCGTTAACAGTCACGACTAGTTCCACTGGAACATGAGCGGTAAAACGTGTGTATGCAATTCTTAAAGATCACACTAATATTTTTTCCAACATGTCCAATAAAACGTCGACGTTAGTAGCACCTGCTTACAATATAGGAGGAACATGCTTAATCGAAAATTAATTACAAATTTATTAATATCAATGACTGCATGCATTTAAATGTGCATACATGCATGCAACTCGTCGTTAGGTTTTTCTACCGATTTAAAAATAAAAATTTATCATAATTTACAATATCTGTGTTACTTTTGTAGTTTAGTGGGGAATATAAAGTTTTATATGAAAATCTGTATGACCATTTATTTTTTACCAACACAATAAATACTCTATGAGTATTTCTAGTCTTCTTTTTTATCCTAGAAATCCACGCAACCCTGCTGACAGAAAGACCTAGGATCAAGGCATATTCTTCTTGACTTTCCGCCTAAATTCTACACAAATGGGTCTTGCTATAGCGGTAAATTAAAAAAAATCATTTCTGAACATAAAAAGTCTTAGCCATCGTTTTTGCCTGCTCTATAAACAAACTGGACGTGAATAATATAATATATAACATAAAAAATTTAAGTAAGGCATGAATTGTCAAAATTTTTTGTTGAATGAAAGAGTGACAACAAAATTACACCTAAAAAAATTAAACTTGTTAAAGACGAAATTTTGGACGCATTAATCTGAATTAACGTAACGCCTACGCGGTTTTTAAGAAATCTTTAAGAGTGTTTGACTTCCTCTTGGTAAATCACAAATCTTGACTTGCTTTCTATTGAAATTAGAAACATCAAAATATATTTCAAAATCATTAAAAAGAAAACAAAGTTATCATGATTTGTATGTCATACATATTGTTTACTTTTCTAAATATTTTGTTTTAGATTCATGCTTTATCCGGCACATAGCAGGATATGTAGATAGAAAAGCAGGAACCATTCTAGTGTTAAGACACTCCGTTCCCCGCTTACTGATTTTCGAGGTATTGCGTGTTGAGTGACAGAACTGGACGCCGCTCTATGTCTAATTACCAAAGCGAAGAAAATGGAAATAACAATTCCATCTTCTCCAATTCGGAATCGAACTCTACAAGCCGTCACGTTTACGATCCTGAACGAAATTCAAAGCGGTGGAAAAAATGAACTTCAAAGCGGCGTTAAGTTCCGCCATACAAAATACGCAGTATCAACTAATATTCTATAAATTCAAACTGCTTCTAACAAAGTAACGTTTTTCACATTACAAAGGTAACAAATAGATAAATATAAAAAAACATAAGATCCCGTTTTTCCTTTTAACCCAAGGTCAGTAGTAACACGAGAAACGCATTAACCAGTAGCCGAAGATAGTGGATTCGAATCCGTTATCTACGCTATGAGATTATAGAGATAAGGGCACGTGGGTGTCGAGACACTTGCGTGTCAACGGTGTTACAATTTATATGTAGAGAACAGTGTTCGTAAGTGAATTGTATGGAAAATGTTTGAATAAAAGCAACGTATGTAACGTAAAAATACAAAGTTGTAATATAAAATATTATATATTAATATATTGTGGCGCAGAGGCGTAAGCGTCTGCCTGTAAGCGCGACGGTTTCTGGGTTCGATTCCCACTCGAGGAAGATGGATTTTTCTATATCCATTTTCTTCGCTCTGGCAACTAGGCAAAGCGCGGCGTTGAGTTCCGCCACTCAACACGCAATGCCTCAAAAAAGGCGGAAAGCGGGGACGGAAAAAAGCAGGGACTAAGCAACGGAGTGTCTTAGTACGTTGTTCGTATGGTTCTTGCAGTTCCCTCTGCCTACCCTGCCATGTGCGGGATAAAGCGTGAAGCTAATATATATATATATATATATATATATATATATATATATATATATATATATATATATATATATATATATATATATATATATATATATATATATATATATATATATATATATATATATATATATATATATATATATATATATATATATATATATATATATATATATATATATATATATATATATATATATATATATATATATATATATATATATATATATATATATATATATATATATATATATATATATATATATATATATACATATATATATATATATATATATATATATATATATATATATATATATATATATATATATATATATATATATATATATATATATATATATATATATATATATATATATATATATATATATATATATATATATATATATATACATATATATATTCCAAAAGTTTCCAAAAGTGTAGGTTTAAATCCCGCTTGAACGCTAAATAAATATTTTTCCATAATAAACGTTTAAAACGTAGAACTTCACGTTTACGTTTTATCAAGTAAAGTTAACTATAAGAAACTTGTGACTTCACTCTATACATATTTTGTCTGATGGCTTTGTTTTAAAAAATAATAACGGAAAAATTTTGACACTACTTTCTGAAATAGGGTATAATTTATTTCTTATCGCTTAACTCTAGTCAATGTGTCACAATGACATAGCATCTCACTACGACCAGATTAAGACAAAACGCGGCTTACGCGGTTAAGTTACGCCATTTCCACTTATATAATAGCTTCACGCTTTATCCCGCACATTGCAGGGTAGGCAGAGGGAACTGCAGGGACCATACCATATGAACCTAGTGTTAAGACACTCCGTTGCTTACGGAGAAAGCAGGGACTGCTTTCTCCGTCCCCGCTTTCCGCCTTTTCCTAGGCATTGAGTGTTGAGTGGCGGAAATCGACGCCGCACTTTGCCTAGTTTCCAGAGCGAAGAAAATGGAAATTGAAAAATCCATCTTCTCCGAGTAGGTTTGTAATAATAATAATTGTAGTTGTAATATCTTTGAGATAAAAGTAAATACCATATCAGACACACATTAATACGGTAAACTTGCAAATAGTTTCTGAAGGTAATGAGCGTGACTCAGTATTTTGTAGTCAAAAACAACCAAAGATTTATTAGAGGCTTAAGAGGAATCGATTCAGCCGAGTAGGAATCGAACCCACAAACCCTCGCGTTTACAGGCAGACGCTTACGCTTCTGCGCCACGACGGTCACTTATATTTAAAATAAAAACAGAGTAGAACGTAGTGATTTATCAACAATTTATATCACTCATGTATTACTTAGGAATAAATAGAAAAAGAAAAGAAAATTCTATTTTTTTCTCCTTTGTTGACTCCAAAGGCCAATCTCTCTCTAGCTTTATCTATTCGATCATAATTACCTCCTAGACAAACAAAAGTACCAGGGCAGCATCAGTGCACAGGAGTTGTAATGTAAAACGTCAATTCTAAAGATCTTAATGAGAGTGGACAAACTGGTATCGGTTCGTTTTGTATGGATATGGCTCTATATTTGATTTGTATGTGTTTATTGTATATACGAGTGTGTGTGTGTGAAGATATCTTTATTATATTTTAATATTACTTATATGTTTTTGAGAAGGTAAGTATAGTGAATTGGTTGGTAAGTGACCTTATTCTCCACTTACCTGTGGCTTATAGTGACTTAATATTATGAAATACAAAGCTGTAAGCTATATTTAAGTTATATGTATATATTATTTTACTTTTTTAATTAATAATAGTTAATTTCTAGATGGATAAATTCGGAAAAATAAGCTTTTACTCTACATCATGCATAGGGCGGTAAGTGGAGAAAATCGTAGTCTCCAGACTCTTCGCTCTCCGTATTCCGCGCAAATCCGATGTATTAACAAAACTGTATACATCTTAAATTCCTTATAATTCTATACAAGCAGTTAAAATATATATGTTATTACAAAAAACATATACAAATATATAGTAAATATAACCTGACTTGTCACATCCACTATGTACAGTAAATGGCAATCGCCCTATAAGGTAACTCGACCGGTCGAGCTCCTTGCGCTCGCTGGTAGCCTGGTAGCTGATCTTAAAACGCTTTATTATTATTATTATATTATATATAATGACGTCATAGTACCGTTTATTTGAAAAGTTGTTTTATATACCAACGTTGTCGCTTCGATTCTCAGTTAAAGGTTCTATTAATATTTTTTCTATAGGCTTCATAAAAAATACAGCGTTATGTTACTTTAGGTTGTTCAATAGAGAATATCTCCTAAATAGAGTGAGAAAACGGAGAGTTTTGACATCATATACTTTCTACTTTACAGAAACAATTTTATTATTAAACCTTTCTTCCAAAAGCTTTCTTTTATTTAGAAGACAGAGTTAAGTCACTCCGCTCTCTTATTTCTATATAAAACGCAAATAACTGTTACATTATAATGAATGTATATAATGTAAGTATAATCATATCCTTGAACAATCGTCGTGGCGCAGAAACGCGTCTGCCTCTTAACGTGACGATTTGTGGGTTCGATTCCTTTAAAGTGGAGATGGATTTTTCCCTTTGCGTGAAACTAAAAAAACTAATTTCTTACGGAATTCTTTATGGAGTGATAGAATTTTCTTTAAGGAATTGAAGGAAGACAACTGTGAGAGAAAAAAGAAGAGAACGAAAACTTTCAAAGTATGTACTCTGATGAGATAGCAAGTTACAACTCGTTTATTATATATTGTAGTATTACAAGAAAGAGGCGTTTCTTTACTGTACTTTAAATTGAAATATGACTACCGGTGTTTCAAATTGATTATTATAGCTGCTTTAGTCTTTATCTAAGGTTATTATTAGGAATATTATTAAATAATACGGTACAGGGAAAGCAGGGACTAAGGACCGGAGTGTCTTAACACTAGGTTCATATGGATCCTGCAGTTCCCTCTGCCTACCCTGCTATATGTGGGATAAAACGTGACGCTAAAAAAAATCATAATCTAGGCCTTTGTAATGCAGTGATGAGTGAAGGTAATGATGTAATAGTAAGGGTTTCGACTCCCATTCACAGGATTGTATACATGTTTTTTCTTATATACCCGTTTTGGTAAGTAAATCACGGAGTTAAGTAACCACTCTGGAGATATCCTTATAATATGTTACAAGTTTCACAATACTAAGTGGAAAAAACGTGAATTTTAATATATATATATATATATATATATATATATATATATATATATATATATATATATATATATATATATATATATATATATATATATATATATATATATATATATATATATATATATATATATATATATATATATATATATATATATATATATATATATATATATGTGTAGGTATATGTACATATATATTTGTATACATATCATTTGATGTAATCATTAGTTTAAATACGATTTACAGAAGAAGTTTTAAAACTACAACAAAAATAATATTTTTGCTTTAGATCTTTATCTAGTGTATTTTTTTAATTATCTAAATTAAAAAAAACTTAACCCTACGAATAGAATCGTTCAAATAGACTTGTCAGTTATAATGTTTCATAATTATACTTAATTGCATTTAATATCGGTTATTTTAATTTGCAATTACATACTCTGACCTTTAATTGAGGATGATACGAATACTTAAATACCGTTAAGTGGTCGTGAACTTATATGTTACCTCATAACATATTAATATATATTAGTAATTTATATCCTATGTATATGTATGAAATATTTTTTAACTTTAAAATAGCATATAAATATAAGAAAGTAATAAAAATATCTAAATAAATCATATTTTTGTTTTTTTTTTTCAAGAAACACTTTGGTAATTTATAATTAAAAGTCTAACTGCAAGAATTATTATGTCATTTACAGCTAAAAACCTAAAATTTGACTTGTTTTTAGATTTTCAGAAATTCTAACGAAGACTTGGACGTACTGGTGCATGCAGAGTGCGTAAATTTCAGGTTAAAGCTGTTAGGTATGAATTAGATATAGATTAACTCTTACATTTTTTAAAATTTCAAACAAATTAATGTAGACTAATCCCATAACAAAAAAGGGAAAAACAAAGTGTCTTGGCACTGTCTGCTTCGTTGATTAGTGTATGTGATATATTACTAAAGAGCGTTTAAAATAAATATACCTGTTTAGCATGGAATTGTAGAAATTTAAAAAATATATAAAGTAATTTATTGTCATTATTATAATATTAACAAGTAATTACTTGAACTGAATCCCAGTACTAAATCCAGAATTCAAGGGGCACCCACCACGTTTTACAGCGGAGAGCGCGCTTAGGGAAACGTACTGTATGACGATCATAAGCAAGATGGAAGGAGGATTGCTAGATTGAAGATAAATGGATGGGAGCCGCTCAAAATCTGTACAGTTCTATGATTTGTCTTACGTTCACCACTAAACGGCAATAGGCTGAAAAATGGTTTCTCGATACAAAGGAGAATAAAAGGAAGCTTGACTGAAAGCACAATAACTGTAGCTTCAATATCCATTTCGGAGGTAAATTTTACTTTCCTTTCTAGAAGACTAAGTGCGGCGTTCATTTACACCATCTAAGCGCATTGTTTCAAAAATTATGCCAACACTAAGTTCATCAAGAGTTATGTCAAAAATAATTCTTTCGGCCACGTGGGAATCGAATCGACGACCTCTGTACCGATGTTTCGTATAAATTAATCATATTTACACAGGGGCGTAACCAGTAACACTAACTAGTCTACAAATAATACATAAGTAATAGATCAAAGTCACGGCGAGTCACGATTCGCCGATAAAGTTAAACCAATATAGCTTTATCTAAATGTACGCTAGATACTGCCTTGTGGAAGTCAGTATTAATACTTGCTTAGTAATATTTGTAAGCAATTATGACAAAATAAATAATAATTTTATCATTTCTTTAAGAAAAAAAAATAAAAAAATTGGACATTTTAGTTAGTGGTCAGTGGTTTGGGCATATTAAAAGAATGAGTGATGAAACAATAGTAAAAAAGATATATAAAACAAAAGTTAGTGGTAAGAGAACTAAGGAGATGCCTTAGTTGACTTTCGAAATACAGTATCGAAGATACTAAGGGAAGGATACGTAAAAAGTATGAGGACTCTCCGGGGAGAATGTGTGAAGAGGTTAATGACAATGGACGAAGCGAGAGAGGTATGCAGGGACCGCAGCGTTTGGCGCTCCGTTCTCTCTGACTACCCCGCTAGGGATAAGGCGTGTAGTTATATATATAAATATAAATATATATATATATATATATATATATATATATATATATATATATATATATATATATATATATATATATATATATATATATATATATATATATATATATATATATATATATATATATATATATATATATATATATATATATATATATATATATATATATATATATATATATATATATATATATATATATATATATATAATATATATATATATATATATATATATATATATATATATATATATATATATATATATATATATATATATATATATATATATATATATATATATATATATATATATATATATATATATATATATATATATATATATATACATATATATATATATATATATATATATATATATATATATATATATATATATATATATATATATATATATATATATATATATATATATATATATATATATATATATATATATATATATATATATATATATATATATATATATATACTTAGTCTTGCCATAAATATTGTTATAAAGAAAAGCACGATTTTTTTTTTATACGTAACATTTATGCCTTTCATAGTGAGTTAGTTTAATACATCAATATATAACTATTAAAAATATACAATGTTTATTCGAAGTGGTCCCCATTGGCTGCAATACAGTCTTTTAAACGTTGAGGCCAGTTATCAATAGCAGCACGAACTCTTTCTAGGGGAAAATTCTTCACTGCCAACCGAATGGATCGTTTTAGGGACTCCAAATTATCATGGCGTTTAGAGCAAGCCTTACTCTCTAAAACTGACCATAAATCATAATCCAATGGATTTAGGTCAGGACTTGACGACGGCCAGTTTTCAGTGCTGATAAAGTCCGGAACGTTAGTTTTCAACCAAGATTGGGTGGATCGAGCTCTATGACCCGGTGCCGAGTCTTATTGAAAGCACCATTCTTTGTTATTGAACATGGTGTTAGTTAAAGACTTAACTACCGTCTCAAGAATGGTATTTTGATAAACTTGTGCCGACGTTTTAATACCTTTTTCACAAAAATATGGCTCAGTCACCCCTTCATAGCTAACACCCCACCAAACCATCACTGAAGTGGGATAATGCCCACATTGTACTCTGTTTACTAATTGCGAAGCTTCTTTAGAGCTTCCAGCATAAATGCGGTCATTTTGTTTATTAAAATACTGCTCAATTGTAAAAATTTTCTCATCCGTAAACAAAATTTTTTTGTGACCTCCCTTTGCGTACCGCTTAAGTAGTTGTTTGGATTTTACCACCCTATTCTTCTTTAAATTATCAGTTAAGAAGTGACCAGTACGTCTCTTATAGGCTGCAAGTCCTAAGTCATCTTTTAATATACGCGACATGGTTCTAGGAGCTATCTTCATCTCCCGAGATAAAATCTTTTGCTTACGGACAGGATTTCTTCGAATTCTTTCCCTAACTGCTTTAATCACCTTTTTCACACGAACGGTACGTGGACGGCCAGATCTTTTTCTGTCACAAACAGAGGAGGTATCATTGTACCTATCAATAGCCCGGTAAACAAACATTTGACTAATACCAAGCGGGTGGAGGGTCTTAAAAATTGCACTTTTCTCCATACCTACTTTATGTAAGGCAATCACAGCGATTCGGTTCTCTTTATCACCCCACTCCATTTTAATATAACAAAATATTTAACAATATAATGGCGCGAAAATAAGAAAACACATCAAGCAATCATATAAAAATGACAGATTCCAAATTCAAACGTAATATTTTCTTTTTTTGAATAGTAACAGTATTTATGGCCAGACTAAGTATATATATATATATATATATATATATATATATATATATATATATATATATATATATATATATATATATATATATATATATATATATATATATATATATATATATATATATATATATATATATATATATATATATATATATATATATATATATATATATATATATATATATATATATATATATATATATATATATATATATATATATATATATATATATATATATATATGTATATATATATATATATATATATATATATATATATATATATATATATATATATATATATATATATATATATATATATATATATATATATATATATATATATATATATATATATATATATATATATATATATATATATATATATATATATATATATATATATATATAGTTAGTCTTAAATCTAAATGTATTATAAAAATGTTACACATTATTTCACTTAAACTCAAATATACTTACTAAATGTTCCTTTAAGAATATTAAGTAAGTATTTTTACCCACTTCTAGGTGTGGGAATCGAACCCACAATGTAATCTACTTGGGTAGGAATATTATAATTACGCCAACTACGCAGTTACAACATAAAATATAATAAAACGCAGTTGTAAGACATTTACAATTGAGTCGATTGTAATAAAGTGATGTTCTTTACGAGTTTCTTTAGAATTTGACCTATTGGTCTAGTCATAAGTACACCTGGCTGCTTAACTTTATATCCTGGTTCCAATACTTGACATCATCAGAATATACTTCAAGGAAGAATCATCATATCTGAGAGAGTGATTGAGAGCGATGTATAGGAATGTTGTAAGTTTTATTGACCCATATTAAATTCATATTTTAAACAACTCGTTTACGTATAGATATTTTAGTTAGTGGGTCCCCGCGCACATGTGTTTCACACTATTAGCTGAACTTAAACACTTTTTAAGGATGGTAAATTTAGAAATCATCTTTTCTATTTAAAAGCAGATTTTTTGAGACTGACGAAAAGCACTTGCAAATGTTTTTCAACCATATCAAATATGAATTCAACTGTTCAAGTGTATACATTGGCTATATTCACTAATGTGCCTTTTTGTGATCTTTAAAACTTTACCAAAAGTAAAATTCTGGATCAAAATCTCGCCTCTTTAAGGGTGCGCAATTAAAACGCTGACCCAAATAATATAAAATGGTAATTATCACGATGATAATATTATTAAAAAAAACTCTATCTAAACACAATCATTACACATACTAAAATAATATATCGCAACATAAAAATATACTTACTGTAACAAAATAATCAATAAAAATTTTTAAAAGACGCATCTTTATTCAAAGCGATAGTGAATATAAATAAAGCCAGCAACTCCAGTAGCAAGTAGCTGTCGCTTCATTCTACGAGTATTGAGAAAAACAAACAAAACACCACCTTGTATTGAATCGATCTCTTAACAGAATCGTATACCCCTCTCACTCGTACTGAGGTATTAACTATCCATTCAATTTATTTTAATCTTATTTTAGGTATGAATGAAAGTTTAAATTGCTATAGTGCAGAGGTTGTATATACAGTGGGGATTGGTTATACGATGGTTACAGATTTGGTTCCCTTTTAGGGAATGATTTATTCTACGATCTCGACGTTGATGATAGACGACTGCCGTGACGCAAAGGCGTAACGTCTGCCTGTAAACGCGAAGTTTTGTGGGTTCGATTCCCACTCGAGGAAAATCCATTCCTTCGCTCTGGCAACTTGGTAGAGTGCGACGTTGAGCTCCACCAATCAATACGCAATGCCTCGAAAAAAGTAGAAAGCTAGGTTCATGTGGTTCCTGGAGTTCCCTCAGCCTACTCTGCTATGTGCGGTATAAAGCGTGATGTTAGCCAATCATAATAATATAAAAAAGCATATTAACTCTCAGGATATGGAACACAGTTTTCTCTACCTATCCTTCTATCCTCTAGGAGGTAATGGAATTCATCACAATCAACAAGCAATCCTCTTTGCCTACATTATATTTCTTAAATAAATTAAAGAATAAATTAAATATACACACTAGTATAAAAGATATATTACGTACCGTGACTTGAACAATCAGCTTTTTTCTACAGTGATTATCGTTAACTTATCATATTAAACTACATCTGTTTAAGTGTTTGTGTTTTATTTATTCAGTCACGTGAGCTTTAGTCGTTCACTTGAAGTTGTTATGTAGAATGTTAAGCTGATAACAATAAATGTGTAAGAGCTTTTTTGATTCGTTTAGATAAAGCTTCGTTTGCTTTCATTTATGCATATAGCTTTTGCATTTTAGTTGCTTTTGTCTATTGAAATATGAAAATATAAATTTTTTTAAATTATATTATATTTTTTTTAGCTTCACGCTTTATTCCGCACACGGCAGGGTAGGCATAGGGAACTGCAGGAACCATACGAACCTAGTGTTAAGACACTCCGTTGCTTAGTCTCTGCTTTTTCCCGTCCCCACTTTCCGCCATTTCGAGGCATTGCGTGTTGAGTGGCGGAACTCAACGCCGCGCTTTGCCTAGTTGCCAGAGCGAAGAAAATGGAAATAGAAAAATTCATCTTTCTCGTGTGGGAATCGAACTCAGAAACCGTCGCGTTTACAGCTAGACGCTTACGCCTCTGCGTCACGACGGTCCTCCGTTATATATTTTTAATTACATAATTAAATTTAATTACGATAGATGATTTTTTTTATAAATTTACACAAAAAAGTATTTTTGTAGAGCTTTTTGTAACTACCAGAGAAAAAATTAAAGAAAAAGTAAAAAAAACATGTCTCAATAGACTAGCTTACGCAGACGAAGCCGCGAGTGAAGTACTAGTATTGAAAGGTATAATATATAGATATATAATACTTATGCCATAGACTTCCAATGTTATGATCCTCTTCACACCTGCCCTTTGAGAGCCCTTACACTCTTGACGCGTCCTTCCTTTAATATGGTTACTCATAGAATATTAATTGATTGAATTTTACTCCAAGCTCTTTATTATAATATCTCTATATAGTGCATAAAATTTTTAAACTTTTTTTACTCCCTTTATTTTACTAACATTCAATACGAAATGCCTCGAAAAGCAGAGAGTTGAGAAGGGAGTGTCTAAACACTAGTTTCTTACTGTTCCTGCAGTTCCCTCTCTCTACCCTATCTGCAGAATGCAGCATGTGAAAGCCAAAAAACGCCAAAGGAATTTCTGTTATAAAAACAATAAAAAAGTTTTCTTTCCTTTTTTTAATATAGATATATAATAATATATCTATATTTACTATAAAAACAATAACAGATTTTACGATGTCATCAAATATGTCAGAGGTATAGGTATATGACAAAATTTTCCATTTCGGTTAGAAATGTGTTCATAATTTAACAAAATCGAGGCCTCACCAAATGTACCCGGTTTTTCTAGCTATAGTATTGTTGTCCATTCGAGTCATGCTATGTATAGCTTGCGTATTAAACTCGTGAATTGGAATGTTGTACAATATGCTGCGATTTAATTGAATTTTATTTATCAATTATTGTAGATTACTGTATTTACGTACATTTAGAGTTATTAAACGGCTGGAATATGTGATGTGTAATAAGCTATATATAAGTTAAATTTAATTTTTAACTTAATACTTTAATAACTTGTGTTTAAGCTTTTGTCGAATTTTTAATAAAAATTTTCATTCGATACAGTCATATATATATATATATATATATATATATATATATATATATATATATATATATATATATATATATATATATATATATATATATATATATATATATATATATATATATATATATATATATATATATATATATATATATATATATATATATATATATATATATATATATATATATATATATATATATATATATATATATATATATATATATATATATATATATATATATATATATATATATATATATATATATATATATATATATATATATACACATATATATAGCGCTATACACACAATGGACGTATACACTCAACAATCAGAGAAGGCAATATAAACGGCCTCTAAGGCCGTTGAATTGGCGTGACATATATTATTTTATTTATAAATTGACACTAACGGCTTATTGCCAACAGCGCACATTTCATTATGGACTTTGTAGGACGTGTTTTTTTTAATATCACACGATAAAAAATCGGACGGAGAAAGCAAGGATTAAGCAACAGAGTGTCTTAACACTAGGTTCATATGGTTCGTGCATGTTTTGAATGGTTTCTGTTCGTATGGTTCCTGTTCCCTCTGCCTACCCTACCATGTGCGGGATAAAGCGTGAAGCTTAAAAAAAAAGACATATAAAAAATAGAAGATAATTTAGTGCTGAATCTCTCCGTTATTTCTTTACGTATTTGTTGTTTTTTGCTTTATATTGTTCGACATATAATATTTCGGCCAAATGAGGCAATTCGTGTAGGATTTTTTTGTGCTACCAGAGCAGGGCAATAAATATAATCTACACAAATATGTATTTACTCATAACTTTTCCACTTGTAATCATTAAGAACATGTACGTCAGATAGAGCGAACGGAGAAGAGTCAGAGGTTGAAATTTGATAATAAATATCAAATTGAGCCCCTCTGAAACCTACACACTCCACGACTTAAAACTAAAGTTGGGTTCCAAGCGCGGCCTGGTGAGAAGAGCCCACAACAAACTCAATCAGGTTTCCCTAAACCTATTGTGATCACTTCACAAACGTCTTATATGCTTATCAGTTTCTAATTAATATTCTGTAGAATTAGCAGTTGACTTTAAGATATTTTTTACAATAGTCCCATTCATGAAGCTATTTAACGTTACAGCCTATTAGCTTTAACGAATAAGTCTATTTTTGACGACAGAAGTGATAATTAGCAATGATATGGAATAAAGCAGCTAACTAAAACAAATAATGAAATACGGAGAGATTGAATATGATTGATATGAAAAATATAGAGTATTTCCTTAGCCGCGACTTCCAATATTTTTATACTCTGATGAAGTATGTTGTATTGAAAAGCCAATTAGGTATATTACTATAAGCACGCGGTATGCGTGTCCATCCTGGTGTGCTCACACTCTCGCGATAACATTCCGCTGTTGAAATCGACTCGGACCAGATTGTTTACGTTTGAGATACAGATAGCTAAATGTGTATGTGAAACGCAATGTGTGTTGGCCATAGTGTGGGTATGACTACTTTTTGAGAAACGGAATTCAATAGACTAATTACTATTTAAGGAAATCATAATATGGAAAACCTCCAAAAAATTACATTTTTTTTTACAATTACATTTATTTATTTAACTTTGGTTTTTATTAACTATGGCTTTATATTAATCACTGTGATTTTGAGTAACGCAATTAACTATTTGCATATATAAATTGAAACTATAAATAGTTTTCAGTAAATATGCCTTTAAGGTGTCAATTAGTTATTTTATTGAATATTAAATGATTGTCAGTTCGATTCCCAGCAAGGTGTATAATTAATAATTAATTTTATTATTACACATGCTTAAGGCCATCAAGGCGCACAACACAACGTGACTGTAAAAGCGGTGGTTATGAGTTTTATTCCCACTAAAAAAAATCTTAGTGGAGACGGTAGTATTGGATATATACTGGATAGAATTTTGATTTACCACTCGTTTGCCATGTCTTTACCATAAAAAAGAGGTAAGCTCTTACTTTACGTAGGGTACGTAGAATAAAAGCTTTCTTTACAACTAAATCCAACAAACTATTAAAGCATACGCTATGAAAAATATTACTAAAGTAAATAAATATATACCTTATCCACAAAACTTCTATCACAGCTAAGTTTCAATAACTCGCCATACTGGTCGCAGCTCGCAAGCATCAACACCGGACGACCTTCCTTGGCGACAGGTCAGTCGAGTGGCGCGGGCTAATAGAACTACTTGCGAAACTAACCTGCCTACTGTAAACCACTTGGATATTACACTCATCAAACATTTATTATTATCAGTGGTTAAAAGCTCTATATATATAGAGTTTCGACTACCCGTTTTGCTGATTTTATCTGAATAGAATATGTTATAGTAATAATGTAGCTTAAGGACCGTCTATCTGTAAACGCGAGAGTTTGTGGGTCTGATTCCCACTCGTGGATGATGGATTTTTTATTTTTCTTTCTTCGCTCTGATTTCTAGGTATAGGCAAAGCGCGGTGTTTAGTTTCATTTCTAAAAACGCAATGCCTCGTAAAAGGCGGAAAGCAGGGCTGGAGACAGCAGGGACTAAGCAGCGGAGTATCTTAACACTAGGTACGGTTCCTGCAGGGACGTCTGCCTACCCTGCCATGTGCCATAAACCGTTTTAATGTATAAAACAAAAATACATACATTATAATATTATTACGATATTTTTGTTAAGTTGAATGTAGATGAGGAGACCCAGATTACGTATGTTGAGCATCTAACATTTATACCTAAGGTAGATGTAAACATTTCTTCTTATAGAAATTATAAATATATAATTTTTTTTAATTTTATTTCTTAGATTGACGTAGTGGCGTGAAAGTACTCCAAAAAAATCAGTCTTGAAAATTTTAGAAAACGTCATTTTGATTTTTTAATATGTTTTAAAAATATAATAAGATAAAATCATTAAAATTAATGTTATTGCAACTGGAGGCATAATAAAATGGTAATTCATTTAATGATTTAATCACAGAAGTAAATATATGAATATGTAATAGATTGATTCGAGTAAATATTTTTATGACGCATGCCATTTTTTATAAGTGAATTGATAATAAATAAGTATAAAACTCAAAAAAAAAACAGCTACCTCTTTCACCATATATAAAAAAGTACGCAGAGAGAACTTCATGTTGAAGGTTCAGTACACACTCTCCTAGAAACGAATTAAATAACGTAAATGTCACTGTGACATTCTTAATGGTAAGATAGCATTTGAATTCTATATGAAAGCCTTAAAACCCGTTTTCCAATTTTTTGCTCCATCCAACTTTCACTAGATGTGTTATTAAGGAAAAACAATTAATTCTTTGTAGTAGAAATCGAACCCACAACTCAAAGATTATAAAAAACTTGCCATCAGAAATATACTATTGATCACTTGTAGCTTATTAACGAAACAGCATAATATAGGTGACGGCCTCTACATAGCGATTTAAGAAAGACTTAGTCTTATCGCTGCCTTGACCTACCAAATACCATATCTATGTGTATATAAATCTTGCTAGAGCATTAGAGTAGATTCAAATTAATTTTTTTCTAATATATATACATATGTAAATTTAACATATTTTTTTGCTTAAATCATATAATATTACTTAACATAATGATAGATAATTAATCTATTTTTTCTTCAAAAATAAATACATTAAATAAAGTCAATTTTAAATTTACTAGATTTGATAAATTTTATAACAAAAATAGTGAAGGTTTTATTCGTAAATTAATTATTTATATCTATAAAACTAATATGTATTCTTTAAGATAAAAAATATAAAAATATAAAAATGTAATATTGTCATAAAAGACCCGCCCCTATGGCAGATATTGTAAGCTGATATGAAATGGTTCATTACAGCCTCCTTAAGTAAAAAAAATGAATTACACCTAGTTAACATAATAACCTAACCTAACTTAACTGATTCAGTCGTATAAGAATATTTTATATTAATAACGCCTTAGCAATAATATTAGGTATATAGTAAATTAGGAAATTTATCATTTGAACTACATAGCTAGATTTTTACCCTAATAGGGATTTGAACCTACAACTACACTATAGTATAGAAACATTTAAACTCTAGTTTTATAATTTAGATCAAATCAACAAATTACAAACAGATCACAAATTCCAAAGAACAGACGTACAAAGTATTCCTATAATATATTTATATATGCACAAATGCACAAAGTGGGCGCCGTTTACGACGTAACGACGAAGGTGTTAATACGCCGCCGCGTTAATTATAATGATTTATGATCTAAATACATATTATTAGTGATCTTAGCTTAACTTTCTTTCATATGTGGAGCTTTCGAAGCAATGGTAAAGAGCTTTTTTTACTTTACGCTTTTTCAGCATATGCTAAAGTAATTCCACTGAATACTTTTTAAGTGAAGAAGGTAGTGCCTTAACACTAACTTCCTATAGTTCGTACGATTTCCTCTGCCTCTCCTGTCACGTGCGGAATACAGTGTAAATAGCTTTACACACTTCATATATAGCCTAAATCCAAGTTTGCGAGTTAAGTTCAAAGCTCCAAAGTACACATACTGCTTTATAAAGCAGTCACTTTAAGTATAATTAATAATAACAATAATTAATACTAATTGTAATTAATAATAGTTTACTTTGAACTGACAACTTTCCTCTTGAACTTAGCTTATAACATCAGGCATATAGCATTCGCTTCCCAGTTGTGACACAGAATTGAGAGAGAGATAAAAAACATGAAATATAAAAAGACGTGGAACGATAAAAACATTTCGAAAATAGCTTTTATTTTGTAAACTAACATCAGTGCATTACGACAGTGATGCTACCAATTTCGTAAGTATTAAGGTCGTCAGATCTTAAAACACGATAAATTCTATCACACATGTAAGTATATGTATAAGAGTTATGTTGTTAATTAATTTTAACATTGGAGGCCGAGGCGCAGTGACACAGACTGTCTGACTGAAAGATGGTTATGGGTTCCATTCCCATGGGTGGAAAATAGTTTTATATATGTAATATATTTTTATTTCATTATTTGTAGTAAACTTGTTAAGAATACAAATTATCGTTGCTAATCGATAACTATAGTAATAAGGCATTGCTCTTTACATGACTCCTACAAAGTTAGTTAAAGCTTTCCGTATCCGGACGATATAAATAAAAACAAGAGCGCAAGGCGTAGCGTCTGCCTATAAACATTGCGGCATTGAGTTCCGCCACTCAACACGCAATGCCTCAAATAAGGCAAAAAGTAGAGAACGGAGTGCCTTAACACAAGGTTCCTTTGGTTCCTGCAGTTCCCTCTGCCTACCTTGCCATGTGCGGGATAAAGCGTAAAGCTGTAAAAAAATAAAATATAGCGATTTCTTTTTATAAAAGTCTGGTAATTATCTTCCAATTACGATCTACTTGTGGTTGAAGACTTAGATATTGCATGTATTTAATACCTTGGATGTAGTGAATTTAGTACCACTTTGGAAGCTTTGAGTATAGGCCTTTCTGCTTGTAATACACAAAATTTTACATTACTTTCCGTTATCTATTCCGTTCCGAAATTAAAAAGAACCGGTCAATGGAATAATTTCGATAATTTTCAATATTTGAAAAACAAATTTTGGAAAAAAGAATATATTTTTGAGGAAACTCATACTGATCTCATTTCGTTTAATTGCTTGAAACTTAAGTGCTCAGCTTGCCGTTGAGTTCCGCCAATCAACACGCAATGCCTCGTAAAAAAGGCAGAAAGAGGGGACGAAGAAAGCGATGACAAACTAACAGAGTGTCTTAACACTAGGTTCCTACAGTTCCTGCAGTTCCCTCTGCCTACCCTGCAATATGCGGGATAAAGGCGTGAAGCTAAAAAAAAGAGTAAAATAAATAGACTTAAGTGCTCTCTATATAATATCCTTCCATTTAATTTACCACGTTTTGTTAACGCCAAACGAATCTTAGGTTTAGATTTTAGGTTTAGATTTTATATCTTTATTATATATTCGACCTCATTGTTTACTATTATTTTTTTCAATTTGTTTTTGTAGTTTGATCTTGATCACTTTGTCATATTTAGTTCATTAATCCATATAAATCTAGATTAGTTTCATTCGTGTTTCTTCTACTGTACGTGACACTGGTACAATATTTTGCGTCTGTCTTCACAATATCAGGACATTATAAAAATGAAGACAATAAAAATATTGACAATATCTTATTTCTAGAAATATTAATAACCTAATTACCCACCCACCCAGTAAACTACTTGAGACACCTACTCTACGTACTGTAAAGAGGCAATACTTAAGTTTACGAGAATAATCTTGGCAAAGTGTTTATTTAAATTGTGTCAAAATCAAATATTTTATTACCATAAATTATGTATTCTGATACTAATAATTTATTCAGTCTAACCTTTATTTTAATGGATGGATCTAAATTTTATTATCATTTTGCAATAAAACACATCTACGACAGACAATAAAAAAACACAAGTCGAACTAATAGTCCACTTAATTTGCGCGCGCATATTTTAACGCGCATTAAAGATGACGTTCGTCTTTATAATCTATCTAACCATTTTAAGTTTGCTTTAAAGTAAAGCGGGGACGGAGAAAGCAGGGACTAAGCAACGGAGTGTCTTAACACTAGGTGGTTATAGTTCCTGCAGTTCCCTCTGCTTATTCTGCTATATGCAGGGAAAAAATGGTTATTATTGTATTAAATATAATCTTAGTTATCTAGTAGAAACTTATGTTATTTCTTTTCTTTTTCAAATCATTGAATTATTTTCACAGGCTCAGATATGCTTGTAGTATAGAAGCAATTTATTTTGATTAAGGCTATATCATAATCTGAAATAATCAGCATATCGCTGGATAATCAGAAATAACCTAGTATCCAGGCTCTACTCCGATTTTCGCATTTACTCAACCTCAATTTTTACTTCGCATATTCAAAAGCAAAATTTTGTTTTGTCACACTACAGACATTATCATAATTACTGATGTGTTCCACTGCGCCACAAGGCCCTCAAATACAAATAAATACATACATTTCTATCTAAATTTCAACCTGCTACTACCGTTTCAGATCACTCAGTGCCATAAAATAATATTTAATTCGCACCATCCATTATAAATGTATCTCTTAACCTCCGCGCTGGCCTCAACAAACATTTAACAGACCAATAAAACATATTTCGTAAGTAATCATAAGAAAAACAAAATATATATCCACATGAGGTCTCTTGGACCGTTGATTTATTGATCAAGTTAACTCGTTGCGTTTACTGCCCACCTATGTATGGTATAGTATGGTGTGGTATGGCGTCTTTTATAATATTTAGTGCCACCACTCTACAGTACGTGTTGTCTGATTTTGTTTTGTCATCTCTAGTATATAGCAGGCCAATTGTAGTTAGAGGGAGGTAGGTTTAGTATTTAATTTTTGTTTCGTTAAAGAGAGTGCGTCCAGATGCAATGGATATAACTGAAAATATTACTGTGGGTTTACGAATTCTGAGGGGATTTTATCTGGTAAATCAGAACGTGGTATTAATTTACGCTGCAGTTGTTAAATGGAAGTGCAATATGACTCAAATTTTAAATATAAGATGATAAAACCATGGAACAGATCGAGCAAGTTAAGGAGTTAAACCCAACGTTGATTTATCTTAATAATAATGGAAATTATGATATTATCCTGTACTAAACTGTTTATATTTATAGACATCTCAAGATTAGTTATTTTAATAGAATATAAAATAATTTCCCCGTCCGGAGAAAGCAAGCCCTAAGCAACGGAGTGTCTTAACACTAGGTTCGAATGGTTCCTGCAGCTCCCCCTGCATACTCTGCTATGTGCAGAATAAAGCGTGAAGACATAAAATAAAAAATAACATAACTTCATGATAACAGCCACTCAATCAGCGATAAGATTGTAAATTCAACTTTCAACTTGGTATTCCAAATTCCAACTTAGCTATTGGTCATTACACCGGCCCCGTTATATACATAAAGTTGGGGACTCATTAAGAAGACGCTCGCAAGTGGCAAGTCTCTAACAAACTTGGTACAGTCAGAGCTTGCACTCTGAAACTTATTACCGTCTGGGACTAAGGAATAGTGCTACAAATAAAATATAATTACGTGCATTTGGTTCTAATTTAATATGGTCTTGTTGGATTTTAACATAATTTAAAGAATTATTTCGTTTTGTACTTATATACGTCCGTAATTTGTTTTTTTGATATATCATTATTATAATACGATGAGTTTTCACCTTTGAAATTTATATAAAGTTTCTCCTTATAAAAAAAAACTACATTTATATTGAAAATTTTTATTAAAATATATACGTATATATTTCCCGCTTTGATTCGTGATGCTTTGCCTTCTTGCCGGAGAAGTGATTTGAAATAATTCATTAGCCTTAGTAAAAATCAAACCTATAAAACGAACCTACACCCGTCGCGTTTATAGTATGATACTGTGCGCTGCGTAACACTGTCATCTAATTGCTCTAAAACAACTAAAAGACATGACCACTTTGCAGAAGTATCTTCAATCAATTTAAGCGAAATATATTAAGTAAATTTTCTACAGAAAAGTCTCTAATCGTAATATCGTGATTCGGTTTTTATCATCAATTTATAACAATTTTGATAAAACACCCGGGGCTAGGCTCTTCAGTATTTTGGCAGACGAGCAGAGTGTTGCGTGCATCATACGTACACACGATATGCCAATCATGTCGCAGATTCCAATGAAAGTTTTCAAATTCTTAAAATATACCACTTTATGAGAAAGATAGACATAATTTGTTCATCATTTTAATACTTTAAATTTTGATCTTTGCTTTTTGGTCATTTGAATATTGCGTGAATCAAATTGGCGGCTTAATACTGTGTTTTATTTGTCTCTAAATAGTAATTATTTCATGCCGATATTAGAAAATGATTTGAAAGGTTGTTTAGTTTTTTTGGTTAGCATTCCTGAGACACGGGTTCGAATCCCGCTGATAGAACCTTAAAAAAATCTTAAATGTTATAAGTATTGTTACGAAAAATGAAAATGGTCTTTTTATCTTTTGCCAAAATTCATGATATTGTAATGTTACGTTACGTTACGTACAGAAGCTCTGTAACAAAATACTGATACGAGGAATTAAAAAAAAACTTTATTAGGTTTCGTTTGAATGTTGACTTTAATTTGGGTCTTTTAGAATTTGTCCAAGCGTTATTGACACTTAAGTTTTAACATATGGCTAATTTATAACAATTTATATATTTTTTTCATACAGAGGTCACACAAGGCCTCGACTTCGACTCCTGGCTGCAAGGTTTACCAACTTTGGCAGTGCAGGTTCCCTTTTCTACCCTGCTATAAGCGGTACACAGTGGATGCAAAGCAAAGCTGTATTTAAGAATATTTCCTATTAGCTGCTTGACTACTGGCACGCGTGACTCGCTCAGATTAGCGACGACACGATCTCTTCCGCATATCACGATCGAGTACACACAAACAATTATTATATCTTTGTTTTTTATTAAAAATCCATAAGTATTAATAACTGAGTAAACTATAATTTGTATTTTTTATAATTTTTAGTATAGGAAGTTGTTTGAAATCTTGTTGTTTTCAATTTTGTTATATTATTTATAATTTTATTCTTACTGCTTACAATATGTTACTGACTGTATTTGATATGGTTCTGGGAATAAATAATGCTAGGAAAAATATTAATCAAAAAAGTCAG
This sequence comes from Dione vanillae, assembly GCA_037178615.1. Taxonomy (NCBI): domain Eukaryota; kingdom Metazoa; phylum Arthropoda; class Insecta; order Lepidoptera; family Nymphalidae; genus Dione; species Dione vanillae. The sequence continues at coordinate 322,405 of JAZFAU010000110.1, forward strand.
TCTCATAAATCTCTCAACTTAGTATTGAGATTTATTGTTTAGCATCCAATGGTAAAAGCGTATCGTAATTCAACGTAGAGACACTTGAACGTACACCTCCTAGCATCAATACAGTACAAGTCAACTAAGCCATACGTTGTTGTCAAGTTATTTAGAAGATTTTTAATAAATTCCACTTTAGATGGAATGTATTAATACATGTAATATGACAAATTTAAAAAACTTAAAAATAAATTATATACATTATTGGTCACTTCAATTTAACGTAGGATTTTGCATTCAGCCGTACTCAAATCGTAATGTTGAGTATCGGAGTAAAAAGAAGAGAAAGGAGTGTCTTAACACTTGATGTTTCTTTTTTTATATAAAATACTTTGAATTTGATACTAGGTATCACTAGTTTGGTTCAGCACTGCAACTAATCACGAGAGGTGTAAGGAACACTAACAAGCCTTTTTATCTACAACCGTTCATATCTCCTACGATATCTTCATTTAAGTAATTAATATCTATATATAGAGCAAAAACATCTTCAAAAGACGTCTTGGCATACACGTACATCCGTTTACTTGTAATAATACAAAAATATATATTATAAACAAATTTTAGCAAAATACACGTAGGTTTAAACGAGCTATAGCTCTGTATCATAGTGCGCAGTAGTCAACTCGATCAAGGCCACGCACTTCCACTATTATATCCATATTTTCAGAATTAATAGGACGATATAATGAATACGATATAGTGACCGTCGTAGCTAAGAGGCGTAGCGTCTACCTGTAACGCGAAGGCTTGTGGGTTTGATTCCCACTCGGGGAAGATGGATTTTTCTGGAAACTAGGCAAAGCGCGGCGTTAAGTTTCGCCACTCAACAAACAATGCCTCGAAAACGGCGGAAAACGGGCACTGAGAAAGCAGTTAACACTCCGTTGCTTAGTCCCTGCAAGGTTTCCATGGTTCATGCAGTACCCTCTACCTACCCTGTCATGTGCAAGATAAAGCATGAAGACATAAAATGTGTAAATAATGAATACAAATAACAATTAACATGTAAATTAGTACTGTACTGTCCAATGGATGTAACTTGACTTTAGACAAAATTGGTTATCAGTATTATTTCAACCATTTTTGTCAAAATATATTTTGATATATATAATAGAGCAGACAGAGGCAACACTTAGGAACCATACGAATCTAGTGTTAAGATACTTCATTTCCTACTTTCCAATTTCTTTCGAGGCATTGCAAGTTGAGTGGCGGTAACCTAGCTCTGAACCTAGTTGCCAGATCAATAAAATGGGGAAAAGAAATAATCTAACCTACCTGATTGGGAATCGAACCCACATACCGTCACTTTGCACCTTAAATATACGTTAAAAAAAATACACCATACATCGCACATTTCTCATAATCAAAAGTTCTAGTCACCCTACTGGCTGCGACTCCTGCGCAAACAAGCTTGTAAAATATATTTTATATTGATATTGATATGTTTAGATAAGTTTCTGTTATTGCACGTTTTATTTTGCCGTCGCGATTACAATTCCACTTTTAGAATACTCGACGTGCGTTAGTCATTTTTTTATTAGCTCACTCCTGGAAATGTGGAGAATGTAGAAGGACTGAGAATTTGTTTTTTAGGGTTATCTTGACACTTTAGATATATTTAAACAATTATTTTTACTCTTTTTTTTATATCTTCACGCATTATCACTCTCCGTCACCGTTTTCCGCCTTTTCCTAGGCATTGTGTGTTGAGTAGCGCAACTCAACGCCGCGTGACTCAAGGGCGAAGAAAATGGAAATAGTGAAATCCATCTTCCCTGAGTAGGAATCGAATCTACAATCGTGTTTACAGGTAGATGCTACGCCTCTGCGCCACTACGGTCCACAAAACAAATTATTATTAATAATATTGTTATTGTCTTAATATACTGAATACTATATTATATTTAGTCGTCTGGCCCAGATAAAATGTACTAATGTAAACTCACTAAAAGTCTCGTAGTTAATGACATGTAGATTGATATTATTTATCTGTAGCTTACTTACCCGCGACTATCTGACTTCCAGCTAACTTGTTCTTATGATACTCTAATAGATATGTTTTTATATATTTTGTTATTGCTTTCATTGATTTTTTACGTTTATATATAAAAATAATAAAATACATAAATAAAACATTGAATATAGTACATGTTATGTTATGACATTAGGTGGATATCGAATTTACGACCTTTGTCTCAACAGTTTAGGTATCGAACCACTAGAATAAAAATTCAGGCTTATATTAAAAAAAATATATTCAGAATTTTTATATTCTTTTAAAAATTAGAATAATATTCATTTTAGAGTCGAAACATTTCATTCTCCTCTGGTTAACGCTGCAAAATAAAATACGCACAAGTATGATACTTATTCTATTTATATGTATATAAAATACTACTTACACTTAAATTAGTGTTACCGAATGAGAGTTTCCACCACAATTGGATTAAATCCACTATTTTCATACTGAGTAATGATTATAAAAAAAAATAATATATAGTTGAAATAAGATCATCGATTCGAAAGAGGCATATAGACTCGATCCTAACGGTTTAAGCCCAATGTAGTGTCCTTTTTATAGCCCAGTCTAGTGGCATACACTTACGGCCTATTTAATATTACTTTTACTCCAAACACATCATCAAAGTGGAGAAGGAGGAACATCATGACGCAGAGGCGTAGCGTCTACCTGTAAATGCGACGGTTTGTGGGTTCGATTCCCATGAAGGAAAGATGGGTTTCCATTTCAATTTTCTCCTCTTTGGCAACTACACAAGCGCGACGTTAATTTCAATTACTCAGTACGCCTCAAAAAGGTAAAAATTTTAAAACGTGGAGATTAAAAAATAACGTCACCAATCTCAGCTCTTATTTAAAAAAAAAAACAAAATAAATTTATAGTAAAACATCGTAAAAACAGATTAATAAAAACAAATGTCTCAACTCGGTTATCAATAGGCTGCTTTATTTATTACAATATAAAAACTTCTAAACGCAAAATCAAATATTTGCCGGTGATTAATTAAGTAAATGTTAATGCTGCGCCTAGATTTGGCCACTAAGGGGAAGTCGGAACCAGTTCGAAGCTGGATCTATTAAAATTAATTTATTATTTCTTTAAATATTTATGTGGAAAATCCTTATAAAGAAGCCATTGTGGTATAGATGCTAAGTTTCTAAGTAGTCCTAAGTTCGATTTTTATATTTTATGAGTTTTAAAGTGTCAATCTACACTAAGGATTGAAAAAATACTTAAAGAAAACGTATAAAATTTGAACGTAGCGGGAATCGAACCCCGATTCCTTTATCACACTGCGTCGTAACATTTGTACGTTTTATACAACTCACTCTGTTGTTAGCATCTCTGTAGGGAGATTCTCTGCAGAGTAGGCAGAGGGAACTGCAGGGACCGTGGGAACCTAGTGATAAGACACTCCGTTGCTTAGTCTCTGCTTTCTCCGTCACCGCTTTCCGCCTTTATCGAGGCATTGTGAGTTGAGTGGCGGAAATCAACGCCGCGCTTTGCCTAGTTTGCCAGAGCGAAGAAAATGGAAATAGAAAAATCCATCTTCTCCGACTGGGGATCGAACCCAGAAACCGTCGCGTGACAGGCAGACGTTACAGCTCTGCGCCACGATGGTCTTCATGCTTTTTATTATACATTTTAATGATTTTTTAGTTAATCCAAAGTAAGGATGGAAAAAATACTTAAGGAAAACATATGACATATTTATTAATAAATATTTTTATTTATTTAGTAAGTTAGGTTAATTCATTTTGTTTTTATTTTCTGCCAGATTTTTTACATATACAGCATTGCAAGGAAGGAGGCTCTACAAGATACTCCACCTAATAAAAAGATCTATGACAACGATATTTTCAATTTTAAACCATAAAATCTTTGGAAATTCAATATATCGATTCACATCCTCTGTTATATTTAGCTACTATTAGCAAATACAACCTATTCTCCTATCTATTAGCGTTTTTGATAATGCTAAGGTCGCCAAATGAATGTTTATGGTCATTTTATTGCGTTATGCTAATGTAGCGTCACCTCGATTGTCTCATAACTCACATACAATCATGTATAGAACTAGATCTAATTTTTGATTCACTCATTCTTTGTTTAGCAAGAGTGCTCTATTCAAAGTTTATTGGAGGCAAAAACGAAAGCTTAATGAGATCGTTTCCATGAGATACAGGTTTTATTAACTAAAAAATAATAAAAAATATAGGTCTTATACATTGCATACAGTAACAATAATATATTAATATAGATCATAAAGTGTGATTTATAAACCAGGAAATATTCTCGATAAATGAAGTGAACAAATCGATGAATGTCGAATGTGAGGCTTCAGTCAGCATTATAATATTTTATATGTACAAAAACTTTACAAAATTGTGTATATTTCTTTCAAAAGCAGAGTAGGCAGAGGGAACCGCATGAAAAGTGGGAACCTAGCGTTAAGAAACTTCATCTCCTGCACACCCGTATTCCACCTTTTTCAAGGCATAGAGTTGGCAGAACTCAACGCCGCGCTTTGCCTAGTTGCCAGAGCAAAGAAAATGGAAATATAAAATCTATCTTCCCCATGCGGAAATCGAACCCACAAACTGTCAAGTTTATAGGCAGAAGCTACGCCTCTGCGCCACAACAGTCCTTGGTATACGTATTATTGACAGAATAATATTTAATCTGGCATTTCTTTACATTCTCTCTTGTCCTACTTTCAAATCTCATCTAGTACTGAGTGACCGACAGAGGACTCATAATTAAAACAAGGCATAGAAATATTAATAATTTTGTTAAAAAAAATACTATAATATTAACGTTTCATAGTACAAGCTAACAAGGCAGCAATTTACGAATGTCAAAATACTCTACATACATACGCTATATACATTTAGCTTACAAATATATGTAATGATCGAGTCAGCACATATATAATATTATATATTTTTATATATAATTTAAATGAAAAATTGTCTTAATAGTGTTTTCATTTCTTAAAGCAAACGCACGACTCTAGGGAGAGTCATCGATTGACCGAATCGGCGTTAGGGATCCTGCGGGAGCGACGCGTAATTTCTCTGAACGGAACGTGCACGGAATAATAAGATGTGCTATCGGTCACACCATTACACTAAGATACTTGCGCCAGTACAAGGTACGGGTAGCAGCGTGTTAAAGTTGGCGGTGGCGGTATTTAAGAAATAATACCTAAATTCACGTAGGTATATCTCATAATAGGCTAAGAATATAGGTTTTTGTGTTAAAACACTCTGTCCTCCACTTTCTCTTCAGTTTCATTCAACAAATTTAATCTAGTGTCAGAGCCAAGGATACGATAATAATTTACATAGCATATTTACATAGGGAAAATTATTATATTCCCTTACTGGCACTTGAACTCACAACCATTATGTATAGACAAAAACGTTTTTAATTTAACCAAACCTAAGAGGGTCCAGAAGTAACATTTAAATATTAGCTGCTATGATGATATGAAAAAAACTATTTTTTTGTAACTATGATAAAATCTTTTCACTTAGTCTGTTGTATCATTACAAGAATCGATGTCAAAATGAAGCGGCAGTGAGGTGAACATGTTACAACTAAACACAGCTTTTTAGTTGAATTTGTTTTTTTTATACTATAAGCTGGCAAACGAGCAGAAGGGCCACCTGATGGTAAGTGGATACCTTCGCCCATAATATCTACAACCTAAGAGGATGTAAATGCGTTGCCAACTAAATCCATCAATGAGAGTTATTGAGGGATGTAGTTGGGCCTTCCTTCCTCACTCACCAGACGAAACACAGCAGCATTAACAGCCGCTGTTACACGACGGTATTCTGAGAGAGCGTGGTAACTACCCGGTTCGAGCCTGGCCCTTTTGAGTTACTGGTGTTAATGTAACTTGGCTCTACCACTAATAAAATTTCATATATACGATGAATAAGTAAGAGAAATCGAGAGATTCGTCTCTCCTGCATTCTTTGTCTCTCTCATTCATTCTCCTTTTTTTTCTAAGTGATTTTTTCTACCTCACCCATAGAAATCTGCGGCTTGCGAGGATGTGGATGTGTTGCAAACCTAAATGTCAGAGAAGATGCTATATACTCACGATGCTTGAGAACACTTTAATGATATTCCTAGAGGAAAAGAGGGAGAGTTTCTTTTTTGCGAATATTTTAGATAGTGATATTATTATTTTTCTTACTTCACATATTAGAGTAAACGAAGAGAATTCAGTATGAAAATAAAACTCTCTTCGCCTAAACTCTAGTGATATTATGTTGAGTAGCGGAACTCAACGTTGCCGATCGTCTTAACGCTGTGTACCACTACGATATTAAGAAAATGATGTACTATATTAAACAATATGGGTGATTTTGCCTCGATATATGCAGAATACAGTGTGAAGTAAAAAAATGAAAAATATATCAATGCAAAGTAACAATGCCACGTAAAATACTCGTAGAAGCCCTCAACAGAACGTACGTACGCACGACGTTATAGAAGGACGAGCCCGTGCGTGAAGCGGAGGGGATCCGCGAGTACGTGCGTGACAATCACGCTTTATTGCCGCGGACGGGAAATTGAATGAATCTAACTTTACGTGTATAGAGATATATATATATATATATATATATATATATATATATATATATATATATATATATATATATATATATATATATATATATATATATATATATATATATATATATATATATATATATATATATATATATATATATATATATATATATATATATATATATATATATATATATATATATATATATATATACATATATATATATATATATATATATATATATATATATATATATATATATATATATATATATATATATATATATATATATAGTCTTAGAAAATGTGACTTCAGTTTTTAGTTTGAACTGTGCTTACATTATATTTTTCGTAATATTAATGTTCTCTGAAACGACATTTGAACCCGCAACCTTTGCTTTCTACGTTACAGATTAAGACAACCAACATGAACTTATAAGTTCACAGTTACACGCTTTTACCCGCTAATAGTGTAGACAGAGGGAACTGCAGGAACCATAGGAATCTAGTGTAAGTTAAGTTAAGACACTCTGTTCTCCGCTTTCCATCATTTACGAGAGAAACTCAACGCTGCGCTTTTGCCTACGTGCATTAGCGAAGAAAATTGAAATAAAAAAATCATCTCTCCCGAATGGGAATCAAACCCACAAGCCGTCGCGTTTACAGACAGGCATACCTCTGCGTCACGTTGATCCTCTTGACTTATAAGTTAATGAGAAATATTTGAAATACCATCACACAGGTCGCAAATAGTTCGAACTCTTTACACACGTCATATCTCGTTCTGACGGAAGATATAAAATATTATCGTTTTAACTAATCACAATATTGTTACTTATGCGAGAGGATTGATAAAAACTCGGCGCTACAGTCTCCCAAACAAAAAGCTAACCGAGTCCCCTCGGTTAGCGACAGCACGTACAATCTTCATTCCTATAATTCTTTTTAAATGTGAAACGTTATTTTTTTGACAGCCAACCGCTTACAGATGGCAACCCCAAAATAATTTCACGTAGTTTTATGGCAAGAAAAATAAATTCAAGTATAAATAAGTTTAGATGCGATGATGATTTACGATCTGTCGTTTCGTCTGTAAAACGTTTTAATGTAATGCAATTTAATACTTAAAGAAAATATAAATGTGAATGTTTTAACTTAGCAGGATTTGAACGTGGACTTCTAGGAAACCGTCTAAGCACTCTGATCCCTAAGCTATGCGTTCAATGTAATGCAATTTGTTAAAAAAAATCACAATATATCACCCAACACACAGAACTTTCCTCCTTAATGTGGACAATGTTTTAATAAGGCAAGTGACTCATATTTGATTTAATATTATTTTTTCAAAAATTTTACTAAATGAGGGTAGTACAGATACTGGTCTAAAGTTGTTGGGATCTGCTGTACTACCAGATTTAAATATAGGTATGACTTTACTAATTTAATAAATAATTTCATTAAATCAAGGACACCATGTTCTATACAATTATTAAATATAGTAGCGAGGTAAGGAGCAACAGCGTCTATTATATGACTAATTAGTTTTACAGAAATGCCCCATAAGTCGGTTGTATTCTTCATATTTAGGGACTTAAATGTTTTAACAATATCTTTAGATGTAACTAATTTAAATTTAAATTCTACATGACATTTTGGTACGCTCTCCTTGAGTAGTGATTATATACATATATATGTATATACATATATTATATTATATACTACAGCAATAAGAAGAAAAACTCATTTCTCCAACAAAACAGGGAAAATTGCAAACATTTTTAAATCTATCTTTACGATAGCTCCGCCGAGCCTCTTTTTATGACATCAATATATTTGATGCAGTGGGAAAAATCCGAATGTATCGGTATTTGTGTGATAGCCTAAATAGTGATTTCTGATATCGAAGCGCGACCACGCATAAATACAACTATTTTTATGTACGACGAATTTTATTATCATAGCTCTATAGCTGGAGTGCTTTTACGTTTGCTTGGATTCTCCTAAATGTTTATTTCTATTGATTATTTACTATACTTGTATATATTCATACAAAATTATCTGTATTTATAGTAATTTTATGATTTCGTAGTCCTCATTTAAGCGGTTAATGTTAAAAGCTTTTATATTAAGATCATTTAGAATTACGTCAACCTTTGAAAAATCCCTCTATTTTCTTGTATATCCCAAGCATATGTAACAAATAGAAATAAAAATATTTGTGTCAACTAATTTTTTAATTTTGAAAGCTATATATATATATATATATATATATATATATATATATATATATATATATATATATATATATATATATATATATATATATATATATATATATATATATATATATATATATATATATATATATATATATATATATATATATATATATATATATATATATATATATATATATATAGCAGAAGGGCCACCTGAGTGAACACCCTCGCCCATAGACATCTACAACCTGAGAGGATGTGGATGTGTTGCCAACTAAATCCCCAAACCAATCCCCTTTTATAGGCTTCCGGAACTCGCACTTACCTGACGAAACACAGCAGCGTTAACACGCTGTTGTGTTTCACGACGGTATTCTGTGAGACCGTGGTAATTACCTGGTTCGAGGCCCTTTTGAGCTATTGGTAAAGCTTGGCTTTACCACTTGAGTTTATATAGAAAATAGGAGCTTATTTTGAATCTATTACCAGTTTCACGCGTGGTGATACTTTTAATTAATTTACAAACATTTTCCCATACAAAAATACAGTTACATCAACATATACGTACTAAAGATGAAATAAAATAAATAATTCCTTCAATTGTCGAAATGACTCGCTTCTATAGACCATTATCCCCTGTTATAACACCGAAGTACCTCTGAGTTCTTATTTCTGAAGCTTTATTGATGGTACTAATAAGATTATGCCAATATAAGTTCTTCATATAACACGATCGCCGAAATAATATGTTTGTTTATATCTTTATTAATAGATGTAAGCTTGAAATGTATGTTAGAATATTTTCGTTACTATATGTGTGTGTATATATATATATATATATATATATATATATATATATATATATATATATATATATATATATATATATATATATATATATATATATATATATATATATATATATATATATATATATATATATATATATATATATATATATATATATATATATATATATATATATATATATATATATATATATATATATATATATATATATATATATATATATATATATATATATATATATATATATATATATATATATATATATATGTAAGAAAAACTTGAAACATTTTGTGAGAATTATTAGTACAAATAGATCAAATTCATTCAGTGATCTCTATAAAATATTAGATTAAGACTTATTTTTTTTGATGAAAAATAAAAGTTCAGAAACTTTAGTGTTTCATTGAGCTTGTACTAATTGTAAGTGGCATACACATATAATATTATTTACTAGCATTTCCTCATACACATACATACATACATACAGGTATATAAAATCGAAACTCACAAATAGGCAAGTTATCAAGCATTGCTATAACATAGAACAGGTTGTGTTCGTTAGGCAACAGGCCTGGTGACATTCTCAACGGTCTTATAATCTCAAGTATTAGCGTTAGTACAAACTACACTACACTTATCTTTGGTTGTCGTCATTGAGACGCTGGTACTAAAACTTGATTAAATCCGCTCCATTGAAATAATAACTGAGCCTACTTTTGTATGATAATAGTAAGGCTTTAAATTAAATGCTTAAAAGCTCTTTAATATAAGATTTTATTGGCTAATTTGGAAGTGGGACGTTTGTATTTATATGTTGTTTAACCACCATATATAATTGAGACTTGTGTTACGTGAACAAAAAGAGCATAGAGTCAAGACTCGAACTCTCTTACTCTCTCGACTCTTTTACTCGCATTCGATATAGTATATATTTAGTTGAAATGCAATTTCTCTTTATAAAACAAATATTCCGATATTCCAGAGTGTATGCATATATACTCTGAGGCTCTACTACATTTTTAGTTAAACATTGATCTCTACTTTTGTTTAAAATTTATATTCTTATCGTAAAAGCATTAAATTCACATATATTTTTGTACTATTACTGAAATAGTTGTAGAGGGACTATACTTATATGTAAATAATCAAATATTTTAAAATATATATATAAAATTATGTTAACTTTCGTATTTCGAAATTACAAAATAATTTTTATTTGATGAAATGATGAAATGAAGTCTATTATTATAAGACTGCTCCCACTTAATTCACAACTAAAATCCTAGATAAACAAAAAAATATCCTTAATACTTTACAAAAGTAGGTTATACTTGTAGTTTAAGTGGTTTTAGACATATACATACATATGCTTATAATCTAAAATATGTGAGGCACTCTATGTTATAAAATACATGGAATTTCCATCCGTGAATATCTTTATCTCTCATCTCGTCAAAATGTCTCAATGAAATCAGAAACAATTTTTTGTTCACATGGCAGTCGATTGAAGTTAAGAACCGATTAAAATTAGAGTTTGTGTTAGTTTTTACTTATTTCACAAGTAGAACATACAGACGTTTTGTATAACTAATAAGTTACCAAAATAAAATAATTGATTTAATGTGTTATTTAAGGTGCTACTTTTTAAGTTATTCAACACGTTTCTCATAGAAAATATAACATTTTTAAGTGTTTTCAAAAGATAACTTACTCTACAATGACGCTAGAACAATTTACTATGGACGCAATTATTCTAAAGTAAACAACTTCTTATTTTTTCAAATAAAATTTAATATACGTTCACATACATATAAAATCCAAGTGTTATCTTATTATATCTTTAAAAAGAGATAATTGATAAGATAGTGGAGCTATAAAATCAAGAACGAAGTAACATTACAAACCGCATCGATAGCTAACACAGTAACGTGTTTTTATATTTGTATAGATTCCTTTGTCAAGATAATTGAAACAACTTAAACTCTCTATTTTCTCTATTTTTCTATTTTTTATATACTAGAGAAAATAGATTCTAACTTATGGAAAGAAATAGAACAATTCATATTCTATTTCTTTTTCTCTTTCTATGTGTCCCTCGGCTGGGAATCGAACCCACAAACTACCGGTTTTGGGTCAGACACCGTCTTACTTCGTTACGAAGGCTTCCTTAATGAGTATATGAACTAATTAAATTATTTCGGCCTATATCGCTCGAAACGCCTGCAGCGCTCTTTATAATTGTCATAGATTATGAATGATTGCAGAAAGGATAAAATTCTTTTTTCTTATCATTTTCAAAATTTGCGTGACACGTTAAGGTTATATTCAGCTCAGTTCTGCTTTCGTCAGATTTAGTCTTTTTATGGTCACTTCAGTTCTTTTGTTATCGTAAAGAGAGACTATTGATAGATTTTTAACCTTATTCCGTAGACATTTTCTGATATTCTATATTAATAATATTTATACTATATACTTACACAAAATTATCTGATTTATACACAAGTTATCACATCAGCAACATATTACAAATCAAAATACTGCAATCCAACAAGTATAATCTCATATTAGAAAATATAAGAAAAATATTTTAACGGAGATAGAGTTTTTTAAAAGATAAAGTATATGGTACAAATTTTCATTCACTCTCAAGCCATTTTTATCCTCAACGTACTCCATCTATATCCAAATATTACAAGCACGTGTAGTTCGTCTCTATGTTTTTATTGCCAAGATATTTTAACGGCCAGGTATCAGCATTGCGCAAGATTTATCTCTACTTCACTAATCATGCCATTTAAAGCTTAAAAGCTTAATATAATAAAGGTACTGAATGAATACCGCTGACTTCTTATATGAATGTTTTTTCAAAAATGAGCTTTTAAAAAGAACTGAATATTTTACCTTAAATTTTTCTTAAATTTTACATAAATTAGATGACAAATGTGTTTGCCACACAACACGCATAGACTTGATAAGCGGAAAGCGAAAAACGGAGTGTTTTAACACTAAGTTCCCACAGTTCCCGCGATTACCCTGCTATGAGCAGGATAAAAAAAATATGAGTTTATTTATTGTGTCCATTTTGCAGCAAGTGAAGTATTTTTTTACATACATATTCTGTATAAAGAATTATACAGAATATGTGTACAACCGTTTTTACTTACAACATTTCATACATATTTTAAGTATATTTAAGATAAGCTTTTCGACGAAATCTAGGACCACATTTAAAATATCATGCCGAAAAAAAAATTAAATCCAACCAAAAGAGAATCTGATTCAAACATCTATCGATTGTTCACTTATATGTCAGATGTCGTCGATAGATTTTGTTCTCACAATAAATATGCATACCTCACACCTACTTTTATTCAGTTTACTCATAAAACTTTAACTGCCCTCTCATTACTGGCTAATGATATTACCTACATATGGGAGTTATAAATTCGAGCCGTAATTAGGTAAAGATAACGCTTCTTAAGATAAGCTTCATAAAATTTCATATCGCTCCTCTGCATCGATATATCAATGGTGATGATCTTATTTCTTAATTAGGAAAATTTCTAAATACACTTGTTTAATTCAATCGACTATGAATGTTGGACCGGATGTTTACGTTTGGTTTAAGCCAAGGTAATGTATAGTAAGTACGATATTTAGATGTACCTTATTTTATAACAGCTGTTACCTTTTATAGTATAATATTAATATACAGTTATTTCTCTGCTGCTACTTAATCCAAATTAAAAACTATGATAAAATTATATTTAAGATTTAATTCTTTGTTAAATTTAGATATAATTTAGGAACTCTACATATTTACAATAATTTTACGTTGATTGTTATTTTATTGATAAGCACTTAAGTAAGTACGGAAAGAATGGTACTTTGGGTTTGGAACTAGAGGTATTTTTTTATTAGTTGTTATTTCATTTATTCAATAACTATTAATTTTATTTATGTCGTATAAATTACTTGGCGAAAGTTTTTAATATTCGAAAATGGAGAACTATGTACCCTATTATATGCGGGTTGAAAGTAAAGCTGTACTTACACACATATATACTATGATATTATAGTATACCTATGTAGCATATAGTGTATTACAATAACAGCGCTATATTATAAACATATTCAAATCTCAAATAATTGACCGGAGCTAGGTACAACCTTAACATACGATGACATGCGTCATATAAACAATGTCATAACGAGCATTACGGAGGTACACTATGCACCCACAGACTCACAAATCTTTAAGCCATGTAACCTATCTTAAATAATTGACACTTTGTTTAAAGATTCGAATCCTTCTTAGAGCGAGGTTATAAAGTATACCTTAAAGTTAGTTTTCTTAGGTGGTAACATATGTGTAAATATTATGTATATACATATATTATGTTAATCTCCACAAGATGGTCAAAAAAAGTCCGGCGTTAAGCTCTGGCATGCTTTGTGTCAGAAAATGACCAAGTTATTTTGTTACATTTTTGTTTTCTATTATCTTTGGTTATTTTATTTAATTTAATGGTTGCGTTAAAAATTTTGCGTCTATTTTATTTTACTTCTAAGTAAAATCTTTACTCAAAGTGTTTCGGTATATTTTTTATCTTTGTTCCGACGAATTTTATGCACACATATAGAGTATTACATCACATCTCCTCGAAAAATATTTTAAGGGCGCTTCAATAGTGTGACTTGTCATTCCGTCTACCACTTTACATACAAAATCGGACATAGAGTGCTTAGCAAGCTTACTAAGAGCTTTAAAAGCTTTATGTATAAAGAAAAAACGACTATTTTACATACATTTTCATTTTTAATAACTTTATGTGGTGTAATTGTGCTTTGTACTATTTTTCGCCGATAGGTACTTCTTGTCGAGTGAAATGAGCATGTTATATATAATTGGACAAAATTCATAAAACTATTAATATTATCAACCAAATATATTTTTTCGAATGAATTCATTAAACTTGTAAAATAGTACGTTAAATTTAGTTAAGCCACTCCACATTAAGAATCTAGAAATTAAGTACATAATGGACAACATGATCTCTCCGATTATAAACATCAAAGATCAGATTCAACTCAGGAAAATATTATTAATTATAACATTTCAAAAAAAATTACATAATTTACATGATCTTCGACAGACGGCGGAATAACGGAGAATCTTAGCATTAGAGTCTCTCTAGTTACCCTCGTCTGTGCGAAGGCAAAAAAAATTACAATACGATGACGTCATCTCTACATCTTTACTTACAAGATAAATACTACAAAGTATTCAATACTAATTAAAGTATATTAAAAGTTTTATTTAATTTTCTTTGAATAATCACAGTAAGTAGTTAATTGCATCTATTTATTTTCTAACACGTGTCGATGCGGAATGTTGAGCTGAGGCGTGTTCTGATTGTTCTAGTAACTTATATATATTAATATATTATAGTACTATATGTAACTATTATATATTATAGTACTATATGTAACTATTATAATGTCATATCACATTTATATATATATATATATATATATATATATATATATATATATATATATATATATATATATATATATATATATATATATATATATATATATATATATATATATATATATATATATATATATATATATATATATATATATATATATATATATATATATATATATATATATATATATATATATATATATATATATATATATATATATATATATATATATATATATATATATATATATATATATATATATATATATATATATATATATATATATATATATATATATATATATATATATGAAAACTAAAATATAAATAATTGTTTTATAAATGATTTAAGAAAATTAACTCTGACTTTGACAATTTCTGAAAAGAAGATCAGAAAAAAAAATAATATATAACATAAAATATAAGAAGTAATCAGGTTCTTTACCTCTAACAATAATTTAAAAGATACATTGTTTACGATTTCTTTATAAACACGCCTTTTTTGCATTTATTTCTAATAAATCTGTTGTGAGATCGAGTTATTATTAAGCTATTAATATGCAAAATTAAATAGTATTATACTTTTGATCACTTGAAGTAGGTTAAGGTCCATCTTTGACAGCGACGTATATATTACTTATAGAAATTATTATAAATTATTTATTTTAAATAAAATGGTTACTAAAAAAGATTAAACTATTCATTGTACATATATTATTCAATTATTTAAAAATGTAACAAGGCAGAAGATCAATACTTTGAGATAGTTTGTGGGAACAATTACGTAATTATTAACAAATTTACATTTTATCACTTAGTAAAACTGAGCGCGGCGTTGGGTTGCGCTACTTGATTAAAAAGAGAATGGAAGGCAGAGATTAAAAAAATGATTTTATTTGTTCACCTGCTATTTGTCATATAAATAAATATATACATATATATTTGTATATCAATATATCACATTATGAAAGCGATGGAAGGAGGCTTTGGTCCTATATTCTTGAACACAGATACACTGCAACATCATCGTTTCATTAACGGTTAAATTTTATTTATTAAGAAATCTCTAACAGCGATCGATCGTAAATAACTTACAAAACTGTAAACACTCAGTATAAACGGTCTTTAATGGTATGTAGAGTCGTAGAGTCATATTAGTGGTGAAAGTTCAAAAGTATATTATTTAACCTCGCGACTTTACTTTGGTTATTTTGTATTTCAAATAAATAAATTTTATTATATAGAATTATTATTAATTAACAAGTTAATTGATAAAGTCCCAATGTAGACTACATAACGTGTTGTACTCATAATGGCTGTAGATTCAAACATTCTCTTTCTCTCTTTCTCACTCTCCCTCTCAATCTCAATCTCAATCTCTCTGTTTTCTATCTTCACAAGTTCATAGAGATCTTAGTTTTGAAACATTTGCTTCGCTAGTTTCTTTATTATATATATATATATATATATATATATATATATATATATATATATATATATATATATATATATATATATATATATATATATATATATATATATATATATATATATATATATATATATATATATATATATATATGAACAATTCAATCGTACATACCAATGTCTTATCAACAGAATCTGAGATATAACATCCAAAAGCAAGCGAAAAACCAGTAAGGCACAAACAAACTATATATATGTATATATTATATGTATTTCTACATATATCCTATTAGATACGATTCTTTCTTTACTTATTAATTATGCAAATGTCCGTAGAGATAATATAGAAACACTTTGATCGTAAATATCATCACCACTGTCATAATCTTCTACCCGACCTCGCGTTTATAGCCCGGCTTTTTTTACATATATTGATAATATTAACACAAACACGTATAGTTATTTAGGATAGTGGACAGTGGTCATATATCACTATGTTGGAAGTTCCAGATACATTTCTATTGGGTTTACTTGAAATAAAAGTTTAAAATAACAGGACCGTAGTGGCGCCGAGGCGTAAAACTGCAAACGCGACGGTTTGTAAGTTCGATTCCCACTCGGGGAAGAAAAATTTTATATTGTCATGTCATAATATCTGTAAACTAGGTAAAGCGCGGCGTTGAGTTCCAGTCAACAAGTAATGCATCGGAAAAAGCGGAAAATAGGGAGCGGAGTGTCTTTACAATAAATTCCTAAGGTCCTGCTGTTCCCTCTACCTGTGATGAAGCAAGAAGCTATAAAAAAGATAATGTTTTAGTCTCAATGAAATTATTTTTATACTTGTTTTATATGTGATACGATTTACCATTATTAAACGCAATAGTTATGGGTTCGATTCCTACTTGAGAAAAATGTATTATTTTGATTTTCCTTGCACTGGTATCAAGACAAAGCATGATGATGAGATTAAGTATCGCTACTCAACATGCAATGTCTCAAAATTGGGCGACACGTGGGGAACAGAATGTCTTAACCTCCTGTGCCTACTCTGCTCTCTCTCTCTCCCTCTATATATATATATATATATATATATATATATATATATATATATATATATATATATATATATATATATATATATATATATATATATATATATATATATATATATATATATATATATATATATATATATATATATATATATATATATATATATATATATATATATATATATATATATATATATATATATATATATATATATATATATATATATATATATATATATATATATATATATATATATATATATATAAATTAATATTTATTTGAATCAGTTAAACTGTTGGATTTCTAGTTATTGTATGTTGCTTTACCAGCCCAGAGATATGGATAAAGTGATTTTTAACAAAAAAGAACCGACTTCAAAAAGTAAAAAAGTTCTAGTCTAAAGCAAAAAAGTTAACTAAAAAGCAAAAAATAAATTTCGGCACAAAGTAATACGTTCGTATTTTTTCTTTGTTAAATTAAATTAATGATTACTTAAGTAAATAAAAATATTTTATAATATTGAAGTCGGCGCCAAGTGAATAGTACAACCTTCTATATTCTTACCGTATTAAAAATACTTTGATAGTTAGTAGCTTCCGATTCATATATATTTTGTAATACTGTTACTGTTTGATATATTTAATAATATTGTGTGTTTGAATTTGTGTACTTAGTAATTTGATATTGTAGTAAGGTTGTTGTAGTATTTACTTGGCGCCGACTTCAAAATTATAAAATATTTTTATTTACTTAAGTAATCATTAATTTAATTTAACAAAGAAAAAATACGAACGTATTACTTTGTGCCGAAATTTATTTTTTGCTTTTTAGTTAACTTTTTTGCTTTAGACTAGAACTTTTTTACTTTTTGAAGTCGGTTCTTTTTTGTTAAAAATCACTTTATTTAACGATTTTGAGTGATGGGTAGACCGAGCAAGGATGCCTCTCGAATGAGGAAACGACCGTACGACCGTAGTCGGTGTTTTTAAGAACGACACAGCTATCCGCGAATAGACATAATATGTTGATATTTGTTTTTGTTAATTATCTCCAAAAGTGCTGAACAAATTTCTATAAAATTTTATTGGAACAACGTCTGATGTAAGATCTACGAAATACAACAATAATCATCCAAATCAGTTTATAAACGACACAGTTATTCGCGAACAGAAATAGTAAATGTTTGTGTCGTTATTTGTTTTTGTTGATTATCTCCAAAAGGACTCAATCAATTTTGATAAAATTTTAATGGGACCACCTCTGGTATAAGACCTACCAAATACAAAAAGAATTATCAAAATCGGTTCATAAACGACAAAGTTATCCGCGAACAAACATAAAAAAAAAGCATATATACGGTCGAATTGAGAACCTCCTCCTTTTTTCGAAGTCGGTTAAAAATAGAAACCATAACCATAACCCTATTGTCGTATTGCTAGAAGAAAAACACAACTTTAACTAAATTGTTCAACATTAACAAAAAGGCGGATTCGTAAAATCTTTAATTTGCATCCCCAAAGGAACATCTCCGATCGCGAACTCAACGATGCATACAAAAAAATATTACTAACAATCAATATAAAACGAGATTTGCTCTAAAATTGCCTCTAAATCTAAGTCCCCTAATTCCCTCTTATAATGGGGAAGTTAAAAAATAACCGTTTCAAGGACAGTTAGTTCTTCTTGAGGGTTCAATCGAAGTTGTTTTGAGACATAATACACTTTAAAATAAAATATTAGGTAATTACGTTACCGTTTTTTAGTGAACAATTAAAAATGAAATAATGAGAAAAATATCTAATTTGTACTTACAATACACATGGGGATAGAGGCGTAGCATCTGTCTAAATGCAACGGTTTGTGGGTTCGATTCCCATTCGGGGAAGATAGATTTTTCATTTCTATTTTCTTCGCTCTAGTAAGTAGGCAAAGGGCGGCGTTGGGTTCCGCCACTTCTACACGCAAAGCGTCGAAAAGGCGAAAAGCGAGGAACGATGTGTCTTAACACTAGATTCTCAAGGAGAGAACTTAGTGTCAAAACACTCTTAATTAAGTTACTATAGTGAGAATTTGATTTAATAATTCCTCTGAATGGGAATCGATCCAGATATGTTTCTCTATTTAAAATGTAATTTATTAAATCACTATATTTTATGACTTTCTATCTACATTTCAACATTTATTGTGTATAAGTTAATAAAAATGAATTTAAATATTATTAAATTATGTTAAAAATATAAAATGACACACAAATATTTGCTAATTTATTCTTATATTTGTGTTATTTGTAATACAAAAAATTTAAACTTCCACCTCAAATAACCGTTCTCGAAACATTCTTTGAATGCCGTTATTATTTCAAAAGAAATATATTAGAGTAGTGAAGTATCCACAATATTGATTTATTGCCACGCTACCGGATTGCATTCAGAGCTAAGCTGCAGTTGTAGTAATTTGTTTAAAGCCGAAATAGAAATGCGGCTGATACTTTCTTTTTTATAAATTATTACGCGTATTTTGATGCTACGAGTATGTGAGGTTGTTTATAGCCTTTTATGGACCTTTACGTTAATAAGTCAAGTTTCATATATGTATATATGTAGATATAAATTCATATGCTCAATATACTTTTAATATATATATATATATATATATATTATATATATATATATATATATATATATATATATATATATATATATATATATATATATATATATATATATATATATATATATATATATATATATATATATATATATATATATATATATATATATATATATATATATATATATATATATATATATATATATATATATATATATATATATATATATATATATATATATATATATATATATATATTACTAACAAAATTTGAACACAATATATTCAATGGATTCGAACCTATGACCTTGGCAAAATATATACATTCGAGTAATATAACAATAATATTATGTTAAATGAAATAAACAAATTTGACCCTTGAACTATTTGAATAAGAATCAATTTGGCATAAATTAACCATTTGTCTAGAAGTTCGTCAATCAATCACGCGGTCCAACGATAAGGGGTTCTGTTACCAAAGAATGACTTTTATGGAGAATATATCTTGGTTTCAACATTCGTTTCTCATCATTAGGAATAAGTTAATTCATTTGGAATTATAAATGACGAATAAAACAAATAACAACGATAATCTTTATTTAGCTTTACGTTCTTTTCCGCTTATAGCAGAGGAGGCAGAGCAGACCATAGGAACCGTAGGAACCTAGTGTTAAGACCTTGCTCTCCGCTTTTTAGAGGCATTACGTATGAGATGAAAAAAGAAATGAAAAAATTCTTCTTTCTCCCGAGTGGGATTTGAACCCACAAACCGTCGCATTTATAGACAGTGCTCGATGTATGATAATCATTAAGTATATTATTTACTTTAAAAGTAATAGTTAGCTTTGCAGCATATAGCGGGTTAGTCGGAGAGGACGTAGTGTCAAGATACTCCGTTTTCTTAATAGAGTTGTTTTCTATGTTACCAAAATCACATGTCAATGTTAGTATAGTCTGAAAATTTAAATTTTATTGCGGATTTTTCCTTTGTATATAAAATAATCAAATGTATTTGTTTAAAACATACTCTTAAAACTATTCATATTTATAATACAGATCCTTACTGTTTCTTAAATAGCTGAAAGCGGAGAGAAAGTGATTTAACACTATATCAATATCTCAAGGATAAATTTCTCCATAGAAACGTAAATAACAGTAAACGCAAACGCCAAAATATCTTTCGATAAGTACGTTTATTTATGACATTAACCTAAAGACGCGACCTCTGACACTCTAATAGGTATATAATCAGACGTAGTGGAAATTTTAGGCGAGCTGTCTCTCAAATAAAGATTTATAGTCGAATAATTTGTTAGACCAACTTGGATGGCCGATTCACATATTACTTAACCAAATTAGCATAAAGTGCTTAAACTAATAGGCAATAAAATTGAAACTCTACATAAAATTACATCTTATCTCAAGAAAAACGGAGATTTTAAGGACTTTGACAAGTTCCTGATTAAATATATGTTACCAGTATATGTATCGTGAATTATCTATTTGCATAAATTATTAGACTAGACATAGTTATTATTTTTGTATTATTTTATTTTTTTGCTAATTTCTGGCTTTTTATAATATATACAGAAGTAGCCTTATTGAATTTAGGTGTTATTTTTTTTTATGTCTTCACGCTTTATCCCGCAGTCGTTGTGCAGACGCGTAACGTATGCCTGTAAACGTGACCGTTTGTGGGTTCGATTCCCACTCGGGGATCCATCTTGGATTTTTATATTCCTATTTTCTTTGCTCTGGCAAGGCAGGCAAGGAAGGCAACGCGCGGCGGTGAGTTCCACCACTAAACATGCAATGCCTCGAAAAAGGCGAAAAGCAGGGAACGGAGTGTCTTAACACTAGATTGCCATTGTTCTTGCGGTTCCCTCTGCGGGATAAACTGTGAAGCTATAAAAAAAATGTAGTTAATGATAGTATCCATTTAATTTCGTAATTACCATTAATTGTTAATTACAATTAACAAATAAGTCTAATTAAAAATCTAAATATAGATACGCCATTACACGTAATTCTTATTAAAAGTACAAAGCACTCACTATAATCACCGAAACAATATGCGCTGTGCAAATTTTCTACAAATTCTTCCGTTAATTCTATTTCACTGTACAAATTAATTTGCGGATAAATTTTCTTTATACTCGTTCCTATTTATGTCTCGGGGTGGATTTTTGGGGAGTGTAGTTTTTTATCGGATGTATTTAAAGTCCTGGGGTCGCACTCGACCTTAATACTTCCTTTAGCAATGTTTGTGGATAACGGGATATGAGCTTTTGTATGAGCTTTTATATTTAAATATTTGTATGGAAATGCGGCTATTTGTGTCAAATTTTGTTTGAATTCTTATAAAATATGCCGTTTTTTAATTTTTGTCAGGTAGAGAGTACAATTAATTTGAATTGTGTAATGATCTTTTATAAATCAAGTATTTTTTGTACATATTTAAGCTTTTTAAAAGCTAACATATTGTTAAAAGTTGAAATATTATATTTTCTGATAAAATTATACAAAAATATATTATTTTTTAATGTTGTATATGTAATGGAATGTCAATAATACTTACAATTAAGTAACATTTAATTTTTATAAAAACATATATACATATATATATATAAAAAAAAAACTTAAAAATTGCACTGAAGTAATAGAATGCGCTACCCGTCTTTTAAGAAACGCAAAAAAACGTTACCCCACATGAGTCTGACTCACGTAAAATGTAATGGGAAATTACTCTAAAATAAAAAAGTCTCCCTCCAACAGAACCCTACGTTACGGCAATTTGGATAAGACTCCCCTGGCACGGACACTAAAAATTCCACTTAGAAACAACTCGCAATATGCAGGAAAATATTCCAATTACAACGCGAGCTCATAAAATTTGAACGGTTTTAATCGAACCTTGGTCTGTTGTAGTTTTGCTAATTATTGCTTTTACGCGATGTTCTTTAATTGGATATAGTTATGAAGAAAATCAAAAGCTCACGCTTTATCCTGCATACAGCAGGGTAGATTGGTGGTACTTAGTGTTAAGACTCTCCATTTTAAGTTTTCTCTCTAGTTTTCTAATTATTGTTTATTTCGGTAGAATTCAAGGCTGGAAATTAAATAATTAATTTCTTCTACCTTCATAATTCATCATCGCATCGCATTTAACACCAGATTCAGTTATGTAGCGCTAAATGACTTTTGAAATATATTTTCCTCAGGGACATACAGAAAATAATAAATGACTCACATCAATTCCTATAAATAATGGCATTTCTAAGACTTCACTAACAATATTATTTTCCTTAAAATCCTAAGAGATTGGCTTTACAGCTTACTGCTTGTTGATCCTCAAAAAACTCAATAAGCTAAACTGCAAACCCCACTGTGACTGTGATCTCTAAGCGCTTGATAAAGTACGAGTATACCACAGAATGGGATCAAAAAATGCAACATAAATAATAGCGGGCCCGTAAGTGGTCCTTGTGGTACGCCGCGCCTCAGCCCTATTATATTGTATGATCTAACCGTGCGAAACGCCTTCCAAGTTGTTATTGTAAAATGTGAATTATGAAAATAATAAAAAATAAAGCGGTGGGTACCGGCGGGGGTCTAACTCGAGGCACGCGCCGCACGTGCGGCTCTATTGCTTCTACCAAAATATTGAAAATTTTAACCGCGGGATCGACGGCGTCGGCTTTTAATGTGACACGCGACTGTCTTAATTTCGCCTAACTGAACCTAGTTGGGGGCGCTCAATTACTTCATTAAGACATCTGCTATACTTTTAACTTTATTAGGCTTTCACGATTTAAATTGATCTTGGAATCTTACTGTCCTTAGTTGAAGCTTGAGACCAAATTTCGATAATTAAAAAAAATATTCATATTATTACAGTATTCATGTTCTAAGGGCCTTATACAAACACACATAGATAATCAAGTTAAAGAAGTAATCATACTCTAATTTCAAAATCAATTTATCAGTTTAAAATCGAAAAAAGTAGTAAAACCTGTATAAATTATTATATAATTACACTAAACGCGTAAAAAGATTTCGATGAGTAAGATAAGCACATGTACACTGATAACGCTAATGAATCTGATTAAATTCGAACCTCGGATCTTCCAGATTGAACCGACCACCTGCTTAATTAGACGCCCGACAGATTTCAACATGGTGTAATTAAAAATGTATTTTCATTAACTGATTAGGTCGTTGTTCACAAAATAACCCACTTTTCGTTCTTCCTACGGATTATCCATCCCTCCGTGTCCCATTCATCCAATATTTATTTGCCGCCATTGTATTAATAGTAGAAAAATTTAATACTTTTAGTGTATGCCGCGTAGGCTCAGCGAGCGGATTATAGGCGTTTTTTAAATAGGGTTAGGTTCGGTTTTTTCGTATAGCGGAGGGTCGTGATAAATGACACATGCACATTTCGAAATACCCAATTTCGGATTTAAGTCACCCTAAAGTGGCCTGGTGGTGGACAAAAGGATAGGATCGGAGGCGATCTCTCGCGTAATTTACACCGGCTTTGTTGTCCAAAGGGCGCTGTTTACGCACCTCGCTTTATATTGAACGGTTATGGACGCTGGATTATATTATATTCATATATCGTGATGGATAATGGGGAATCGGTGTATGAATTGTATTTATATTTTAAAGATAGAAAAATATTTTGGGAGATATTGGGATATCTCTAAAGGGGTAGTTTTACTTAACTACATATACTAATTTATTTTTTATCTATTGACTTATTTAACTTAAATTGTAATAGTTTTATGTTTGCTCATTTTTTATAATTAGGCATTAACTATGTAAATTGTAAAGACTACTTCGTGTTGAAATTGATATTTCATTATTATTTAATTTGTACACTAAACTAGTTGAGTTTAAAATTAATAAGGTACTATATTTTTATACATATATTTTGTTTGTTTATACGTACAAAATTTCTCTTTAACTTTAAATAGGGTAAACATTTATATCCAATGAATAAATAAATTTATCTGATAATAAAAGTATTTATTGTTATTTATATACGTACATACATACAAACATTGTCAAATTTCCAGTAAAAAAATAAAAAAAATAGAAGAAATTGTAAAGTAAATTCACTTCATAGCATAGAGCTATTAAAATTGTCAGTTTTGGAACAACTATGATCATATCAGCTGTTATTAACTTTCATATTTCATATTTCACCTCACGCATTTTTTATAATAATAAAGGCTTGTCAGTGACATCGATCACAAGTTTTTCCTATTTTGGAACCTGCTACTACCTAAGTGTATATGTTGGCAAAATTCTATACGCTTTTTATACTCATATCGAAGAAATATATAATTAATAGAAATATTTTAGGCATTTTCAAGTTGAAATTGAGCCCACTATTGTTTTTTTATTGTTATATATTGTACCCCAAGTATAGGGTAGACATATGTATACCATAGGAACATAGTAGAGACACTCTGTTCACCACTTTTCGCATTGTGAAATATTGTATTATATTTTATTTTATTTTAACACAACATTTTGCACACGCTAGTTGTCAGAGCGATGAAAAAAGTTAATTCTCCTCGAGTGGGAATCAAACTCACAATTACAGGCGAGCGCTGCACCTCTAGCACTGTGCCTCGAATCCACTTCCTACAACAAAATCAATCTTAATTCAAATTTGAATCAAGATAGCGTGCTTATCAAAAGATATAAATTTGACAAAACTTTTGCTTAATAAACCTTATCGCGAGATCGTAATTCTTGTTTAACTTCAAAAGTATGTTTTAACGTGTTTTCTCACGATATGTTAATGTTAAAAATCTATATTCCCAGTTAACACTAGCCCAATGAATGACGAGAAATTACGGAAATGGTCACAGGTTCATGTATTTTTCAAAAGCTTAACGCTTTATCCCTCATATATCAGTGTAAGCAGAGGGATCCAGCAGGGAAACATAGTTTTGAAACACTTCGTTTCCCGCTTTCCGATTTTTTTGAGCCATTACGTGTTGAGTGGTGGAATTCAACGCCGCGCTTTGAGTTCCACCATCTCAAACCGTTGCATAATTCATATAATGAAGAAGTTATAGTTTTAGTATCATAGGATATATTTTACGTTAACTAAGTATGCCTTATGTAGGTCTTAGGTAGTTAGGTGGTTGAGTTTCACCTCAAAACACATATGTCTCAAACTGAGGCAGAAAGTAGTGATTATGGTCTAACGATATTATAATCGAAGCATAGGAATGCTTATTTGAATCATGTAATTAAAAATAAACATAATTTTTCACTTGACTACAAGAAAGCAATACGAAAACCTTGAAACAAGTTTATGTAGGAAAATAAAAATAATATAACAATTGTACGTATAATAATATAGATTTTAAAACTCCAATAAAACTCAACAAAAAAATATCCATTCGATATTCCTTTAAAAAAGAGTGCACAAACTATTTAAATACAATCGTAAATCGATCACTGTCTACGAACAGACGACAGGAATTTGTTTTATACTTTCCTTTCTGACCAGAAGTTTAAAGGCGCATTCCTCAAACACCCCTCGGGGGTAGTAATAGGCTATTTATTATAGGACCCTGGCCTACAGTGACGGTTGCTGTCAATAATACAAAAATACATCGTGTATACTTCGCATTTTTTTCCAAACCCTTCTAGTTTCTTAATAAATGTCAAAGAGCTGAAGTTAATGGTTGTAAAAGTTAAAATTATTAG
Source organism: Dione vanillae (assembly GCA_037178615.1). Lineage (NCBI taxonomy): Eukaryota > Metazoa > Arthropoda > Insecta > Lepidoptera > Nymphalidae > Dione > Dione vanillae. The sequence continues at coordinate 349,418 of JAZFAU010000110.1, forward strand.
TTTCTATATATTTTTCTTTTAAAAAATAACTCAAATGCTACATTTTTCTAAACGCGGAGTCTTCACTGCAAAAAATCTAGATTTGTTATTAACTAAAAAAGGCTTTACTAAAAATAAAATATTATAGAAATAATGTTGTAGGAGAGATAGGTCACAATATCCATCTATCTTGCCCTCTCTATCAACAAGAGGGCAATATGTAGTTGTTTACTTGTCGTGTACTCTATTTATGGTATATGTAGAGTTCATACGTATCATTTACCGTTTTTAATTATGCTATAAATTAGTCTAAATTTGGTTTTGCATGCTGCTAACCAATTAATTAATAAATAATAGTTTTTAAATACTAATTAGTTAATGATTAAATACTCGATAAAGGGAGAATGACTCTAGCATTTGTAGAATGCATGCAAATTTATAACGCAGTATGCGTTAATTTAATTAACACAAAATTCCTATTTTTTTTCCATACATATAACGTACGTTTTTTAGTCATATAAATTTTTATTCCTCCATATATGTAGACGTTTATCTGCAATGGCAAAAAAATAACAAACCATAAAAATTACTTGGCCAAATTTGATAACGAAATTATTTTTGAAATATTTCAAGTCACTTAAGTTTGATAATAGCCTCTACGTTCATGAGAAGTATTTATGAACAAATTGCAATTTAAAAATCTTTGAACTCTTTTCATTTCTTATTCATACGATTTGTTAAATACTTTGAACTTACAGCGATCACGTTAAGGCTAAACTTAGTTTCTATTAGTTTAAAAAAAACAAATACTAACAAAAACATTACTAATTTAGAAAACGAAAATACGAGTACAGCTATCTCTACATCTACTGCAAGATGTCGTTCATAATCAGTTGTTATACGGTTGTGTCACGCCGGCCATTATAAGGCAACGGTCGCTACGCACCTTGCAGAACACCTTGCGTACAACGTCCTGTCCTGATACAAGATATCAATTATAGCAATGAACCTAACACAACTTGGAGATGAAAGCACAAGACGAAATCAACTCTAAGTTCCAAATTGTAGGGTCAATTTTCAAATGTATGAAGTTTTGAAGCTAAATGACTACCCTACCTGTAGATTTTATTAAAGCCGGTATTTTTTTCCTTTATATTAGTGTATACGCTTGTCTTATACAATTAGCAGAGTTGTTTTCGGTCAATTTGGAGCGCAGGAGCCGTTGAGATCTTAATAGATAGCAATAGTAATAGTGATAATGAAAATTAGGTCCCATTTATGCGTGTCACGGTATTGGTTTTTGTATGAATAAGCATCTAATAATGATCTCATCAAGCTATCATCTTTAATGGTGATAAAAATGCTAGAGAAGAAACCTTAGACTTTCATTAAATAAGGCAAGTAACCCTTTAATTGAAAGCCACGACTGTCTTGTATATAATATAGTTTCATATTTATCAAACGTAAACTTTTCTCACATATGGCAGTTCCACCCAATTCACAGAAATTGTAAGATTTAGACGAGGACTTCAATGCTTGTTACAAAAGACAAAATAATTCATTCACATCGAGTGGGAATCAAAAAACATCGACGATGAAACAGAGGACGTCTCTACACACTAACCTACATTACTCTGCAACACGATGTCAATTAAAACTACTTAGTATTCTTATAACGTATTTAATAAACGTTAAAAAAATAAAGATATTTTGGCTTACAACTGAGGAACTTGAAATAAAAACGATTAGAGTAACTAACATATTTTAAATGGGACCAATATAACATAAGTGATTTTGAGCATCATTCATTGTACATTAGTGATAAACATTCTATTCTAATTTTCCCAAAATATTTTGAAAATTTTATATGCAGCAGAACTCTATATAATATAATCATTATTTCTAGAATCAAACCTAAAACCATACCGAATCGTACAGTGTTCTGAGTTAGCAGTGTGTTCCACCAGTATATCATAATCTATAATAATGTCCCATCAGTCACATTTGTAAGCAAGTTCGGTTGTAACAAAGTTGCTTTGAAAGCCACTTAGCTCTATAATTATTCTCGTGCATAATCGCTGTAATTAGCGTACGATTATATTGTACCTGCTCGATCAATTGAGAGACAGTTTTATTTCAAACCAGTACCAATTTATATGTAAGCTGGTAATACTGGAATTGGAATTATTTACTGTTCTCTACATTTTTTTTACTTTGACTAGTAAGTAAAAAAGCTAAGTAGTCATAAAAAGCTTTTACACTGAGTAAAAATTTCAATTATTCTGTCAAACATCTACCTGGCCTGGATTTTTCATACTAGCAATGTTTCTAAACGATCAAAAACATTGTATGTAATATTTAAACGACTTATGCCTTTCCCAATATAATTTAAAAAATACAAAAAAATATTTAATACCCTGAATGGGATCCAACTGTCAACCAACGCACGTATAATCATATTACTCCACTGTGCCACAGAGACTCCAATCATACTTTTTGTTACGAATGACATTTTAAAAATATTTTAGCGTATCTGGGGCTATCTTCAAGATCGGCATTACTAATGTTTTAATTGATCTTATGATAGCCTTTGATACAAGTAATACGGTTTTTTACTACATTGTTTTCATATTCCGTAAATTAGATTGTTATTATATATACGTAATAATTATAACTTTTAATTTTTTCCTATAGATTTTATCTATCTATATCTAGGTTTATCTTTGAGATCAGATAATTATTTAAGTATTAATTGATTATATAGATAGCCTGAGATAGTCAATGCCTGACAATGTCAGCACATTGCATTATTTAAGTGTTCTACGTGAATCGTAATATGTTTTATCGTTTATACATTATGATCATTGTTATTTTATAAATATTAAGTATTTTATCAAATGTCTATTTCTATACAGAGTGATCCATAAACGAAAGGTTATATATGCACATACATATATATAATTTAAACAAAAAAATATAAAGTATAAAAATTTATAGATATCCTGTATATACAGCCTGGGAGTAATCTCTTAATCTTATACACAGTGATATCTTCAGATCCATCTCATAGATATGTGTCATTGGTAAGTTGGTTAATTATTTGTATAGGTCTTTTAATTTATACGTTAACAATAAATAGAAATGATAGTATTGTAGTGCAATAGAAAGATATTGAGATGGTTGTTGCTTCTTATTTTTTTTTTTTATTTAATTACAATACTAGTTCCTACTAAGGACCGTCGCGGTGCAGGGGTGCAGCGTCTTTCGGTATATGTGAAAGTTTGGGGATACGATTCCCACTCGAGGAAGATGGATTATTTCATTTCTATTTTCTTCGGTTTGGCATCCAGGCAAGTTGAACTCCACTACTCAACACACATTGCCTAGAAAGAAGGCGGAAATCAAGGGACGAAGTGTCTAAACACTAGGCTCCCAAGGTCTCTGCGATTCCCTCTGCATATAGCATATGCGGAATAAAGCTCGAAAATATAAAATAAATATTTTTAGTAAGTGGCAATAAAGTGGTAATAATAGAAAAATCAAAAGTAATGATTGAACTTAAATATTAAATCTAAGATTGACTGATACTTGCTTACATATTTAAGATGAACGATGACAGAAATATAACGAGTACTGTACTGTACAGTAGTTATCAAAATTGTGGAATCTGAAAAGACTTTTCTGTAATCATATTAGCACATTAAACAACACTAGGGTCATTTATATAGATATTTTTAAATTCGTTCTCCCACAGAGTAGTGTAGGCAGAGAGAATATTAAAAAAATAATTAAAAACACTCTGTTCTCCATTTTGCCTAAATTCAAGATCATTTTGTATTAAGTGGCGCAACTCAGAGCGGAGAAATAAAAATCTTTATTATATACTATTGACCAGCTAACAAAAAATGCATATCCAGTCAGACGTCATCCCAACCATAGCCTGAAATACACTATTAATTTATTTAGAGCATTGAACTTTCCAAACTCAAACAAAAGCTCGAAATTTTAACATAAATAGAAATAACAGTAGCTTTTTGTACAATTTATAAACACAAAAAAGCTTGTTGCCACTAAATGTTATCTTTTCGCCAAACATTAACATTCACTATAAATAGCCAAAAGCGTAATAAGTATGAAATAATAAAATTAGTGTACAAAATTTACGTTTGCGTGCGAACCGTGCAGGTGTAACAATTCAGATTAACACGTCGCTCGGAATTAATTGGCTCATAAAAACGCCGAAAAACCTACCGCATGAAACATTACGGGACGATAATACCTAGGTATGTACGAAAATTGTTGATTTTTGCGTTTTAAAAAGCAGCTTGAAAGTCAAAGTTCGGTGGAAATATGTTTATTTTTTGAAGCTCTTACACTAATATGAAAAAGCCAAATTTGTTTTTAAAACTTAATTATCTAATTTTATACATAGATGATCTTGGTTGCAACGTTTGCTACGTTATATATAGCATATAAACATTATGTCATTTATAAATTATATGTAATTTATACTGAAAATGGTGGTAGTTGTAGGTTCGATTCCCACTCGGGGAAGATGGATATTTCCATTTTCTTCGCTCTGGCAACTAGGCAAAGCGCGGCAAAAAGGCGGAAAGCGGGGACGGAGAAAGCAGGGAATAAGCAACGGAGTGTCTTAACACTAGGTTCATATGGTTCCTGCAGTTCCCTCTGCCTACCCTGCAATATGCGGGATAAAGCGTGAAGCTAATGAGAACTCAACTTGCAAATATCACGCGTATCTACTCTCTCCTAAAACCAAATTCAAAGTATTGTTCATACTAATTGACTTTTGACAAAATTGTTTTTTATTATTTTATAAGCTTCCACTTTTTTTCAATTTATTCACACTTTAGCTACCAAAATCATAGGTGTCATACATATAACCGTTTTAAACGAAACTAAAACCCAAATAACATGCCCTAAAAGCACCAAAACTGAATGAATTCCTAAACGCGACAAAGTTAAACTGTTAGAAAGGCAAGACGATCTGATAAGTCGATTTACAATAACCCTCTCAAGTTTTATGACGCAATAAACACTAAGTCTGTCCGTGCGTAACTTGTGTGATAACTCCGACACTCGTTTAAGGGAGCGGTCATCAGATACAACCGAGGGAAGTGACAACCTTCGACACTTACAAGTGTTTCTGTCAAATTTTGATAGTGAAACTTGCAAATTGTTATAGAAATCGTTTGATTTTATGTCACGTACGTCTTTAAAATAGATATATTTATATATAGATAATTATAAAGCTACATGCCATTTCCCTCTTTTGTACATATTTATATAAAAATCATATACAAAAACATATACATAAATAATCTAAAGTAATCTACACTGTTACTTCACTTAACATTGTGCTTAATTCTCAAGTCATTGCATGTTGAGTGACCTGTGACTTCTTAGAGCGAAGGAATGTTATAATATATATTCTTGAGCGAGAATCGAAATCACTACCATTTACATACACATGCATAGTCAGATCTCTGCTTTATTCGAATGCACTGTCATGGCTTTATGCATTGTTTTATAACAACAATTTTTAAAATCTTTATATAATAAGAAATTTTGGTACTGAAAAAATATTGTTCTACAGTTTAAGCAGCGTTTCACTGCTAAACTTAAACATTTCTATCCTAAAGTCGCACAGTAGATCATTACTTACCCAGGCGTGCCCGAGGGATCACCACTTTGCCCACATTTCCTCCTGATGCTGGCAGTTGGCACTCGATTTCTTTAAACGTCTCAGATGGCCGTTTATCGACAGATCGCTTAGATGTTTTGGGTACAGCCGCCCCTCATGTGACTATTTTAGTGAAATATAACCTGGTAGCTAGTCCTTACTTGAAAAATCAATTTAGTAGAAAATATTTTATGAAGATCAAATGTATATGAAATTTAACAATAAAAAACTAATAATGATGATAAAAACATAAATGATAAGTACGAGTAGCTTATGCTCCTGTTAAAGCCAAAATATTTATTAAGTGTAATGTATTTTAAATATGTTTAATATGTGTATTGATGTACATTAATTTAATTTTTTAAATATTACTTATATTTCCTACCAGCATCTTTTATATATGATTTCCTGTGCACAAATCTCGTTTAGTAAGATACTTCATTAATTTAACACCTGAAAATAAGCATTCAGTAAATATTTATGTTTAGGTGTACATCATTTAACTATTAATGAGATTACACTTTTCAAAAAAAAAAACAAATTCAAATCCGGAATTTCACAAGCTTTATAACTTACCAATTTTTATATAATTTTTAAGTATTTTTCTATTCTGAGTGTGAGTTGAAGATTAAATATAAGAAATTGTAAAAATATTTAGTAAAAATATAGTATACTAAGATTGTTCTTTTAAGTAATCTTTGTGTAGCGGAAATTTGTAAATATATCCATACAGAGATGCTAATAACGAAGTAAGTGCAAAAGCACATAAGAATTTCGCAGCGTGATGAATGATGTACATATGTCTTAGTAACGTGGGTTGAAATCCGGCTGTGTTCAAATTTTTATATGTTTTCTTAAATTAGACATACGTACAAAAAGAACAGTATCTACCTAAGGTACTATTTTACCATCAGTACCTTATATAATAAGCCATATAATAGAATAAATTTCTCACTATTGATCGATAATCCTTGATTAGGTGAAACATAAATGCGATTCTCCTAAGACGAGGCCCAGCTATGTCCGGCGGCGGCTTATTGTGATTGACACGTACCTAACTACCTACCGCTGACCGATCTCAAGGGGTTGTAATACCTTTGCAATTGGATGGAATCAGATCTAACATTGCTATACAAAATAATGAGAAATTTGAATAAGGCTTTGAGATTCTTAGTGAAAGAACTCTAACTAGTAGTAAATATGTAGAAAATTGTAAGAACTTAATATTGTAGTTTAAGTTATTGAGAAAATTAGTGTATAAGTTGATATAAAATGTTTGAATTGAGGTTTTAAAGACAGCATCTAACAAGCTCAGCTGTAGAAATCAGTATATTTTTCTGAAAAAAAATATATTTACAGGATTACTTTAGGAATAGCTATGTGATTTAAAAAAAATATTTCTCATATTTTTTATTATTATATGATAAATATTCAATCCATATAGAAAGAATTACCATTTTCGATAACCAGATTATTTACACACCATTGAGTTCTAGACGTACTTCAACGTTGGATTTAATCTTAAACCAAACAAATGAAAATATCTTTATCACAAATATTTCCAAATACATATTTTAACTTCCAAAGAAATACATAGATATGTCAAAATTTCCTCTAAATTACCAAAATTTTTAAGAAAAACTTGTAAAACAAGTAAATTTGTAGAGTTAATGCTAAAAAAGTAACTCCTAACCAAGGCAAGACCGCAATCAGTATACGTTTGCAGCTCATTTGGTACTACCGGGTCCGTACCGTCGTTCTGTGGTCGGTTCGCATCCCATGTTTATTTAGCGGTTAGAACGATGCAGTTAAGAAAACACTATGACGACATTTTTTGGATACAACGTTTAAAATTCTATTATTTGCAGTTTAATCAAGAGTAAAAACTTATTTTAATATTTTAGTTTACTTTACGGCTTTTTTCACGTTTTTCTTTCACGCAGCTTCACGCTGTATCCCGCATAGAGGAGATTAAGTAGAGGAACATAATGTCAAAACTTTTCTTTTTTGTATGTGATTTGTATGCATTTGAAGTTTCTATTAGTATAAAGCATTATAAATTGGACTCGTAACCATTTCATTAGCGACTCAAACTGACCCACTGCACCTAGAAGTCCTAGCCCAACTTTTACAAAGCAATAAAACAATAAAGTCCACTCCACATAAAACAATATGACAAACTCGATATATAACAAACGTGAATGTGCCATAAAGACTATGTTAGACCTGAAAGTTTACTGCATAAATCATCTCTATAGAGGAATTTCGGTACAGGTCCATCCCGTACCAACCATATGTCATTTCGGTCAAGCTGTTATTTGTCTTGGAAAAATTTGGAAAATATCCTAAGAATGTCTAAGGGTCGCTGCGACAGGAATGTGTGGGGGTTGTTTAGGAAGTGGGACCTTTGTATATCGAGCTTGACACGCGTCAGATGTATTAGGAATTAGATTTTTTAGGACTTAACTATATCTACATACACATATACATAGATGTTATGATGCTAATTAAAACTGTTTATTAAAGCCATTCATTAAATATGTTGAATAAATTAAGATTTTTTTAAAAATATATACAATAATAATGAACGTTATGCAGAGGCTATATGTCAATTACGACCCTTTAGATAGTAATACGTATATAAACTCGTATTTATTTAGAAATTATTCAAATTTAGATCTTCATTTTAGAATTGATTTTAGGGTAGGCAGAGGGAATTGCAGGACCCGTGGAAACCTAGTGTTACGACACTCCATTGCTTAAAACTTTCTGCCCCTCAGCTTTCCGCCTTTTTTCGAGGTATTGCGTGTTAAGCAACGGCACAAATGCCGCGCTTTACCTAGTTTCCAGAGCGAAGAAAATGGAAATAGAAAAATCCATCTTTCCCGAATGGGAATCGAACCTACGAACCGTCGTATTTACAAGTAGACACTACATCCCTGCGCCATGACGATTTCATACTTAAGTTATTCATATATATTTAACAAATAAAAATTAAATATGACATTATATTTATTTAAGAAGAAAGACTCGGTTTCTCGCTTTTGCTTAGTGGCGGAACTCAACGCCGCTCTACACGTAATTATCAGTAATATTAATTTATTTTTTAGCTTCACGCTTTATCCTGCACATGACAGAGTAGGCAGAGGGAATTGCAGGGACCGTGGCAACCTAGTGCTAAGACCGTTGCTTAGTCCCTGCTTTTTCCGTCCCCGCTTTCCGCCTTTTACGAGGCATTGCATGTTGAGTAGCGAAACTCAACACCGCGCTTGGCTTAGTTTGACAGAGCGAAGAAAATGGAAATAGAAAAATCCATCTTCTCTGACTGGGGATCGAACCCAGAAACCGTCGCGTTACAGACAGACGTTGCGCCTCTGCGCCTCTGCGCCACGACGGTCCTCAAGTAAAGTAATATTAATTAGCTTTAAAATATCTGCCTTTCTTCCATTATTGAACAACTATTTTAAGACTTAACTAATAAAGTCTGTCTATTCATCAATTCAAATAGAACTAAAATGATAAATTCAAAAAGCATGTAAAATTACAAATTCTGAATCGAATTGCATACATATACATTAAATGTATGCAAGTTATTTGCAATCAATTAGAGTTTGATGCATCAGACGTGACGCTAGAAGGTTTTTCACGTCAATAAATATGTATGATTTGCTTTTAACGGATAGTGTTTCAATATTCTATATTGAAATATTTTAATAATATACAGTGTTCATAATTCAAGCTAGTCTATTTATATATAGCAGTCTGTCTCAAAGTAATTCAAATACATATAATTAAAAAGACCTTAAACTGTAATAATTTTTTTAAATTTATAATATATATTATTATATTTTTTTATTACTTTTACACTGTATCCTACTCATGGCAGGGAAGGCAGAGGAAACAGAAGGAATCTTGTAATGAGATTTTTGCCAGTAACTAGACATGACAAATATATCAACTGACAGACGAGTCCCACCTTAGTCTATTCGTGACCACGGCCCTACTGCAAAATGTTCGAAACGTCGAGTTTCTAAAAAATGAGAATGTTCCCCTCATGGGATTCGGAACCCACACACCGTTGCTTTTACAGGCAAACGCTGAGCCTTTGCGTCACGACGGTCCTCCATATATATGTGTTATTTACACTATAATAATATACATACATACATACATATCTTCACGCTCTATCCCTAGCGGGGTAGTCGGAGAGAACGGAGGGCCAAACGCTGCGGTCCCTGCATACCTCTTTCGCCTCGTCCACTGTCATTAACCTCTTCATGCATGCTCTCCGGGGAGTCCTCATGCTTTTTACGTGACCTTCCTCCAGTATCTTCGATACTGTGTTTTCGAAAGTCAACCGAGGTCTCCCCTTACCTCTCTTACCACACACTTTTCCATTGTATATCTTTTTTACCATTCTTTTCCCCCCGAGGCGACGCGCACCAGTGCGTCCCCGCTGGTGTGACAAGTGGAGACGAATGCGGCGTTGGGGACCGCCACCCAGCACGCCATGTCCGGAACGGCGGGAAGTGGAGGACGGAGCTACAAATAGCTGCGTGGAATGTAAGAGGAGGGATGGACCAGAAGATGAATGAACTATAATAATATAATATAATATATTAATATAGTACAATATAACACACAAAAATTTAAACATTTTTTTCTAAAGATTGAATCTTTAACCTTTATTTGTTAATAAAAAAAACACATCACACTATCTATTTAATCTAAATTACTTAAAATTATCATAAATAGAAATCAATACGTCCACTTAACTACGCATAATATTTGTGTACGAGGAACTTCGTCCGAAGGCCGTCGCGATGTCAGAACAGGCTTACCTTAGACTACCAGTCTTAGGTACACACTACATAGATTTATGTTGGTTAAGATAACATTTTGCATGCTACTTTGCTCAGCTATGAGAATTACTTGTTGGTTTAGAATTGGTGCGGCTGTTACATGGTCTTAAGGTCGATTTCTGCTTGAAATTTTGGTTGATAGATGGTTCTTACTGAAAACTGTAACACGATATTTTTTATACTTTTTTAGTGATGAAATTTTTCAATGAAAAAAATATTTGTCAATTTGAAGTAGTATGTCCTGTAATGTACAGCTTTGTGTAGTTATATATGAATTTATATGAAAAGAAAATTTGAAAATATTTTTTTGGTGTAGGATTTAATTTTTATGATTAATCTAAAACAAGATATGATTTTAAAATATTTCTTAAATTTAAAATTTGAAACGACTTTGTACAAAACGAAACGAATTCAAACTTGTTCCGGGAAACAGAAGTTGACTTCGTCATCACTTCCAAGTTTTCCAACATTGTAATGCTATGTTACTAATATTTTGTTATATTAGTATCTATAATTTTATATAACTTACTCGTATATTTAAAAATATATTAATTATATTAATTTATTATTGAAGTTAGAGATAATATCTGTGTAACTTCCATCTATATTGGATAAATGATTATTGGCATTATGTTATGAAAAATCTTCTTTTTTATATTGACAGCTGTGAATTAAACCCCTCTCTGGCCCGATTCCACTTAAAATGGATAAATATGGAATGGAAGAATAGATTATAGTATATTAGCACGATGTTCTCTTTATATAAACATCACTTGAGACTATCACAATAAAATATACATCAATTCCAAATCTTCACATAAATTACTTACATTAAACAATTTCAATAGTCGATAACACACATCGATTTTCATAGATCGAGACGAATAACACAAACTGTTGACTATTCATGAAGCCACCTCAGGAGTTACCTACGCATATAATAATATTCTAGCCGTTCGAAAACAGCCGTAGATGTATATTGATTAGGTATGAAATGTATGAGTTAGTTGCCTATTCATACATAGATCGGAACTACTGTATTTTGAAATGTATTTCGAACTTGCTACCTACGTACGGAACTTGTAAGATCAAATATATTATACTTGGGAAGCGATAGCTTGCCTTGGATAAATGTAAAGCTTTCTCTCTCTCTTTAAATAATTATATATATATATATATATATATATATATATATATATATATATATATATATATATATATATATATATATATATATATATATATATATATATATATATATATATATATATATATATATATATATATATATATATATATATATATATATATATATATATATATATATATATATATATATATATATATATATATATATATATATATATATATATAGTTATTTAAAATTAGTATATCATATTTCAATATACTAAAAATTGAAAATACTGTACATACCTACAATGATTTAATCTCAAAAAAAATTTAAAATAAGCATTTCCAAGAAATTAAAAACGGTATGTTTTGTATAGCTATGTATCAATAGTTATATGTAAAGTAATTTTTATATACACTTATACGTTTAAAATACATAAAACATATTAACTTTATTATATATAAAGTTTTGAGAAGGAATTTTGTGCGAGTTCCTAACGAGGGCATTTCAAGCGAGTTTGTCAATTCCACTGTCATTTGGACATTATGAAAAGAGAACCAGTTACTAGCTGTTAGTTAATGCTGATTACTCAATTCGTTATTTATCTTCGTTTCAAAATATTACATAATATATATAAATATACTATACATATAATTAATTAAACATATAATTGTGTTTTATTTCTGTAAAGAGTACCGTCGTGACTCAGAGGCGTAGCGTCTGCCTATATAAGCGTCGATTTGTGGGCTCAGTTCCCACTCGGGATAGATAGATTTTCCATTCTCGTTTTCTTCGCTCTGGTAAAAAGACAAAGAGTGGCGTTGAGTTCCGCCACTCAACACGTTGTGCCTTGAGAAAGGCGGAAAGCGAGGAACGGTGACTTAGAATTACGATGCACTTTACTGTTGTATCAAAAAATAGTCTTTAATTTCTCTAAACTAATTATAAAATTTATATATCTATATATATACTTGAATATAACATTTATTTTATTATTATACTATTTAAATAGAAATTATTTAAGCTTAACAACAAAAAATACGATATAGATATCAAATTACTATATAATTAATAGTCGACATCGTATCTACGCCCACGTCGGTACAAGTGACAATATGACAGGAGTTTTTCACAACCGACAAGTAAGGCCGGGTGAAAGCTTGTAAAACAATGATGCGCATGCGTCACACATACATTGTCTGCGGCAGGCCCACGCATACGGTCCTGTTTCATAATTTTTAATGATAATTATCAATTATAGCCGTTGTGGCGCAATAGCGAAGCGTATACCTGTAAACGCGACGGTTTGGGGGTTCAATTCCCATGAGGGAAAAAAATATTTTTCTATTTCCATTTTCTTCGTTTTGGCAACTAGACAAAGCATTGAGTTCCGCCACTCAACATTCAATGCCCCGAAAAAAGCGAAAAGCAGAGAGGAAGCAACGGAGTGTCTTAACACTAGGTTCCTATAGTTCCGGCAGTTCCCTCTGCCTACCCTGCCATGTGCGGAGCGTGAAGCTATAAAAAATAATCAGATATAGCCGCCGTGATGCAGTGATTTAGTGTTAGGATGTACACGTGTAGTTCTAGGTTTGATAATTCAGTCACAACAGACTTATCTTCTTACTAACTTTATATCGCTCTGGTAACAAGACAAAACGCAATGTTAAATTCCACCGCTCAATGTGCAATATCTCTAAAATTAAGTAGTTACGGAGTATCTTAACATTAGGTTACCTCTATCTCCGTTTCTATATGAACGAGAAAGTATGGAGCTATAAATTATTTTGATCTGGCTATCTTTTGAGTGTTACATAAAAAATACTTGTAGCTTTCCATCGTTGTGGTTTATTATTATGTTAATATTTCCATTTTCTACATAATTAATTTCATACAACTTTAGTAGCTAAAAGACTACGAAAGACTAAACCTGTAAAGATTTTCTTGACAGAATTAAGACAAGAAAAATAGTTAACTTACCTGAAATATTTGCTTATTGACGTGACGGTGGTTTCTATTCGCACTCGGGGAAGTTAGACTTATTCGCTTTGGCAACTATGGAAAGCGTGGCGTTGAATTCCGACACTCAACTTGCAATGCCTCTAAAACGAGGAGAATCTTAACACTAAATTCCTGCGATTCCAGCAGGTTCCCTCTGCTTACTCTGCTACAAGCGGAATGAAGTGTGAAGAACTATGTATTATTAATACTTGATACTACACAACACAAATCTTTTTTGTTAAAAAAAAATTCAATGGTCACTAATACTTCACCAGTACTCTAATTCATTCTTATAAATATCGATGTTCAACACTTGTTGCGTTTACAATACAAATAGAGAATCGTTTAAACTGAAGTAAATCAATATCCTACAAAAGGTTGGAAATTGTAACCGAATGATAAAATATCTAACGGATAATTGTTTCCCACAGTGACACAGGGCCTGTGATAAATCAGATAAGGGGTATAAAATGCTCATGCCTGACCGCGGCCTGCCCTTCTGTGTGGAGCTCCGGAGACCGGGGTCAGAGTGCTTTGCAGAATGTTTAAGACCTAAGCTACCTTGTAACTCATCGATACGTATAGAAACATTATATATTTAACGATCTATTTACGGTTATATTATATTTAACGGTCTTCATTTTATTGCTTCGACTCCACTAATCGACAAAATATCTCAGGTTTGAGTGGAAAGTGGAAAACGAAGTGTTTTAACACTAAATTTTCTTTTAAAAGCGTATACATATATTTGTACTATTGTAGAACATACCCTAATTTTTCTTTTAACACGCTTTTTGTCATATTACAACTAGGCAGAGAATGTGTGGCCAAAAATTTTGAACCTTACATATAAATCTTTAGAAGCTATGACTTAAAGCATATTTTATATTTTATTTACGTATTTCGCTGGCTCCACTGAGGGCGGCCTATAACATCCGGTCAGTACAAGACACTTGTATGGGAAACAAGATGAAACGTCATCAAATAGATCACATTCCAATTAAAGGTTCAAATATCTATTTGTCTTAGATTAGGTTGATATATTATTGCTATTACTTGTATAATAGTAGACGGTTTTATATAAATTCTATATATCAATGAAAATATATATCGCAGAAAAAAGTATCGTGTAGAAACAGAAGAATATAGTACCTGTATATATATATATATTTATATATATATATATATATATATATATATATATATATATATATATATATATATATATATATATATATATATATATATATATATATATATATATATATATATATATATATATATATATATATATATATATATATATATATATATATATATATATATATATATATATATATATATATATATATATATAATATATATATATATATATATATATATATATATATATATATATATATATATATATATATATATATATATATATATATATATAATATATATATATATATATATAATATATATATATATATATATATATATATATATATATATATATATATATATATATATATATATATATATATATATATATATATATATATATATATATATATATATATATATATATATATATATATATATATATATATATATATATATATATATATATATATATATATATATATATATATATATATATATATATATATATATATATATATATATATATATATATATATATATATATATATATATATATATATATATACTTAGTCTTGCCATAAATATTGTTATAAAGAAAAGCACGATTTTTTTTTATACGTAACATTTATTCCTTTCATAGTGAGTTAGTTTAATACATCAATATATAACTATTAAAAATATACAATGTTTATTCGAAGTGGTCCCCATTGGCTGCAATACAGTCTTTTAAACGTAGAGGCCAGTTATCAATAGCAGCACGAACTCTTTCTAGAGGAAAATTCTTCACTGCCAACCGAATGGATCGTTTTAGGGACTCCAAATTATCATGGCGTTTAGAGCAAGCCTTACTCTCTAAAACTGACCATAAATCATAATCCAATGGATTTAGGTCAGGACTTGACGACGGCCAGTTTTCAGTGCTGATAAAGTCCGGAACGTTAGTTTTCAACCAAGATTGGGTGGATCGAGCTCTATGACCCGGTGCCGAGTCTTGTTGAAAGCACCATTCTTTGTTATTGAACATGGTGTTAGTTAAAGACTTAACTACCGTCTCAAGAATGGTATTTTGATAAACTTGTGCCGACGTTTTAATACCTTTTTCACAAAAATATGGCTCAGTCACCCCTTCATAGCTAACACCCCACCAAACCATCACTGAAGTGGGATAATGCCCACGTTGTACTCTGTTTACTAATTGCGAAGCTTCTTTAGAGCTTCCAGCATAAATACGGTCATTTTGTTTATTAAAATACTGCTCAATTGTAAAAATTTTCTCATCCGTAAACAAAATTTTTTTGTGACCTCCCTTTGCGTACCGCTTAAGTAGTTGTTTGGATTTTACCACCCTATTCTTCTTTAAATTATCAGTTAAGAAGTGACCAGTACGTCTCTTATAGGCTGCAAGTCCTAAGTCAGCTTTTAATATACGCGACATGGTTCTAGGAGCTATCTTCATCTCCCGAGATAAAATCTTTTGCTTACGGACAGGATTTCTTCGAATTCTTTCCCTAACTGCTTTAATCACCTTTTTCACACGAACGGTACGTGGACGGCCAGATCTTTTTCTGTCACAAACAGAGGAGGTATCATTGTACCTATCAATAGCCCGGTAAACAAACATTTGACTAATACCAAGCGGGTAGAGGGTTTTAAAAATTGCACTTTTCTCCATACCTACTTTATGTAAGGCAATCACAGCGATTCGGTTCTCTTTATCACCCCACTCCATTTTAATATAACAAAATATTTAACAATATAATGGCGCGAAAATAAGAAAACACATCAAGCAATCATATAAAAATGACAGATTCCAAATTCAAACGTAATATTTTCTTTTTTTGAATAGTAACAGTATTTATGGCCAGACTAAGTATATATAAATGCAGCTATAATGATTGTATCACGATCATTAATATGTAATTATGTAAGTATTTAGATTATAATTTATTTTATATCTAGAATTTGCGTATTCATATAAAATATATTTAAACGGTCAACTAATAAGTCCCATTACGATGTGAGACTTGTCATAGTATTAGTAATTATTTACAATATTATTATAGATACGCTACTACAAAGAAAGGAAAATTATTATTTTTTCTACGTATGTATAGTTTTTTTTAGCTTTAAAGCGTGAATAACAGCGTGAAATCCCGTACATTGCAGGGTGGGCAGAGAGAACTGCAGGAACTATAGGAACCTAGTGTTAAGACACTCCCTTGCTTAGTCCCTGCTTTTTTCTGTCCCCGCTTTCCGCCGATTTTGACGCATTGCGTGTTGGGTGGCGGAACTCAACGCCGCGCTTTTGCTTAGTTGCCAGAGCGAAGAAAATGGAAATATAAAAATCCATCTTTCCCGACTAGGAATCGAACCCAGTAACCGTTGCGTCACAGGCAGACGTTACGCCTCTGCGCCACGACGGTATATATATGAACGAAATAAAGTGATTTATTTAATTTATTTTATGGTTTATCTTATTTAGGGATAAAATACCCAAAATTGAGAAATTGTGGAACTTAAATCGTTTTTTGTAACTATAGTCAACGTTTTTTTTTACCGAAACGTTCACAGTACTAAGACTGAACAGTTTCAAGTATTCCAATTCAATTTTAACTAACGTAAGCTTAAAATAAGGTACATTGAACATAAATAATACATAATATGGTTTACAAAATTATATGTATTTGCTACTTTTCTCTCTTATGGCTCTTAGTCTACTAATGTACGGTGCGGTGATCTTTGATCTTCGCTATTTTCTCTATTGAATTCAGAATCCCGCGGGACTAAATGCTTATTTGACATTATTTTATAAGCTTTTTGTGTATTCACGCGTTATCCCGCACATGGCAACTGCTGGAACCATAGGAAAGTAGTGTTAAGACACTCCGTCGGTTTGTCCCTGCTTTCCACCTTTTTCGAGACGTGAGTGGCGGAACTCAACGGAAGTCTCCAGAGCGAAGCAAAATAGAAATAGAAAAATCTTTCTTCCCCTCATGGGAATCGAACCCACAAACCGTCGCATTTATAAGTAGACACTACGCCTCTGCGCCATGACGGTCCTCACTCTTACTTCTTTTTGTATATTTTATAGCTCTATCAGCCCTAATTGGGAAAATAAATCTAAAATATATATAATATGTAATAAAAAGATCGATATACATTTTTTATTTCATTTCAATTAACATAGAATAAAGGGTATTTAAGCTTTATAATTTAAATTTAGCTTCAAACATTAAGCTATTAGAAAATACAGAAATACATATAGGTATATAAATGACAGCATATTTTTCCACATAAACATAGGGCTCTCTCATTTGCGCTTGCTTGTTCGCACCCGCCCTACTGCGGTTTGCGGTTTCACGGCAATGGTTACCTATTATTTAATATAATATAAATAAAGTTGACATATACATAGTAAATATCATAATTATATAAATAATTCATATGTTTTTTTGCCTATAAGCTATATCTCACACATAGTGGAGTAGATAAGGAACATAGTGTTAAGACACACCGTTCTCCACTTTCTGCTTTTTAAATGCAAGTTGAGTGGCAGAGCTCAAAAAATCTTCCTCAAATTTGTAACATATTTCGTTTAAATTAACAACTTCTAAAAAGCACTACTACTATACTATTATTGTTATGTCTCCAAGCTTTATTCTACACTTGGCAGGGTATGCAGAGGGAACCGCAGGAACCATAGAAACCTAGTGTTAAGAATCTCCGTTCTCCCTTTTCTACTTTTCAAATGATTGCGAATTGAGAAGCGGAACTCAAAACTCACTTAAATTTAATATATGTTACTTATCATATACATATATAATAACTTGCATATATACATATTACAAATAAGACAGAATACGGTAATATATTCGCATACATTAGTTCCAGGCGCGGCGGGCACGTGGACTGTTTGCGTTTGGGCGGGCGGGTGTTTGCAGAGCGTCCCAATCACAGTGTGTTTTATTTACAAGATGCTGATTTCTGGAGATCTCACTGAGATTTCCATTCCTTGATTATTTTGATAATAGAAGTATGAATTTAATATGACGGAGTAAGCAGGGACTAAGTAACGGAGTGTCTTAACACTAGGTTCTTATGGTTCCTGCAGTTCCCTCTGCCTACCCTGCCATGTGCGGGATAAAGCGTGAAGCTACAAAAAAAAAATTAATATGATATAAGCAGAAGTAAAAAAAATTGAGTGCAACTATATTATTGTATACATACATACATGTCAAAATTTTAATTCATTTCGTAAGGCGGAAAGTGGGGACAGAGACAGCGGGAATTAAGCAATACATATTAATACGGGAATAAAATGTTTTATCCAACCAAGTAAATTTGGATATTGGTAATTTCTTTTTATATATCATAATTTAAAGATATTTCAGGCTTTTTTTGCAAAATGAAATAAATAATATGTTTTCAAATAAAATTAAAATTTAGTTAATATATATGTTTGTCATCAGATATAGTATGGGTAGATAGCAATAAACAGTATAGAAGTTATATATGTTGTTATAAATATAGACTATTTCGAGAAAATATTATGATTATTATGAATATTAATATAAATATTATTTTGAAAAATTAACAATACTCAAATAAGATAACAAGAGGTTACTTTAAATATCATTACAAGAAAGTGGAGAACAGAGCCTTTGACACTAAGCTGTACATAATTTACAATTATCCTTTGTTTTTCTTTATATATAAATAGTTAAAATAAATACAAATGCACGTCCACATATTTCAATTAATATGAGTTCATTTACATACACCATAATACCGTCTAATAGCATAGGGGTGTTAAAGCGTAGGCAGGTTACATAGAGTTCTAATCGTTTACGTCCAGATGTCTCTCATACGGGTCTTAAGAATTCCTAACCCTATGATGGCGAGTGCCTTATAAAGTAAGTAACAGCCCGCTTTATTTTTTATAGAATTTAACTATAAATAAAAGCAGAACAGCGCCGTGTGGAAGAAATCTTCGTTTTAAGAATTTAAAAGAATTTCATTTAAATGTCTTAAACTACCATATTAACTCAAAAAAGAGTGACTTAACACTATATATTCAATAACTTTACTTTATATTATTATATTTACTAACTTAGCATAATAGAACAGTCTCCATTTACATTGAATTGCACATGAAGAAATTTTACAGAGAATGGAAAAATAAATATTTAGCAATACTATGATTTAATGACATTAACTCTGTTATTCTATCAGTTCAGTATAGAGATGGCAGGCAAATATGACTTATAAGTAAAATCAGTTTAGAGACAAAATTACTTTTAAATAACTGTAAAAATGTGTTAACCGAGATACTGAGGTTTTGTCTCATTATATAACTTATAAACCGAAAATGGATTTAAACCTACAACTCTAATATGACATGAATTATGATACTCTTGATTCATTAACCATTTCTAACCCCATTTTTAAAGTGGATTTAAAGTACAGTCGCGCTAATAGTCTATATCTTTATTATACGGAAGGGTTAAAGCGAGAATTGTGCAATAAACGAAAATGAAATAGTTAGCCCTGAGGCGGTCTTCACACTCAGTTTAATTTAGTTAACTGTTCCACTGCGCCCCGAGCTGTGTGGGGTGGTGGGACTCGATGGATTTACCGACTTAGCATAGAGTGTTTAATTACTTAACTTTATGTTTGTATTTTGGAATATTATATGTTGAGCTAGTAGGTAATAGTTTTAAAAATGTGAAGAAAAATTGAATTTTGTGAAGTATGTATAGATACCATTCAAATATTATTTAAAGAAGCAAAAATGCTTAACTAATGTCACTTGAATCGTTTATAGAAAATGGATATCTTTTTCCAAGTAGTTAAATAAATTAGTGTTTAAAAAGTAATTAAGTAAAAGTCAAATTTAATTAAAGCTCAAAATATTAAGCTTTTAAGCTCATATATCGTATTTTTATTAACTAAAAAAATATTTCATGCTATTTTATATAAAAATAGAAGTTATATAGATTATTAATAAAAATTAAAGCCTTATAACAGCTGTAAAATGTTACCATTTATTAATACTCTAAGAACAAAACCCCGAAATGTACTAAGAACACGATCCACGCTAATTACGGCGGTATTCAGTGACGGAGTCCCCCTGAGCCTAGCTTTGACGTAATTACGGCTGTTTGATAGATAGTCGATAAGTAATACAAATTGTTGATTGTAATTAATTTGTATTACTTATCGAATATATATATATATATATATATATATATATATATATATATATATATATATATATATATATATATATATATATATATATATATATATATATATATATATATATATATATATATATATATATATATATATATATATATATATAACCTAGTGTTAAGACACTCCGTTTTCCGCCTTTTTCGAGTCATTGCGTGTTGAGTGGCGGAACTCAACGCCGCGCTTTGCCTAGTTGCCAGAGCGAAGAAAATGGAAATAGAAAAATACATCTTCCTCGAGTGGGAATCAAACCCAGAAACCGCCGCGTTTACGGGCAGACGCTTACGCCTCTGCGCACACTTTTAAAAAGATTATAAAAATGCATCTGAATACTGAATATAAAACAAATTATGAAGAAATTCTATAACATCGAGATGTGATTCATGTAAGTACGATAACTTTGATTTCGTTAAGTTTTATAACAGCATTTTAAGTAGAGAGTATTTATAGATGGATAACGAAAAGCCTTTTAGAAAAAAAACCAGGGAAGGAATACAAAAAATATTTTACCCAAAGTAGAGATTGTATCCACTATCCTCGCGCTTAAAGTAAGACATTATTCTAGAGTACATTTATGGAACAATAACCTTAAACTGCAATATCATCGCCTACAGACAATAATATACTCGTAGAATTTATCACCAATTCACTTTATATTCATTGTTTAATAATTGTTACCATCTAAACGGTTTTGTTATTGCAAATCTATTTCAGATCTATTTCACGTGACTTTATTCGTGGACATTAAATAATATATATACACAGACATATACACACAGACATATATATATTTGTATAAATATATATACTTGTCACCTGAGCGAAAAATACGATAACTTCATTCATTAACTCGAGTGGGAATCGAACCCCCATAACCTTCACTTTAACAGTCTAAGTAAATATATCAATCTATTATAATTTTCAATTTGAGAGTATAATTACTTGCTAGTTTATTTTGATGATTCCTAATACGGCAAACTGTTCCTATTGCAAAAGAATGTAAAATATTTATATTTATTTTGAATTGTCAACGATACTAAAATATTTCCTTGATATTTAAAAAATAACAATATCATAAGAGTCCCACTATGAATACGAATATTGGCTCCGTGAATATTAATTTCTTAATATGTGATATTTTATCAATATTTATTGTAATATTTAGATATTTGGAACGTTTAAATGTGGTGCAAATTGAATCTGCACCTCATAAGAGCCAAAGTCAAAAGCTTACTAATTCTCAAATAAACTTTCAAGGAAATAATGTTTACTATCCAAAGACTATTAATGAAAATTGTCAATGTTTTCAAAATGATGATATTTAAATTAACTAGTCTTGTTAAAAATAATAATAAAGCAAGTATTGCGTATACACACTTATTTCAACGCTTTATCTCTAGTGGAGCGCCAAACGCTGCGGTCCCTGTATACCTCTTTCGCCTCGTCCACTGTCATTTACCTCTACATACAAGCTCTCAAGCTTTTTACCTAATTTTCCTAAAATAACTTCGATAATGTGTTTTCTAAAGTCAATCAAGATCTCATCTCACCTATCTTACTACTCACTTTTCTTCATATATATTTGTATTTTTTCATTTTTTGAACAACGATTCTTTCATCGTACCCAAACGTATGGCAATACACGATATCTACCAAGGCCTAGAAGCAGCAAGTATTCTCATAAGGTAAATTTGTTTTGTTTAATATCACTTGATCTTCTTAAGAATTTTACTTTATACCATATTTATCTCATTAATTAGAAAAAAAGGACGATATTGCTCCTCCTATACTCCTGTTCCAAATAGCTTTATTAATCCAGTTATACCAACTTACATATAAATATTTACATAATAAACTTTAAAAATGCAAAATCAAGTACAACAACTTTACTAACGTCAAAATTGTAAGAATAGAACAATTT
This sequence comes from Dione vanillae, assembly GCA_037178615.1. NCBI lineage: Eukaryota > Metazoa > Arthropoda > Insecta > Lepidoptera > Nymphalidae > Dione > Dione vanillae. The sequence goes on from JAZFAU010000110.1 coordinate 372,421, forward strand.
GTTTACATAAAAAAACTAGTTATAAATGGCCATTGTTAGAATAAAAATTATAATTTGTATTGTGAAGGGGAATTTTTTTGCTTGACACAGATAAAAGAATATGCGTACATACATTTAGTGTTTATACCAGTAAGCCAATATACAACTATGGAGTTTTCTACACTGTGGCACGAATAGACCACGTCTGCTTATAGTTGAATGGGGACAAGCGTGACGAAATTCTGTGGGGTAGTGATGCAACCCTTCTATACTTACCGTGTAGGGATGCTGTGTAGTGTTAGATTGGTCTTGATACTTTGAAATTGGTCTAAAATTTAGTGGAATCTAAAGATATCCTAAAATTACCTTTTCTAAATCACACTTACAATTTTTGTCATGGATATTTTTTTATAATATAGTTTGAAATCGAAAATTTTTAATTAAAAATATGTTATATTTACATAAAATACATTTTTTTTATTTCCATAACTAAACTGTTATATTTTTATATATTAAGAGGTAATTCACTTAACATTTAGTGATTTTTATGGCTAAAGAATATCTTCTAATAATAAAGTTGTAAAATAATAGTTTCATCTGAAGTAATTCTAAAGTAAAATAGGTAAAATATCAACACTCCTCGCCCTATCTACACCCGACCCCACGTGGAAGCGTGAAATTCATACAATAAATGCCTTTGTATTGCGGCGGCTGTTGACTTTTGCGCGAAACCGCTAAACAATGCTTTATACTTGCATAAGTTACATTCTACCTTTTATTTTACCCTCATCTCTCCATGCAAGAACTCCTATTTGCTGATTGTAAACAAGATATGGTTAACTAAAACAGAAAAATTAGGCGTCAGAACCATTATGAAATAGAGAACGAAGTGTTTTAAACGGAGATTAGATATTTTAGTAACTGATCCTTGAAAATAGCAAAAAAGTAGAGTTATAATTTTTGTTTTGCAGTTTGGAGACCAAAAAAAAATTTTATGTTGGTGCAACCGCATCATGCTACTTTCTGCACATGTCTGAAAGTGTTTAAACACTTGGTACAGTCACCTAGTGCAGTCCAGAAGTCAAATGTAGTCTGATAGCGTAATGTATATTTATTGGAAATCAACCACGTTTCCCACAAAATATATACACAATACATATAAAATTATACATAATATGTAAGAAAAAAATTATATTTTTTATTTCTTAACGCTTTATCACGCACATAGCAGGGTAAGCAGAGGAAACTGTAGGAACCATAAGAACTTAGTGATAAGACACTCCGTTGCTTAGTCCCTGCTTTCTCCGTTCCCGCTATATAAAAAAACATGTACATAATATATATAAAAACATACGTATCTATAGCCATCACTTTAAAATGAGCAAATGTCATATTCCTTTGTGCCTACAACGCTTCGTCAGCGCGACGAGGAGCTCGAGTGACGTTTTCGAAAATCGCTCGCCTGGCATCATATCCTCCTGTATTACATATATCTCCGACCACTGTAAAATATACCTTATTACTATATAATAAGAGCTATATCGTAGATCAACTTTCATTGGCTGTGTAGTGAAGTTTGCACACTTGACGGCGTGTGTCGTGACACCGGGATTCATCGAATCAGTGGGTGGGTTCTTATGATGGCATTCAAATGGATAATATAAATACAATGAAAACAGTCTTAGTTTGTTAAATAAAAGCTTTTGTGAAACTTCGTTTCATGAGATTGGCTTCAAATTTGTGCTTTTTAGAAGTAAAATTTCACGTATCAATTGGGGCAGAGCTTTTATACTAGAATGGGAAAATATTTAGCTATAAAATTTGATTTGTCACAGCCTAATCGTACAATGTTATATATATGTCGTAAATATTATACATATTTATAGGTCTTTCAAAATTATTTTTTTTTCCAATTTACACTGTGTCCCGCTTAAAGCAGGGTAGGTATACTTAGAATATCCTTAACAAATATTTACTTTTACGCCTAAATAAAAGAAATCGTGTTGAGTGACCAGACTCAAACCTGCTCTTCATCTTCATCATTAGAGTGAGATAAGAAAGCATATAGCAGGGTAGACAGAGGAAAACGCAGGAACAGTGAGAACCTACTTTTAAGACACTCTGTGCTGTGCTTTCCACCTTCTTTCTATTACGTAGTGGAACCTAGTTGCCAGAACGATGGAAAAGAAAAATTCAATTTTCCTCGGGTGGGATTTGAACCCACAAAAGGTCACGATAACATACAAACATTGCGCCTCTGCGCGACGACGGTCTTCGAATGAAATTAAAGCTTTTTTCTATTAAAAGAGCTTTCTAATAAAATATTCTTAACTAGCCTTAAAAAATAAAGAGTTATATTTTAAACTAATAAGCGTTAAAGAAATACAATTTCGACTCTAACATTTGTTGGCAATAGCCGGCGATCAATTTTACACACGAAATTGACATTTTTGATATATTTCGCGCGAATTAAGATGAATTATTAAACCAACTACATATAATTTTGATCCACGATACGTCCCCTTTGTTGAAACTTGCTTATATTACCTTAAACTAAAAATAGACTTTAAGATAGAGACTCAAGGTTGATAATTCAATGGTGAAATGTTATTTGAAAATATTGTTTAAAGGTAGGGAAGCTTGGTGGTGCCATATGTGGTCAATTTCCAGTTCTCGTCTCGCCGAATTACTTCTAATCCTAGCCATTATGTCAACAAGTTTTATATAAATTTAACGAGATTAGCACGTTACGTTTAGGGGACGTACGTAGTTTGTATTGATTAGGTAGTTTAAATATTGTTAGTACAAAATGAAATAATTGAGAGAAACAATAAGAAAGAAACAATAAGACTATGATTTTCTATAATAAGATCTTTGATGTTCGGATTTTTTTTATACATTTAAATAACACAATTTAAACGGATTATTTTTTTTTAGCTTCACGCTTTATCCCGCACATGGCAGGGTAGGCAGAGGGAACTGCAGGGATCGTGGGTCCGTAGTGTTAAGACACTCAGAAGACGTAGCGGGGACGTAGAAAGCAGGAAATAAACGGATTATTTGCGTATATTACATTTTTTTTGGAAACCCGACGTTTCGAACACTTTGCAGTAGTCCGTGGTCGCGGGTAGACTGAGGTGGTATACGTCTATCATTTGATATAATTATTATATCAAACAATCTGGATTCCTACAGATTGAGCTGGTGTGGTGTGTTTGGGATTTTAAAGTTTTCATAAGTGGATTCCAAATAGTAGAAAGTTTGATTGATTTTCTAGTCAGCTTAAGAATTTTTAAGCTCATTTACTGTATGGAGCTCAATACAGCACTTGTTATCTTAGTCTGTTGTTTTTGAAATATCGTCTATGTAAAAAGTATCGAAATTAATCTCTACTAAAAAGAGAAGGATATATAGAATTTAATTACTAATTTCTCCCTTTTGCATCTTAACACTTATTAATAACACTTAAATTGCAATAGCAATATTAGTGGAATTCTGCTTTTTTTCCGATTTTGCCACACATTTGCTACGGAGATTTTGTCTTTTTTAGGCAAATTTATTTGTATAAGACACTTACTTTAATAACTTTAAATAAAACAATTCTCCTTCTTCCTTATCCAAATCCTTAGTTAAATAATATTAGCTTATTTAGCTTAATTAAAGTTTTGTACCTACAATTACGGCTACAGCGGTATTTAAATTAAAATAATCTTAAAATGTATTTAAAAAATTTAGAAAAAGGAACTTCCCACCCACAGAGACAGAGAAAGACGGGACGAATCAACGGAGTGTTTTAACACTAGGTTCCTGCTGTTATGTGTAGGATAAACCGTAAAGCTAAAAAAGACTTCCCAACATCTGCACTAAGCCAAACGCTTAAATTTTTCTCAATATGAAAATAATAAAAAAATTATATTATCTTACCCAAATCCTGGAACCATAGCATACAAGCAAAATATCGTACGGTTAGTTAATTCCTAATCAAAATAGGTACAGCTAATCCAATATGCCGCTCACCCTATCTAATTGCATCGTTGACAATGCAAGGGTTACAGTACGGTATTGACAGTCCCTTCTGTTTGTGGTTATTGTTTTCTTGATTCCACACCGACACTTATTAATAAAGCTATGTTACATATACATACATACTATGTATATATATACAGATTGTGATGTTCAAAATAAACGTATGTATAAAATATGTACGGCAACATAGTGGTAGTGAGTACAATAGTGCCTTTGATAAGGTCATTTTACACTTCTGGAAAAATGAAACACAGCGTTGAGCTTCGCCACTCAATACTATCCCAAAATTATTAGAGGATTCGGAGAACATAGTGTATATACTAGATTATATTATATATTCCTTACAATGACACAAATTAAGCTAAGGCTAGGTAGTCGAAATTGGAAGAATAAGAGTGATTTTTACTGAATAATGAGCCTTGTTCAGATTACAATGTTTTTACTACACCACCTAGTTGCATATAGCTTTCATTTTTGCTGATTATATACAAACTTCAAATTATAGTACAGTAAAATAATTATAACAATAAGTAATCAAATAAAGGTTTTAAAGTGTTAAAAGAAGTAAAACCTCTAAAAGCTTAAAGTATAACAAACAATTACTACATTTTTTTCTTAATTACACTTAATTCAAATTATAATTTTGCTTAAATTACAACACAATCAAGCGAAGTTTAACCACATAGAGTCATTTGCGGTATGTACTCGTAAAGTTCCCTTGAACATTGTAGTCATACCGAGATCTATTTATTAGTAACTCTACTAACATGTCTTGAGGCTGGTTAAGTAACGTAAGGGTAAATCGTAGCGAAGCACCAACTTTGTAAATTACGTGGTTGCATTACATTGTAGTCGCTTATATTAGTGAGGTAAAGCTTTTAAGAAGCTTTCATACAATTTAACATAACAAATAAATTTACAAAAATTTATAGTAAAATCTTTTATTTTCTCTATTTTTAATGTAAAATAAATAGAACGTTAATACAAATTATTCACTTGACTCTCCATTTCTCTCTTGCTTGCGTATATAGAAATAATACAGCAAAATCATATTTATACTATAGGACTAATTCCTAACTAGTTACATCTCAATTTTAATTATTTATTTCATATATATAGTATGTACATACAATTACATTGCAAATAATAGTATGACAACGCGTTAAACATATTAATTCTAATGTCAGTACAAAACTCAATAGCCACACATTTCGCCTCGATCTATCATCATCAGTGCTTTCTTCCCCTCACTTTATAATTTGATTTCAACAAGCCGTCGCGTCTGCGGCCGCGTTTATTATTAATATCTTTTTTGCTTTTTGTACCGAGTTTTGTCTTTTATCAAACATAAATCTTGTGATTCTGTAACAGTTAATAGCGAGTTTTGTCGAGATTTTTTGAGTAAAAATATATTTTGGAGCTTATTTTTTTATTATTTCTAATAAAGCTTTGAAATAATTATATTCATTAAGCCATATATGTTAAATTCCATCGTAAATCTAATTAATAAAAATAGGCTTTAATATAAAATTTAATAAAATTGATGATAACTAACAATTACCATCCGTCGTGAGGCAGAGGCCCAGTGTCTGTTTGTAAACGCAACTGTTCGTGGGTTCGATTCCGTCGCGGGGAGGATTGGTTATTCTATTTTCATTTTCTCTACTCTAGAAACGAGATGACGGCGGCATTGAGTTCTGTCATTTATCATATAATGCCTCGAAAAGTGGAAAACGGGAAACGGAGTGTCTTAAACGGAATAAAGTGTGAAGCTAAAAAATAGATACAAATATAATTGAACACATTATACTGTATTTATCTTTGTTCAACTATTCAACTCTGCCGTACCTATAAGTATAACGTTATTAAAAAAATCTCCCCACACATCTGCGGTAACAATATCGTCCAACATTGGCCTGTCAATGCCAACTGTCATTCGAATACGTTCCTACAAATGTTTCTGGGCTGAGAGAGTCGTAGTTACTAATATTAAATTTTAATTTTACTATACATTTATGAAGTATTATATAAGTAGAAGAGTGTTGTGGCACTACCTTATTTTCTTATCCTAGCTGGCTGGAACAAGTAAATAATAAATATAAATAATTTAGCTCTGAATTCTGTTTTATTTTATAAACAGATTTTTTTAACGGTAGACGATAATTAGAGATATAGGAGGACAGAGGATATAGAGATTTCGTACTACAACTTTAAGTAAAATTTTAAAGACCTATTCAATATTTTTTTAATCTGCAATTTTTTTTGAGCTGCTTTATTACAACCGAAGTAGAGTTTCATTAAGGTACAAGTACGGTACAGTGAGGTACTAAGAAGTAAACATTACTGTCGTTGTAAAACACCGCAATCAGCACGGCCTCGCTTTATCGAGTGTGACGGAGCTTTGGAGCTTTCAAAAAAGCTTACCTACTTTAATTTTAGATCGACCGCCCTCAGTCGAATCTTAGCCGTGCGTGACGCCCGCCTTATTTGATTACCTATAAAACGTTCTTCTACCTACATTTTGCTGCGATCTATTACATGTACTGAATAAATTATGTCAATTTAGGTTTTGTGATGGATCTTTTTCTCCTCCATGACCTGTTATTAGTATATCATTGAACCATATAGGTACCGCAATCTCAGCTGGTCGGCACAAATAATTATTATTTTATGATTTAGTTTCAATAATCAACGTACTATGGCTTTTTAATTGGGCTGAATACAAGGAAAGGTGAGCGGTAACCCTATATTAATTCTGCACTTCGTACTACTCACGAGATATAGCGAGTAGCTAAAAATCTTTTTTCCTTGGGTTATTGCTTATTTAATGATAGTCTTATCAGTTGTTATCGTATCTTATATATCTTGCTATCTAGACTATCTTGGATCTTGTATCCAAGAAATATCTATATAATACATTATAAAGACACAAATACATTATGAGTATTTTTCAGTGGAATAAAAACTCACAACTAACAGTCAACCAAATAAAAAAATACTTAATCATTGTAAAAATAATGGTTACTATAGTTCTATCACCCATCTTACCATTTGTCAAACAATGTTTCCAAAAAAAAAACTCAATTTACAAAATAGTTTTTAAACCATTTGAAGTAATATAAAGTAAATCAATAACTGTCTACATTTCGCTTATTAGAAGATAAAAAATAAATCGATTTACACAATAGGGTAAGGACATTGTCCCATAGCGTACAATTCGGCGAACTAGCACCGAACTAATGGCCTACCAATATAGAAGGTTTTTTCTCTTTACCCTCAGACAGACAAATCGTCTTGCAAGACGAAATTAATTTGACAAGTCCGCAGCATCCCCTAGACGCCTGTATTAATTTATTTGGAGTAAAAATGTGGTTTCTGTCAGGGAACGAAGTTGTGAGAAAACTTTCGATGGTTTTCATTTTATTGGCTTGCCTTAAAGATTTTTTGCAATAAGTTAGGTAAATTTATCGAGATTATTTAAATTATGTTTTCAGTTTTAACATCATGTAGTGTGGGTTATGTTCTCTGATATTTTTTACAAGGTTTTGCATTTCATTTTTATATTTATTTACCTCTACCATACTGGTTAAAAACCTATCAAAAGAAATCCTTTACCACCTTTATAGATAATTGAGAGTAATAATCGATTTAGGTTTACGTTTTATTCCATTCATCAAGGTAGGCATAGGGAACCGCAAGAGTCATGGGAACCAATTATTAAGACACTCCGTTTTCCGCTTTCCGCTTTCTGCTTTTCGAGGAATTGAGTATTGAGTGGCAGAACTCAACGCCGCGCTTTCTCTCATTACCAAAACGTAGAATCTATAACGTCTATCCCCCCTGAGTATGACTTGAACCTACAACGCAGCATCTGCCTGACAAATTTAAACGCAATGGTTTAAACTCTTCATATCAAACAAAAAATGCGACAAGTTGACTTATACCAATAAAATAGTAACCGATACAAATCCAACTACAGTATAAACACTATCACTATCCCCTTATAAAGCCAAAGAGGAAAAATAAGGTTGTAATAAGTCGGAAAGCAAACTCTACGACAGTCAGTTATCACCTATACAAGTATAATGGCAGGAGGAAAACCTCGCACAGTGTAGAGTACACCGCCACCGATACGCAGGGGAAGTAAATAGGGGAGCAGAATTTATGACATTCTGATGATACAATCGAATCAAATAAACCATCTATAAATCAATGTCCGATTCCTGACTTAGTACAGATTTTTTTTGGCAGAAATAGAAATATAGAAATAGTTGTATTCGTGACTCGTGTATTGTGCTTGGTGTAGTTTACTATTATCTTTTTGTGAGTTTGGTAATATATATGGATTTTAAATCTAGGTATTTTCTAGTTAAATTACAGATTATAAATAACTATTGATTCTACCCTAATTTTTATATGATCTGATACACTTTTAAATTTTTAGAAATATCTAATTTACAAAAATATAATAAAACATCAATTTAATATGAAAATTGATTATTTATTTAATCAATTATTTCATTTGATAGAAAACAACTTGACAATTATTATCCAAAATAAAAAGAAATGAAGTTACTCTCACCTAATATTACCTCTTTCACAAGGACAAGCCCATTACCTTTATTTTTTAAAAGCAGTTGTGTTTAAATCAATTCAATTCCTCTACAAGCTACAATTATTATAAAAATCACAATAATTTGCTTATTGCCTCTCAAATAAAGCAATACAGAAACATAAAATAATTTTAAAATGAAAATTATAATGCGTGAACATTCCTATTAGGGTCTTTATAAAGTTAAGTACAGACCGACAATGCCGTCTTGGGGGGCGCTCGTTTTGTCTTCGAACTTCGCTTGTGCCTTTTGTTTGCGATGTACGAAAGAGGGTTAAAGGTTATGCAGAAATGCCTTTTAAAAGTCCTAATTATCACGATTTTATATTCTGTTAAGATGGTGTTGATAAAAGTTTTTGATTCAAATTGAACGAAAATATTATACAAAAAAAGACGTTGTCAAAAAACAACTACAATAGCTGTCTTAGACAGACCCAAAATAGCTATATGAAAATTTTAGCTTTCGTATATATCTTTAATTTTGATATAGGTAATTCCATTAATTATCTCTTAAATTGATAGTTATTATTATTATTATTATATCATAAAAAATAGTAACATTTATTTTATATTCTCCAATTTGTGCTAAACTTCTTCTTGACTCTATGAAGAGATCACATTTTGTGAGGTCGCGAGAGCAAGCGCGAGCGCAGGCGGGGCGTTGTCGTCGTGTCTCGAACAAAGACCACTAATTATAACTTATACAATAATAAATCGACATAACCTCTCATTACCGAACTTATCTTAACATTGTTAATTGAAACTTTGCTTTATTTTGATACTGAAAAGAACTTCACTACCAAATTATGGAACATTAGGCTTCAAATTGTTTCTTTGTAGTATATTATTGGAAATTAATGACAATAATGTAACGTATTAATTTATTTTATAAATGTTTAAATGTTCTATTCAAAATGTCATTTTCCTTTATGTTGCTCATTTAATATACAGTCTGGAGGAATAAAAACAAGTGATGCATGATTGAGAGCATATGGTTATAATTAAAATTTACATTCCATATTTTTATGTTTTTTAACGTATTAATCCATACTGAGGATAGAAAAAACACTTAAAGTGTATAAAGATTTAAACACAGCGGGTATGTAAACTTGTAACTCATGCAAGAGGCGTGAGTTAAAATGTTTGTATGTATTCTTTAAGTATATACCAAGATTTTTGCAATAATCAAATTCACATTAGCACACACATTTTGTAAAGCGAAACAAGATGGTATCATTCTCTACTATTTTTTCCAAGATTTTCAAATTTTTCCCTAAATATTAGTGATAAATCACTCCACTTTCCACTTTCCGCCCACTTAGGAACATTATACGTTTTTAATTGCCAAGCTTCTCTCATGTTGATCGCATATAATGCCAGTTCATCTCAAATCCATTGAATGTCTCTATTGTATCCATTATCTACATCGTTCTTATCGCCCTTCAAGTGATCATTTGGTGATTGTGCACTTTTTGTATTTCAAGATTCATATTCAACGTAACTATTATATTTCGATTAGAATTTACTGTGTACAATAGTAGTGACTATTGTTTTTGCTAATAATACTATTATTTAACTTTTTTCTTATCTTTATATATTAGTAACTCTATTACAATATATATATATATATATATATATATATATATATATATATATATATATATATATATATATATATATATATATATATATATATATATATATATATATATATATATATATATATATATATATATATATATATATATATATATATATACCCCTTAAATTGTTCATTTCTAATTACACTTCTCGGCCTTATCAAAAAACACAGAAATAATTTTCATTTGCTATCAAAATATAACTTGAAATAATTAAATAATATAGTGATAGGTCACTAGATCTCTGGGTCACTAGGTTTTAGACGCCAGCTACTACGTCAATTTGACGTAAGCTATATACATACTAATCGTATAATTTCATACAAAACCTCTACCCATTCACTCTCATTCATAGTGATGTCATGAATAAAGCATGCTTCATTCATAAATTGAAGTGTATAATTATGAGAGAACAAAAAGTAAAAATCTTTATGGTGTGACTTATAATAGACAGTAATATTATAGAAGCGGCTCTACAATTACGATTTTGATGAAATTTTACACTAGCAACAAATTATGCTATAATTTTTTATTTTTTTAATTTACTAACTGTCTGCATATAGTAAAATAGACAATGTATTAAAATTAAGTCTAATAAGCTATAACAATTCACCCGATGAGAATCAAACTTGCAACCACTGCCTAAACACTAGCAATGTTCCCGTGCACCACGATGGCCTAAGTTACAATTTATTTAATAATGTTTTTATAAAGATTTTAAATTTGCTTATTTGGTTTTATCGAATAAATTTTTTATGCTTAAATCAACTATTTTCAACCAAACATAACCTAAGTACCTATTACATATAAGTACCTATTTATATACTTTTTACCCTGTTATATACATTTATATACCAAGTAAGTATGTAAATGTGCATAATGATATAGTATAAAAGCACGTACGTAGTGTGTCATCATCCACGATACAAAACGTCCACATTGATTTAAGTATATTATATTCGTGATAGAAACAAGAGAATGACTTAACTCGTCCTAGCAAAGATTATTTAACAAATATATATGTAAATGATTATATATAAACTTATAAATAAAGGATGAAGGGTTTAAAAATTAAGACATTATGGTTTTTTTAAATTTCTGTTCTAGTTGAATTTTTGAGCTCTTCGGAATACTGGGTATACATCTAAGCATTGTTACTTAAAAATGCTTAACTTAAGATTTGAAATATTGAATTGAGAATTGAAAATTGAATTGAATTGAGAACTGATTTTAATATATAATAGCATTCATCTCAAAATTATACTAAACTTTACTTCATAATGAACAGATGACCTCTTAGAGACAAAAGTCCTTCAGGCAACACAATTTCGCATGAAACTTATAAAATATTCATAATATTCCAATGTTCAATGCACGGGATGTGATTAATACGGACACACCCCATATGATAATGCCAGCTTTGTTTCGATGCGTGGGCGCAGGTCCTGCGACTGACGCGATGGTAAAAATTGTGACAGCTTTTAATATACGACTTCAATGACTGACGTCGTGACTCGGGAATAGTGTGGCAGTAAGTCTGGTGCGCGTTCGACGCTCTGTATGGGAATATTTAAATTAGGTTAGTTTAAATTAATTTAGCTTCTATCTAGATAGACAATATATAATATTAAGTTCTCGTTACCTAACTTACATTGTTTTTAAAATGAGCATAAAGTGCGTATCAGTTTATATGGTTATTTTTTTAGCTTTTGTTTTATCTCGTTTATAGCAGGGTAGGCAGAGGGAATTGTAGGATCTGTGTGACATAGTGTTAGGATATTGCTTTCTCTGCTTCCCGCCTTTCGAGGCATTGCGTGTTCGAGGTAGAATCCAACACCACACTTGCCTAGTTGCCATAACGAAGGAAATATAAACTAAAACATCAATTTTCCCCAGTGGGAAACATGTATACGAGTTAGCTACAATCAGATATTAGATACGTAAGCTTTATTTTTTTCCCAAATAATATTTACTTTCCTGTACATATATTTTTTAAAATATAATTACTCTTTCAAATGGAAGAACCCACAACTATAAATTAATAGTTATATACTATTCTACTGACCTGAACCCACACTATGGAATAGTATATACTATTCTAAACCTGGCACATCGATACACAAATACACATATAAACATGAAAATATTTACCTTAAACAATATAACAAAGAGCTTTCATTTCAAATCCTCAACAAAAGCTTATTAAATTCATAGTCCAAGCTTTGTCTAATCAAAGCTTATTCTAAAATAGACATTATAAGGACGAACATCCAAGATGTTAACCGTTCCATTGTCAACACAAATGCTACATTTGCTCTAATTACAGGGCGTCACCTAAAATCCACTGTATTAGCTTTCAGAAACTTGTAGTTTACTACGAATATTCCTAATTTTAAATTCCATTGCAGTTTTAGTAAGAATATTTAGATTATTCTAAGTGTTGTAGAGAGCAATGTATAGAAATGTATTAGAAGGAGCATCGTTTAGTTTCGCATTATAAAGGGTGGGGGTTCAAACCTATGATTAAAGTATTATTAACAGAGGGGTAAGTTTGTGGCCAAAAATGGTGCCTTCGAAATATAACTATTATTGCGAATTTAATAACGCATATGTCGTTGTATATAATACAACATATAATATTTTTTTAATATTTGATTTTAGTAGGTATTATAAACATAAATATCGGACTTAAAAAAGCGATAAAGTGCGACTTGGACTCTTACACTATGTTTCTTCTACTATTATCATAATTTGAGACTAACAAAAAATAAAACGAAGTGAACTTAAACATTCTCTAACCTTGCAATTTTTTTAAGAAATCAATTTAAGAAAAATATACAATTTTTTCTGTAATCAATTTACTTACAATTGGCACGAAATCCTTGTTTTCTTTCTAATTCCCTATATCTGATTGCATCTTTAATAGGTGTTGTCCATTTTGAATAGAAACTGCAAAAAAATCTCACACATAAATATCAATAAGAACATTTGATGTTTAAAAACTGATAAAATTGCAATCCAAACAAGATCTGGCCTCTTAATATCCGACATCAAGTAAATTGAAACCAATTTAATATTTCCAAAATTTAGAAAATTTCGTGGAACTAGAATGAATACTCAATACCGACTGTCCATTGTGAACTAACCTGATTGATGAAGACAATTTTTTACATGCATAAGTTTGAAAAGCTTCAAAATAGTTAACAATAGGCGAAAGCTCTCGATCATTGATTAGTTTTTTATCATCCAACAAGTTTACGCCCATACTTAATTTCAACGTTACTTAAATTGATTCTTGACACGTGTTACAAAAATAATTTTTGTGGGTGCGTGATTGTGCGCTTTTATCACTTTTATTTGTTTCTTTTGCTCGTCGATGTATTTAGTGCGTGACTTGAGCTTTTTTATTGCTGCTGTATCGCTGTCGTCCACCTGACGTTGCGTACACTTATGTCGAGAGCTTTTGAGTGAAATTGTGGTCAATTTGCCATTTGGTATTGATAATAGAGCTGTTAACTTAATGGACAGTTATTGGCTATCTCATTGTTTCCTTCTTTTTTTTGAGAGTTATGCTTGATATAAGGAGCCGAAGTAGATAAGAGTTTGATTAATATATAATATTTTACTTACAATATACAACCTGCAATCTAATAATATAATAATTATAATTATATTATGATTTATTATTACATAGTGATAAATAAATTTACTGATGATAAAACAAATATATAAACGTATTATAGTATGCATTTAATAAGATTTCTCTGTATATTACAACTAGGACCACATACCACCAACTCTCGTTAGTCTCGATGCCCCCAAAACATTCAATAACATAACTTATAACTCGAAAACGAGCTTTCAAATTACACAAAACTGACAGCTTTAATATTTGCCCTAAGCTCGGCTGCGGAACACCTCATGCTGAGCTTTTAATTTGTTCCATACATCCTTTCTCGAGCTTTTTTCTGTGTTTTGTTTGAGTGCGGTGATCGATCGTTTGCCCGCTTTTTTACCTTGTTTAATTTTGGAAGGAACTCTGTTTCGCTAAGTCATTAGCGTTTTGGTTTGGTTACTTTTGTTATGTTTCCACTTGACATACTCGTCCTTCTATTTTGTTTGTCTTTTGGACATTGAATTAACTTAATAAGGTGTAAAAGATATATAAAGATGATGTAAGTCAATTGTGACTTATATGAAAATAAGTCAAAATTATTTATATTGAATTGATAAAAAAAACTGATACAAAGAACGTCAAAAATTTGTAACCAATTAACGCTTATGATCGTACCATATAGAAAAATATATCTAGAAACTTAAATTTTTACCCAAAAATACACGTTATAAGCTCACTGCAATTGTTTATTTAAAAATCTGAAATTGTATTTTTCTGAAAACTAATATATATGACAAACTTACATAACTATATCTTGAACGTAACATAGCTTGACATACACATAAATTATAACACGAACAACTTGCAAAAACTAACTGTTCTTTAATATCTTACATGCAAAATTGGAAACAATATAATAAAGTCGCTACATCGATTATTTCAAGTTTCGGTGAAACTTGCGTTCAAGCTCAGGGTGTAATTGGTGGCGATTATTGAGTATAAATTACTCATGTCACAGTGATAAAGTTATTGCGTTTAAAATTGCTTGAAAATTGTCGTAAAGAAATGCATCGTATATGACAAATTATAGACTAATTCATTGTAGGATACCGTCGTGACACATTGGTATGTCTTCTGGTTGTAAAGGAGAAGGTCGTGGGTACAATTTCTTGTTTTGGTTATTTAATAAAAAGAAGCGTTGAAATATGTAATATATACGAGAAGGAGCGTGAAGCAAATTTTTGAGAAAATAAAATAATTTATTATACCTTTGCCAATTTAAATTACAACAGTCAAGTTCACTTTATGACTATACTTCACGACAGTGTTAAAAAAGACGTTATAACCAGTATTGGTATTGCTAGGTACCGCCGTTATTATAATAAGCAGAGTTTTAGTGATATATTTTTATAATTAATTTTTTACCTAATAATATTTTTTTTGAGGACCGTCGTGGCGCAGAGGCGTCTGCCTGTAACGCGACAGTTTCTGGGTTCGATCCCCAGTCGGGGAGGATGGATTTTTTATTTCCATTTTCTTCACTCTGGCAAAACTAGGCAAAGCGCGGCGTTGACTTCCGCCACTCAACACGCAATGCCTCGAAAAAAAGGCGAAAAGTGAGGACTAAGAGAGCAGGGACTAAACAACGAAGTGTCTTAACACTAGGTTCCCACAGTCCCTACAGTTCCCTCTGCCTACCCTGCCATGAACGGGATAAAGCGTGAAGCTAAAAAAAAATTTTTATACTTTACTTTCAATCATAGCATGGTATTCAGAGTGTACCGCGAGAAATGTGGGAACCTAGTGATAAGACACTCCATTTCCTGCTTGCTGCCTTTCGTGCGTGCGTGTTAAATGGCGAAACTCAACGCCACGCTTGCCTAGTTGCCAGAGCAGAGAAAATGGAAATGTACAAATCCATCATCCCCGAGTGGGAATCGAACCCACAAATTTTTGCGTTTGCAATAATACTTTCATGTTATATAAAAACAGCATGCACTAAGTAAAGGTAAACTAACCAGGAACTATAAATTCAAAATATTTGGTCAACGCGGTTATGCTGTCTCGGTACAGATTTACGACTCTACTTCGCAACTCGCGCTATTATTTTGCAAACTTTAACGCGTTCGTTTATCGTAAATAAAATAATAAATATCTTTGAAGTGTATCTCCAGAGCCTTGTTTTATTTTATGTTCTGTTCTGTGTAATAGATTTTTGTACGATTTCCTTCTTTATTAGTTGATATACGATGGTTATAGGTTCGAATCCAAATTGGATAAATATTTATATTTGTTGCTTCTGTAGAATATTGAGACAATACTGCATGTAAAATGTTTTTCAATACGCTGTATCTTAAATTTTCAGAAAAAATAGAAAACGTTTTGACAATAAGATTCTTACGTTGCGATACAGGATACAATATCAATCTAAACAGTATACATATTTGTAATGGGAAGCCATTACGTCTTGCTTTCAGCAGGTCTTTAAATCTGTAACGTTTCAAAATTACCAGAAGGTAGAGAACAAAATACTAACTAGCTTGCCTGTTTCTATGTAGGCAAATGGTCCGCTCTTTGATATCTCGATGATACTTCACATTGCTTTTTAAAACGCTTTTATTAGTTTCACTTGTATCTGAGTAACTCTCCTTGCACTGAGAGACCATGGCTTATATAAGTTGTCAGTATACTCGATTATCGTATGTGTCTCGATAGCGGAGCGGTCGGAAATGCGGGTTTGCAGTAACCTTTTTGCAGTGATTTTACTGTGGGTTCGTGGGTTCGAATCCCATCCGAACCAATGAAAATATTGTTTTTTTAGTCTATATTTATTTATTTTATAATAGGTATATTATTTTTTTAATTTATTATTAGTACATTTTTTACAAGTACTGTTTCTCTACTTTAAAATTATTAAATTGCATTTTTCTAAGTAGTCTTATATTAAAGAAAATATTATGATATTCAAATTGCAACTTACTGTAAGTTTACATGTTATAGAAATATTGAGTTAATATTTGATTACCATTTACAATATCGACATTCAACACTAAGCTATTATATAACTTAATCTAAAAAGCAACGTAAAGTTGGGAACAGTGCATCACAATATGTAAGTATAAGAAAACAGCTTTACCAGATGAAATGACACTCGACGCTTCAGGCTCTTGAGAGGATATTGTACTTTAAATCCAGAATTTTACTTTGTATCCAGTTCCAATTATTAATAATTCCAATTCAATTAAAATAATAAATAATATAAAGCAAAAATCTAATATTACTGTATAAACCAAATGCAGGTTTCCTTGACATTTTATAAATATTTCCATAACAATTTACATTTGGACGGAAAGTGTAAAATGAACTATTTCATACTTATGCAAGCCAAGAGCTACAAATACAAGCTCTTATTTTTAGTTTCTTATATAATTTCAATCTAAGAATCCTCTTCGATTAAAAATATATTAAAGAATCAAAGTTATTTTCGGTCTAAGCTAGACTAACTAGCAAGCTGAGAACGAGAAAAAAGAAGAAAATTTTTATTTTTCTATGAGTGGCGGAACTAAACGCTGTACTTACTGTTGCTATCTTATCATAATAAAAAATATTAATTATTGATAATCTAAATAGGAATTGAACCAACATCCCTCACATCATAACCACATCAATCCGAATCATATAAAAAAGGTTATCTTCAACATTTCAACATATAATTCCCACAACATAATAAACATAAAACAGTTATGAAATAAATGCATATAAACATAAACATAAACATAAACACAAATACCTGTGATATACCAGTTATAGACACGCAATCCGCGATACAGCATCTGATAGTGGTAAGAGTAACACGAGATATTGTCCGCACTACATCATATCGAGATGATAGAGTGACGTGTGTTGTTTACTATCGATATCGATTATTTCTTTAATTACAAATGAAACTACTTTAAAGGAATTATGCATTTACATTTATATAAACGTTTAAGTAGTCATTATAGTTAGGAAATGTAAAAAAAAATTTACAACTTTTAAAAAAAGAAAGCAATTGTAACAATATCAAGAACTGTATTATATTTTTTTCGTTCACAAATTTTATATACATCTTTTATCAGATTCTTAAATCATTTACGACACAACATTATTTATTCTGCGCCTGCGCAGTGAAAGTTGCTAGGTACTGGTACTGTTCCCTATATTATACTGTTTATGATAGCGTAAGTGCTTTCAGATATCGATACCTACTTTGTGCAATAGTCCTGATATATTGACAGCTATTTCATGATACGTTGAAATTTCGTTTAAAATATATAATATGTACAAAAGGCTACTTATCATTCTCTCGCGCACATGCGCTTTAATTTATTATTACATTAGCTTTTGAGCAGGGTCAAGTTTAAGCATGGTCATGGTTTCAAGTGCCAATCAAATTAAATTAGTCAACATATAGAAGTTCGAACATCGGTGTATTTTTCGCCAATCTGACTTTTCGAAATCTTTAAAATGGTACAAAAAGTAAAATTCTACGTCAAAAATTTGCCTTTCTAAGTGTCCATAACTACAACGCTTTCACAAATAATGTGTAATGATTTTGATGATGATATGTAGTAAGTTCTTTTTATATCTGTTTCAAATATATTGTAAGTACATGTATAAGACTACTGTATTTTTGAATAAAAATCGAGTCAGAATTAAATTACCCAAATAGTTATAGTAATAAATCATTAGCAGCTCATTATATATTTATGCTTACACAAACGAACACATCCAATTTGGAGGGAAAAGAAAAGATCCATCCATAAAAATATTTTCCATAAACTAGAAAACCCCACCAAAGTCCACGTACATCACTACCCAACCTACAATCCCACTACACCCAACATCGAGTGTCGACAGCGCACAGCACTAGGGGGCCTCACGCGTAGATACGTCGCTCGCGGCTCATAATTTAAAACCAAAGATTTATATCCCAACGGTAGCATTAAATTTGTAATCATATATTGATTTACAACTGCGATAACAGCGAGGGTACCGCGATCTTCTCGGAACATTGCTATTCGCTTTACGCTGAAATTACTTTGGAACACGTGGGCTTGATACGAGCACTTCTATCTTCTATTGCATTGCACAATAGTTATGACAAATAGGATTTTCATACATTATTGCGTGGGTTATTTTTATTATAGTGGTTCGGTTAGGTTGGCTAGCGAAATATGGATGGATTTCTGAAGTTAACAGAAATTATTAGACCTCTGCAAAATTTAAAATATAAACAAAGGATATGGTATAGTCAGCTGTAAGCATCCGGGAATATGTACCTATATAATAGACCAATAACAGACAGTAGTTTAATATAATAATTATGTCAAATGACAAACAAGTGCTACATCAATCTGTGACCACGAATCACTGTGAAAATTATTTGTATACGTACTATCTTCTTAGTGTATTCTCCATACAACATGATATTGTTGAAATGAATTTGCTGAACTACCAAGATTAAAACGTCATAGCAGCAAAAAAAAGACGTAAAATTTTTAGATAGTTACTACGAAGTCTATTTTAATATATATATATATATATATATATATATATATATATATATATATATATATATATATATATATATATATATATATATATATATATATATATATATATATATATATATATATATATATATAATAATAAATAAGTAAACCTTTCCAACAAAACTGAACTATATATAATAATTTATTTCATCCTAACGAGTTATCATTCCAAAGTACATTTCATTTGTAATATCTATTTAATGTGACACACAACCAAACAGACGAGTCACGATGAAAACAATGGTATTAAAATTTGTCGAAATAGCCGTCGTAACTCGATTTAGTCGACACTTCCTGTGCATTGTCGATCGTCTCCCGCTACGACGCGCAGGCGCATGCTCATAGAATAATGTTATAGAACTCATCATATTAGTCGAAAAATTTTTTAGTTGAAATGTTTACAAATAATAATTTATTGAATAGTTGGATATGAACCCGCTCCAAACGCTTTGTCGTAAGAGTCTTTGGGTTTTAGTGATTTAAAAAATGCAATTTAGTTCTCCTAAATTTTGTATTTTTTTTTTTTAGCTTCACGCTTTATCCCGCACATGGCAGGGTAGGCAGAGGGAACTGCAGGGACCGTGGGAACCTAGTGTTAAGACACTCCGTTGCTTAGTCCCTGCTTAATTAAAGAAATATATCTAAAATTTAAGAAAACAAAAAATCACAAGTTATTATTTGTCCAATTTTCTTGATCTCGTAAAACGAAACTCGGCGTGGGTAATTCCTTACCGTAATAAAAAAATATAATATATATTTGTAATATAATGTATATATTTTGTAAACGACCTTATGAATTTGTTAATATTTCTATATTATGTAAAGTTTGAACTGTTAAATAATAAAAATTCAAAAAATACTATATAATAATTTAAAATATAATATTAAATATTTGATTTAATTTAAGCTTTAAGCCATTAATAAAACAAAAATTTACTTCGAATACGACATTATTACGAATTTCATGCGTAGAAATATATAGATGGAGATGAAAATCTCTATATATTTTAGATTTTAAAATCTTATATCTTTGTGTCTAAATTATAAATAAATGTAATAAATGTAACGCAAATAAATAACCTGAGCAAAAATATCACATCTATCACATATTGATTCTGTGCTATAAAATTAAAACTGTCTACACAGCGGGATGTGGGTGTCAGTGTGACGTACGCGCACTATGATTTGCGCGCTCCACTGACTAAATGATTGATAATCTCTATAAAGAACTGTGTAATAAACGGAATTTTGTTAATTTAACGCTTTTAACACATTTGTAATAGCATTGTGTGATTTTTGTTGTAATTACGTGTATATATGAGGAAGCTGATTTCATTACTTCAGCTTTTAGATGGAATTACACAATAACTTGTATACAATTAATTAATGAGTACTTTTATACTGTATCCTACATATACGTAACTAAGATTTAAAAACTTAAATTTTTTTGCGTATCATGTGGTAGAACTCAGTACTAGTTACTAAATTAAAAGAATATTGTACACCTTTACCTAGAAATTGAATCCACTTCCGTTCTGAATATAATCAGATGCTACTGATCAATATTTAAATAACTCAATATCACAATACACTATTTAAAATCGAAATAAAGTTAGTGATATATCACTTAAGCTTCCTCCCAACTTTATATTGCAGATATCAATGGCTTTAGCTATATCGGTCAAGTGAAATAAAATACTTAAAAAGATAGTGTTCCAAGAACGGCTCTATCAGTTGAAAGCGACTAACGCGTGAAGTCGTAACGTATAATAATGAAACATTATGTATTCGAGTCCACGTGCCGCAAATAATGACAAAATGTGCCGCGTCAAATAAAACAAAAGTATTTTGTATGGTTTTATAAGCGTTCGGCGTCTCTGACAATTGTTTGAGATTTAATGTGTGGTGTCGCTTAGTGGTGTGCAGTGGTAGAGTCAGAAACCTCGTTGTTAGGGTCTTAGTTCATATTTTGGTAAGAGTTTTTGGTAAGAGTTATTTGGTAAGATTGAGTAATTATGTACTAAGGTTATTGACGTAATTTTTGGATATACAAATATTTCTGATGTTCATATATAAAATTCTTATTTTATAGTGGGCCGTCGTGGCACAGAAGTGTAGTGTCTCCTGTAAACGCGATGGTTAGTGGGTTCGATTCCGATGAGGGGAAGATGGATTTTTCTATTTCCATTTTCAATAATTAAGCAAAGGAATGTCTTAACACTGGTTCCTATGGTCCCTGCGGTTCCCTCTGCCTACCTTGCTGTGTCCGGGATAGAGCGTAAAGATATCAATACTCAATTATTAATATTGCGAAATCGTTCAATATTGAATAAAGTAGAGCAATACTCCGATTATGAAATTTTTGAACCTACTACGTTACTGAGGATATTAAAAAAGGATAGGAAACCAGTCACACAACTTCGTTTGACAATTAAATTGCCATCAAAACAAGCTACTGTAGATAACAGAGCCTTTTCAATAGCAGCTATATAATTAGAGCTGACCTAAAAGATTATCAATTATAATGATCGCACAATGAGAAGTGAATAAATGACATTACGGGATAATTACAGGAATTACGTGAATTAAAAGTTGCTTGTTGTTACGGTTGACGGACCAGAGTAGCTTCCTAGCGACTAGTAGGTTGTTAGATATTGTTAGACTACTGACTGACTCTAATAATAATAATAGAGTCTAAACTCGTTTAGTCTTTGCTGCACAAAGTTGATATTTAATTTTATTTTACCGTCGTGGTGCAAAGGCGCAACGTCTCTGTAACGCGACGGTTTCTGGGCCCGATTCCCAGTCGGAGAGGATGGATTTTTCTATTTCCATTATCTTCACTCTGAGAACTAAAAGCGCGGCATTGAGTGCCACTAATCAACACGCAATACCTTGAAAAAGGCGGAAAGCGGGGACGGAGAAAACAGGGACGAAGCAACGGAGTGTCTTCACACTAGGTTCTTATAGTTCATGCAGTGCCATGTGCTTACCCTACCGTATGCGGTATAAAGCACGAAGTTATAAAAAATATGTTTGATTTCATATTCCACTTTGCCACATCTCGATTATATTAGTGATCTGAATTGACGAGATTCTGACTAGATATTTTGGTGTCCACTCGGTAATTGTGAATTTACCTTTACATCCTCACTTGTATATTTACAAACTGATTTAGATTTTTGTAATTTTTGAAGTTTCTCTTTGATACATACATTTCTCTTTTGTGTATGCTATCACCTGTTTACCGTAAATTTTTCTTTATAATATATTCTCCATGCAACGTGATATAGGCAAAGTCAATAGTGCTCAACTGGCACTTTAGAAGCGCCAATAATTAAAAGCACAAGAAGAAGAAATTAAATATCTCATATAAAACTAATTATCATAAAAAAATACACACAAATTTTAAATATACCTAAGACTGTCATCAAATAAGCCTTACTTCTTACAATACTACTAATATATTTTCCTTCATAAAGACATAGTGCTATTTTAGCAAAGCTAAGAATAGATCTAAAGCCAGTCTTATTAACACCCCTAATTGACTAACGCAATGTGTGGCGAGTGGACAGGACACGGCTATTTGTTAGGGAGGATCGTCTTCATAATGTCCTTTTAGCTGTCCACTTGGTTAATATGGAGAGAGAATTTTAGTGGAAAATAAAAAATAAAAAGTACCTGCTTTACTATAAGAATATTAATATATTTTAAAAATTGAACTTTAAACTTAATTATAACAACTCAGTAGACTTACTCAACTCAGTAGATTTCTTCATCAAATTATGCCAATATTTCATAAAAATTATGTTTGCAGGTTCTATTACCAGATTAAATGCTTTACTTACAAGATAGTTATATACAATCCAGTGATAAATAAACTTCTGCTTCCATAAACCATTCCAGTGCACCTATCTAAAGTAAAGAAATAATAATTATAGAATATATATAATAAAGAAATAATAAAGAAATAAGAAAAATAAAGAAATAAGAAATAATAATTATATAATTATAATAAATCATTTAGTAGAATCATCATGGCGCAGAGGCACTATATCTGCCTGTAAACTCAACGGTTTGTGGGTTCAAATCCTACTCAGGGAAGATGGATTATTTCATTTTCATTAATTTGTCCTGGCAACTAGGCGTTGATTTCCACTAATCAACACGCATTACCTTAAAAAGGCGAAAAGCGGGGAACGGAGTGTCTTAACACTAGGTCCCTACGGTTTCCTCTGCTTACCTTGTTATTAGCGCGATAAAATCTTACTTAATATACATTAAAACAAATTATATATAATTTCGCTACAAAATATTATTCTACAGTCTACTATCTCTTAAAGGAAAGCCGTCTCCACTCACAAAAAGGTCACGCTTGAAAAAATAGTTAGTGCATTTAGCAGTAGATGGGCCTATCTGTTGACACATCGCCCTCGCCCCATTCTTCTCCTTTACGGCCTTTTAACTGGCTGTTTCGTACCAAAGTTCCGCTGAAAGGTTACGTATGAGTATGTGAGAATACGCATTTGATTTTTTCAGATAAATCATTTTAAATATTTTAAGCTTTTATATAAGTAAGTTCATTAATGGAGAGGCCATCGTGGTTACGTCACTGGTATTGAATTCAATACCCACTCAAAATATTTTCATATCGTTTTTGTTAACTTTGAATTCCATATCGCCATTTTCAGGCAAAAGGCAGACAATTAGCAGTAATAGAGTATCTTGATGCTAATTGTCTCTTAGTAAAATTTTAACGATGTCAAAAATTAATAAAAAACAGAAACTTTAATGCAGTTACATAAGTTCTTAAATTTATTGATGTAACATATTCAACCAAATTTCAACTTTCAAGGATACGCTATAAAGGGAACGCTAATCGAATAATTGGTAGAAAAACAATAAAAAGGACCTAAAACCAAGACAAAAAAGCTTGACTCTACATTTTCTTTCATTCCATCCATTCCCATATGTGAAGGGCGCACAATAATCCGCTAAATTGTTTCCGCCTTATCACTAGCAAATCGTTTAGCGTTCGGGAAAAAACCCCGTCCCTCAGAGATCAAGCGATCAGAAGATTACAAGTCAATGGTCAACAGTTGACCCCAAATGTAACTTAGCCTTACTTGTTGATGACGTACTAAATGATAAGGCGGTGATGACTCTGAGAAAAGAAAAGTGAGGAAAGTTGAATAGTCTATTAAGCTTACATGTTCTATGGTTTTTGTATCGTAAAGCAAGTGCGATGTAAGGTAGATCTTATCGGCATTTTTGGGGATTTTTTTCTTGAAACTCTCAGCTTTTTCGTTAATATTTGTATTGATAAGAATTTTCAAATTTTATGTCTTATTATATATTTTTCTCAAACCGTAACTTTAATTATGATTGATTTGTTTTATTTTATTGTTAGAGATAGGCCAATAATGACTTAGGCCAAATTGACTAAACCCATGATTTATTGTATTGGAATAAATCATCGAATAATAACGAGAACTAAAGAAGTGGAAATAGTCTCAAAGTGAAAATTTTGGACAATCTGCCTGTGCATTTCCCTGCTAGCTCTGTTTATAGAGAGCTAGTGGTCAATAGTATAAAATAATGGAAAATATAGTATAAGAAAATAAGAAATAGCATAAAATATAATAAAAACACACAGTTATTTGTTCAATTTCCACTTGAAAGCATAAATTACTAACATTTCTCCGCTTTAGTAACAAGACACAATGCAACGTTGAGTTCCATCATTCTACAGCCAATGAAAACGAGAAGCAATGGTTTAATCTACCCTGCGATATGTGAGATAAAACGTGAACTAATAAAATGATTAAATTAATTAAAAATTTTACTGCTGTATTTACAGGCAGATTTGTAGGTTCGATTTCCACTCGGGGATCATAGATTTTCTCATTTCTATTTTTTTCGCTCTGGCAACTAGGGAATGAGCGGCGTTGAGTTCCACCATTCAACACAAATTGCCTTGGAAAAAGTGTAAAACGAGAAACAGAGTATCATAACACTAGGTTCCCACGGTTCCTGAGTATCATAACACTAGGTTCCCACGGTTCCCTCTGCCTATCCAGCTATGTGCGAGATAAAGCGTGAAGCTATAAAAAAAACTTTATTTACCTAATTACTAAACAATTTTATAACCAACCAAATATTATCAATAGAAGGTTCTATATCACCCCAAAGTTCATCCTTATTGGTAAATCAAAAGAAACAAACGGATAACAGATATTAATGTGGGAGGACAAGGAATAGGGCGTCTACAAGAGTCCAGCGTCACCGCCCTTCCTTCCTGTGACATCTGACATTATTACACTTACATAGTTTTAGTCTTGGTTTTCTTATTATTTTGTTATAACATAATATATATGTATATGTGGACATACATAGATAATATGTAAATAGTGCAAGCTAAGAAGTTATATATTATTTAGATTAGATTAGTGTTGCAAGTTCTTTTTTTTGTTTAAGTTACTTATTTCTTTATTTTTTTTAAGTTATCATAAGTATTTAGTTTTAAATCTTTTACATATTTAGTTTCAAGTTAGTTATTGCTTGTTAGGTTGATAGATTTATTTAAAATATTAAAGCTAAATTATTATTTTTTTAAATTAAATTAGAAGGAAAGGATGATAAAGTGGTAGCTGTTGTAATCTTCACTTGGAAAAAGGATAATTTGCCCTAGAAAAGTAAACGGACTTGCAACCCTCGTGTGTCAATCAAACTCTATCTAAGAGAACTATAATGCCCTATATTTCTATAGTTACAAATATTTCAAAGATATATATCAAAGAAAGTATAAGGGTTAAATTTAAGAGGAAACCGTGAGAGTGGATGAGGAAACAGGACGTCTGCATATGTCCGAGCGAGACCCGCCCTCGCTTCCTGACTCTATAACAACATGCTATATGAGAATCCTGCCCTATAAATTAAGTTACTTGAAATAAGTGTTATTTTGAATCATACATCATTAAAAAATATTAAAAAATTAATGATAAATAAGTTAAAAATAAGTTAAATAATACTATATTAATGTAAAATTATATCAAATTCAAACCCACAACTTTCTCTGTCTATTAAAATATTCAACAAACCACTAGGTAACTTGTCATAGCTGACTTCGAGAAATTCATCAACTAAGACAATGCCAGCCTCATCTACATATACGTACGTACACACGTAAATATTATATATATGTAGATATTCACATTTATCACGCTACCTCGCACATCGCACAAGTCTCTTGAAGCTGCACGACTAATCGAATTTTCGGTTCTAGGTTATTCTATTTGTACAGTAACACCGTTTATAAGGAACGGCTACTGCAAAAATTTTAACTTTTATTTAAATATTTTACATTAATTCGAGAACTTTGGTGGCTCAGAGTATGCCTGTAAACGCAGTGGTTTGTGGGTTCGATTCCCACTCGGGGGGAATAGATTCCTTTATTTCCATTTTCTTCCCTTTGGTGACTAGGCAGGCGAAGTGTTAAGTTCCTTCACTCAACACGCAATGTTGCGAAAAGCTAAAAGCTAGAAATAGAGTGTCATATCACTAGACTCCTGCGATTCCCTTTTCCTTTATTCAATAAAGCTTATGTTTATGAATTTATTTTGTTAATTAAAGGTTTTAAGAAATGTATGTTATTAATATTACAAATGTTTTACTTATATGTTTTACGTATATGTAATACTTTTAATATTGGAATATTTATAAAGATTGTACCGCTCCTTTTTGAGTCAAATTGAGATTCTATATGGATGTTTTGTATCTTGACTTGCCTAAGAAAATACATACGTCTATTTTTAGAGACACTATGTACTGGAGATGAGAAGATGTCAAAGATCATATTCATTTCCTTCGACCCAATCGACCAATTGTTTTTCAAACAAAAAACTCAACTTTTATTTTATAATGTTTTGCAAACTTCATACCAAAATTATTTATTGTTTATTATTATTTACGTATTAAGTAACACATTGTAAAAAATTATTACAAAAAATCGTTTTCAACATATATCAAGTCTTACACTATAAATGACTCTACCTGCACGTACAGTAAATACCACATACAAGCACACAGGCAAGTTGTCTGAGATCCTAATCCCGTAAACCGGGATTTGTATGACCGATCCCGCGACAACTTTCACGGTTACGACGGGATTGAAATTTGCAAATGTTTATGATTAGTTTTCGTTTAATAATTATTCTTCATAAAAAAACATCATTTTGACATAATTCAATAAGGGCTTTGGACCAATTCATATTTGATAATAACTTTTTTATTAAAGCTGACAATATTAAGCAAAAATAGTTTTCATCTCACAAGGTGGTACGAAGTGAGAGGAACGAGTGTTCCTCGATTGAATACTTCTTGAAAGTATATGTAGAGATAAATAAAGTATGTAGAGTTGTGATTGAACTCACAACCATCGCGTACACCTTCTGGCACATTACATCTCTTAAGGATGTTAAACGGTCAGTCAGATACCCCACATACTTAGTCAAAGCGCGATCTTGCATTTGTCTTTTCACTCACAGTATCTCTTATTAGGATCGAATAAGAAGATATAATTAAGCTAAGAAGATATATCTGCTGCAAAACCAATCTTGCCACCTGCAAAATAAAAAATTACACGCTGAAGTAAAAAAAATGTTTGTATTATTTTTGGATTAACCATACATCCAATGGAGGACCATCGTGGTGCAGATGCGTAGCGTCTACCTGTAAACACGACGGTTTGTGAGTTCGATATCCACTCGGGGAAGATGAATTTTTCTATTTTCATTTTCTTCGCTCTGGGAACTAGGCAAAGCGCGGCGTTGAGTTCCGCCACTCAACACGCAATCCCTCGAAAAAAGGCGGAAAGCGGGGACAGAGAAAACAAAGGGAGTAAGCAACGGAGTGTCTTAACACTAGATTCCTATGGTTCCTACAATTGCCTCTGCCTCCCCTGCCATGTTCGGGATAAAGTGTGAAGACAAAAAATACATGTAATGATTTGCAGATTCAGGAACTAGTAATTGCTTAACTTTGCATATCGAGGTTAGAAGGACGCTTACTGCGACTGATGTTTCGATATCGGTAGTCCACTCCGTCCGTCCGTCCGCTGGCAGACACGCCGATAAAAAGATTACACGTTTGCGTACGAATTGTGCGTGATGTGAATAATAATGGGTTCTCCCCTTTCGATGGCACTAATAGATTTTAATCGTCCACGCCACTGACAGTAGGATTTGACTTTTCTATATATGTTAATGTATGGCAACATATATATAATATATATATATATATATATATATATATATATATATATATATATATATATATATATATATATATATATATATATATATATATATATATATATATATATATATATATATATATATATATATATATATATATATATATATATATATATATATATATATATATATATATATATATATATATATATATATATATATATATATATATATATATATATATATATATATATATATATATATATATATATATATATATATATATATATATATATATATATATATATATATATATATATATATATATATATATATATATATATATATATATATATATATATATATATACAAGATGTATCTGACGCGCCGGCCGCTATCAAACTTACTAATAGGGGAAAATGCGTAGCGTCCTGGTACCGTACGTACCTGTAAACGCGACGGTTTTCAGTGAGTTCGGTTTTCGGTGAGTTCGATTTCCACTCAGGGAAGATGAATTTCTCTATTTTCATTTTTTTCGCTGTGGAAACTAGGTATAGCGCGGCGTTAAGTTCCGCCACTAAACACGCAATGACTCGAAAAAAGGCGGAAAGCGGGGACAGAGAAAACAAAGGGAGTAAGTAACGGAGTGTCTTAACACTAGATTCCTATGGTTCCTACAATTGCCTCTTTGTTCTCTAAAGGACGCATATTAGAGACGAGACATATCATATAAACAACTTAAAGCATAACTGACATAATATAACTATAAATATAATTTATATCATTTTTTTTTACAATTATCACAATTTACAAAAGAAAACTATCTATGTATACGTACATATATATGTATATGTAGATAGATATATCTAGTTATATTATTTGAACGACATATCTTTACAATAAGTTCTTTAGGTGCCGCGTAAAATATGCATCATTAAAAACATTTTTCCAGTAAGTAAATAATACATATATTCAGAATTTCCTTTGCATAATGAAACACCAATTCCCTATACAAAGGAACCCAAGCCACTTTCACACAAACATCCATCCAGCTTATCACAAGTGGCAGAGATTTGAATATTTTTATCTAGTTGTTTTAAAATATTAATGGTGTTTGAAGCATTAAGAGAATTATGGACACCCTTGTTTTTGTTCAACGAATTTGCATGTTTGAGGGTAGCGGGAATGTGCTCGTACAGTGTTTGCATGCGGACGGATCAAAGAGATGCATTATGGCGATGCAATGTATTCGCTAACACGTAAATAAATAATGACGAAGCATTGTTTTTGTAGAGTCGATAGAGTCGCGTCTCTATGTTGGTGGTGACTTAACTCTATTTGTCTATTGTCTTTAATTTCTCTATTTATTACGTATTTCTGTGAAGTTCAATATTAGAATCCTTTTCTATTCTATTTTTATTGTATTCTGATTGAAGTACTTCAATTTTATGTATGTACTACTGTTAAATTTGATGCCTTATTACCAGAGCGAGGAAAATTAAAATTATTCATTCTTCCTGAACTCACAAACTGCCGTCCTCATTTAACTTTTCTTACTATGTTTTTTATACCATAGATTTCTTTAAAATATTGGAAAAACAACATTTGAATAGAATTCAACGTACCACATAATATATTTATATCACATAATATATTTAACAACACTACGATGACGTCACAACATATCAGTGAACGTAAACTTACAAGTTCTTATAAATGTTCTTTTACTGCGTATCCCTACTTTCCTAATTATATCAATGTCGAAAAAATATTTTTTTTTATATATATTTTTTCAATACTGCCGTTGCTTTAAGCAGATCTAGAACTAGCTACAATAACTTAAAGTTTTGATACTTATAAAAGTTATTTTCCACAAATACTCTACTACAACGTTGATTACAAAACACGGCCGCGCAAATGAAAGCTCTACAAGACGCTCGGTTAAAAGATCAATAAAGTGATATAGGGACAATATATCTAGCGATAGTGGATGTCTGCCCATAATATTCTTTGGGGTGCATCTCATTTGGCTTAAGAACCTGCCTTTGTCAACAAAGTTGGGGAAGGAAAAATCAATAGCCACAACGGCAGGCCTCGATCACGGCTCGCTTGTTTAACGGAACTCGTGTTTCAATTTGAATATTATCAATTTTTAACTAATAATTTTAATTATTAAGACTAATATTTTGTAAAATCCAAAATAGTTGATGTAAATTCCAAGTAAAACGACTTGTTTCATTTTTAACTGTTCATTTTGAGTATTAGGTATAATGAATCTATTAATAGAAAGTTCAGAGGCATATATATTATAGATCTAGACGATCTAAAAGATTTCAATGACTACCATTTCAACTTATACTTAATTTATACAAATTATGATAACGTACAGAATATATTTTTTACTTGAAAGAGTGAACTAACATGTCTAAGGATCCTATTGAAGACTCTTTTGAATATAGAAAAACAGTCATTCGATTTCCAACAGATCCAATCAAGGAACATATTTTATTTCTTTGATAATAATTTTCAAATCCATTGTATTTAAGAAAACGCTAAAATTTATACGTCTCTACATATAAAAACTATTTTTTGTAAATAATTTCTGTAAATATATATTAAATTAACTTTTTATATAAAATTTAAATCCAAACTATCCTTTACTCAAATATTTATTCAAC
Organism: Dione vanillae; assembly: GCA_037178615.1. NCBI lineage: Eukaryota > Metazoa > Arthropoda > Insecta > Lepidoptera > Nymphalidae > Dione > Dione vanillae. The sequence goes on from JAZFAU010000110.1 coordinate 403,820, forward strand.
GTGACTCTACCACTGGTTCAAAAAGCAGTTACTTGTGTTGAGAAGAGTTAGTAAAACTCAATAGTTGCTTTTTCTCAGTATGTTCTATATAATAAAATAATAGCTGTGTCTGTATGAAATTCCTAACAGAATTGTAAAGCTACACGCTGTTAACATGACTATATATAGTAGAGTAATGTAAAGGTCATGGTAATATTCCCTAACAGAATTCCAATACGATCACAGGAAATAACTACTTTTTTCTATACATACCTATAGTTTTTGTTAAATGTACATTTTTTATTATGAACGAAACCTATATGAAGAAATAAAAGGAAGGTTGCTAAATAAGAAATAAAAAAGCTTTATATATTCTTCGTGACATTATTGAGAACAGCGTTTTGCAAATAGTTGCTGACATTCCAAGTTGTACGAACCAACGAATGTCGCAATAAAAATCTTGTGTTTTTACTAAACATATTTTTTTATTTTTTCTAATCTATATTTGATTTTAGAAGAATTGCTTTTTTATAATATACTCATATAAACATGATTGACATGATTAATTACTTGAGTGCAGACTGAATATTAAGTTCATACTAGATTAAATAATGACATTTAAAACATAACTTGAAATCAGTGAAGTAGACATTGTTATTTCTATGGAAATCTTCACATATTTTCTTATTAATATATGTATAAATATTAGACCGGAGCACGCCGTGTGTCTGTAAACAACAGTTTGTGGGATCGGGAAAATTGATTTATTTTCATTTTTTTTCGCTATAGTAACAAAGCAAAGTGCAACGTTAAGACCCGCTACTCAACAAGCAAGATTATAATATTGTATTTCACATGAAAATACGTATCAAATAGGAAAATAACGAACGGTGGTGAGTCATCACCAATATAGAGATACAACTCTATCGACTCTACAAAGTTGTTAGCGTTAAAAAATTAACCATCGATTCTTATTTTAAATAAAATTAATTGAATTTAATTACAAAGCTATATCATTTTAGAACGTATTTATCAATTTAATAATTTAGTTCAAAACTTACTACTACACTCTATGTATCAAAATCAAGAAACACTTAGATATACAAAATAATGAATAAAACATAAACATTTGCAATAATAAGCTAACATTGCAACAGGTTAACACAACCAATAATAATTATATTGTAATTATACATACCTCATTGATATGTGAATTGTATAAACGATTAGTTGACAAACTGACATAAATCTTGTATACATTTACATAAATGCTAGCTTAAATATTAGTAATAGATGTATTTAATTATTATGTTAAAGTCACTGTGACATTGTACGCCAGTATGTGGTTGCAAACGCGATGGTTGTGATATCGATTCCCATTAAGGGAAATTTATATATTTTTTTAAATTGTTGCTCTAGCAACACTGTATCATTTGCGCGTAGTGATTTTCCTAATCGCTCAGAATATGGTATATGTTGTTTAAGTATTCAGTATTTTTTTGCTTACCCGCAAGTATTCTGCTTGCTCTCGATATTGCATATCCGGATACAGACTGAAGGTAATAAAAAGTATAGCGGAAATATATTTTAAGGCATATCTTCTTGGGCAAACACTAAGCAAAAAAGATTATATCTCTATCTATCTATGTCATATACTATATATACTCTATATATATATATCAAAATTACACGAACATAGTAAAAACGAAACGATACAAATGAAAATATCTGGTGAGGCCGCCGTAGTGCAACAGGGCTGTGTCTCATTACAGAATATTTTTATTTTCTTACACTACTTAGTTACTAACTATACTAGGTTTTTACACTCAATTCTTCTTTAAACAGGTAAAAACGTTAACCAAATCATTACTATTATTTATTATTTTTCAATTCAAGAAAGCTTATGTTAAAAAAGGCATTTTTATTTCATGAACGCATTGCTAAGATAACCTTCTTATATAAATACTGTGCAAAAAGTAACAGAAAAATGTAAGTATATTTGTATATTCCATATATTATATATTTTCTTCCTACTCTACAACACGTTAACAAAGATTTTTCATTAACAAACTTTCCTAACAGAAAACGCTCGCCGAATTTAAATCGTACTTGCTTTATTACGTCGATATGTAAATTTTGTACAGCGTCACTACCCTTATAAAGACCCTGTTTGAATTGAAAATTTAGCCGAACGAGAGAAAGCTTCATTCAGGCAGTACGGCCACGTCTTTCAGGCAACTCGCTGCTCTTAACGCTTGTGATATAAAATAAAAAACATATATATGTAATTATTCAATTCTATTCAATATATGTAGAGACGTTTTTCGATATTAATTTTCCGCATACTCTACTGTTTCGTGTCACGTGGTTCGGTGATCTGTCAAAATGTGACAGAGATAGCGAATCAACGCGAGGGGGGAGGCGTCGCGTGTAAGAACCGTAAGTAAACAAAGCATTGCCCAGTAGATAAGGCACTTTGATGTGACATATACCTTTGTGTGGTTATTTGAATAAGGATATATGTACGTGTCGTTGGTAGTTTTGTTTTAATTATGCGATAGTGGATTAGATTCTCAATCGAAAATTATATTTGTGTTGAATTTAAGGCTTCTTTCAATACAATTTCAAAATATTTCAAGTAATAAAAAATAAAAACATATATTACACAAACAAAATGTTGGCCAAAATTTGTTTCCTTTAACAGTTCAAAGCGTTCACGAATATTTATTTTGTCATAGATTATGAGCATCTTTCAAAAATAAAATAATATAATAATAAAATTCATGATCACTTAAAAGTGAATTAGAACCAGCTGCACAAGTAATTTTTAATCATTAAATTTACAACCCTTCGGTTACTTGGTAGAGAGTTGGTCTTATTTAAATGTCGCTAAAATATTTTTGATTTACTCTATATACAAAAACATTTGGGTGCTCCATAGTAAATAATATGAAGGCCTATGTATTTTTTTAGATTAAAACTTGTTAAATGTATATAAAGTGATGTATAAGCGCTGGTTGAAAAGTATAATAAATTACATATATTTATAACTGTTTTTATAATTTTACATAAGATAGATAAGAGAGATAAAGCTTAGTGTTAAGACACTCCGTTTCTTGCTTCTTATTGGATAACAATATAGTTACGGCATATTATATATTGAGTGGTGAAAGTACTTGCTTTTTTTAGTTACCATAGCAATAAAATAAAAAAACATATTTTTTTTGTGTGGAAATTAAACTTACATTCTTTTCCTCAAATTCACCTTATTTTTAAGTACCAATTAATTTTAATGTAATAGTGTCTAAATACGGATTTTTTTTTCAAACATTTTAAATGCAGCTTTATGTACAATTTATATTAAATCAACTTGAAATAACTGACAAGCCATTACAACAATTCTCATACAAATACAAAGGCATATACTCTTAAAATCGCAAGCAATGGCAACTTCAATCGATGACCACTCTATCTTAGCAGCATGCAGCCCTCTAGCCTCAGGGCGATGATTATCATAACAAGGCACCATTACGCACCTCTGGTACAGGCATTACTAAACAAAATTACATGGAAACCTCGAAAAAAACTTGACAACTCTATCTCAAAGTCATAGAGTCGAAAATTTGTTGAAAATTAAGTTCGTAAACTATTTTCTAGGGTAGCCACCTCTTTTGTTACATAGAAAACTAAAATTTGACAGAAGAACGCTTCGTTTGTCAAATGCCATCGATTATGAATGGTGAAGTTGGCAGCCCGAGGCTAATTTAGGGGTTCGAAGTTAGGTATTTTTCATCACTAACTAGATAACAAGTGGTTTTAAATTGGAATCTACATAATAATGCGAGGAGGGTGTCTAATAAAGTTGCGAGAGGGCGACGCTGTCAGACGAGGCATGCTCATACGCAATTACTTTTCAATGTAGCGTCTCTATTAGTTTAATTTTGTTTAAATTAAATAAGCTACTATAGTAGAGCTGGATGTCATTGGCGAAAAGTAATTTACTTATTTCTACTGCACATATATTTAAATTAAAATTTTTATTTTATTTAACATAATATAATTTTTTTTTTATTAGCTTCACACTTTATCCCACACATGGCAGGGTAGGCAGAGGGAACTGCAGGAAGCATAAGAACCTAGTGTTAAGACACTCCGTTACTTAGTCCCTGCTTACTCCATCCCCACTTTCCGCCGTTTTCGAGGCATTGCGTGTTGAGTGGCGGAACTCAACGCCGCTTTGCCTTAGATGCCAGAGCGAAGAAAATGGAAATAGAAAAATCCATCTTCTCCGAGTGGGGATCGAACCCAGTAACCGTCACGTTACAGGCAGACGTTGCGCCTCTGCGCCACGACGGTCCTCCAGGTTTCTATTAAATATATTTATTTTATTATTACAATGTCAATCTTTATTAAGTTTATTTGTTTGGCCATTTTAATTTTTATTCTACTTATACATTTTATTAACACGAGTGTCAAATATAAATGAAAAACTAGAGATGAAAATTTAGAGATGAACTATCTAGTGATTTAACTTTTAGAAATATTTTTTTTATAATGTTTAGATTTTTGTCCCATATTAGACCAACAAAAGTTATAACAAAAAAAGAATGATTACATTTAAATAAAACTTAATAACATAGTAAATAAAACAAACATACACTTAAACATATACTATATACTCACAGTCATACATAATCATAAAAAGACCCTCTTAAAATAATGATGAAGAGAATCCACAATTCCACTGATGCAACACATTTTTGCTATTAAAACACAGCCACAGGATGGACGTTTAAAAAAACAATGTAACATCGCTCTACTCTAGCGTGGTAGAGGCGCGTGTTACAAATTATCAATATCCCATGATAAAATAAACAATTGTGCTTGTTTGTAGGTTGTTTTTAAACAAAACTTGGTTCAATTTAACACACAGTCGGCTACGTTTTAGGGTACCATCCCTTTGGTGTTGCCAGCAGCTGAAATGAAGGATCATGAAATCTATTGCAATAAAAAAACATATAAATAGCCAAATAATGTTATTTACTTTTTTTATATTTGCAACTAGATTTTTTGGTGGAATATAAAAAACGGTATTATATGTAAATATATATTTAAAACATATTCATATAATGTAAGAAATCGTAATAGTTCCCATGAGAAATAACAATAATGACACGTGATGGTTTCATCTATTATTTTACAATAAATTTAAATATATAGTGTATAAGTATAAAGTGAGAAGTAGAAAGGTTAACAAAATGAATACAGAAAGGTCACCTAAGTTTGCTCATTGATGTATTTGGATAATAAGAATAAATAGAGGTAATCCACGCTTTGTCTTAAAAGCACTATATATATATATATATATATATATATATATATATATATATATATATATATATATATATATATATATATATATATATATATATATATATATATATATATATATATATATATATATATATATATATATATATATATATATATATATATATATATATATATATATATATATATATATATATATATATATATATATATATATATATATATATATATATATATATATATATATATATATATATATATATATATATATATATATATATATATATATATATATATATATATATATATATATATATATATATATATATATATATATCGTTATAGCTTCACTTACAGTTTTACCATATTCTTTAACTTCACGCTTTTGGTACTTGATTTGCCTAGTTGAAATAGAAAAAAATTGAAATAGAAAAATCCCCGAGTGGGAATCGAACTCACTCAAATGTTCTTCTCCTTCGTTCGTTCTACAGGCAGACGCTACACCTATGCGCCACAACGGTGCTCAATAGAAAATTATTTATAATTATAGCATATTGTAGTCACATCTTAAGGAAGTCTCGTTAACAACTCAACATAAATATTTTCAAAATCAATCAATTAAATGGACTTGGCAAAGCAACAATGAAGGTAGAGAGCCAAATGGGTTAGACGCTAATTGTAGAGTCAGTTAGCGTTGAATTGTTTTACAATGACTTACTTAAATGACGTATAAATAACGTGTCTCTATTTGACTAACGATCTGTCCTGTCTGTACGCAGGTATTAATGTTTCTTTTTGGTATCTATAATATATCTCTTTTAGTCTCTATGTACTGCCTTTCTTTGGAGAAGCACCGAAGTTGATGCAATGTATTACATATTGGCTGTGATTTTTTATATATCATTTTAATTATGTTGATAAAACCATTAGGCCATGATGTGCACAAATATACAAATTTTGATACAAAGACTGAAATCTTTCAAAACTCATATTTTCTAATAAGATCATAAACACATTTCTCATTTCCACATATTATATAAATTCAAAAAGAAGAGAGAACTACATTAAAAAAGTAGGGTTTAAAAAAATAAACATCAAAAAGTTTGTCTAGCAGAGCGTGGTTTCGATCCACGGACCTCTGGGTTATGGGCCCAGCACGCTTCCACTGCGCCACTCTGCTGTATAACCTAGTTGTGAAATAGTCTATTGTATTATTTATAATCATATAAACCGCTTAGTCATATTTACTCTGTCATATCATAATGTAATGAAAATATTTTTAAGTTTGGTAATATGAGCACTAGATACTATAAAACGGTAGCAAGAAAAATTAAGAAAATGACTGTTAAAACATATATATATATATATATATATATATATATATATATATATATATATATATATATATATATATATATATATATATATATATATATATATATATATATATATATATATATATATATATATATATATATATATATATATATATATATATATATATATATATATATATATATATATATATATATATATATATATATATATATATATATATATATATATATATATATATATATATATATATATATATATATATATATATATATATATATATATATATATATATATATATATATATATATATATATATATATATATATATATATATTATACTATATATTTATTCTATGATTACAACCCTACCAACCTTATCTTATCACAATAATAAAGTAAATAAAGTTTAAGATATTATATTTACTTATATAATCTTTATTTTTTTTAATTTTCAAACATTTAAGATTTTCGAATGTATATAGATAACAAATATTTCATTTTTTTCTGTTAGTCTCTTTGTACAAGCTCTCTGGAAATGTTGAACTAATTTTTATGAAACTTTCACTTTAAGGTAGAGAAGAATTTTTGAAGAGCCGATAAACATGAACATATATTTATTTATACATATTAACATAGTGTACTATGCGGTTTATCTTTCTTATATAGGTTGAAGACATAGTTTTGTATATTTTATACCACATTCTAAAATTCTATATATTCTCTATTCATTTGAAAAATTACAAGTATAGAGATATAAAGAAGAAATATACCAAGGATATACCAAGTTTATAACAGATTTCTAAATATATATAATATATCTAGACAAAGTAAAGAATAATACGACATATATATTTATAAATAAAAAAGGAAATATCATAAAAAAAATTAACACTTTATGATAAAATGAAGCGTAAATTCACGTTCAATGCAAAATGCAACCAACTAACAATAAAACAAGTGTCGCCCTCGGCTATCACTAGGCCGATTGTAATTCCCACATACACTTGTACTCTATTAAAATATTTCATTCATTTTAAGTGCCTTTTGAAAATTGAAGTTGTTTAACTAAATATGCTTTTGACTTCAAAAATGTAAGGGTTATAAAGAGATTGACTTTTTTTTGAAAATAATTGAACTATACTTTAGATTCTTATAAATTTCTGCTATTCAAAAATTATTTGTAAGAGAATTTTGTAATAGCATGATAATAACGTATGGACTTTATTGGCTGGAGCAATTAGGATAGTATTCAAGAACTAGTACATACTTAACAATTTCTTCTATATTAAAAGCCTTCAAGGATATTATAAAACACACAGCCTTTAATATAATGTTTTAATATATTATTTTTTTATTTATCTTTGAAATACTATGAATATAAAAGTGTAAACACAGTCAAATATATTTTAAAATATTGATTGCATAATTTGATTTTTTTTACTATGCTCTCACAATTTTTTTTCAAAGACTATGGGTTAAAAGATATATGTGTTTCTAAATTATCATTTATATAAGTAATTGTATGGAACATTAAATATTTATAGTTAATAATTATCTTTTAAGGTTTTTTGAAAGGTTCTCAACATAAACACTATGTGTCTATACTCAATTTACTGGGGAAAATGCTTAATTTCAATTTACTTCGCGCGTCATGGACACCGTCTAGGGCCTAAGCCATCTGACCTCTAAAATATGCCCACTTTTCAACCTACGTGGAAATTCTATATACTATTTTCAAGAATCCTTATTTGATGTAGACTCTCCATCACAAGTTTTTCTACATTCCTTTCTCAATATTTTTTAAGTTTAGCATCAAATCTATAACAAGCCCATAAAACTTTTCTCTGCTTAAATAAAATAAATATGAATATATCGTCAGCTAATGATACAATTAGCAAGTATGGCATATCATTGCAATAGGGTCAGGCACCTCGGGGGCGCTGTGGACAGCAATCAAATGGTACAAAGACCCCCCGCAGACGCCCTGTAACGTTCTTTATGGCGTTAGAATGGTTAATCTCACTAGGGGTGTCGTTTTATTGCCTTCTACTTATTTGGATGTAAGAAAGCCGATTTGTTCTGATCATTGTATTAGTGTTAATGAAAATTTGGATATTTGGAAAGAAGGAGACGTTGTTGTGGCGCAGAGGCGTAGCATCTCTACCTGTAAATGCGACGTTTTGTGAATTTAATTTCCCACTCGGAAAGATTTTTCTATTTCTATTTTGTTCGTTCTGGAAATTAGGCAAAGCGCGTCGTTGAGACCCGCCCCTCAACACGCAATGCCTCGAAAAAGGCAGAAAGCAGGAACGGAGAAAGCAGGAATTTAGCAACGGAGTGTCTTAACACTAGGTTCTTATGGTTGCAGTTCCCTCTGCCTACCCTACCATGTACAGAATAAAGCGAGAAGACGTAAAAAAAGAAAGAAATCACTATAAAGATATATTAAAATATGATGCCATTTCTTTATATAGTATGTGTGAGAGAAATCATTGCTATTAAGACAATTGTGTTGATGTGAAAGAGCTAACTGCCGACCGTAACTAAACCATATTTAAAAACAAATGCGGTCTAAGTGCCCCATAATAGCTATTTTTGGTGAATGAAATGAATGAAATATGAACAGCGTCACGTTGTTTTCCTCATTTAGCAGGGTAAACAGAAGAAATCTGATATTAAGACACTCTAGTCTCCACGCATCACCCAATGGAGGCATTGTGCATTGAGAAGAAGTAGCCAAAACCCAATATATATGTTAGTTGAATGATCAGAAGGTGTTTATGTGAGTCTAGTTCTACTTTTTCCAAATATTTTTTTTAAAAAATTTATTTCTTTATTGTTTGATGTTTCACTTTAATTTTCTTTACATTATTTATTTTTTTATAAATACTGATTAATTAAAATTCCATGTTTTTATCTAATTATACTCATTTTTTAAATCCAAAGTAAGTTTTTAAAAATATAGAAAATAAATGTCTCTACAAAAAACATATAACAATAGTGAGGGGCACGTAACGCTCGCGTCATAAACCAAAATTAAAACTATTCGATACATTACTCAAGCACAATAAAACCATTCTGCTATACTAAATACTCTACATTAAGGTGTAGTTAGTCAAATGACGTAGTGGAAGTTGATCCCATCCCTAGTAGATAAAAAACCAAGTAGAAATTTGAACTCTTTTTCCTTTGTATAAGGCTTAAATTTCTATGATATTTTTGGTTCTAAAGACCTTTTAAAATGTAGAGCACAACTATAAAAATCTTTATGAATGGGGTTGTCGTGACGACGCTGCCCTACTTTAATAAATTATTTTGGTAATTTCGCGAATTGTTTTATAAGAACCTTTTGTCTATGTTATTAGTATAAATATGACTGGCTTATTAGTAGAATGTTTGTTTCGTAATACGTTTGCTTGAAATATTCAAAATTCAATTAAAAATGAACTTAAAATAATTTATAGAAGATAAATATTTAGCCAAATTGTTAGAAAATGGTGATTAATAAGGGTATATATAAGCCTATTTCTAGTCAACGTGTCGCCGCCACTGTTATTACAATGGTTAGGAGTTCGATTCCCCCACTGGAAACGAATTGTTTTCATCTTGCTTTGATAAAAGACAAAACGTGGCATTGGACTAACTGACACACCATGTGAATATTCAGCTATGCTTGAGATACAGCATAATGCTAAAAATATATCAATTAGATGCAAGAAGTACTTACGTTTCAAGGGACTTCGTATCAATTTCGTGATTGTAGGCCAAAGTAGGTAGTAAGGTTAAGAACCATTTATATAAAAACACGTTTCACATGAAGTACGCCTGTAATATATATTTTTTTCGTGCAGTGGAAATAAATAATTTACAAAATTTTCAGCTTTCTAGTTTATATGATACAGTCCCGTTTGATTTTAGATACAGAAACTATTAGATGGAAAAGACAGTTCAAAAAATAGTTTCGTTTAAATAAAAATACTCATATACTTTATTTTCCTCTTAAAAATCAATCACAGCTTTCAAGTTTCTCTAAAAAGTATCAGTTGTAACTGCTGGAGAAAAAGCTATATTTAATAATAAAAACAAAAATAAAAGTTAACAAACTCTAAGGGCGTTACAAATACACATTTTGTGCCATCATTCATAAAATAATAGTCGTCGTCAAAAGGGACGCTTGCGCTTAACAAATGATACAGCGTGTTCCCATTGTGAAATCTTTTATTGTTTTGCTTTTGCTTGCTGGCAAACATATTTTTTCCTAAACTATTCTTTTGTGACAAGTCCTTTGCTGTATATAGTGTAGCTGGTTATTGGGACTCGCAATATGTTTATACATAGACTGTAATGTTATGTTCTTGTATATTTTTAGACAAAAATATTTTTTATTTAAATTAAAATATCAGCTTTAAGCTGTATACGTAAGGACGTGGCGTAGAGGTGTAAGCGTCTGCCTGTAAACGCGGCGGTTTGAGGGTTCGATTCCTACTCGGGGAAGATGGATTTTTCTATTTCTATTTTTTTCGCTCTGGAAACTAGGCAAAACGCGGCGTTGAGTTCTGCCACTCAGCACGTAATACCTCGTTAAAGACGGAAAACGGGGACGAAAAAAACACTAAGCAACGGAGTGTCTTAACACTAGGTTCATATGGTGCCTGCAGTTCCCTCTGCCTACCTGCAATATGCGGGATAAAGCGTGAAGCTAAAAAAAGGAAAGCTGTATTCTGCTGTATAACGTTGAATAGGAAGGAGGTTAAGACATTCCTTTCTCCATTTTTGGAAAAATTATAGAACAACCACATAGCCACAGTTAATGATACCGATATTTAATATGATAATAATAATATTATCTAATTGTAATTTAAAATTAAGTTATAAACCCTTATGCTTCTTAGTTCGATATTTTGTACACTTCTATTTCTTTGTTATAATGTTGTGTGCTAGAAATATGAATTTAAACTATTAGATAATAATAAGAAGAAGTCATCGTTGCATAGTAGAATGGTATTTATTTATAAACACGATGTCTTTAGGTTCTATACACACTCAAGGAAAATAATTATTTATATTTTTTCGCTTTAACAAGTAAGCTTGTATCATTGAATTGCACTGTTTAACGCCGATGTCGTGATGCGTAATTTAATACCCTCCCCACCTTTATGAGACAAATATGTGCGGAATAGTCCACAATATTATATAGTACAAAAAAAACTAATAAAAAGTGATTTAAATCTGAATCACTTAAAATCTTTTATGGCATCTAAATAGTATTAATTAATTAATAACCAAATTAAAAACGACACTCATATTTCCTAACCCTAAACTGCTATATGACATATTAATAGTTCAGCTCTCATTTATCTTGTGTTTTAATGCTTGCGTGTTGCGTTTTGTTCGCCAAACGTTCTCGATACGGATCTGCCACGCGTCCTTTTATATTACTACTATTATACTATTCTATACTAGTGGGCAGTGGGTTCGATTCCGGGGGTGGTACACTCCCAGGGCAGGCACGTGCACTTCATTATTTTCGCGCCGAAATGTTCCAACATCGTTTTGTTAGGAGATTAGGCGTGATCGACGTATTTAATGGTACTTTTATTTTTGTTATTACTGGATTGGGTGTTATGCATGTGTATGTGTGTGTGAAATGGTAGAATAATCTAATTATTGAAGTCATATTTTTAACTATTATATAGGAAAATTATATTTAAAAGTAACATTAATATCATTATCTACTATCGAACACAATTTATATGTATTTTATTTCTTTTTCACTTAAATGACAGATATTTAGTCTGTAACTTTTTGACATTATTATTATTATTTTACTTTTGATATATACAAAAATTAATAATTATTAAAAAAAACTTTTCATGACGTCATTAAGTATATCGAAGAGCTGCGTGAAGGAATACATTTAGCTTATTTTTTCATAGCTAGATAACTGAAATTTACAAATAATGTATTTCCGTGTCTAGTATAACAACAAATACTAAAAATTAAAACTAATAAAATACTAAGGGGGGTTACCATACAATAAACGTGTATCTTTTGCTCACTATTTAATTTGTGGTTATTCACTTCTTAAAAAAAATTCATTTTGTCAACTATTCCAGTAACGTTTTCGGTTGATCAACAAAATTTTACGGAACTATAGGTGTATAATTCGCACTTAGTAAATATTTTTTATGTCACTATTCCATGTCCAAGCTTATCGCTCTTACATACTGACTTGAAACCTTCACATCACGAGATAAAAGAAACATCTATAATAATTACTAACTATTAATCAAACGCACTAATACCTTAGTAAACAAATAATATGACTTTTCAGCAAAAAAATACCGTTACACACATTTAAAACAAACTTCCCAATACATCGTCATATCAATAGCTTATTTCTCCCCATTATTAATCACCCTTGCACACAAATATTGTAACACAGTAGTACCGGCGGCCAGTGGGCGGCACCGGCGATATTTATTATTTTTGTCACCATTGTATGCGAGTGGATTATACCGGGTATTTAGATGAAATTGAGGATAACGCACGCTAATCTCGATTCTCGGTCCTTTGTATCGATATCGATTTTTTTTACACCACGTTGTGTTACACGCTTTTGTAGGGTTAAGGTACTTTTTTTGATATGGTCAATGCGTAGGCGCATTGTTTGTATTAATGTTATGTATTTTTGTGTGGAATAGTTAAGTTTATACAATGCTTATTTTATTTGAAGTATATTATTATCAGTTTTGTTTAATATTTTATTCACACGTTAGCTAAACGGTATTTTCATTTTTTAATATAAAAATGAATACGAAACATAAATAATATTGTGACCATCGTGGCTCAGAGACGCAGCGTCTGCCTGTAAGCGCGACCACTGTAAATTCGATTCTCACTCGGGGAAGATGAATTCTTCTATTTTCTTTCTTCTGATTTTTACGTAACACCTCGAGAAGTGGGAAAGCGTGGTACGGAGTGTCTTAACACTAGATTTCCGCGGTTCCCAGGATTTCCTTTTTCCACCTTACTATGTCAGAATCAGAATAAAAGATTAAGCTATGAATGACTGAATGAATAAAAAATAACGAGTCACTAAACCAACCAAAAGACATGAATTAGCTTATAAACGATTTTACGTCTGTTTGTATATGTAATTTAATTCATATGTATTTATGTTAATTTAATAATAGTTTTTGTTATTTGTTGTATGGGACATACATTAAAAAAAGGCAAGTGACGGTTGCGATTATTGGACCGGCTTTTTGATTGGACCACCTATTTATTTCAAAAACTATACATTTCACTGCAAGTTTGATACATTGCTAGGCAACAGTACCGGTCCCCTTACCTACCCACAAAACCTCTGTGTGCTTGCGAAGCGTGATAAGTAGTGAGGCTGTGTACTTGTGTTAGTGGTGACCGTGATGTAATAACCGAGTCATCAACAAACTTGTGTAAGTCACATTGTTTATTAATGTTTAATGATTGTGTTAGATCTGAATAGCAAATTTATCAGCGTTTACAAATACGACTAAGCTTTTTACTTAATTGTGCGTGTTTTTTAAAAATTACTTTCGTTCTGTTTATATGCCTAGTTGCCATCAATGGACCAGAATGGTGACGCTATCATTGGACCGGTCCAATCAAAGATACTCATATCAATGTTAATAAATAATGAGTTTTATATTGTAAATTGAATATTTTAGTATTGCATGCAGATAGATACCTACCTTTTAGTTACAATTGGACTAAGTATATTTATATATTCCAGAATGTCGGCATAGGGAAAGATTATTAGATATTATTGTTAAATTAGGAAATAGTTACTAGTATGCAAATCACTATAGAATCTTTAAAAAAAAACTATTGGATTAAATGACGCAAGTCGTAATGTATGGAGTTATAAAAGCCACATTTAAAAGACGATTAGATGGGAAAAATAAAAAAAAACTATCGAAGAAATTCAAATAGTGGAATCAAAAGTAGATCTTCCTCAAACTTTGGAAACTGAAGCGCCATCCAGATATAAGTTTTCGTCAACTAAGAGCCACATCGTACATCAAAAAAATAATTTTTATTTAGTGCTTCATTTGAGTCACCTTCATTGGACCATTAATACAGATGTTTCTAAGTCCAATGATAGCAACTTAGTGGTCCATTCAAGGTGACGGTGGTCCAAAGAAAGCAACTCGTCATTGAAAAGTTATATTAGTATAGCTCTAAAGCCTCTCAACTTTCATTACCAATAATTTAAATATCAATAATTTACATAAAAAAGTTAAGTGGTCCAATGATAGCAACCTTCCCCTATATGTTTCTCTATATATATCTTATTCAATATATTATTTCTCTATTCGCCATAAAACATATATCTCGTTTTTATATAAATAGTATACGATGGTACATTAGGCTCTAACAACAGGCTACTACGCATTCTAAACTAAACACGTGTTATGAGGTAATATTGCATCATGCTTTATTGACAGATTCATTGCTTTAGTTGTAATAAAATAGAA
Source organism: Dione vanillae (assembly GCA_037178615.1). NCBI lineage: Eukaryota > Metazoa > Arthropoda > Insecta > Lepidoptera > Nymphalidae > Dione > Dione vanillae. Next base: position 418,990 of record JAZFAU010000110.1, read on the forward strand.
ATCCTAATGTGAAGAGAACTCAGATAGTAAGTTCATTGTAGTTATTTTATTTTTTTAAGTATATTTTTAAAATTATTGATATATTTTTTAAATTGTTATTTAAAATTTTGTTTGAGGTTGTCAGTTCAATTCTACTTCCAGTACTAAATACCTATACCTGCCTACTTACCTTTTTTTGACTGTTGTTAAATGCTTTATTTGACATTTCACACTCTGTATTATTGCAATGGCTTGACTTAGTGCATATATGATTTCATTACATAATATTTATTAATTGACTGATTAAAAAAAAAATCTGAATCAGAATAAGGTTTATTTTTTTTTAAATAGTCATCTAAGTTTGTTCAACCAGTAAGAAATAAAATTATAGAAATCAAAAAATATTTTATACCAGCGACGATTTAATATAATAATTTATAAGGTTATACCACATTTTAGAATTTACTTTCTTGTCACGTTTTCATTAATGACTTTCTTTATTTTATACTCATATTGCATTGTATGTTGTAAAGTAAATTAAGCAAATTACAGTGCTTTTTTTTTCAAATATTTAACATATGATACATATATGAAGTTTTATAGTAATTTAACAAAGATATGGATATTTTCAGTTAATTTACTTTTGACATTACCCTTAAGTCTATAAGAAAATCAATCTCGCTCTGGTTAGATAAATTAAAACATTTGATCATGTCCCTAAACTCCAAAAGGTTATTTTTTACTTTCACCATAACCTTGCTGAGAAAACACATAACCCATTAGACAATATATTCATATCATTAAATATAACACAGTTACGAATAACCAAACTAAACTTAGCAACAGTACATTAGCACCACACTACAGTGGTACAATAACCCTTGAAACGCTGCCTCGGGTCACGACGACCCTTCACTTCACTTTATCTGATCGGTGAATATCTGAAGAAATATATTTGCTGAATTCGCTTCGTTTATTATTTTCATAAATAACGCGAATATTAAACGTGTCCTATAAAAGATTTGGGTGTGAAAGGCCTTTTTATATTTTTTCGTTATCGCATGTTAGTGGTAATAAAATTATTAAATCAATTCATTACCGAGGTGAAGTTAGCAGTAGCTAATCGTATGCGTTTCTTACATATTGCAAATCATTGGAAGAGCGGGTATTTATAATATTTGTTAATATAAATTGAGCTTTGTGATATTTGTTTTCTCTTTATACTTCTTTACTGGCGTACACAACTAGAGGATAGTGATATATCACTATATTTTATTTAATGATACCCCATAAGATGCCATATATGAAGAGTATAAAAATATAAAGCTACTTTCTATAATGTTTATTGATATATCTGCATTTTATATATATATATATATATATATATATATATATATATATATATATATATATATATATATATATATATATATATATATATATATATATATATATATATATATATATATATATATATATATATATATATATATATATATATATATATATATATATATATATATATATATATATATATATATATATATATATATATATATGTATATATATGTATATATATATATATATATATATATATATATATATATATATATATATATATATATATATATATATATATATATATATATATATATATATATATATATATATATATATATATATATATATATATATATATATATATATATATTTATATATATAAACACAGTAACGGAATATCTTAACACTAGGTTCTAGGCGCGATAAAGCGTGAAGCTATAAAAAAGTTTCGCTTACGAAGACTTACGGAACAACAAAATTAAAAAAAACTTATAAATTTAATATACAATGCTTTTAAATCTATTAAAAATACAGGAACTCTACTTAACGTTTTTCTATAAACATGAGGTCACATGTATAAATACCAATATTCCGTTAAGGAACGTTTTAATACAACCGAGGCCGAAATATATTAGAACTAATGAATTATAATCGCTACCACCATTATTTAATATTTAATTGATATCACTTTAAAAAAATCGTTAAAACTTTGTATAAATTTGATATTATTGAGAAAATATTCTTAAATAACAAAAAAAAATCATTATTCCCTAGATTGTTTTGAAAAAGGCCGCCCTACGAGGGCCGCATCGGGCGAGGGCAATCAATACGGGTAATGCTCGGCCAGAATACTAAACAGGTACCGACCGTCGCGACTCCCTGCACTATCTTTGTGTTCTATGTTGTAATTATATATTTTTATGAAAATAACAACTTTCAGCCGCTTTCAATTTGTAATTATTTAAAAGTAAAGAATAATTTGGTCCATTTTATAAAACTTACAAAGGTACAATGATGAAGAAACTGCTTCTTATTATTTAAAAAATATTTGCTAATACTTTTAGAAAAATGGCAGTAGGAGAACATTCTATTATTTAAGAATCGGTTAAAGTTTAGAAATGAAACGGATATTGAAACGTTTATCAGTTAGACGCGATCTTTAATGTCAACAGATAACCCGTTTTCGCCAACACAAACATCGGCGCAAACAATGAAGCACTCATCGTGAGAGCCAATCCAATCATCTCAAACAGTAACTATCTGAGATAACAATACTCGAACAACCCTTGAGAATACGGCCAAATCAACTTAACGTTTCATTCCGAAAACGCCCTTGTTGACTTTTGACGTTACTACATTGGCAATGTTATCTTAGTTTACTTAATCAGCAGTGGAACGCAACCGATTCGTTGTGTGGTCTCAGGGGCCCCTTAACCGGTTAACTGGCCCCAAAACGAGACTCCCCATCGTGGGTCAAAAGGGGTTTTCCTTCATAATCTCGATGCGAAAGGAAAATATTCCTTATCTTTTTAATTATGGACCAGTGACGGTTACGCTACGTCATCTGTTTTAATTTTCGCCCCGCCCCGAGGGATTCTGATAGCAAATACGATATTATGAGGACGTTAAGATTAATTCTGTAGCTTAATATTGTCATTAGGAGTACATAATGTCTCTGACACTTAGTTAATTGCCTTACCTAATGTAACTACGACTTCATACATTATCAGTAACAAAAAAATTATAACATAAAATTATTTTCCTATTAAAATATTTTGTGTTATTCGTTTAGAAAAGTTATCTCTTAAGTATTCTAGAATAAAAATAATCAAGAAAAAATAGAAATAACATCCAAACCGCCTGACACTATAAACATTAAATAAAATAAATAATAGGCCTATACATAGCATTTAAATTATTTTTAACCTATTTTTCTCTGGAGCTTCACCTAGATGGTTACAGGAAATTAAAAACTAAACCTAGTAGGTTTAGTTACTGACCTATGTATGACATACTATAAATGCCAATTTTTACCATCATCGAATATACGAGTATAACATCAGCTCGATTAAAAATAATGTGAAACACTTAGCGTAGGTAGTGAGTGACTTCTCATTATTTTTGTTATTAATCATAAAATATATAGTACACACATGTGTAGTTAAAAGTTCTGTAAATTCCCGTAAATTCTAGATCAAATCTTACATAAATCCTAAAATGCATGTACAAAACAATAGTATGATTACAACAGTAAATATCTGCATATATAATTTTTACTATTTACACGTCTTAATATATCCTTAACTCGTTAAAATAAAACTAATTGTGGTAATTTATTTCCCATTTCAGTCCCATATTTCACAGTAGACCAATACGACGGTGGCAGGATACCCTCAAATTTGGTGTCAAACTACATCCCATCTGTCACTCCGTGTCGCTCTAAAACTTAATAAGCGATCCGTCACCATAAAATAACCATTAAAAAGCCGTCGGACGCTTTTAAAAATACATCAAGAAATAAAATCGCGAGTTAATTACCTAGAGACTTCGCGGATCCGATTTCACTAGGGCTGGGGTGAGTGTTATCTTGCGGAACTCTAAAACACCCCTTACACATATTGTGTACATAATACAAAAATTGTATCAAAATAACGATACAATAACTTATTTGGGATATACCCAACAAAAAAAGAAAACTACAAATTCAAGTCCCTATTTGTCTAAAATGTAGTATTTAGTAACTAATTTCTTAGAGATAATACTTTTCTCCCATTGCATCCCACTCATAACAGTGTAAGCAAAATTAAACATAAGCAGAAGTGTTAAGACACTCCGTTCTCCATTTCCCGGCTTTCGAGACATTTTTTCGCGCTTTATATTATTAGAAAGAGGGAAGAAAATAAAAATAATCTCATTTAAATTGGAAAACGAAAATAATATAAATATAATTTTCCCTCTACAAGAATTCGAACCCACTATCGTACCACTACGTGATGGCAACTCATCTTCATTACATTCAATTCTGGACAAAAACAAAAAAAAAACACGTCACACAAAACAAAATCCAAATCAACAGCAGTCCTATCTATTATATTTACGCTTAAGCACTTCAACTTTGATATATATGCAAATATCGAGTATCGTCGTATAACAGGTAGGCATATTCGACCCTGCTGTGATCGGTTGAGTGAATCCTAACGAATCACCCTCCGTGCAGCCTACGCAGGTATTGTACGTAGGATACGCTATTTACTTACGACCTATAAGGACGGTTTTCAAATTTGCGACCGAGGGAGGCTCGCAGGTCCAATGGCAGCGATTGAAGGGTTGGAATTTGATTGTTAATTACCTTCTTGTCTACACTGTATAGGAGTTGGGTTTTGTGTTTGATTTGTTTATGGCATTGATGAAATATTAATTGGTGTTTTTATGTTTTATTATATAGATATGTTTAAAAATTATAATTGGTAGAGTAATTGAGATTTAAATTTTGAATAATTAGTACTTTTCTTTAGTGAATGGAAACCATCTATTCCTAAGAATTTTCGATAATACTTCATTGAGTAGCACTTGGAGGACCGTCGTGACGCAGAGGCGCAACGTCTGCCTGTAACGCGACTGTTTCTGGGTTCGATTCCCAGTCAGGGAAGATGAATTTTTCTATTTTCTTCGGTCTTGAAACTAGGCAAAGCGTGGCGTTGAGTTCCACCACTCAACACGCAATGCCTCGAAAAATACGGAAAGCGGACACGGAGAAAGCAGGGACTAAGCAACGGAGTGTCTTAACACTAGGTTCCTATGGTTTCCGGAGTTCACTCTGTCTACCCTGCCATGTGCGGGATAAAAACGTGAAGCTAAAAGTCTAGTTTGCTATTTAAAAATATATTACTTGAAAGCTGTTACTCGAAATTAGCTTATAATAAACAAATAACTTTTATAAATATGATTTTATTATATAATTAAAATTTTCATTATGATTTTATTATTTTTCATTAAATAAGCTAATATTAAGTAAAAACATTCTTCAATAATTTTACACTAAATCAATTTTCCACAAATACCCTTTCATATTTTTTCATTCCCAGTACATACGAAAAATAAACAAAACTTAATTTCAATCTAATGTATAATTTTTATTTAAAATAACAAAAACGCCAAATCCACAAAAACCAAACGTTATCATCCAAAATAACATATCACTGTATCCATTTAAATCCATAACTCCCACAAGCGTTACAATAATCAAAAGCTTCGTCCTCTTCTTTTAAATATTTCGCATTTATAAGTCCCACGTGGTGCGACGTGTTAGAATGGGGCCCTAGAGACCGCACAGTTAAAAGCTCAGTCACGGGCTTAGCGTATGAATAGCATAAGGTATTCCTTTTTATTTGTATAATATTTATAATCACCTTAAACTAACTTTACGCAGAATGTGACATATAGCTACTTAAGCATATAACACACGTATAATCTAAAATAAAATTGTTCTCTACTACTAACTGTACCCTAGCTGACACTGTACTAAGTGGAGGAAGTCAACGCCGTTCTACATCTTACTATGTATTAGTGAAAATGAAAATAATTTCCTACCCCAAGTGGTATTTGAATCAATATCCATCGTGAGCCAACCTGGGATAACGCTAACGTAATTTAAAATAAGTAACTGTTTGATTACGCTTTTATTGAGGACTGTGATTATATTTCGCTGTCAATATTTTTTAAACGACCGTCGTGGAGCACAGGCGCTGCATCTGCATGTGAACGCGACAGTTTGTGTGTTCGATTCCCACTCGGAGAAGATGGCTTTTACCATTTCCTTCGCTCTGGCAACTGGGCAAAGTGTGAAATTAAGTTCCACCACTCACCACGTAACGCCTCGAAAGGAGTGGAATGGAGTATCTTAATATTATGTTCTTGCGGTTCCTTCAGCCTACCCTGCTACATGCTGGATAAAGAGTGAGGCTTTAAAAAATAATTTTTAAGAAAAATCGGAAAAAAATCCTTTAATAATTAAATTAAGGTAAAACTTTATTCTTACACTATTCTTACAATAACAAAATTTATAGCTGTCACATATATGGCGTAAATTACATCGATATAGGAGATTTAAGAAGTCACAAGCGTTGACAATACGATAATTGGACGATAGAGTCTAGAGTTGGTCAAGTGAGAAGTAGTGGGAGAAATCTCTTCTGGCCTCCACTGCCACTTACTAAGCAACCAGTTCCTCCTCCTAGTCACCCTAGTAATAGGCTTACGATTACTTACTCATAATAATTGGCTACGTGAGGTTAAATATAAATTAAAATGATCATAATGACATATATACGAATGTACATTCAGGTAAAATTAAAAAATCACAAATCTTTACAAATTTTCCGTCTAACTCATACCTCTAATGAAGAGACGTTCAAACAAAACAAGTGAAACTCCACAATTATTTTAGACGACAACCAACCAACAAACCAAACGAACAACAAAAATAGACTGATAATCGAATTATGCATCTCATTATCGCCCGTTTTAAATTAAGGGACGGAATCGGCCCTCTACATTGGTGGATAACAGCTTCCTTGTTAGCAAACTGTGTACGAGACTGTGATTTATATTTAAAGAAGGTCCTATCACTCTCTGTCATGCTAAGCAAGTTTTAACTTAATTCCTATGACAATTGAGTTGAATTTCATAGTTGAATCAGAAGTAAATATAACATATACAAATAGTTAAAGTTGTGGTGAACCAAAATGCAGAATGTTTTTAGTAAAACGCGTCAGCTTGTATGATAGGATTTGTATGAAGTATGAACTAATCTCCCTCCACTGATAACTCAATAACGTCGCATAACGACGCCTTTGATGCTTCCCCACGAGGTGTCGAAATCCAAATTGTAGATAAAAAGATATCTTTAATATTAGGGATAGAGAATTGATTGGTTTTATATACTCGTGGAAGCGGAAAATAAGCGAACATGTTAAATAATAGGGGAAATATGTACTAGAAAATAATATGCAGCTACTACATATATATGTATATATATTTTTATGTCTTCACGCTTTATTCTACACATGGCAGGGAAGGCAGAGGGAACCACAGAAACCATAAGAAACTAATGTTTAGACACTCCGTTGCCTGCTTTCTCCGTTCCCATATATGTAAAACGATATCAGTTAAAAAATATAAGAATATATTAACTAAGATTATGATAATCTACGAAATAATTATATTTAACAATAATTTTATTTATATACAAAAAAAACATACTTTTAACCTCAAAATCAAAGAAGTAACACACACACAGAAACAAAAATTTCATCTAAAACGTATAGTTACATCATAATCATCACACTGCTATCCAAAAAACGTGATCTAATCGCATTATCACATCACAGGGTGTGAACAAATTGCAAAATTAAAACTCCCAGGACGATTTAAAATCAGTGAGCATTGAAGATTTTAATACGGGGACGTGTCAATGCGGTCACCCCTTACAATTTTATGCAGATACAATAGGATGGTATAGGACCTTGTTTTATTTAACAGAATATATTTATATTTTGAAATGTCATCTGTAATTTGCTTTAATTAAGAAACATAAATATATTATTTACTTTATTTTTCTATAACTATCACTTAGTTTATAAATTTAAAAATCGAGAACAAACGTAACGATTTGTGGGTTCGATTCCCAATCAGGGATAAGGTATTTTTTTCTCTTCTATTTTCTTCGCTATAGCAACTAGGCCAAGAGCGGCGTTGAGTTCCGCTATACTACACGCAATGCCCTAAAACGACATAAAGCAAAGAACAGAGTGTCTTAATATTAAGTTCCCAAGGTTCCAGTGGTTTCCTCTGCCTACCCTGCCATAAGTGAGATAAAGCGTGAAGATAAAAAAACAATCCAAATAATAGTTTAATATATCTCTATCGAATATTAAAAATAACTTAAACTAATTGATTAGTATAAGCTAAAGCTAAATGTGTGTAGGCTTTTAACTTTTTGAAGTTCACTAGCAAGTGACGGCGAAATGTGGAAATGAGGTTCTCTAATGAAAATGAAAAGTTCTTTAATCGACTTTTATAACGAAAATATGATCTGCAAAGTAGTAAGCCGTAGTAATCGAGGACCGTCGTGGCGCAGAGGCGCAACGTCTGCTTGTAGCGCGACGGTTTCTGTTCGTTTCAGTCGGGGAAGATGGATTTTTCTATTTCCATTTTCTTCGCTCTGGCAATTATTCAAAGCGCGGCGTTGAGTTCCGCCACTCAACACGCAATGCCTTCGAAAAAAGACGGAAAGCGGGAACGGAGAAAGCAAGGACTAAGAACCTGCAGTTCCCTCTGCCTATCCTGCCATGTGCGGGATCAAAGCGTGAAGCTAAAAAAAAATTTAAAAATGTAGTAAAAAATAAGTACTATTATTTTTATAAACTCTCACCTTTTAGTTGGTTTCCAGGAGAGAAATACGAAAATTACAATCTCAGAATCTCATTTTCAAATAATTTTAGTACATAATGTTACAGGGCAAAGGGGAAGATAAATAATTAAATAATAAAAAATACTTCTAAAATATAATACAGCATTTCCCATATATTTTATTTACTAAGTAGATAAAAGCGAGATGCATTACGTCAATGTCATTAATAGAGAGCATTGATTGGTCACAGCTATAAAACGCACAGTAAAAAACTTCAAACTACGCGTCGTTAGAGCGTGGCCGATTGTATTTTCTATGGTGATCTGTTTTGGTTATTTTGATACGACTGTTTATTCAATTGTTATATCCAAAGATACAGTAGGCGCAGATCTAGTCAGTAAGAGAGGAGGTTGCACGTTCGATTTATACTCAAGAAAATTTGTTTTTGTTGCTTTCTTTATACTAACTAAGCAAATAATTTTATATACAATATTAGTAATAAAAATGTATAGAGCAACTAAGAAATATTAAAATTATATGTAATGGTTCATTTTTCTCAAACCTAGTTGGACAAAGTGACCAGACACTACCTTCTATCGGAATACTTAACATAATGAAATGATGTACTGAAATGAAATCTTTCAGGGTAGTTAAATAAACTAAAACTATATATAAAATATTTGAGAGCTTCGTGAATCAGTGGGCAGCGTCTTGTAGTACGATCTCTGCTTGAATGATTGATTACTGATAGACCAATCAGTGGTGTTGAGTTCCTACCGTTCACAAAGTATCAAAAAATTAAAAAAAAAACATCAATAAGGTTTCTCTATCTACAATAAATAATACAATTTCTTAGCTAATTTTTTTTTTTTTCTTTCTTGGCACTAAAATGTACTAAAAAAACACAAATAATTATATTTCATGCGGAATTCGAACCCCCTTTAACGTAACGTCAAACAATGACAATAGTCAGCTTATCCGTACGTAGTATGTATATTTGTCTCAATAATTATACAGTATAAATTACGTATATAACTCACAGCGCACGTCAGATTGCACACAGAGCTAGCTGCTATACTACAAGTGTATATAAACTACTCGGTTAGTGAGATATGCTAAGTAATTAGATCTTAGACAAATGTGTTAGTGAGTGAAATAAATTGATTTACACTTTTAGTAGTGTTAAGACACTCGGTTAATTTGGGTTTCTTACTATATATGATTATTTTAATCAATTTCGATTACATATTAAATGTATAGAAATTGTTCAGCTTGCGTATTTCTTGGTCTTTTGTATGTTAAAAAATATTGCAACTCGTGATATTTTAACACTAAGCTGCAAATTTGGATGAAAAATTTCTTCTGAATTCTAAATTTATTTACTTATTATTTGTCTTTTACCAAATCTTAACTGCATTAAATGATGAAAAATCATATACGAAATAAAATATGAAAGTGCCCAACTGTACGCTTGATAGTTAGTAGTAACCAATTTGAAATAGGGGACAAAATAATTTTCATTACACTCTAGTAAGATTCACAGAATAAAGAAGCCCAAGTGGCCTTAGTTAAGTAACAATGTTTAATAACATATCAATTTATACCTTACATATTATATATATTTATATACAATAAACGAATTAGAAATAGGAGATGAAGAAAATGAAGTTTCTAGGTATTCCGTCATCTTTATTAACGGAACTAAAACTATACTTACAAAAAAGGATCAATAACTATAAAACTAGCGGCCCACTCACATTTGTCTGCTTGAAATGTTCATTTCATAGTGGTACAATTATTTGCTTTAGTGGTTCAAATAATTCGTATATTATTTATTCTAATGTATATGATATTTCCTCTCCTTCATTTTTATTTATGGAATCCAAGTGTGTCAGTTGAGAACAATTCACTACACTAATATCACATTGAATGGAGAAAACACAAAAAATACTGTACGGTAAAAAGGAGGTAGTATTTTTATATTTTTTAAAGTGTTAATCCATACTGAGGATAGAAAAATACTTAAAGAAAACATATAAAAATTTGAACGCAGCGGGACTCGAACCCGCGCCCTTCTGCGAACCGTGCAGGCGCTCTCACCACTGAGCCATGCGTTCTACATCACGCCGCGTTGAAAAAAAAATTTGATATGTTTTCTTTAAGGAGGTAGTATTACTAATATATTACGATTAAATTTCATACGTTTCAAATCAGTTTAGTAGTTCTTAGATAAAACTGAAACATATATCATCTTTTATATTAATAACCAACTCCAACTACTCTAGTTTGTTATACAGAGTGTTTTATTTATAGACATATTTAATTAATAATAAAAATATGCCAACCTTTCTAAGGTTTGGGCTAATGACGTTATTATAATGTACGCGAACGATAACATCTCGCTATAATATACACGCTGTGTAATTGCCGGCCGAGTAAGTGGACTATTTAGTACTAAATACATGTTTGCTTTGCTGTAATAATTTGGTTTATTTATTTTTTTTGTAATGATTTTCTTAAAAACAATCTCTATAGTTGTGAGCTTGAATAAATTTAACTACTACCTTATCCTTTACCACTAACTTACCAACATTACCGTCATATTGCCACTTACTTCTGCCTACTTTGGCTAAATGATATTTTTGATGTTCCAACAAAATGGACGAATAAATTGAATAAAACATTGATTTGAACGGTTCATTAAATCTAATTCTTAATTCAATCTTCTCTATAAAAATTATTAAATATTTTAACATTCAAACTACGCTTTCAGTCACTTGATTCGTATATTAGCTATGCATATTCGAAAATAAAATAATATATGTATACATAGCTAATATCCGACAGCCTAGTTATTCTTATTACCATATACTCATAAGCATAAAAAAAATTAAGGCCGTTTGCTTTTTGCTTGACCCACACGATCCAAACACAATTGATTTTTGAACCCACGTTCATTTTAAAAACCAAATCTAACTACAAAACAGTACAAATATAGTTCAAGTAAAATAAAAAGTGGAACGAAATAAGTAATATTTTTAATAACGCGTAAACGCGTTCCGTAGATATTATCATTTTTTTGAATAATTAACTAAATACATACTTACACACATATATAGTAGAGTTTCGTCAAAATATAATTTCGCCTACAAAGCCTTGGCCTAATAGACCGCTGATACAATCTCAGTGCCACTTGCTATTTAATTTATAGCATATGCGTCTATACTTAACCGTTAATAAAAGTAAGTTTTTCTACAAAAGAATTACTTTTTTATAACGTAGCTGTAAAAACAATTGTAATTGTATTAAATCACTTAAGTGCTATACATTTTTATTTGTTTTATGTATTTACTTTTTTTATTTTTAGTATAAAATGGATTAAAAGTAATATAGACTAGGTAAGTAGGTAGTGTATGTAGAAAGGACCTAGTGTCTAAACATTCCGTTGTACACTCTTCATTCGAAATATTATCCATTGAATTATGGAATTAAACGCTGCCACTCTCCAGCCCCGCGGAACATTTTAATAAGCTACTCCATTTAAATAGAAATTGAACCCACAAACATCGACTTAATGCGTATTACACACCGTCACACTGCCACGATGGCCTCAGTTGTATAATTACTTCATTTACTTTATTTGAATTGTTACAACATATTAAGGTCACATATAAGTCATAGTAAAAAATATTGCGGTAGATCTTACTATGTAAATAAAATGAAAAACGGAGTGTCTTAACACTAGGTAACCCTTGCTTACCCCGTTCGTTATATGGATGAAAATATGCAGTTCAAAGGCTCAAAGTTAGTCTTCGTCGTTCTATTTCCATTTTCCTTCCTCTGGAAACTAGGAAAAGCGCGGCGTTGGGTAACGCCACTCAACACAATGCCTGAAAAAAGGCGGAAAGCATGGGATAGTGAAAGCAGGGACTTAGCAACAGAGTGTCTTAATACTAGGTTCCTAGGAGTGCTGCAGTTCCCTCTACTTACTGAAGACATAAAAAAACTTGTTTTGTTGGAATTTGTAAAAAGTGGATAACGAACCTCTTCCTCTAATATGAAACATATATAGAAAATTATTGGAATCACAGTGAAATCCATGTCAAAACACTAGTAGTAATCATAAATCAGCACAGTTATCGAGTCTGTTGGATCACATCGTGTGCAATATGAACTCCCGGAGAGAAAGTGTAGGGTGCATCCGTTGAATATGTATGAGGGGGTACAGTGGGGATGACGAGGGTAGTAGGGGGTTCGGGGGTGGCGTGTAAATGGAAATTTCAAATAAAAACGCCTCAAATATTAACATGAGCTGGATTCGTGTTTTTCCTGCGTTTTGTGTCAGGACGGAACACGTGTGATAACAAAGTGAAAATTCGTATGCGGAGATATTCTAAATTACTGTTGGAATGTGAAAAATTGAATTTCTTTTATACTTTTTTTTGTGAACAGATATCACTAAGTTGTTAGTAGGTTAGCATTAAGTCTGTTCATAGAGACGGATGAACGATAGAAACTACGACTTACTTATATTTTAAAACAGTTACCGGTACAAATTAAAACATACAATTTAAACATCATTTAATCATTCATACAAAACAGCGCTTACTTACTTTTATTTATTTCTCTATGTATATTAAAATTTCATCTGAATTCAAAAACTAATCAATACTAAAAATCTAATACTTCAATACTACTTCCAGAAATAATCATCCAAGCAGTCTTGCACTTAATATATTTTTTGTTAATCCACACTGAGGATAGAAAAATACTTAAAGTATATCACCTGCGTTCAAATTTTTATATGTTTTCATTAAGTACTCTTTGTCTTACTTTGAAGGGCCCACCTGTTGGTAAGTGGATACCCTCGCCCATAGACATCCACACCCTGAGAGGATGTGGATACGTTGCCAACCAAATACCCAGACCAACAACTCTCACTTACAGCAGCATCTATACAGCAGCGTTAATACGCTTCTGTTTCGTCTAAGGGGTGAGAGTTGCGTTGCAGTTTCCACGTATACCTATATAATTACGACAGTGTTCTGTTTAAGCGTGATAATTACCCGGTTCGAGGTTGTCCCTTTTGAGCCACTGGTGTCGCTACTCTACCACTTTTGAATCAATTATGATCTCTATAGTTTTAATATGAATTTCAACATATTTTAGTATTTAACACTTCCATATAAGAGACAACTTTGAACATTTCAAGGTAATAGTTATTTTTTTAATATGAATTTTCAAATAAAAACAAAAAAGTCATTCAACATCATAGTGTAATTAAAAAGCTTCTGATCATAAAGGCGATAGTTATTTTTATAGGCATACCCACAAACAAAAAGTAGTTGCTATGCTAGACTTGGAGGAAAACAATTTAAAAACATAAAACAGGCAGAGGGAACTGCAGGAACCATAGGAAACTAGTGTTAAGATACTCTGTTGCTTGGTCCCTGATTTCTCCGTCCTCGCTTTCCGCCTTTTTCAAGGTATTGCATGTTGAGTGGCGGAACTCAACGCTACGCTATGCCTAGTTGACAAATCAAAGAAAATGGAAATAGAAAAATCTATCTTCCTCGAGTTGGAATCGAATCCAGAAACCGTCGTGTTACGGGCAGAGGTTGCGCCTCTGCGCCACGACGATCCTCTATATATTTCTTTATACATTTATATATAAAACATACCTATATAATTTATACGTATAAAATACAACATTAAAATCGCAATACATACATTTTCAAACAAACCCTAATTACAGCTGGTTGCGGCGGAAGTGCGTCATGCGGTGACGTCATGACCGGAAGTGGCCGGCCCGGAAGCGGAAACCATAGCGCCATCTTACCCAAGGTAAATGACCTATACTGGTAGTATCTATTTATTTATTTATGTGCTTTGTGTGTGTGTGCTTTTGATGTTTTTAATCTTTTTTTATAAAATATTAAGAATGAAAGTAATTTTGTTATTGTCAATTATCTTTAATGTTTCTTTAAATAAAACTGCATGAACAAAGTGTTTAATCTCTACATCTTACTCTGAAGGATAAAAAATAATTAAATATATTAAATTTAAGTTCATTTTTTAATTTTCCTATTTTTGAATTATTCAAATCGACAAACACAAAGTAAACTAACCGTATATTTACTATATTAAAACAAAGTTACTTTTTAATATCAATTGTGGATACCTAATAACTGTATTTTATCAAAATCATCATATTTCAAGTCATATGTATTAATGCATCCATTTTTCTATGAACCTAACAAATATATCTTATATTTGTTAGATTCCAAGCTTTTTTCTTATTCGAACTTATTAACCAAAAGCTCTACATCACTACAATTTCGGTATATAATATAAGTCCAAGATAACTTCAACAAAACGAAAAATAGATATTTCAAATATGAGGATAAAGTGAAATACTCCTGTTCTGTACCCTCTAACGCGAGATTAAGAATTATTATGGCTTATCTTAGCTCTAGTTGACAACTCGACGTCTTCCCCATAATAACTAAGGAAAGCTTAAACATCCTTAAAATATGGAACATAAAGTTTATTTTGCATTTATAAGACGTATGACTGAACCAAAGTGGGAAAATCATTTCCCATTCGAAAGAGACAAGTAATATTTATATATACGAGCGGAAACGAGATGGAAGAGAAATCAGGCTTCTTCGGCGAAATTCATTTCTAGTGAAAATTTATTACATAGCGTTGAGGTACTTCAAATTAATTACACTAAATTTTGCTTTAATTTCGCCCCATTGTTGGGGATGATTTTGAGATGTCGCCGAATCGGTTTTTATTGGTGCTAAGGATTTATGACGGTTCAACGCCACACCAGAAATCTCTTGGAAATTAGTTTTTGCGTGTAATGCTCTGTGCTTAATGTACGTAGCCTAGAAATTATAGTGACAGGGTTGGGATGTCGGACGTATTACTTAATGTTTTAAACACAACTCTTTAGTGGAATAAAATATTTTTTGTATGTTTTTCCGAAATTATTGATAAATTAAATATTTTGTTTCGTAGATCTATTTCTATTTCTTTTGCTGATTTTCCTGAGTTAGCCGTAAAATTAATGATATTTGCTATAATATATACGAGCTAAATAAAGTAATCAACGCATTTATATAAAAACCTACTAATTTGACATTTTTTCAGCACTATATACATTAACTCAAGCATAGTATATGCCAAAACAAAACTAAGCACACAAATATATACTAGTATATACATAAAATATATGCAAATGAACACGAAAAGCTGTTAATAAACGAGTAAACAGGCGAACATCTAAGAAACAGTCTTGGCGATAGGATTAAACGGCTTGCGTGAAGGGCGGTGAGAATAACCCTTTAAAATACTATCATTAGGGAGGGTGGACTAAATATCGCTTAGTATCTGCGAATCATCTTATTTGGAGATGTTTCAAGATAAATAGAGTCACGTTTTAGTCGAATAGTTCAAGGTGGTCGAAATTATTGGAGCAGATCATTTATGAAGATATTCCAGATTTAATTATAGTAAAATTAATCTATAAATCAATTTAATAACTAAATTGATTAAGATTTTCGATCGTTATTATTTTTGTTATGTAGTATGGAAACGTAATATCTGTATAAAAATATATATAAATCCTTTACGAATCAAGTTCTAAAGAAAATCCTTTGAATAGAGTCCTACGTTTGTGCAAGTGGAGCGGTCTCGAGAGACCATCTCTCATTTACCTATCCATTGGCATCGAACGCTCCCTATACGCTTATTCATTCCTTCGGTATATAAAAAAACGTACATTATGTTATATACACTAATAATGTCAACATACCACGGTGGAATGCTAAGAAGTTGCTGATACTCGTTGGTTGTAGGTTCGTTCCTTGATAAAGATAATTTAAATGATAAAGTGCATTATTAACTTCAGCCAGCAGCAATTTAAAATATTGTGTAAAAAAATCTTAAATAAACCAAAAAGAAGTTTGATCATTTTTTTGTCTCTCGTCTCTATTTTAACATTTATTACTTTATTATCAATAGATTATTATTTTTTTACTTGCATTACTTAAAATTACGGTAATAATTACAATATTTTGTGTACATACATATGCATTCAATCCAGGATGCCCTATATACTGAACCAAATGGGTCTTCGGAAGAGGTCATCATGTAATTAAGAGTCCCTGAAGCAATCAAACTTGGACCGTTCAGTGATTGGCTGGCGGAGATCAAAGAGCGGGTGTCAAATGGAATATTTTAGGAAGGCCTTTTGAACTCCATAGAGAGCAGTAAAGATGTTTTTTCAATGTGTTTTTGTTTACATAGAGACGAATATTATTACTTTTTTATGTTATTTGAGAAAATAGGACATAATATAAGACTCTACTTGTGACAAATTAGGTTATGTTAATGTTTATGTCATACTATATATTATAAACGTTTAGTATGAGTGGTAAGCAATGAAACCACAAATCGTAATGTAAGATGCAGATCTTTCTTCTAGACTAAATTAACATATCTTCTCAGCTTTTCTACTATTCATTTATCTTTTCATATTAATATTATTTATTAGTAAAACTAACCGAATCGATTTTCTATAACGGCGAATATAGGCTTTTAAATTCACAAATAAAAAGGAATAATTAATCAATAAAATTTATATGATAAGATCATTAGCTATGAAGACGTGTAGGCTTGTTAACTACGGTATTACTCATAAAATGTTTGGTTTTCAATATTATTATGCGATAGGTAGATGTTCGAATTTTAATTGAGATATTTTGCTATTATGATAATTATATATAGAAAGCGACAGTCACTTTCTAGCGCAGAGGCATAACGTCTGCCTGAAAACACGACGGTTCTGGATGTGATTTGATGCCTATTCAGGGAAGATAGATTATTGGATCGGATGGATCATTGCCAGTTCTAGCTCTGGTAACTAGCCAAAGCTTATTTTTATGATTTTTAAAATGTTAATCCACACTGAGGATAGAAAAACCCGCGCCCTCTAGCGAACCGTGCAGGCGCTCTCACCGCTGAGCTATGCGTTCATGAACGCATAGCTCAGCGGTGAGAGCGCTTGCTTGCAAGAGGACGCGGGTTCGAGTCTCGCTGCGTTCAAATTTTTATATGTTTTCTTTAAGTATTTTTAACCCAAGCTTGTTAAATTCCGCCACTCAACACGCAATGAAAAATGGCCGAAAACTGGGAACGGAGTATCTTAACATAAAGTACTCATGGCTCCACTGGTTTCCTCTAACCTACGAGCCTCTACGAGTGAAATAATGCATGGAGCTAATTATGAATATTAATTTATTATGAGTAGTATTTTTAGATTTAATTATTTCGGTGTGATTAGATGATTTACAATGTTGACTTTCCGCCAAGCTAACCGAGACATGTCAAGATGAGATCTTCCTAACTTGCGGAACTCAGCGCAGCGCTTTGACTCTTTATTAGAGCGATTTAATCAAAATAATCCATTCCGCTGAGAGGTATCATTAAAAACTAACATAATTTATCCCACGTATGATCCCTTTTATGAGTAACACGCGTTACGCAGGATGCACTATTTTTACTAACATAGCCTATTTACTATAACACTGTAAAACTGCTGCTTCAGTTTATATATACTAATGGCCTTGTTCATAAAAAAGTCTTATAGAACGTTTTAAGCAGATTTTAGTTAACACGCTCTTTAGGCTTATAGAACGTTCGATAAATGTTTGTATTCATAAACGCTCTATAAGCCTTCTGTAACTAAAGTGTCACTAATTTGATTTATACGTCCACAATGTTGCCACTATACTGAAGTCGGTCGACTTGTTGCCAAAAATACCAGTAAATCCACAGATGATAAGTGACAAACGCATTGACATAGTATGACCACAGATAATATTACGTACAAAAATATATTATTGGATCTGGCTTGACATATACCGGCTTGATTTACGTCGTTGTTATCACAAAAACACGAATGTTTATTTTATTTTAGTTTATAAACTTACTTAATTTTTAAAAAATTAAGTCAAAAGAAGTAAAACGATAAAGAATTGAAAATTGTTTAGACGTGGACAAGTATTACCCATGTTCTGTGCACCTTTCTTATGTAGAATTTATTATTAATAAACTTGTTAATAACTAAATATAGTTAATAAATATCGAACAAAATGTCAATTGTTATATTGTTTTGTTTACGAAATTGAAATTGACACTCTTGATGACAAGTGAATCGACGACGTCATATCTATGCTCATATTAGTATGAGCTATAATCAGCTGTTATATGAATCGGCCATCTTTGGACGTTAAAACACTCTTATAGTAGGGTTCTCGGCTCTATAACTTTATGATAGGTTTATGGAACTGATTGGCACTAAAATGCTGTTATGAATAACGTTTTTTGACAACTGTACTATATCGAGTCTTTAAGCGTGCTATAACTTTTTATGAATAAGGCCGTTAGTATATATATAAAATATATCCTTCCAAAGCAACGTTTACGAACATTTTTGGATATTAAAATATTTTGCCAAATCTCATCTTATGTCGAACATTAATAAAACATATAGCATATAAAACGAATAAAAAGTAATTAAATTTAAAAAAAATATCAAAACTTAAAGTACTTAATGAAATAGAAATTTCATTATTTTACATTTGTATATCTCGAGGACCGTCGTGACACAGAGGCGCAACGTCTGCCTGTAACGCGACGGTTTCTGGGTTCGATCCCCAGTTGGAGAAGATGGATTTTTCTATTTACATTTTCTTTGCTCTGGCAAACTAGGCAAAGTGCGGCGTTGAATTCCGCCACTCAACATGCAATGTATCGAAAAAGGCGGAAAGTGGGAACAGAAAAAGCAGGGACTAAGTAACGGAGTGTCTTAACACTAGGTTCCCACGGTCCCTGCAGTTCCCTCTGCCTACCCTGCCTTGTGCGGAATAAAGAGCGAAGCTAAAAAAAATCTCAATTAAATATAAGACATAATAAGACAAAATAAGAGGATTTATTAAGTAAATTAAAAAAATATATGAAATCCCGTGTGTATCGAAAACGTACTCTACATTTTAAAGATTGATTTACACACGCAACGTCGAGGCTCTTAAACGACTGTTTTTTATTATTTTTATTTCTTATTTTATATAATACGTGTACAGAAGTTGTTATAAATTAATTAACTAGTTAAGTATTATATAAATATATAAAAATGATTTATTTATATTTCTTTAAAAAACCATATAAAATAAATATAATTTATTTTATTAAGAAAATTTAATAAAATAAATAATAAATTCAACATAAAAATAATTCGTAAATTATATAATCATTATTATTATTAATTATTAATAATTAATTATCATTATTATCTATCAAAATTAACATAGATCTGTTTTTTCACTGTTGCAGAATTATTAATATGCTTAAAGTAGCTTTTTAATACTTCCAAAATCCTATATCGATATTTGACGGAAAATTAAACTAAATAGTAAAGTGACTCTACATTTTACAGTAGGTAAACGACCACTGCACTAGTTTAAGCCAAATTAAATAGCTACCTTCAATTTTTTACTGCACATAAATAAATATATAAAATACTAAATACAGTTAGTAATGCATCTTGAAACCTAATTACTCGTTATCAAAACAAACATGATAAGGCATTAATTAAGAAACGCTAAAAATAACTTACGATACATATTATTAAAATCTCGATACAACCTGTACCTACCATACGTGATGGGACAGACAGATGTATAAGATCAATCTAGAGAACTACTGGCGCGACGAGTTTCTGTCACAGCGCACCACTATGGGATATCTGTTGATGTACACAATGAAATCATCCTTGTTCTTTGGAAGATAGAGTTAAAAATTGAGTGGCATTTTTTTAGGAAGGATATCGTTTATTTTGAGTACGACTCAATAAATTCCTAACTTGGTAGCGAATGTTGGTTGCATTAAAAAATCCGTAGACATTGTCTCTTGGACGCGCTGTTTTTTGTTTTATAGACTGTCATACGACGTAAAATGTATTATAACGATGGATTCTTTGTTCACTTTGTGGCAATGTTTCCTTAAGCGAATTTCGTGTTCGGAACAAAAAGCTTACGAGTGGCTTGAATTGGTGATTTAAAGCTTAAATATTTCAATTAATGCATTTGAATGCTTAGTTTACTGGATGGGTGATTATGTAGTGAGTTCAAATCATACAGAATTTTTAATATTTTCAACTTATTATAATGTAAAATTGAATTTCACCAACCAACTGTATTCTATCATCTGGTAAAAATTTAATAAAACGATTTACTTAGAACATTTTTGACACTATGTTCTCTCTGCCTCCTTAGCTACCAGAAAAAATCTAAAATTAAAAGTGGTGACAGTCTCTGCCCTCCAAACTCACTTTTTACAAAATCTCCATCCAAACAATCTAATTAACGTAACACAAATATAATTGGAATTCGCGATCTAAAGTCTTACATTGAAAGCAACTTAGTGTCGCTCTGGGGGGCGCTTGGCCCATTGTGATTAAATGCCCAAGCGCATGTTTTACTTAATTAGTCCAAAGACACGCCGCGTTCACACTCCAATGCTCCTAAAAAGGAGATCTCTCGCCCTAAGTGCCTGTGTACAACTTTTGTTTTGATTCAATATAGATTGTCCTATTTGGTATTGAGTCTACTATTCGTTATATATACTTTCGTTTTTATATAATGAGTAAAAAATAATGACAGCTTTTAATTAATAATCGATTATTATAATATATTTCATACAACAGTTACTACTGGCTACACCACTAGTATTTATTACAGCTGAATCGATTTTGAATTTCTTTATATTTATTATATCGATTGATGGTGGCGATGATAGTGAAAAGTGGCATTGATAACAGCCCATGTTACACTTAATTTATGATATATATATATATATATATATATATATATATATATATATATATATATATATATATATATATATATATATATATATATATATATATATATATATATATATATATATATATATATATATATATATATATATATATATATATATATATATATATATATATATATATATATATATATATATATATATATATATATATATATATATATATATATATATATATATATATATATATATATATATATATATATATATATATATATATATATATATATATATATATATACATATATATATGATTACAGGGCTTATCTCGTAACATTCTTATAATGTTAAAAAAACTATAGATTTTATCGTTTCTAAAATATTTGATATTAAAATTATTGTTTGGTTATACAAATAAATAAAACCCATTTGTAATCATTAAAATATAACTTTCGAATATTGAACATTATTTATCATATAAAAGGATTGAGTTATGGAGAATTTTGAATCCCATAGTAATTGTAGCATAAGAATAAGCCAATAGATTTTAATGTGTATTTAAAAACTCTAGCTTAGCGCCAACATATAACGAATTCTCGATAAAATTTCACATGTTACATAACACATAAACTTTAACAAAAAAAATGACGTAACAATATGAACAAAAAAAGCTCAGTAAATACAATTCAAGAGCAGTATTACTTCATTCCGAGGTTGGTAGCGACGAGTGCGCAAAAAGGAGAATCGTTGCATTGCGGTGAACGGTAGCATAATAAGATAAAGAAATGAACTTGAAACAAAACGCAGTCTGAAATAAGACGAAAAGGCTTAAGGAGTGACGCGGTGTGGCCTACACATTGTTCGAGAGACCAGGATCGAGCAACAATGGAGGCGATGTTACGCTACATACATAATAATGATACGGCAGATGTGGTAGAATGTAGAGTTAGTAATAATATAAAGTAGAGCTAATATTTTTTTTTATTTTAAGTATTCTTATATGTTTATATTGTGTAATTGATTATTTCACGGAATCAAACTTTCTATATTTGTAAAATAGCAAGAAGAAGAAAAAAATAAGATTTACTATTATTTCTCTTTGAGCACCCTGAATAAAGATGACTATACAAATTCAATTAAAACATAAGATTATTCGTGCTTACCTTTGATATTACTGACAATGACGGCAACTACTTGGGACAGTGATTGATACTTAATTAGCCCTTTAAGGTACCGTCGTTTAGAGAACAACGGTAGTGCATCTCAATGAAGTCGACACCTTTGATGTTGTCTCGTAAAGAATTGAATTCATGTTGTAATGCCATATGATCCGGCTGCATAATGATATATTGCTATCATGTAGATTAAATATATATGGCTGATTTAACTTTGTTAGTATATTGAATACAATTAATAATGCATAGAAGTAATCAGCTTAAATTGCTTATATATTACATTTTGGTTTAATAATGGTTACTATATTTAACATTTAGTCAACTATGAGTATCTATGCTTATTAAATCATATAATAAAAATCACATACTCATGTTAATAAAATTTTTGGTATAGAAAGCTTTTAGCTGTATTTGTAAAGACTCAATAGATAACAATATTTGTTACTTCTACAAAATAAATAAACAAAACAAATTAAAATAGCACATCCATACATATCACATCCACATTAAGGATACTGATAAAAAAAATCATTCGCAATGAAACTGGCCATGTACATCATTGTTGCTTCCGATACGTGCTACCATTCGAGCCACGATTCTTTTGCATTTCGTCCTTATTTCAAAAGAATAAGGTTCAAATTCTTTTGACCGATACTAATTAATGCTAAGGAATCATATGGGAGACTCTACCATTGATAAACTGACAGCCACAAAAACTTTTGCCATCCTGCAAGCTTTTGTATTGTTTGTATTAATTTTTTAAATCGATTTGAAAATTCAATTCTGTTTTAAAATCCTGAGTGTGTATGTTATAATGTAGAGACAGCTTTTTGGCTTTTGTCTGTATAAGTAGAGATCATGTGATATGATTTTAAAATGCAGTATTCAGCCTTTAAATCATAACTGATATTTTATTCTTTGTTTAATTTTACACGTCTCAAATTTTTCATTTCATTTCTTTTTCACAAGGACAGTTTGTTGATTGGTGGACTACGTTGCAATCCTTTGCATTGGATTGTAACGATTTTGATACAAGTATACATATATTCCATATAAACATTCTTTCCAGTGGAACTATGTTATATAACATTCATCGTGTAAGGTCACTTGATGTGCGATTTAAGTTTACAATTTAGACAATTATTTGTATATTAGCTTGGGTGATTATAGGTATTGGGTTTAAAGTCGGCTCGATAATTTATTATTGAGAACTTTTCCTTGAACTCTTTTAATTTTTCTCAAATTTACTTAAATAAAGAATATTAGTTCTCTTCACCCTGCTTACTATAGGTAAGCAGTGTAAAGAGCTAATATTCTATGTTTTTTGAGATTCTATTTGAATTCTCCTTGATATGTCTCGATGTTAAGTTGTGAATAAGAATTACAAGTTTTGTCTTATAATACCAAAATGAATTGGGAATGGAAATACATAATCTTATTTCATTGGTAGTAAATCTAAACTTCTATATTATAAGCCTTCATTTTATAAAATACATTTTCTTATATAGAAAGTCTTCAAAAAGCGACTCACCTCGTTAGCGCTATCACATACATATATACAATATAGTATGTACGTTGTTATACGAGCGGTACGTCACGTGAGGTATTTGGCTCAAATCCACCGGTTTTACATTACAATTGTCGCTCCAACCTGCGCTCGAATATGATGAATCAGTCTAGTCAGGAAGAGAAATGCTTTAGACTAATATTTTAATTTTATAGAATGAAAATATTTAATAAACTTATAAGAATTTTGTATTATATCATTGCCTTCATAACAATACAGATTAATTATTTTTCTTTTGTTATTTTACTTGCTCTGGTAACGACATTGGTGGCTTTGTTTTTGCCTATTTAGCGTATAATATTTCGAAAAGTGGTGAAGGTAGTGTCTAAATCTTAAATTTTTACTACCTTTTCCTTCTACATGCGGTATACATCGTAAAGTTAAAAAATCCTTCACATACTAATATGTGATACGTTAAGAAACAGGACTCGTTATATTTACAAAATTCCAACAATGCTCTTATAAAATGTAGGACACTTAAAAACTCTTCCAAAGGAATTTTCTCATGAGTGTACATAGAGACGTCGGTACCGCTCTACTTATATAGACTATTTACTAAACCAGACGTACAGTGTACAACCTAAGTACATCTTACATCTCGTTTAAAGACTGAAATAATACAGCACTATTTTGCTTATTGTACGGTTTGTTGTCGTGAACTCGACTGTATAGTGTTCACTCTACATGTAGATAAGTATAAAGTATTGAAGCTTTTAGCGATGATATACAAAGCTTTCTTATAATTGTGATATAAAAAAACACTTTTAAAAACATTTATATATATAAAAAACTTGGTATTTAGTATATTTTCTTTTAGGTGACATGAGTCATCATTACAGAGAATTTAGTAAGATTTGTGATTTTAAATACGCTTTTCAGTAGCATTAACTAAATTATAAAGTAATCTTTGTTTTTGTACTTTTATGGAGCAGATGACAGTGTCCGATAGCAGAGTCCGATATCCTTGCCAACTTAACGTAAAATAATAAAAAAGGTTTTATTTCACACTAGTTATGTGTTACGTAGGTCCTACTGTTTCCCGAATCCTATTCAATTTTAATACATTACATATCTAGTGATGGAACTTAAAGCAGACTTAACGCTTGTCAGCATAGTAAGGAACATGAGATCATTCTTAAGTTAGAAATCAAATCCTCTAAAAAAGCCTACTTAGCCTACTGAGCTTATTATATAATGCTTATATAATAAGCTCTATTAAGCTCGAGAAATTGCTTGTTGAGTGGCGGAACTCAACGCCGTGTTTTAAATCAATACAAATTTAAGTGACCGTAAGAGGACCGTTGTGGCGCAGAGACGTAAGCGTCTGCCTGTAAACGCGACGGTTTCTGGGTTCGATTCCCACTCGAGGAAGATGGATTTTTCTATTTCCATTTTCTTCGCTCTAGCAACTAGACAAAGCGCCAAAATGCCTCGAAAATGGCGGAAAGCGGGGACGGAAAAAAGCAAGGACTAAGCAACGGAGTATCTTATCACTAGGTTCGTATGGTTGCTGCAGTTCCCTCTTCCTACCCTGCCATGTGCGGGATAAAGCTTGAAGCTAAAAAAAAGTTAAGTGAAATCACAAACCCTTCTCGTTCACATGCAGAAGCTCTCATACTACGCCACAATGGCTGACGACGGATGTAAGAAGAATAAGAGGAAAAAGAATTTAAGAATATATATATATATATATATATATATATATATATATATATATATATATATATATATATATATATATATATATATATATATATATATATATATATATATATATATATATATATATATATATATATATATATATATATATATATATATAATATTATTTTTAATACGAACAAACTATTTACCAAAGCCAAGAATCAAACCTACAGTCTACCATCGCGCATTCCTTTTATTACTTGCGACGCTTCGCGGAAGGCGCCTAATGAAGATCTTAATTGGGTGCGCGTGTCGACGCCCTTATCTGAACTAACTCGGTATCGTTGTCTTCCAAGTATTTCGTATGTGTTTTTAAGAAGTATTAATGTAAAATGGAGAGAAATAGAGAAAAAGAAGAAGTGAGATGCTAGAAGAAGTTTAGAAAAGCTAGAAGAAGGCAAAAGCGACCTATACCTAAGATTTTTGTTATAAAAATTAGCAATAACAAACGCGTGTTTATAAAAATTTTGAATTCTCTTAAAAAGGCTAATAAAATAGAGTATTCTTAAATATTATATTTATCATTAGTTCCTCATTTCGTATTATTTTCACTAACCCGTTCTGATAAGAAAACAGCGCGCGTTGAGTTCCTATACACAAAAAAGTGGACTTTGCCTTATAGATGAGATTGTTATACTTAAAAACCTAGTAGTAAGACTTTTCGAGGCATTGCGTGTTGAGTGGCGAATCTCAATGCCGCGCTTTGCCTGTTGCAAAAACCCATTAACCCCGCAGTGGGAATCGAACCCACAAACCGTCGCGCTTACAGGCAGACTTTATGCTTCTGTGGGACGAGGGTACTTAAATAATAATCTTTGAAATATAACCAAAATAAATAAAAAATATTACTATTTCTGTCCATTTCCAAGATTCCAACAAGTAAAGTGAAACAAAACGTCAATGGAATCGGAATAGTTTTGCATACAAAATTATGTAACAGGCATAAAACAATGCCCTTGTGTTTTAGAAAGCTTTATTTAGTAATAAAATGGTTTATTATAGTAAATGTATATGTATCGAATTATAAATAAAGCCTCGTGGCACTGTAAATTTTCATTTTCTACCTTTGTAGCGGGACTCAACGCCGCGTTTTGTTCTTTGCGCAAAACACGGCGTTGAGTTCCGTCACTCAAATTACAATATTAAATCGGGACAGAAAACGGAGAATATTTTGTCTTGACTTAACGTTCTCTCTAGACAAACCTGAAAACAAAGTAATAAATAAATAAAAGTCGTACGCTCGTAAAACGCTAATACTAAAAGATGCTTGTAATATATTAAAAAGAACCAAAATTCATTTATTGCATTCTCCACTCTCCGCTTTTTAAGTTAACGAAAAACTTTAGAATATAAACTATTACAATACATTTATTTACTTTTCTCAAAATCAAGATAGAAGTAAATGACTATTCTTTATTAGAAAATTTCTTTATTACCCATATTAAGTGAATGACGCTGTAAAATTTAATAATATATTTCATTGCAACAAGAGATATGTCTAAAGATATATGAATCCCTCCTTTCTCTATAACTCGTCTCTCTTTCTCTCTCTCTCTCTCTTTTAGTACAAAAACCGTGACCTAACCTGAGTATTTAGGTGCACTTGCAGCGACGTACTAAAACAGAATATCGATTACTTTCGCTACTATAATGTAATCCTCCGCCCACTTTTTTTTTCAACGTCAGGACAGTAATATAGTTGTCTCGTTTACCCCAATAGCTAGGATAGGTTTCATAAGCAGCTGTCTCGCTCGCACCCGATCCGCACCCTGTATGTAAATGATCGTCTCAACGCTAGTGTGTGAGTACCACCCCTGTAAACATACACTCACACATTGAAACGCGACGTTTGAGGTTCACTACTATGACAGCTATTGTCCTATTTTAAACATAATTTTGATGGTTATCTATAGAAATGCAACCGTATAAATATATTTTTTCTCTTCTCGTTTATTTTTAAGGAGAAAATAATATAGTGGTATGATACACTGGACACTTTACTCCCTCTCTATTTTAAATGAAATTTACGTATATTAAATAACGAAACTTAACACTGTACTCTCTCCATCTTATAAGAAGATATATATAGAGCTATATATGTTACATAATTGAACCCACTATAAATGTACAAATACACCAACTCTAATCCACAATATGCAAACTTGATGTAAATGATAACATTTCATTGTATCCAAGCAATTTTGAGTCACGCTACGACTGTACGTTTATTTCCCTACGTATCCTTAACTGTGACGTCACGTTACGTACCGAATGACACATTTACAGTACATAACTTACATTATACTGACATTTAGCTTTGCGTGTCAGCCAATTGATTTTATGTCAGTCGCGTCTTCTACTTATTTACGTTGGATAAATCGAATCGAAACAGAGAACTGTTATTTTCTAATGGGCATATCGCGTGTGGAGGTTGTTTTTTTTTTCAGTATTTTGCATTTCATTTCATTATATATTTTTTGCTTATCGTATATTGTTAGGGGTCTGGTCCCGTGGGCTGTGTACGTTGTGTATGTCAGCCGCAATCCGTTAGCTTGTATACATTAGTATTGTTGAGCTTTTTCACATTGTATGGCTAAGCTTTTTATAATGAGAAAAAAGCTTTGTTTTATGAACTTTACGACATTTTCTTTGTTTTACTTTCCATATATATTCATAAAATAACTTTAATGATGATACGTTGATTAATAATATAAGTAGATAGTAAATACATATGAACCCGCGCCTTTTGGAAACCGTCCAAGCGCTCTACCTCATATATATATATATATATATATATATATATATATATATATATATATATATATATATATATATATATATATATATATATATATATATATATATATATATATATATATATATATATATATATATATATATATATATATATATATATATATATATATATATATATATATATATATATATATATATATATATATATATATATATATATATATTCAATTGAACTCTCCTATTAAATGACACCACGTATTAAAATTCAGAGTGCGTCTACTTTAAAAATAGATGAGCACTATTCAAAAAGTGTTGAAACTAAACATTTGGGTCCTCTTTTAGGGAATTGACGATATTTATAATTTACACAGTCAAGACGTGGCCTATTCGCTTTTGGTACAACATTCATAGTAATACATTATTGAGAAGGATCATAAAAATACACCGTTTAGAGAAAACGTGTGGAAGCGACATAAAATGATTTATTATTTTAAGCTCTATATCTTACTTGGCATAATATATATGTAGAGATAAGCTTCTCCATTGATAATTTTTCGTCTAATTAAAAAACACAATAGACTTAAGAAACTTATATGATAAAAAATAAACAAGTTATTTTTATTACTAAAAGTGTTATGTTGATACCTACCTAATTCACAATGTCTTGAATTTGGGCGGAGAGTGGAGAATTTAGTGCCTTAACACTAGCATCTCTCTGTTTAACCTATTGTCAAATGAGCCGTGACACTTAGTACAATAATTATTAATTGAACACCTTCCTAATGAGACTTTGTTGCGTCTTTTAATTACACAAATCTTACACTGACTTATCACAAAATTCTTCTCTATTTAAACAATTACATCATATTTTCTTGTACTGTGACACTTTAATATACAATTATAGGATAAACAAAGAAAATTTAGAGCCAAGTCTCTCCGTTCTACGCTTTCTAACATATTTCGGAACACTGAGTAATCTACTCAGTGTTACCAACATAAAATAATGAAATACATTCATTACTCCTAGCGGAAATCGAACCTAAAACCGTCATTTACAGTTGATACTATTCCACTGTGGCATTATATATTAAATATTTAATAATAACAATACAAAATACATACAAAACTATATGAAAAATGATAAACATATTGGAAATCAGAAAGCTGTCCTGTCAAATGAGGTGTGGAGCGTTCACGCATAATTTGTCGTGACCCTTTACAGACGTGCTAAGAACATACTTTGGGAGATAAGGTTCCTTAACACGATGCAACGGTACTGTAGTTTGTTTAACCTCTTATTTAAAACTAAATATAGAATTGTCCATTTTATTTATTATTTTTTGGATTATTTTCTTTTATCTATTATTTACTTTGTTTATATGGCTTCACGCTTTATCCCGCTTATAGCAGGGTAGGCAGAGGGAACCGCAGGGACCTTGGGAACCGTGGTTAAGACACTTCATTTCCGTTTTCCGCCTTATGAGGTATTGCGTGTTGAATGGCGGAATTTAACGCCGCGCTTGCCTAGTAAATGAAATAATCCATGCTTCTCGACTGAGAATTGAACCCACAATCTGTCACGTTTTCAGGCGTCTGCCCCTTTTGTGCCACAACGGTCCTCTAATAATTATTATATATTTGTACATATGTTTATTGTATATAAAATATTATGAAAATTATAAATAACTAGTGTAGTTAATACGATATACGAATTTAGTTATCCTAGGAAACTCTTTACATGTTACATATTTCTATATTTATAGATCAAATAATTACTTATAAAATTAATAAATAATCAAAAAAATTTCGGAACTGAAACGCCAATAAGGCATGTTTATAGTACAAAGATTTTACACTATACACGTGTCACAAGTAGCGTGTTAAAGAATAAAAAGCGATTTACATTATCTAACCAGAACCGGAAGAACCAGAAATACATTTTAATGATACGAACAGCGAAGAATACATTATTTAATATTGTTTCTTTAAAATAGATAGTTATATCATATAGAACGTATCGCTTAGTGGTCATAATGCTTGGACAGCTTCAACGGAGGGCGGGTTCAAATTTCATAACGTATATTTTTTTAATGGTAAACGAGCGGATGGAAATACTACTACTACTACCTACTCGGGGAAAATGGATTTTTCTATTTCCATTTTCTTCGCTCTGGAAAGTACAAAGCGCGGCGTTGAGCTGCGTCACTCAACATGCAATGCCTCGATAAAGGCGGAAAGCGGGGACAGAAAGACTAAACAATTTGGTGTCTTAACACCAGGTTCATATGGTTACTATAGTTCCCTCTGCCTACCCCATTAGGTGCGGGATAAAGCGT
Organism: Dione vanillae; assembly: GCA_037178615.1. NCBI lineage: Eukaryota > Metazoa > Arthropoda > Insecta > Lepidoptera > Nymphalidae > Dione > Dione vanillae. The sequence continues at coordinate 450,151 of JAZFAU010000110.1, forward strand.
GAAGCTAAAAAAAAGTATCATCAAACATCCAACAAATACAAAACAAAAATCTAAATCCATACCTCTGGAGAAGCCACCCTCAGCTTTTCTTACAATTTTCCTTTTTGCGATCTTCGTTTATTTAATTGGACACGTATTTTGATTGGTCCCAGCCATATTTCTATGCATTCGTCGCGACGGATTTCTTTTTACTCTCATTTCCTTTATCATTCGTCTCTCATTTTAACGATAGGTTCTAGGTTCGTTACTCGTTAATGTAAAGCTATGGATACTGCCACTAATTGCTTACCGTTCAAGTATTCTAGAGATTTGCTTACATTAGATATTATTTTGACTGTGATTGTTTAAGCGTTTTGTTTATTTCTCTTCGTTCTTGCATAATTTGTTACTGTGTATTTAATGATAACCATTTTGTTTATTATAATAATGGTTTAAGTGGTCTTTATTAAAATCACACCGAAATAAACAAAAAGGTTTGAAATTATTATTAAACGATTTTTACGCGTTATAAATTAGATACTTAAATATTGTAGTTGAAAACTCTTGCTATACAGAGATTTGTAGGGTAATTCTTAATCAATATTGCTATCTAAGAGAAATAAGTTATATAAAGTATATAGAAATTCTTATATGCTTTTATACAACTTATATCGTTGTTAGCATCTCTGTAGGGAGATTTTTACAAATTTCCGCTACCCAAAGACCATTACAAAGAACAATCGTTTGGCGTTTGCTATTTTTATTAAATATTTTTATGATTTTTAAAGTGTTAATCCACACTGAGGATAGAAAAAATACTTAAAAAAAAACATATAAAAACATTTTTTATTTTTTCTTTGAGTCTTTATTTTTCACAAAATAATACCTAGTTTAAGAAATACATTTAAACAAAAAAGCCGTATTAACATAAAGAACAATATTAAATATTCTCAGCAACAAAAAACAATGTTTGGAACATTTCAATCGAGTAGCAATTACTCGTCAACGGCGGTACAGATGAATGGTAAACGCTATATAGACGGATTGACAAAACGGCTGCGCGCGCGCCGATTCTCTTGTACGTAAGATGGCACAACAAATTTCAAGTATTAAGGCCTATTGAAACGTCAGAACATTTGCATTGTGTGTCCTATAATGTAAGTGAAGTTTGAAATCAATATTTTATTTCATTTAAACGTGTTTAAAGAGAGTGTTCAATTAAGAAAAGTATCGGCTAGACTTTTTTTAGTCTAAATGGATTTTGAGTAAGCACTAGTATTTTTAGTCTTCTTTTAGAAAATATTTTAAATTTTTATATTAGAAATACATTTACATACATATATATATATATATATATATATATATATATATATATATATATATATATATATATATATATATATATATATATATATATATATATATATATATATATATATATATATATATACAAACATATTTTATTTTCTTATAAGAAAAATTAACACAGAAAAATCAGTGTTAAGAAAGAGGTAAGGATTGACTTTTGAGGGAATAGTCGAAGATAATGAAGGCAAGTCACGTAAAAAACATAAAATCTATGACGAGCAGTGTATGTGTGCAGGGGTCAATGACAGTGGACGAGGCGAAAGAGGTAGAGGTATATAGGGAGCGAAACCTTTAGCATTCTGCTCTCTCTGAATACCCCACTAGGTATAAAATGTATATTTGTATGTATGTAACGCAGAAAATTTGATTTCCATCACTCAGATATAAATGCTTCACGCTCTATCACTAGCGGGGTTATCAGAGGGAATGAAGGGTACGCTGCGGTCCCTGCATACCTCTTTCGCCTCGTCCACTGTCATTAACATCTTCATACATGCTCTCCGAGGAGTTCTTATTCTTTCGACTGTGACTTCTCAAATATAGTGTTTCTCAAAGAAGATACTGTGTTTTCGAAAATCAAGAAATAAATGCCTAGTTATTATCAAAAGACGGAAAGTGTTAGCAAAAAAGTTCTCTCAGTAAATCATGTTATACAATAAAAAATATGAAATTACTTACAATTTAAAATAATTTTCACAAAATATAGAAGCTTTCGTAAAGCTCTATCCAACAATCTGTGTACGGGCAGCGGCGCGGCGCCGGCGGGCTCGCGACCGGAATGGTAATCGCGATTAATCAGTTGTTGTGTCTTAACATATTTCATTCATCGGTCACAGAGTGGCTTCGTGTTTTTTGTTACGATGTGTACAATAACCAAATACCGATGTGGAACTGCTACTTTATATTTTGATAGTAGGTTCGAGGTAAAAAATTATTTGGAAAAATATAGATAAACGAACGTAGCGTAAATCGAATCTGCACCTTCTGAAAGTAGTTCATTCCTCCTTCCTTCCTTTTTTGACTGATAGTTAATATTGAAGATTGTTTGAAAGTTTGTTGTAATAATTTGAAGCTACAGTCTTTATTTCGCATGTAAAAGCAACAAGAAGACCTTAGTGTCAAAACATTATTCTTTTCACTTACTACTTTGATTAGACACATTACGTAATGACTTAAGAACACATATTGTTATACTAGAAATGGGATATGAAAATAACGCATTTAACTTGTTCGAAATTTCGAAGCCACCGACCGTCAAAATTGTATCAGATGCTGTATCACTGTGGATATATATTTCTTTAGCTTCATACTTTACTCTGCACATAGCAACGTAAGTAGAGGGAACCGCAGGAACCTTAGGAGCCTAGTGTTAAGGTACTCTGTTCTCCATTTTCCTCCTTCTAGGCACTTTGAGTTGAGACTAAGTAGAAACGGAAAAGTCCATTTTCCCCGAGTGGGAATCCAACCTAAATACTGACGCGTTTACAGGCAGACACCACGCTTCTGCACCACGGCGGTCCTAAATTATTATATTAAATGATATTATTAAATAATTATTTAAGTTCTAATTCTATATAAAGAGCAACATCGGTTACGTTTGTACGTAACTACATATTACGCTCAATATAAAGTTGATCATATAACGGTATAGAGCAATGACACTGACATTGTTTAAATAGGTTTGGTTCTTTGTTATTATTTATAATATATTAAATTAAAAAAAACTTAGATTTACACATTATTAATTGTGTTATAGAGCTTTTCGAAGCCAGAGCTGTTATTATTATCATTACAGCGTAAAAAGAGAGAGCTTAAATTCAAGCCGTTTTCCACTTTTCACCTACTTTATGAAATATCGTCTTACTGTACTAGCCTCTATTTCCATTTTATAATTTCTGTCAAAACTTCGTATATTTCCCAATATCACGCCTTAATTTAAGCCAAACAAACAATTCGACATTAAAGTAGGCGAAATAAGCACGTACTTTGCTATAACCGTCCCATTGACAGTTATAGCCCGTAGTGGAATTTAGGAGACCTCGTGACCTGGTTTAACGGTAATTCCCATTATTAGACAAGCTTGTTGGTAAACTCTTAACGTTTTGTAGGAAAGAGGGAGAGGCAAGGAGAGAGACGCTGAATTCTCCTTGCCTATTTATAATGAAAAAAAGAGTAATTCAACACTCTTAAGGCTAAAGCAACAGAAAATAAAACTTACGAGGACCAATATTTTATGTTTGGCTGTAGATTATACTCAAAAATTATAAGTACTGAATATTTTATATGCTAATATTTACTATCATAATTCACCTTTTAAAAATAACACTAAAAAGAACTACATAGCTTAGTTCTAAGGACCGGTCACGCATAAGCTCCAAATAGTAAGTCACGAAAAGAGGACGTCGCAGTGCAGTGGTATAATGTCAGACTCGGCTTGGTGATTGTGGGCTCGATTCCCAGTCTAGAGGATAATATATTTTTATTTATTTGCTTTAATGATAAGAAGAAGAAGAATATATGTATTGAGACCTATCTGAATTGAAACTCTACACGCAAACGGCCAACAGAGTATCTAAACATTAAGTATATTTTATTCTGCCATTTTCTGTTGGCATACAATGCATATCTTAAAAATAAATAAAAAACAAAATAAGTAATATATAAACATTTCCATACAACATATAATAAAAACAAAATGATATAAAAAAATAATAATTCACATAACAAAACTATACTGTGAGGACCGTCATCATACCTTTGCCTATAAACATGACGATATGTGAGGTCGATTTTTAAATAACAAAGTTAGTTTTCTTCACTCTAGCAACAAAGGAAAAGTTCGGCGTTGACTTCCGCCACACAACACGCGATATCTCGAAGTAAGGAAACGGTTTGTTAGTTCGATTCCCACTCGGGGAAGATGGATTTTTCTATTTCCATTTTCTTTGCTCTGAAAACTAGGCGAAGCGCGGCGTACAGTTCCGCCACTCAACTCGCAATGCCTCGAAAAAGGCGGAAAGCAGGGACTACGCAACGGAGTGTCTTAAAAATAGGTTCCTATGGTTCCTGCAGTTCCCTCTGCCTAATCTGCCATGAGTGAGATAAAGCGTGAAGACAAAAAAAAAAAAGGAAAGCGAGTAATGACGTGTCTTTCTACCTTCTCTGCTAAATGCGGGAAAAAGCAGGTACGTAAATAAATGGATAAATAAATAATAAACACACAAACGCATACATTAGTTCTGTACAAGATACACACAACCAGGGCGGTACTGTATCTAATATACACAATATAGCATACAGTTATGATATAACCAAATTCCAAGCAAATACTCGTGGAGTAAGCAGAGCTGCGCGCAGGTTCATTAACCCCTCCCACCGCCTCCCATCATAAGTACCTATAGTTATTAAATGCACTGTATCATATTAGGATAGTCTTAGTGTCACACTCGCAGAGGTCAATTAATGTTTAACTAGAATTAATATTATATGGTTATACATTTATTCTGTTCACAAACAAAAATAAATTTATCACACTTAATTTTAATTAAGATATTGATTATATATATATATATATATATATATATATATATATATATATATATATATATATATATATATATATATATATATATATATATATATATATATATATATATATATATATATATATATATATATATATATATATATATATATACCCAGGATCGAAATATGCAAAGTTCGAGCCCTTGACACCTACTGAACACTACAAGGCCCACTTCAAGACTTCATTATTCCGAACAATGCCCGTTAAAAGTTGACACGCACACAGCTGTAACAGGTGTTTACAAACAAGTAATTAGGTTGTGTGAAGCGTACCTAGAGTAAAAATTACAGCTAGATAGGTTTTAAATCTTTTATTAATTCTAAAAGACATTATGGCACAGTGCCACAGTGTCACTGTATCTTTGACGGTTGAGAATTCGATTCCCATCAGGGGACTGTCTTTTCCTTTCTTTTAGTGTATTAAATATAAATTCTTTTAGTGTATAATAAATGCGACGGTTTCTGGGTTCGATTCTCAGTCGGGGAAGATGAATTTTTCTATTTCCATTTTTGTCGCTCTGGCAACTAGACAAAGCGCGGCGTCGAGTTCCGCCACTCAACACGCAATGCCTCGAAAAAGGCCGAAAGCGGGGACGAAAAAAAGCAGGGACTAAGCAATGGAGTGTCTTAACACTAGGTTCGTATGGTTCCTGCAGTCCCCTCTGCCTACCCTGCCCTGTGCGGGATAAAGCGTGAAGCTAAAAAAAACATAATTTTTAAAATTACATAAGCAGGTAGTATGAAACTAGTAACTCATTATAAATAAAATTAATACATGTTTATCAAACGTTTAAAAGTATTCAGGAATTATCGTTACGCTGTTCCCAAAGTGAATTTTTACCAATGCAAATTTTACTAGATAATTAATTAATCAATAATTTATTGTGCCTGCAATATTGATTTAGTGCTATCGACTAGACTGCTACTTTATAACAAACAAGTTTTGGTGCGATAATATTTACATATGTTTTTGTACTACATGGTATGCACGTGTTGTTAAAATGACGGTCCAAAAATAATAAGAATAAATAGTTTTTTGAATAACTGGAAACATCAATTATTTTAGTTCGCTACTTTAAGCGTGATAGTTACGGGTTTGATTCTGGTTAAAGGAGTGAATTAATTTTATTTTTGCACACTAGCAAAGTTCAACTTCATTTAAGATTCAGTTCGATAGCGGAGAACAGAGTGTTTTAACACTAAGTTCTTTTGAAAGAAAAATAAGCACATTCCATATTCTGAGGATCTTAAGCAAGTTTCTCTTGATAAATATATAAACATTAAATAAAACATTTAATTATAATCTATATAAGAATATCTATTTCTACAATGCGTTGCGGCGTTAAGTTCCGCCTCTCAATATACATGATTTTCAATTGCGGGGACAGTATTATTTTTTTATACATAACACCTAAAAATTTTCAACGCACCTCTTACCTCACGCGCTCGTGAATTTAAAACTTGCAAATTGTGCAAGTTCAAATCCCGCTGCGTTCAAAACTTTTATATATCTTTTTAAGCATTTTTCTAGACACACTTTAAAAATCATACAAATATATGAATTATTTTCTTTCATTATGTCTATCCTGATATCGACATATATAACGTAAATCATTTTATTTTGTTTTTTTTTAAAAGTTATATTTTTTTTGTTTTTGTTAAACCCTACCACTTCTTTATTTAATACTCTACCATCGACAATAGACTGTGGGAGCGGCTCATGTAAAATGCATAGAGTACTTTCGTACGCTGTCTTCATACGCACAGATGTTTCGGTGAAAGCAAATTTTTGTGGCCGTGAAAAGTTCATACTGCAATTTTAATAAACTACACTCCAAGATCAATAGCGATTGTAATAGATCACCGATTCAATACCCAGTAGAGGCAAATTGTACTTTTGTATATAACTTTTTTTTTAGCTTCACGCTTTTATCTCGCATATTGCAGAGTGGACAAAAGGAACTGCAGGAACCATATGAACCTAGTGTTAACCCTTTGTTACTTAGTCCCTGCTTTCTCCATCCCCGCTTTCCTCATTTCTTTCGAGGCATTGTGTGTTGAGTGGTGGAACTCAACGCCGCGCTTTGCCTAGTTTCCAGAACGAAGAATTTTCGAATATCGTTTTAAGTTAATATGTTTTTTTCATATAATCATATTATTTAAATAAAATGTAAATTAATATATTTAAATAGGTAGGGATATACTATGTTGACTTGACTGAACTGTTCTTATCGAATTCTGTTATATACAACTACTTCATTATGTTATTATCTATTGTTGAAAAAAACTTTATTTTTTGTTTATATTTGCGTTTATTCGGCGAGTACTTATTTTTTACATACCATATGTTGTGAGAAAGATTTAAGGAGAATTTATAATACTTTCTACAGAAGAAAATACTAGTGTTTTATTTTACTGAATTAAAAGAAAGTTACATACAAAAGCATGGAATTTACGGCATCGATGTAATTTTAATTTATATATGAAAAAAATATCCACCTTGAATATATCTATCTGAAAGTCATCTTTCATATTCTTAACTTTAACGATTGATAGGCTAAAAATCTTTGCTATTTTTAAGACAATTAAACAAAAAAGAACAGCTTAATGGACAATTAGAGATATAATGGGCGGTGGAGCTCCAACACTTGTCGTAATATAGAGCAAATAAAAATTGCTTAATTATAATTATTCCTTTAAGTGAAGATCAAACACATAATAGTCGTGTCACGTTTACGGACAGACATAGATCCACTGCGCTAGAATAGCGCATTGCAATATTATTTTTTAGCTTCACGATTTATCTCTCTAATAGCAGAGTAACCAAAGAGAACCGTAGAAATTGTGAGAACATAGTGTTTAAACACTCCATTCCCCACTTTCAACTTTTCGAGGCATGCATGATGAGTGGAGGAGTTCAACGCCGCACTTGCGAAAGCAAATATTAAATAGATTAAAGATATGCAGAAAAAATTGTTAACAAAGCAAATTCGTGATTATTTACTAGTATATCTCTATTCTCTACATTTTACTGCACTGAATACGTAATATCATGTTACTTTCTAAAGTGTCCACATATATAAGAGAAAACTTATTAAAAATTTTTCACTATATACTTATGGAGATTCGTCGTGGCGCAGAGGCTTAGCGTCTGCCTGTAAAAGTGACGGTTTGTGAGTTCGATTCCCACTCGAGGATGATGGACGTTTTCTTCTCGGCGTTGAGTTCCGCCACTCAATATTCAATACCTCGAAAAGGTGAAAATTAAGGAACGGAATGTCTTAACACTAGGCTCCCAAGGTTCTTGCGTTTCCCTCTGCCTACCCTGCTACGAGCGGGATAAAGCGTGAAACTTTATTTTTTATTTCATACAGGATTATATATATATATATATATATATATATATATATATATATATATATATATATATATATATATATATATATATATATATATATATATATATATATATATATATATATATATATATATATATATATATATATATATATATATATATATATATATATATATATATATATATATATATATATATATATATATATATATATATATATATATATTATAACCAATATTTTGTTGGTAATGTTTTCTATCAATGAAAAAATTATGTCAATCTCTCTCAGAAGCTTAAGTAGCATAAAAATGAAGTTGTTTGTATGGACACACTCATGATAGGCATGAAGAACCTAGTGATAAGACACTCTGGTCTACCTTTTCAGTCAACCATTATAGTCTTATGGTGTTTTAAATAAAATGACAGTATCTCAATCTATATTTAACAAACCAAAGAAATTTATAGGAGATTTTAAAAGTTCATAGATTAAAAACTTTATATTGTGAAGTTATTTACCGATAGAAGCCGACTTTGGTATCGATTTCGTGAGCTATTTAAGCTAGAATCAGGTTAAGAGGTCCGATCTTTGTTAAAAAAAGTCTACAACGTTTTATAGCTCGACAATATAGAGCAAGTAAGTGTATATATTTAAGCGTATCTTCATATAACCCATAGTATATGACTGAGATGATGTAATAATTATAATTACTTGTGTCATCGATATATATATGTACTTATTATATAAATTTTAACCTATCAAGCCTATTTTAGGGTTTTTGCCTGAAAAAGAATAAATGGAACCTTGAAGGGATCACCGTTGTCTGTCTTGTCTGTCTGTCTGTATTGATTTTTTTTGGAAGTTTAAATTAAAATCAAATGTCCAAGTCCATAGTCCTGCAGAATGAATGAAACTTCTAAGTTGATGTTATCAAAATATAGGAATATTTGTTAGATGATTTATTTCATTTAATATCAACAGCTCATAAAATTTTAAGCGGCAACATCATAAGAATTCAAATCCCGCTTCCTTACACACAATTACCAAACCAAACAAAAGTAGAGAACAGAGAGATCCACCTCTATCTATTCCCTGAAAATATGGGGAAAATTCGTAAAGAAACAAAAAAAATCACTTTGAAAAGTGCTACATATATATGTATATGTAAGGGGGAGGCTAAGGGTGGTTGGGGCGTCGACCTTGCCATTTCAATGCATACCACGTACTATACTTTTGTCGTCTAGAATAAGGTCACGCTCATTACATACGTAGGTTACATACATCTTAGTAACCTCAAGATGTGGAACTTGTGATGCAGCCAAATATTTATTTAGGTTAATGACTCTATAATTAGATTATGGAGTTGGAATTTTCTATTTTTATATTAGAAAGGTTTAAAAGATGAATATATAGAAATTAAAAAAAGGTGTAATCACAAATATTTAGAAACCTTGTGGGTCTTTGTGACAGTTTTTGACTTGAAAGACGTTAAAATAGATATATGAACCAAAAATATTATATACGAGATTATCGCATATCCTAAAGTAAATAAATAAGTTTATTGATACTCTATCATTTAACATACTAAGAACTTTAACTTTATTTTTATAACATATATAAATAACTTATTTAAAAAATTGTATGTGACTTCAGCGTCATCTTCGTTTCTGATTTTAAAATTAGGTTAGTTAAAACCTACAACACGTTTGATTTCCACTCGGAGAAAAAAAATATTTTCATATTCTTACAGTTTGAAAAAAACTGGCAAAAAAAAAATCGCTACCCACACGCTAGGTCTTAAAAATCTGAAAAGTTAGGAACAATATTTGCCTCAAAACAAAGCTCATTGCGCTTATTGTAATACAAACCTTAACCTTAAAAACATATTTTTTTATAGCTTCACGCTTTTTCCCGCACATGGCAGAGTAGACAGAGGGAACTGCAGGAATCGTGGGAACCTATTGTTAAGATACTCCGTTACTTAGTCCCTGCTTTCTCCGTCCCAGCTTTCTGCCTTTTTCTAGGCATTGCGTGTTGAGTGGCGGAACTCAACGCCGTGCTTTACAAAAAACACATGTTATTAATAAATTATTTTATTTTAATTTCAGGTGGTGCATGGATGGCAAAATAAAATATAAGAATCCACGAATAATTATAACAAAAGATAAAAAGGAGAAGAATGAAGAATACTAAGCAATAGAATCATATAAAATAATATTAAGGCGGAAAGCGGGGACGGAAAAAAGCAGGGACGAAGCAACGAAGTGTCTTAACACTAGGTTCGTAAGGTTCCTGCAGTTCTCTCTGCCTACCCTGCCATGTGCGGGATCAAGAGTGAAGCTATAAAAAAATAAAAAAATATATTAGTAATACTAAACGATCATAATATAAATGCAATTAATGATTAAGATCTCCCATGAATCAAGAGTATGATAAGATATATCGTATACATACGATCAAAAGCTTAAAACAAAAGCTCAACCAAGTTACTGTATTTTTCAGAGCAATGTAGAGAAACAAAATTGCTAAAACTTAAGGGGGCGACGACACCGCCGAACCGCGTTGAAATGTATTCAAATATATGCGCGATTAATTCAGGCTGCATAGCCAGCGGGACGGTGTTAGTAGTGGCACCCAATCTCACTTTCTACGCGGATCGATGAGGCCGTGACCTTCACAATGCCTCTTATTTGCTTTATGCTAGGATTTTTTGGACAATTTCCTGTAATGGAGACCTGGTTGCGATCCTGAGCTAAGCTGCCATTATAGGTAGAGTCGATGGATCTCATAACTTTGCCAAACAAAACGCTGAAGCTTTAATAGTTTCAAAGCTTAAACAATTATGGTTTGTTAAAACATTTAACAACTATAGTAAAAATATACATATGTTCTAGTTACTGTTTTCTCATAATATTATAGAAAATATGCTTATGACTTGTGACTTTCTGTTTCTCACAGTGATACGCACAGTAAGTGAGATAATGTATATTTTTTATAATTTTACTAACTTTTTAATTAAAGTCCTTGGATTAAGCACAAACTACGCAATTTATAAAGTCTTTGTAAGAGCTTCGATCTGGTCTGTATACTTTAATTGCATATGAAGGGAATTATTCCTAAAAAACCTAAAATAATGAATATAACTGATCTTACAAAAACGTATCAATGCCCTCCCGTTTCCCGAGCAAAGGTTTGTTCAAAAGTAAAATTCCCTTGTAAAATTCCATTTCAGGTCTCAGAGGTATCGAAGAACACGTAGAAGAATATACACATAAAAATAGATAGTGGTCGGGGCGTAGACTTGCCGCTGTGTGTGTGCGACGTGACGCAAGTACTACGAGACAGTGTGCTTGTGTGTGTTGTATGCGATGCACGGAAATGTAGAGTGGCGAGAGTCTTTGAGAGAACGTGACGTCATACATAATTTAATTATTGGATAGATTATTGTTGTTTCAAAGATGGTTGTGAAAAAAATTGTGTATAAGATTTAATTATAATCATTATTATATAATAAATATTATATTTTGTGATGTGTTTATTATTTTTGGCGTTATTCGTTTTTTTTTTCTCATAAAATTAGGATCAAATGTGAATAAAGGGTATATAACAGATAAATATAAATATTTAACCTATAAATAACATAAAAATTAGGCCTATATTATAAAAAACTTATTACTTCCACTTCATATAAATCTCATAACAACAAGTAATTTGTTGATTTAATATTAATAATATCACTATAAGTTTTAAAACACTTAAACATTAAATATATTACAACTCAATTCCAACAATCCTAATACCAAGCTATACAAAAACAAATAAACATACAGACTCTACCAACCGACCGAAACATCAAAACACATCAAGTCCACAACATCGACGCACACATACAAGTCATTGCCGTCTCTACGTGCCGTCGTCTTGGCAACGAGACGCATGCGTGGGACCGCCTACCTCCCCCCCGTGGATTACAAATCTATTCTATATGATTGGTCACTGAAAGGCAGGACATCGCAGGTTTTTTCCTAACAATTTAATCGTCAGCCATCATTAAATGATTATGAAGTGATTGATAATGTGAAAATGATGGAAAGGATAGAGTTCCAGCCTATTCGTAGTTGTAGTTACATTTAAAGGTGAAGACCCTAAAAATTGTATGAGTTTGAACTACATTTTTATGCTAATGTAAAGAGAGGGAAGTTCATAGCTCCCTTTAGCTAAACTTATTTTGTTTGAAATTTACATAATAAATGCAATGAAATAACCATTTGTAATATCGGTTCACATAATATATTAAAAAATACTATAAAATATATAAATCGAAGTCTTCATAAATAGCTCACTACAGCTAATTGCCTCCAAACAGCTAAAATTAGATATTTCAATGTTTTCTCTGGATTATCTCTACCAAATGTTCTTAATAGAGCCAAGTTATCAAAGAAAGCAGTACGAAGCACATAATAATTGACAATCGCACGTCTACAGGAGCGAATGAGACGGCTCTACATTACGATGTCACTCACACAAACGTCTGGGTATGTATAATATTAGTAGGTACTCTACGCTAGTTCATAACTGCAATCCATCCTTGATTAAGGTTCAGTGATTTTACATTTACTTCCCAATTGAAATTATTCATTTTGAATATCGTTTAGAATTGTTGAGTTTGATTTGTGGTAATTGTAGATTGCATATATCGTACTTGATACTCGGGTTTTGATTCGCTTTAATAAGTTGCGGTGTTAAGTTACGCGTTTTCTTATGCTAAGTCTTCCTTTCGTTTATACTTGAACTAAAACTAATATATACATTTTTTTAATTTTGTTTGTGGTACGTCATTATTTTATTGCAAAATATTGTATAAATGACAATTAATCGGAAGTTTGTTTTATTTAAAATTGATTTCAGTAAAAATAAATAAAATATAGCAATAATAAGTAGTTACATAAAAACGAGTTTAATTATTTAAAATAACATTTTTTTTTTTCAAAAAATATTGAATTTAAATTGTAAAAGACATAATATAAACAAATACATAAATAAATATAACGTACTTGAGATGTATAAAAAAACAAATTTCCATTCACACTTACAAACTATTTACTTAAAAACCCGTTCATTCATAACTTTTTATCAATCTGATACATTAAAAAAAACAGTATAAGCATCTAAGTGATTAACATACAGATGTGTTCTGATTTATATGGACCTCAGAGGACCTTATATTTAATATCAATACTGACAACGCCATCTATTAGCGAATAGCGAAACTATTATATGGATGGTTCTTATCAATGTCTTAAATGCAAAAATAAATGAAAATTATATGAAATAATACACTATTTTAGTACGAAAATAGTAAAAAAAATATTCAAAACTACCAAAAACATATGTAATGTAGAGCATAAGGGTATATTCAAATGAAGGTCATTTCAAGGCTTCATTAATTCATTATACTAATATATAAATTATACATGAGTTTATTATCATTGTGTGCGGTTTCAGCTTTTTACATCGCATTATAAGTACTATAAATTACACCTGTCGTTTACTTTTTAAATGATTACAATTTTACACAACAAGTGCTTAGTAATGTTACCTAATGTATGATAATTGAATTAAAATAATGATATTACCATTTTAGCTTATATTTACAAAGATAAGCATTTGTAATATCTTAAAAAGATGTTATCTTGATCTTTTTAATATTTATTACAGATATCAATGGTTTTAAGATAATAGATAAAACTTTTTTGTGTAGTAATGTAAATGTCTCTTGAAACGTCTACGAATTTTATATATGTAATTCAATACGAAAATACATAAATTGTCGAAAAAAATGAAATTTTAATGTTATTTTTCATTTACATTTAAAATTGTAAATGTTAAATTGTGATAAAAAATATTTTTATATTTGTGTTCATATGTAATTAAAAAAGTTATAGAGACTTTGATATTGCTATCTTTTAAATATAATTAACTATACATCTATATAAATATAATTTTATAATTTGAGAAATTCAAAAAAAAGAGCATTTAAAATATTTACTCACTAAAGACTGGTAAAATTTAGGCAAATTTTTACACAGATAACACACGATGCTCTCTTCGTCACTCTGATTTCCATTAATAACGTTCAAAAAGACCTAAAAGATGAATTTTTATTTTTTTATAAACCATTATTTAATCATTAGATTGTTTTAATTTAACACCACATAATAAGACTATACGTGTAAACTTTTATTATAAAAGGCACAAAAACGATATAAAATAATCTCTGCATGACTCTACATTATCATATTTACCGGCGGCACTTCACTAGAGACCAAAATTAAAAAAAAATACTTTTTTTAATAATTCTACTAAATATTTATCTGTATTTATTAAATTAAACCATTTAATTATTTATTAATTATTATATAACTATAAATATAATAGTAAAATAAAAATGAAACAAATAAATCATAGATTAACAAGTATTCATATTTTAGTCTGTTGTCTGTCTGGAATTAATAATTTTATTTCGAGAAATAAATCTAATTTCTACAAACTTTATTTATTGAACTCCATACTGTCATTAAAAGAGCTTATTAGATTTAGGAAAATCAATTTAAACTATGGCGCGATAAAGGCAAACTAGAGGGAGGTCTATGACGTGTTAATATCATTTTCATATATGTATACGGACTATCATTTTTTTCTAGTAACTTATAAAGAAAGAAAACTTTAAATATTGATTTTTTCTGTTTCTTAAGATTTTTTTTTACTTTATTATTAATTAATAAATCTACAGAATTTTACCTCTAAATAACTAATAATAGAACAAATAATAAAAAATGCGCGTTTATTTTCAATATTACTTCTTTGGAAACGGCAAATATATGTACCTAGATAGCCCACAGATAAGATAGAATTTTCAATGCAGGTTATTAACATAGATACGTTTAAGCATGACTAAATAGAAATAAGAATATTAGAAAAAACATATTTTTTCGCCTATATTAAAATTTAAGTTGAAAGCTCATTAATTTCACATACTTTCATCAAAGCTTGTATAGTTTAGTTTAGGATAAAAACTTATTTACAGCTTAATTTAGATAACCTAGTGTTAAGACACTTTGTATTTTATCATAATTTCAAAATATTACACGATAATTAAGGCTCTAACAACAATAATTGCTCTATAAAAAGCAACTGTTGAGTTTCTTACCGACTCTTCTCACTGCCTTTCAAACCTGAGATAACGATATGTTCATCCGACAGTTCAAAAGTACTAATGTAAAAGTCTATTTGAAAATGTAAGATGGATTGGAATAAATTCAATATACCGAAGAAAACAGAACCTAAGAAATTATTAGGAAAAAGACACAAAGAATCATATATTAAAAGTTATCCTATCCTTATGTATTAATATTAGTATTCTACATAAGCAAATACACTGGCCTTTTCTTTTGTTAGTTAGTATATTAATATATTTAAAAAATCACTTTCGTTAGGTCACATTTAGAGTATGCGTCAACTGCTTGGTATCCACAATATGCAAAATATGTCAACTTCATTGAAAATATACAAAACAAGTTTATCAGGAGATTGCGAAACAAATTTACTTTTCCTGATTCTGTCTTTTTGTCACTTAAAGAACGTAGAGAACATAGAGTTGTTTCTTTACAAAATATTAAATAATTTAATTGATTCTCCATATCTGTTCAGTAAGATTCTATTTAAGTGTCCTCGTTTTAACGATCGCTCTCAGGATACTTTTTCAATATCTATTTGTAACACTAATTATTTCAAAATTTCTTTTATTGTAAGATCTTGTAATAGTCATAATAGAAAATACCACCACATTGATCTGTTTAAAAATATTTTAAGTAAATTTTATAATCTTGTGAAAATTACTTATTAGTAACTAACAATAACCACATTACGTTAAAATTTTACTTTGTCATAAATAGTTATATTTTGTATAACATCAAACTTAGTCCACTTCCCTGTTAAAACAGTAGTGGAAACTTAACTGGCATAAGTGTTAAATTAATATTATTGTATTGTATCCCTAATTATAAAAAATAAAAAAAAATATTCCTCTATTTGTCACAACTGTACATAATACTGCATTATATTTATCTATGTATTCACACATATATATGTACAAAGTAAATAAAGTACTGTTAAACTCACATCGTTCCCATGATTGCCCCGACGGTACCCAACCGTGAAATGAAACTACAGCTGGCTATATATGTATGTAGAAAACAAAGGGTAAATATTGTATATACTTGTATCCTGGCTTTGTCTAATTGGTATATAGAATGTGAACTGTCAACTTTTACCATACATAGGCGTATTTATTACGACATAGCTTTATTTGTAATGGAACAACTGTTTTCCGCACATAGCAAGTTGGGCAGACGGTATTTACATTGCGTGCGTATAGTGACAGTACTAAACCGAGGAAAATGAAAATTATCTATTCTTTCCGGTTGAGAATCAAACCTACTACAGTTTTATTTTCTATCAAAAGCTCCGCCACTACTTTATGTGAGACTATCACCATTTCTCATTCGGTCACAATATTGGACATTTCTAATTTAAGTATGTTTTAGAAAGAAAAGATCGTAAGTGTCTAAATAATTAATGTTAGTAAATACTAATAAATAAATTTAAGCTTGCATTAAAAATAACTCATAATGTTATTTTAATTGTTTATATATAAAAGAAAAACATTATTAACATTGTAGATACCTTACTGTGTTGGCTACATACAAATGTTTAAGTATCAAGGCATATATTCTTCCACATCACATTAAATACAAAAATAAATTAATTATCCATAAAACTAAATTATATTTTCGTTTACATTCTTATATTGAATTCTACCAATGTGTCGATTTGAGAGGATAGGGAGAACAGACGGGCTAGCTTAGACTGCCTCTACTTTTCGTAATATGAACAGGATAATGTGTGAAGCCAAAAAGGACAAAATTACAAGACACACTGGTATACAGATAGTTTTACCAGTCATTTTCTGAAAACGATAATAATTGATAAAAATCATATCTAAAGTAAGAGAACCCACAGAAAATGCAATATACAAAAGTTGTTTTATATGAAACAGTGTAATTTGTATCAACAGAATGGCATATGATGGGCGTATAACGATTTGTTGGTAGCGCGATGCGTGAAATGAATAACGCAGACAGACACTGTTGTCTTTATATGTATATATAAGAATAACATACTATTAAGTTAAATATACAGAACGCATTTTAGATCACGATAGAGTGATTTTTTTAAACAATAATTTGTATATTTCGAGAGATTTAAGAAAGAATTTTAAGAAGACAAGGAGATCTTTTTTTTAAGCTTCACGCTTTATCTCGCACATGGCTGGGTAGGTAGAGGGAACTGCATGAACTATAGGAACGTAGTGTTAAGACACTCTGTTTACTTAGTCCCTGCTGTCTTCGTCCCCGCTTTCCGGCTTTTTTCGAGGCATTTTGTGTTGAGTGGTGGAATTCAACGCCGCACTTTGCCTAGTTGCCAGAGCGAAGAAAATGGAAATAGAAAAATCCATCTTCTCCGAGTGGGAATCGAACCCAGAAACCATCGCGTTACAGGCAAGCGTTGCGCCTCCGCGCCACGACGGTAAGGAAGTTAAGGAAGGAGATAAAATGTAAATATTAATATAAAAACAAAATTTAACATATAGATGTACTTATATTTGTATAATCTACTATTACGCTTTCGTGAATTATAAGAATTAAACCTTTTTTGTTCTTCTTTCCCGCAGGAGTTTCGAGATTTCGCCAAATTTCAAACTTGTATAAATATTCAATAGTTTTAATTGAGAGTTATAGATCTGTCAGTCACTAAACAAAAAGAAAATTTTATATACATATATTAAAAAATATTCGAAACTTTGTAATCCTCTAATGGATGGTGGTTTATATGCCTCTATAGCGGAGCTACATTATTTAGTATTATATAAAAGCAACAATTTTATTCAAAAAAATCGACAAATCAAACAAACTTTTTCTAACACTCAATAGAAGTTACAAAAAGGCAAATTAGGCTTCATATTATGACGTAGAGTTCCGATTCTTATAAAATAAATGACTTAATACATATTTAAATGATTATTTATTTTGGGGTGAATGATAGAGTCGTTACCTTCTGATTTGCGTAAAATTTGTAAAAATCGCTTAATTTTTCACTAAGTGGTTTAGCTTTTAGTTGAAATTCATACACTATACTCTATATGTATATATATATATATATATATATATATATATATATATATATATATATATATATATATATATATATATATATATATATATATATATATATATATATATATATATATATATATATATATATATATATATATATATATATATATATATATATATATATATATATATATATATATATATATATATATATATATATATATATATATATATATATATATATATATATATATATATATATACATATAGAGTAATAAATCTGTCTCTATGATCATTTGTATATAACTCACATTAGCACACTGATTACTTAGTATATTTTTAGTTATAAGTGTGTAAAATATTAAAAAAATATCAAATAGAGAACGTTAGTGGATTTTTCAGAATATCTAATCAAACAATTTGTATTTGTTGACAAATGTTATGAAAGGGGCAATAAATGTATATTTGAATTTAAATTTTAAATATTTTCATTGTCATATTATTGTTAGAAAGTAATTAGTATTGAAATTAATGTTTAATTATTTAAATCAGTAAAACCTATTTGTAATGTTAAGTTCTTTATGATATTAATTTTGAATATTGAACAGATATATCAGCTGTTATATAAATAAAAGGACTGAATTATGTAATGTCAATCTCTTCTGTATTAATTATTGTACGAGAATAAACCAATGTCATCAAAAACATTCTGTAAAAAACCCAAGTCTCGCAGCTCAGTCTTTCTACCGTAAAAAGAACATGAAATAAATAAAAATAAATAAAAATAAACCAATTGCTACCACTCTGTTATTTTATTATGAAAAATGGACTCAGTATAACGAAACCCTGTCCTAGCGCCGACATGTACATTGTGAGTTAATAATGGATTAACAGTATAATTTTTTCCCCAATTGTTGAGTAACGATTTCTATTAAATTGGCAATAAAATAAATAATTTAAAATTTATTTACTCAAATTTCCACTTTCATAGACAGATAAAACAATCAAATTCACATTCTTTTCTATATAAGTAGACCTCAATAGTTCTTCTTGGTTAGTTATCTTCATTGCCTAGCGTCGAGCCAGTTCCTATATACCTAACTGGCGAGGCTGACTAGTTGTTTATAGCTTGTCCGCTGTCTTTTTCTTTCCTCAGATTCTCGATGTCCGTGTCTGTGATCTCCTTTACGGTGTCACACCATTGGGTAGATGATTCCTCTAGGTTTTTTTCTACTCTACTTTGCCCACTACAATCACTTTATCACAATTGTCTAAATACTTGCATACTAAAAAGCCACAAATTAAAATAGTATTTTTTGCAATATGTAGTGGATCATTTACCTCAGTTTTAAGCTGTTCGAGATTTTTTTGTTACAACAAAACTGAGACAGAATTTATAATACTCTTATTAAATTTACAGAGCATAAAACATAAATATCCATCAAACTTACCCAAATATCATATTTGATATCTATAGACAAACTACAGTGTACGGTGAATACAATTAAGCGATCCCCGCAATCCGGTAAATTATAAATTCCATGGGAAAGGCGACAGGTGTCGTAATCGCATGAGCTCGAATCATACCCGCCATAGAGTAGGAGAGAGATGTTTCTAGAGATTTATATGGAAAACTTAATACTTATATTTTAGGCGTTTATGGTCTTTATAAGGTAATTTAGTCTTTAAGAGAATTATTTAAACATCTACTAAGGAAACGAAAATAGTAATGTGTAACATAATGGGACTTGATTGTACGTCTCTAGACTATATTGTTCAATGATAGTAAATACAATAAAACGTATACTTTTCTATGCTCTGCCATAAATAGTAAATGTCTATAATATTAGCACTTAATAGAGACTTGAAAGCTTTATTCTAATAAATCGTTCAAAAATGTTCAACTCGCTATGTACTACAGTTTAAAAGTAGTAGTAGTAGTAGTAGTAGTAGTAGTAGCAAGTTTAAGTAAATTACTTCATAATAATGTCAATATGTAATAATATACATGTAGTAAAAGACAACATTGTTAGTAATATATTTTTAGTGTTTAAACAAACATGAAACAGTCATTTGAAACAACTAAGCAAGATTGACGTTATTATAATTTTAAAGTAGCCTAAAGGAGAAGAAGAAGAAGAAGAAGAAGTTGTTCTTAAATGCTTAAATGAATTTAACAGCTGAAATGCGTCGATCAAATAAAATCTACCTAACACATAGACTTTTAATAAACTATTTCTTTTTCTTTTTTTTTCTATATTCACGCTTTGTCCCACACATGACAGGGTAGGCAGAGGAAACTGCAGGAACCATACGAACCCAGTGTTAAGATTCTCCGTTGCTTCGTCTCTGCTCTCTCTGGTCCCCGCTTTCCGCCTTTTTCCAGGCATTGCGTGTTGAGTGGCGGAACTCAACACCACGTTGTAACTAGTTGCTAGAACGAAGAAAATTGAAATAAAAAACCCTACTTCCCCGAATGGGAATCGAACGTACAAACCGTCGTGTTTACAGGAAGACGCTGTACCTCTGCGCCATGATGGTAGTAATTTTATTTTGTTTTTTGCTATTTAAAAAATAAAAATATACAAGGCACTCTACCAAAGTGGGTTGTCTGCGGACAACTCAATAGTCAGTAGGCAACGACTACGTAGGTACATAATTGGCGAGTATTTGCGCAGAGCCACGTGAAATAACATCTGACGGATAACTCGCTATCTGACGCTATTGTTTTTAGTTTGGACAGTGTATGTTGTGGAATGAAATGTATCAAATTTTAATATTGAATTTTACTGTTTTTGTTATATATATATATATATATATATATATATATATATATATATATATATATATATATATATATATATATATATATATATATATATATATATATATATATATATATATATATATATATATATATATATATATATATATATATATATATATATATATATATATATATATATATATATATATATATATATGTGTGTGTGTGTGTTCTATATATATAAAATGACCTTAATAACTACAAAATCTTTAAAAATAGACGTTAAATGACGATGAATATGTAAATTAACAAAACAATGCCTTCACCTTGTGCCAAACCTCTCCATTCTCCCTTAAGATATTGCGTTTTGAGTGGTGAAACACACATTGTCTCATCAGATGACTATGTCACTAAAATAGATAATGTACCATCTTAGGAATCACTTATAATATGTACTTAGATATACGAAAGAACTATAAAAAAGTTGAGTAATTAGTTTTACATGAAAACTAATTTTAATCGACTTACTTTACTTTTTTATACTTTTTTACAGTCTAAAGTAAGAATTACTGAAATCAGGTTTAATAGTAATTTGTTAAGAACCATGTTAACACAAAACGAGTATTATACTCGTAATTGCTTTGATTACAAAGTGTGAAGTGACTGTAAATTACAATTGATAGGTAAATTATGATAAATAAATTATGTCTATTCGAACGTTCTAGTATAATTTTTTCATGCGCAGGCGCATTATGTATTAGAAGTTATAGGGAAGAGACGAATTAACATTTTTGTATAAATAAATTGATATTGTACTTTATTGAAATTGAAGGAGACTTTGCGTGTGAATTAAATTTGCGGGAAAGCTTCTATGATAACAACATATATAAGTATATGTATATATGTTAATTAAAGAGACATAGACGATAATATATAAAAAAAATCAACTAATAAAGTGTTGGCATTTGAATTCAAGATTCCTAATCTTCTAGGGACTACTAGAGAGTACTAATTCTGAAATCATAATACGAGTATATATTTTATTCAATTTCACATTTTATCTTACAACGAGAGATGAAAGTTTAAGTAGAGTACGCAGAGGGAACCACAGCATGAGAACCTAGTGTTAAGACACTCCGGTCTCCGTTTTCCGTGCGAATGGGAATTGAACCCATAAATCATCGCATTAACAAGCTGCATCTTTGCGCCCCGATGGTCCTCTATACGAGTATATCGATAAAATATTATCGAACACAGTAACTTACTATACATTAATATTTCCTTTCATTGCGTTTAAGCATTAGTGACTTGTTTACGATAGAAATTTATGAGCGTGAATTGAAGAAGTACTGAAATAAAAAATATTTTCATACTATATTATACTTTATATTCACAAAATAAGGCATAGATTGGCTCGAATTTAGAAAATTAAGACGAGTGTATATCAATACTGTACTGTAGGTGAGTGAAAAGTCTACACGACGTCACGTTTTCACGCGTGAAAGATTTTAAATATGGAGAGAAAACACTTCTTTAAAAGCAAACACGTGTAATATTTATATATTTATTTTTTTACACATATATATATATATATATATATATATATATATATATATATATATATATATATATATATATATATATATATATATATATATTATATATATATATATATATATATATATATATATATATATATATATATATATATATATATATATATATATATATATATATATATATATATATATATATATATATATATATATAACCCAATTACTTTAATTAAGTGCGATAACTATAGCCTTTTGAGGCATTGCGTATTGAGTAAAATTAAAATAATTCTTTCAGTGAGAATCGAACCCACAAACCCTAGCGCTTATAAACATCTTTACAGCCAGATGTTATCACGGATGGATTTTTCTATGTCCACCTTCTTCGCTCTGGCAACTAGGCATAAGCGCGGCGTTGAGTTCCTCCATTCAACACGCAATGGAATCTCTTAACACCTTCCTATGGTTCCTGCAGTTCCCTCTGTCTACCCTGCCATGTGCGGGATAAAGCGTGAAGCTAAAAAAAATAATTTTAAATTGTCATATATTTATTTATTTCATGTTTTTCTTATTTTTCTTCAAGATCAAAACATTGATTTTTACCACTCTTTTACTTACATATCCTAAAGTCAATTATTTCTGAATTAAGCTTAGCTTAGATTAGCTTTTAATAAATCACCGATAAAGCTTTAAAGTTCCATACATAAGTTAGACCGTTTACTACTTAATAACTACACGCCTTAATCTACAACTTATTAGCAAGTCCAATTGCCAGTAATACGGCCGTAAGAATTATCTTGTAAACGTGTAACAAAGATGAATGTAAGGGTTTTTATATACAATAAATCAGTCAAATGGCACAGGAAGCTGTGTAATGTGTGTGTAATTACATTATTTATAAATATTGATATGATTTAAGTAGATTTTATTCTAATTACGAAGACAGTTTAGAGTTATACAATATTGTTGATTAAAAATACATATTAATAATAATCAGAAAGGCTTACAAATTATTCTTAAGGCAATTGTCACAATTAATCTTAAAATGAATCCAAAAAGAAAGAATATTGAATATGAGGGCCGTCGTGGCGCAGAGGCGTAAGCGTCTGCCTGTAAACGTGACGGTTTGAGGGTTCGATTCCCTCTCGGGGACGATAGATTTTTCTATTTCCATTTTCCTCGCTCTAGAAACTAGGCAAAACGCGCATTGGGTTCCGCCACTCAACACGCAATGCCTCGAAAAAGGCGGAAAGTGGGGACGAAGAAAACAGGAACTAAGCAACGGAGTGTCTTAACACTAGGTTCATATCGTTCCTGCAGTTTCCTCTGCCTACCCTGCAATATGCAGTAAAAGTGTGAACTTAAAAAAAATAGATGGACAGATGAATGGTGGTAGTCAGGAAAGACATGAACAGCTGTAATGATTTTGCAAGCGATGTATCTATGAAAAATCAGGTGAAAACATAAGACGTGGAAATGAGATTGAGAGGAAACGAAATTGTTAAAAATTATGTTTACGATTATCTAATATACAGAACTTCCCTGGACTTAAGGTTATTTCTATATTAACGTTAGTATTCTTATCGTTTTATGAATATTATTATTATAGCTTCACGCTTTAGCCCGTTCAAAGCAGGGTAGTAACAGGGAACTGCAGGTAAGTAGTGTTGAGATATTCCGTTCAGTAAGTGGCAGTGCCAGCCCACATTTTACTATAGACACATGAAACGGTCTACATTAAAAATATTAACTCAGTCCTCCTAAGTATATAGTAGTAGATATAGGTATAATGAATGTATAATATATATAAGTGGGGACGGAGAAAGCAGGAACTAAACAACGGAGTGTCTTAACACTAGGTTCAAATGGTTCCTGCAGTTCCCTCTGCCGACCCTGCCATGTGCGGGATAAAGCGTGAAGAATGTGTAATAAAAAAAATGTCTATTATGAAACAAACTCTTGCCTATCATTTGAAAGTACAAGTCAAAACCCATTTCCTATATATATCTCAACAAGCATATTTACTAATAAGTATAGCATAATTACAATGACAGTTTACGTAAAAGTTGTTTTCTAAGCTTCTCGTTCACCCTGATATGACACTTTCTAATATGGATCTGGATGAAAAATTATATAAATGTAAATTATAAATAATCGATTTTGTAAATATATTCTAAAAATAAATATTTTTTATATCTTCTTACTGTATCCCAGATATAATGCTATATACAACGCTTTCTACCTAATCTTCAATGACTGACTGACTAACGGAATTTAACGCCGTATGTTAACTACTCAAACAAAAAAATTAAATAACCCTGCTTTGGATTAGAACCTACGACCCCCACTTCAACACTGTCCTTACACAATAACCTTCAACCAATTCTTAATAACGAAATAAACGAAAAAAATACAATAATTAAAATATAATTGCTCAAAATATTAGCCGGTTAACAATCGTTGCAGCATTGCATTATGTAAATATATGATAATGTATGTATCTTTCGATCGATCCACTTCCTTCCGTTGTCATGCGTACGTAAATATGCCCCTTTTCATTTTTACTGTTAATTGTAGGGCTTGTTTGACCTCTAAGCTTGTGGAGTTACATATATATATATATATATATATATATATATATATATATATATATATATATATATATATATATATATATATATATATATATATATATATATATATATATATATATATATATATATATATATATATATATATATATATATATATATATATATATATATATGTATATATATATATATATATATATATATATATATATATATATATATATATATATATATATATATATATATATATATATATATATATATATATATATATATATATATATATATATAATATATATATATACATATATATATACATATATATATATATATATATATATATATATATATATATATATATATATATATATATATATATATATATATATATATATATATATATATTTATATATATATATATATATATATATATATACATATATATATATATATATATATATATATATATATATATATATATACATATATATATATATATATATATATATATATATATATATATATATACATATATATATATATATATATATATATATATATATATATATATATATATATATATATATATATATATATATATATATATATATATATATATATATATATATATATATATATATATATATATATATATATATATATATATATATATATATATATATATTATATATATATATATATATATATATATATATATATATATATATATATATATATATATATATATATATATATATATATATATATATATATATATATATATATATATATATATTCTGTTAGTGTCCTAACTTAATAAGGGAAATGAAAAGCAGCGGACTGTAAACGCTATATATTAATTCTAAAATGGTACAACGAAACGCGTGTGTCGTCGGTCGGCTGTGGTTAGCAAGTGCTCGCTGAGGTCCATATGACCCACACGATGCGTACGGGCCGCGCCCGCGCCCGCGCCCCTCTATTCGACGACGGCGATGTCCGAACATACTCCCCGGGTTGAAGTATTCAAGAGAGAGGAAGTGGGCAGATGTTGTTGAAGCCCCGAACGATAGTCCCCCTCTTCGTCTTTAATTCAGCCACCCGCGAAGCTCCGTCACTGCCAGGGAAGACCTTCATCACTCGTCCTAAAGGCCATAATAGAGGTGGTTGACCTTTCTCCTTGACGAGTACGAGTGCATCCTCTGACAGCTGTCCTGTTGATGTGGACCACTTCGTTTTTTGCTGAAGCAGAGAAATATATTCTAAATAAAAACGCTTCCAAAAATGTTGTTTTATATGTTCCATTCTTTGAAACCGCTCCAGCCGAGAAATATTGGTATCAGCCACCTGTGGATGCGGAATTGACATTAGTGGTCGTCCAATTAAAAAATGTGATGGAGTAAGGGCGGTGAAATCTAAGGGATCCGAGGATAATGGAGTCAGTGGACGGGAATTTAATACTGCTTCGATTTGACACAAACAAGTTACCATCTCTTCGAAAGTGAAATGCGTGAGTTGAAGTAACCGTTTTAAATGGTACTTTGTAGATTTAACGGCAGCCTCTGTAATGCCATTAAAGTGAGGAGAGTAAGGAGGCGCGAAAGTAAATTCTATACCTTGCTGCATGACTTCGGAAGAAATATTAGACTGTTCTAAAAATAGTTTTAATTCGTTAGAGGTTCCTACAAAGTTAGTCGCGTTATCTGACAATATACTCTGAGGTTTGCCTCGTCGAGCAATGAATCGATTTAAGGCGGCCATATATGCCTCCTTTGTCAGATCTGTGACAAGCTCTAGATGTACAGCTTTAACTGCAAGGCACACGAAAATGCATAAGTATGATTTTATAAGCTTACAACCTCGCCCCTTTCGATCAGCTAATAATACTGGCCCGGCATAGTCGACACTGCAATGAAAAAATGGAAATTCTAAATGAGTTCGCGAAAAAGGTAATTGTCCCATTATAGGTTGTACATTTTGACACTTGAGTTTAAAACATTTGATACATTGCCTTACTATCCTTTTCGATAGGTTTCTGCCCCCTAATGGCCAATATAATTGTTTTATATTTGCTAAAAGCAACTGAGGTCCGGCATGTAATAGGTCGAAATGATATTTGTAAAATATGATTTTAGTGATATGATGTTTAGAACACAGTAAAATTGGATGTTTAACATTATAGTCATAGGGAGAATTATCTAGTCTACCACCTACACGAATTATGCTATCTGAATCAATAAATGGACTTAATGAAGTTAATCTATTTTTTCGTGGTAGAGATTTCCCTAATTTTAATAAATTATGTACCTCCGGAAACATTTCTCTCTGAGAATTTACAATTATAATTTTAAATGAATTATTTAGTTCTTCAATAGAAAGACAACCCTTTTGTTTATTATTTTTTGTTCTTAAGTTGTATATAAACCTTAGTATGTAAGCAACAATTCTTTGTAAATAATTAAATTTAGAATATTTATGAATTAAAGATTTTATAATTGATGAATGATTTCTACATGATATAAATGACTGTTTGATGTGTTGTGAATCTGATTTGTGAATGATTGGCGATGGGTGAATGACTGATGATGAATGATTAGCTGAATGAGATGACACTACTTCTGGTAGATCTTGTTTCTCAACTTTGTTAGGCATTTTTGGCCATTCATTTTTATCTTTTAATAAAAATGTAGGCCCTGACCACCATAATGAGCACTCGCTGATTAGGTCAGCCTTCAGCCCGCGAGAAACAAAATCTGCCGGGTTATCCTTAGACGGCACATAGCTCCAAGTATGCCCCACAGTGGCCTCTTGTATTTCAGAAATACGATTACGTACAAAAGGCTTCAAAAGGCTGGGTGACATAGACAACCAGTTCAACACTATTGTTGAATCGCACCAAAACTTACAACTAACAGGTAAAGTAAGAGAGCTTAAAACCTTAGTACACAGTCTCGATCCCAGCAAGGCACCGCAAAGCTCCAGTCTGGGGATTGTTATGGGCTTTATTGGTGCAACACGATTTTTGGAAACCAGCAGTTGGACTCTGATAGACCCGTTTTTATCCGTTGATCGAACATAGACACATGCGCCGTAAGCTTTTTCGGAAGCATCTGTGAAAATGTGAATTTCATTAATAACAGAGTCATTACACAGCACCCACCTTGAAATATTTAATGAATTTAAACACGTAAGAGTGTTCTCGAATGATCGCCATGAATTTTGTATGTCAGGCGATACTTGATCATCCCAGTCGGTTTTAGTCATCCATAATTTCTGCATGATCATCTTGGCTTCGATCACACAAGGACCGACAAGACCGAGAGGGTCAAAAATTTGGCTGATTGTCGATAATATATGACGTTTTGTAATTATCTTTTTATTATCGATGCAAATGCAAAAACTTAAGGAGTCAGGGTGACAGAGCCAGAGCAAACCCAACGTTTTTGATAAAACGTTTTTATTTTCAGCTAAATTTAAACTACGTGAACTCCCCGAATTATTTGTAATTTGCTCTAGAACCTCCTGACTATTTGACAGCCATTTTCTTAAATTAAAATGTGCTGATTTTAAAATAGACATTACCTCTTTGCCCAGCTCAACCACTCCTGAAATTGAATCGCTACCGCTGAGATAGTCATCGACGTAAAAATCGCATTTAATAGAATGTTTTACTTCTTTTCTTACGGCGGTCTTAGCTAGACTTACTAAGCATTTAGTAGCCAAATATGGCGCCGAAGCCGTCCCGTAAGTTAGGGTATTTAAGCTATAAGTTTTTAGAGGTAATTTAGGATCTTCTCGAAAGATAATTTGTTGTAGGGAACGTTGTGAAGGGTGAACATTAATTGCCCTATACATTTTCTCTATGTCCCCACATATGACATATTTATGCTGTCGAAAACGAAGTAAAATCGACAACAAATCATTTTGGACAGTAGGACCCACCATCTGGATATTGTTAAGGGAAATTCCAGAAGTGGTTGCTGCTGAGGCATCGAAGACTGCCCGAAGTTTAGTTGTGGAGCTAGACTCTCTCAATACTCCATGATGTGGTAAAAAATATTCAACCTTTTTACCTAAATGAGGTTTACATTGCGCATCATTTTCTGTCATATGGCCTAAATTTTCGTACTCCTGCATGAAAGCTACGTATCTTTCTTTGAAGACAGGATCACGTTGAAATCGACGCTCCAAGGACAAAAAACGGCGCTTGGCCATCTCGTAGGACCTACCTAGAACATTAGGATTATCCTTTAAGGGCATGGTCACTACAAATCTACCGCTTTTATCTCGGGTAGTATTAACACGAAAGCTTTCTTCGCATAATTGTTCTTCCTTAGATAAGGAATTTCGTGAGGAAACAGAGTCTAACTCCCAAAACTTATTTAAATTAGAATTTAACTCATCAATGCTTACATTGCAGTAATGTGAAGACCCTTTTGTAGGCGATGGATGTGATGAAAGAGCCAAAGAGCCTGACGACACTATCCACCCTAATTTGGTCTCACATACCTTAGGTTTATTTTTGCCTAGATTAATGGATGCATAGCCGAGTACGCTCCAAAATACTTCGGCACCGACTAGGATGTCAATAGCTGACGGAATATAAAAGGAAGGGTCCGCCAGTTGTATATCCTTCGGTATGGATATCTTACTTACATCTATTAAAGATGTAGGCAAAGTGCTGGTTATTTTTGGCAAAATAAAACAATCTATGTTTGCCTTGTAATGACCGTTACGGGATTCAAACGTTAAACTACAAGACTGTGTACTACTAGAAGTCTGATTGTTTATACCTGTTATAAGCGAGCTTATGCTCCGTCGAGGTAAACCCAGTCTACAAAAAAAATCTTGAGTAATAAAATTGGCTGTGCTACCGTTATCAAGTAGAATCCTGGCTTCCAACTTCTCACCACTGTCGCTCACCACATTCACCAACGCTGTGGAAAGTAAAACACAGAAAGAAGCATTTGTGTGTAATGGTGTGTTATTTGATAGGACGACATTGTTGGGTGTATAAGTAGGCAAAGATGTAGAAGCTGTTTTAACGGGCAAAGCAACACTACTAGATGAACTATGCATGGGGTTTTGAAATTCTATATTACTTGATTCTTCTTCATGCAAAAGCGTATTATGTCGACCATTACAATATTTACAGCGTGACAATCTACATCGCTTTGTTAAATGACCAACACGTAAACAATTGAAACAAACTTTTAAATCTTTCGTTGTAGCAATTCGTTTTTCAATTGATAAATTTCTAAAGGATTCGCAATTATATAAAAAATGATCTTTTGAGCATAAGGGACATTTAGTTTTAGTATTAGCGTAAACTTTTTTATTTTGATTATCGCTGTTAGTTGCTACTATAAAACTTCTAGGTTTAGTTTCTAATTTATTTATTTTAATGGTATTTACTTTTTGATTATTTTCTATTGATTCTAATAAATCAGCTTTATTATTAACAAAGTTACAAAATTGAGACAAAGTAGGTGATTTAGATAATGTATTACGAAACTCCTCCCAATTTCTACTAGTAACACAATCTAATTTATGCGATATCATATAAACAATAAGCGTATCCCAGTATTCCGTAGGCTCATTTAATGTCTTTAGCGCTCTAATATTTTTATTGACAACGTCAATGAGATGACGTAATGAGGCACTAGATTCTTTCGAAACGGGTTCGACATTAAACAATGCCTGCACGTGGTTGTTTACTAAAAGCCGGTTATTATCATAGCGATCACAAAGTAATTTCCACGCCATATGATAATTGTCACCTTTAAAGTCTATATTTTTAATAATTTCTTGTGCGCTTCCCTTTAAAGACGCACGGAGGTAGTGGAACTTACTTATGTCATCGATGCAACTACTACTATGTATAAGCGACAAAAAAGTATCCCTATACTCAAGCCAGCATTGATAACTACCATTAAAATGAGGCAAATCAATTTTAGGTAAGCGTATAAAATTATTTTGAAACGATGCACCTGTATGTTTGCCAGCCGAGCTCGCCACAGAACCGTCATCACGCGTCACGGCCCTTGCCAATAAGACACGAGCTTGTGCTGCTAGGGCGTGGTACCGTTCTTCGAACTTTGTTCGTTCCTCATAGGCTTCGTCGGGCTTGTCCGACATTATCTCGATCTCCGACTGTAAATTATCAAATTCATCGTACAAGATATCGAATTTACTTAAGCGTCCTTCTAAGTCGAAGCGTTGTAAGTCGGAAATGGTTTCGCAACTCATAAGCACACTGATATAATTACTAAAATTAGTAATTTTGGCTTTCATACTACCGCGCTTTCTTATTAAAGTATCTTCATTAGCCATTATGAATGAAATATGTAAATAAAATAAAAACAAGAAGAAAAAATAAATAAATTAATGAAGCTCAATAACAAAAGAAATGAATGCAAATGCAATGAATAGAAGGCGTGGCACTGTCCTTGACCGTGACTCGAACGGTCCGCACAGGTGTTGTTTACCGTTATTTTTTATTCAATAAAAAAAAAACAGCAATATAGCAGTATGCGTAAGCGCAATCTAATAGAAGAGTGCAGATGCGAAGCGTAGTATGATAACATGAAATAGCAAATATAAATTAAGCTAAATGAATTTAACGAAAATTGGCTTTATTTGTGAAAAAAAACTAGCAAAAAGCTTAAATAGTTATTTAAACTAAAAATAGGAAGGACTGGAACCTCTGGAAATGATTAAGAAAGGAAATAATTGGAACAAACTCACAAAACGTCGTTATCCTTATCCAAAATGCGACTAGAATTGTTCAAGGAAGC
The DNA here is from genome assembly GCA_037178615.1 of Dione vanillae. Taxonomy (NCBI): domain Eukaryota; kingdom Metazoa; phylum Arthropoda; class Insecta; order Lepidoptera; family Nymphalidae; genus Dione; species Dione vanillae. Next base: position 482,379 of record JAZFAU010000110.1, read on the forward strand.
GTTAACTTGGTGGTGAGTTTATTCTTCGACTTCTGACTTGAACCTGCCGTTGAAGCGATGACACAGCAAAATTGACCGCGCCCGAGTCCAAAGTCCGCGACGTGTAACGTGTCCGTCGAACTTCGTTCTTCTTAAATCGTCGGAACAATGCTTGAACGTGGCGTAGATGGGCCAAATTGATTTACACGGCGTTTGATGTACCAAATTAATTTTCACGGTAGAAGGACCAAACTGTTAGTGTCCTAACTTAATAAGGGAAATGAAAAGCAGCGGACTGTAAACGCTATATATTAATTCTAAAATGGTACAACGAAACGCGTGTGTCGTCGGTCGGCTGTGGTTAGCAAGTGCTCGCTGAGGTCCATATGACCCACACGATGCGTACGGGCCGCGCCCGCGCCCGCGCCCCTCTATTCGACGACGGCGATGTCCGAACATACTCCCCGGGTTGAAGTATTCAAGAGAGAGGAAGTGGGCAGATGTTGTTGAAGCCCCGAACGATAGTCCCCCTCTTCGTCTTTAATTCAGCCACCCGCGAAGCTCCGTCACTGCCAGGGAAGACCTTCATCACTCGTCCTAAAGGCCATAATAGAGGTGGTTGACCTTTCTCCTTGACGAGTACGAGTGCATCCTCTGACAGCTGTCCTGTTGATGTGGACCACTTCGTTTTTTGCTGAAGCAGAGAAATATATTCTAAATAAAAACGCTTCCAAAAATGTTGTTTTATATGTTCCATTCTTTGAAACCGCTCCAGCCGAGAAATATTGGTATCAGCCACCTGTGGATGCGGAATTGACATTAGTGGTCGTCCAATTAAAAAATGTGATGGAGTAAGGGCGGTGAAATCTAAGGGATCCGAGGATAATGGAGTCAGTGGACGGGAATTTAATACTGCTTCGATTTGACACAAACAAGTTACCATCTCTTCGAAAGTGAAATGCGTGAGTTGAAGTAACCGTTTTAAATGGTACTTTGTAGATTTAACGGCAGCCTCTGTAATGCCATTAAAGTGAGGAGAGTAAGGAGGCGCGAAAGTAAATTCTATACCTTGCTGCATGACTTCGGAAGAAATATTAGACTGTTCTAAAAATAGTTTTAATTCGTTAGAGGTTCCTACAAAGTTAGTCGCGTTATCTGACAATATACTCTGAGGTTTGCCTCGTCGAGCAATGAATCGATTTAAGGCGGCCATATATGCCTCCTTTGTCAGATCTGTGACAAGCTCTAGATGTACAGCTTTAACTGCAAGGCACACGAAAATGCATAAGTATGATTTTATAAGCTTACAACCTCGCCCCTTTCGATCAGCTAATAATACTGGCCCGGCATAGTCGACACTGCAATGAAAAAATGGAAATTCTAAATGAGTTCGCGAAAAAGGTAATTGTCCCATTATAGGTTGTACATTTTGACACTTGAGTTTAAAACATTTGATACATTGCCTTACTATCCTTTTCGATAGGTTTCTGCCCCCTAATGGCCAATATAATTGTTTTATATTTGCTAAAAGCAACTGAGGTCCGGCATGTAATAGGTCGAAATGATATTTGTAAAATATGATTTTAGTGATATGATGTTTAGAACACAGTAAAATTGGATGTTTAAAATTATAGTCATTGGGAGAATTATCTAGTCTACCACCTACACGAATTATGCTATCTGAATCAATAAATGGACTTAATGAAGTTAATCTATTTTTTCGTGGTAGAGATTTCCCTAATTTTAATAAATTGTGTACCTCCGGAAACATTTCTCTCTGAGAATTTACAATTATAATTTTAAATGAATTATTTAGTTCTTCAATAGAAAGACAACCCTTTTGTTTATTATTTTTTGTTCTTAAGTTGTATATAAACCTTAGTATGTAAGCAACAATTCTTTGTAAATAATTAAATTTAGAATATTTATGAATTAAAGATTTTATAATTGATGAATGATTTCTACATGATATAAATGACTGTTTGATGTGTTGTGAATCTGATTTGTGAATGATTGGCGATGGGTGAATGACTGATGATGAATGATTAGCTGAATGAGATGACACTACTTCTGGTAGATCTTGTTTCTCAACTTTGTTAGGCATTTTTGGCCATTCATTTTTATCTTTTAATAAAAATGTAGGCCCTGACCACCATAATGAGCACTCGCTGATTAGGTCAGCCTTCAGCCCGCGAGAAACAAAATCTGCCGGGTTATCCTTAGACGGCACATAGCTCCAAGTATGCCCCACAGTGGCCTCTTGTATTTCAGAAATACGATTACGTACAAAAGGCTTCAAAAGGCTGGGTGACATAGACAACCAGTTCAACACTATTGTTGAATCGCACCAAAACTTACAACTAACAGGTAAAGTAAGAGAGCTTAAACGTAACTGATATATCCATAGGTCGCTGGTTCATATCCGGCTCGAAGGACCAAACTGTTAGTGTCCTAACTTAATAAGGGAAATGAAAAGCAGCGGACTGTAAACGCTATATATTAATTCTAAAATGGTACAACGAAACGCGTGTGTCGTCGGTCGGCTGTGGTTAGCAAGTGCTCGCTGAGGTCCATATGACCCACACGATGCGTACGGGCCGCGCCCGCGCCCGCGCCCCTCTATTCGACGACGGCGATGTCCGAACATATATATATATATATATATATATATATATATAGGGTACGATACAATTTTTTTACAGATTATGTAATGTCTTGCGTGGCGAAACTCAACTCACCTTTCCTCTTCTGAGAAAATTCTAGTTTCTCGTTTCAGAAACTATATAAAGCGCGGCGTTGAGTTCCGCCACTCAACACATTATTTTCAAAATTGAGCCGAACCTTAATACAGTTTAAAGGTAAATCAAAGATCTATAAATTAATTTGACAATAGACAAGTGCCTCATTTTGGCCAAATATGAGTAGTATTAAAAACATATATTTGTTAAACAGTGTAATTTAATATATAATTAAATTAATAATATAATCAATTTCGACGAATATATAGAATAGAAAAACCCTAGTGAAGTCAAGACCTCATCTCTTGTTTAAGTCTGGAGGTTTCTACTAATAGAGAAGAGCTCGCAAGAAACATACCTACATACATACATAACTTCACGCTTTATCCCTACGGGGTAGTCAGAGAGAACGGAGCGTCAAACGCTGCGGTCCCTGCATACCTCTTTCACCTCGTCCATTCTCTTTAGCCTCTTCATATACGCTCTCCGGGGAATCTTCACGATTTTACGTGACCTTCTTGCATTACCTTCGATACTGCAAACTTCGTAATATCAGTCAAATCTCTCCTTATCTCTCTTACCTCTCTCTCCACTTATAAATCATTTATAATTTCTTATACAAAATTATTAAAACGACTTCATTTTCTACCCTTAGCCAGAACAAATACTAGAGGTATAAACACATTGTTTTCTTACCGACATTACAAATTTTGAAACATAACAAAATATAATGTTTCTATACAAAAATACTCACGCATAGTAATTATAAGGTAACCTAAAATACGTCTTAATATGTTAGAAATAAGATGCAAAATAGTTTAAATTATTTACATTGCGTGTTTCAGGCGATAAGAGAACATGTCACGGAAAATAAGTATATAGCAGCGTGAAAAAAAATCTGCTTGTAATTAAAGTGTGAAGTACTAAATAGTACCTATTTAAAATAACTAAGCGATATGCGTTCAGTGGTCGAGAAGTGAAGTAAGGATAGGTAGGGATAACAGGTAGGTAGATAACAGGGTCTAATCAGTACAAGTGTCACTTTTTGTATGGTGAATGAAAACCAAACCTGAGTGAAAACCAAAAGGACCGTCGGGGCGCGGAAGGCGACGGTGTGTGGATTCGATTCCTATTTGGGGGAGATGGATGGATGAATTTTCATTTCCATTATCTTGGCTCTGAAAACTAGACAAGTGCGGCGTTGAGTTTTTGTTGGTACCGATAACAACTAATATATATGGTCGAATTTAATTGTCGATAACAATTGAATTAGTTATAACAAGATACATATGAATTAAGTATTTAAGCACGTATATATATATATATATATATATATATATATATATATATATATATATATATATATATATATATATATATATATATATATATATATATATATATATATATATATATATATATATATATATATATATATATATATATATATATGTGTGTGTGTATAAGGCTGTTACAAAAGTATATAACCGGTAATAGGCCATAATAACCGATTCCACATATCGTTAACGCGCCTACTTGTATCCTTTGTAAATATAATTACTCTTTGTACTAGTTTTATGTTCTACAGTACGTACTGGTGAAGTCATAGGAAGTAAACAAACATAATGCAATAACAGTCCACTAAAATTTAAATATATTACTTTTTTCTACTTTACTTGAAAGACAAAGGAGAGAGGAGAATATAGAGAGATACTATAAAGTACAATAAATTAATTATTTACTGAATCATGTGAGTTAAAATAGATATTTATCTATTAAACAGCATTCATTAAGTTAACTGTAGTATGATGAAGAACAATCGTGGATGGAGAAAATATTTTGTGCAAAAGCAGGGAAAGTCTTCTCAGGAGCAGCACGTCAATACAAAAAAAAAACCATATAGTTTTATTCTGCTCCATATTTTTAGGCTTAAAATATAATGAATCTAAAGACACTACTTAATATGTTAGTATTTAAAAGATAACAAATTCATTTAAAAAGCAGAGAGTTAAGACACTAAAATCCTCAACGCCCAAATACCCTCCTAATCCACACCAGGATATCCCCAAATCAGCCACAGGCCGATATCAATCGCAATAGTACGTTAGTTCGTTTATACGTTACAAGGGTCGCTCTTATAAATATTCATAAGCAACGAAACCGCCATATGTTGGTTGGAATTTTTCTTCATGGGAAATTGAGTAAGAATGTGTAGTAAGTAATCTTTTAGTGACGGTTAGTTTATTTATCGTTATACAAGCACTAGGTTTTACAAGTGACTTTGCTCGCATTAAATGGCAGTAATGTAGAGTTTTAAATGACATATGACACATTCTAAGTAACTAATCTCGGGCTACAGGTAGAGTAAGCCACGTCAAAATGATTAAAATTATATTAGAAAAACCTCAATGATTGATCAAATGTATTATAACTACTGCTTTGTGAGTTTAGTGAACATGACAAAACGTTTAGAAGATAAAGTATAGAGATTTTAGTGTTAAAACCCTCCGCATATTTTAGGGACATTATATATACTACCTTATTTAGAATAATCAGATAAAAAATATTATAGAATAGTATTGTGTTCTTTTTTAAGTTTCACTCAGCATTATGTCAGTTTTAGTTCCCTAGTCTTAAATCTGTTTAGGAAATTGAAACGGAGAATACATAATTGTTAATAAAATATTTAAATATTAAATTTACTACTTGTTATAATGAAGCAAGACGGCCAAAAGTTATGTTTAAAAATTTATATACTTTTATTTAACTAAACCTAAAAAAAAAAATAATCACCATTAATAAATTCATAGTTTTACTGTATCCTGAATATAGGATAGCCTAGTGTTAAGACTAACCCTAGCTTTCTGCCTATCGATACGTTGTAGGCTGAGTGAGAAAGTCCATCTTCATGCATTATTATGAAAATAAATTATTCTCCCCAGTGGGAATCGAACCCACAAATGCCGCTACGTCACCATGATCATCACAAAATACCTATGTATTTTAGTTCTCTTATGGGTTAATTCAACAATATTTTTTTAGTATCACGTAAAATAACCTAGTGTAAAGTTCACTTCGTTCTCTGTTTAATAATTTTCTTTAGTCAAGCTCAAACCTGTGACCATCGACTTAAAACACGAAACTTTAAAAAAAATTAAAATCACATTAAAAATAAATGGTTACATATATCTTTACACGTCGTCTTAAGAATTTCTCAAGCTTTATTAAACATGCATAACGAATAAATTAAGATTATGTTGTATTTATACACAACATGTGTAATGATTTTGTGGAGTAAAGGGGCATATCTTAGGTTTTGTTGAGAAGGTTTTTTTTAATAAATTAATGCAATTTGGGAAAATTATAAATATAATACTTTATTTTAAGGAACAGAATTCACTTAAGCTTTAAAGCTGTTATAATTACATAAGTTAATATTATTCCCTTTCTTACTTCTAAGCAGAACTGATATAATATGCGATTTAAGTAAAGAAATTAAATAGGGCGATTTCGGAAGGACGCGGGTTCAAATCCTTGATGTGCGTTTTAATATTTTTCTAAAATATTAAGACGATCAATAAATATTATATAAATATTTATAACAAACGCAAATGTTTGAATTTACACTCATTAGTTTTATAAAAGATCACTGCCACACTAAGATTTTAAATTAATAAGCTGTTTAACGAAACAAATAATAAAATAATTTAGGCACAAATCATTAATGTAGGCAAAATTAAGCAAAAAGCGAAATTAAAGAAAATTAAAAAATACATAATGTAAAATGATATTATTGACTTATACCACTTTCCCTGTTAACTGTCATATATATTACCATAATACTATTTATTCAAAATCAAATATTGATTAAAATTTCATTAAAAATCAATGAATATTTTTTTCTCTGGGGAATAAGAAGTACTTTATGACGTAACCTTAGAACACGGCGTTTAGTTACGCCCTGCAAGGAAAGTGGAGAAAATATTGAAGAATTTTATCTACGTATAAATGGAGAAATCAGTTACAAACGTTTATCCGTCTTTCAATAATATATAGTTTACGAGTAAGCGTTTAACATTTTAATATAGCAAGATGTATTGTTGCTTACTTAAATTGATTAATTTAAATTTAGAGAAAGAGATATAGAGATTATAAACAATAATCTAAAACTACATAAATCCATATATATATATATATATATATATATATATATATATATATATATATATATATATATATATATATATATATATATATATATATATATATATATATATATATATATATATATATATATATATATATATATATATATATATATATATATATATATATATATATATATATATATATATATATATATATATATATATATATATATATATATATATATATATATATATATATATATATATATATTGCTTTACAAGTCATATTCGTTGAGGTTCCCTTCTACATACATGTGACATATATGTCTTAAGTAAATGTATACATAATTATCATAGTTATATAAGTGTTTATTTTTAACAAATTTATATAAAAAGCGCGTTTACAAAGAAGAACACTATAATAGTTGTTTTTATTAGGTAATATTTTGCGGTTGTTTACTAATAACTTGCAATTATACCCTATTTGTGTTTAAAACATTACCTTACCTTACTTTACATTATATAAAGGTCAAAAAGTTCAATAAACATAATTATGTATAGTTGAAATAGAAAAATGCAAATATATTTTAATAAGGTGAGATACTTTTACACGTTCTCATAGCGCCATCTATGAGAGAATAGCGGAACTACCGCCATTTTCTCATAGACATTTACTTAAACTATTTCGCATCGTATTAAATTATGATAATAATAATGTTTCTTTTTTATTCTATTTATATTGCCGTATAAATATATAAAAATAACATTTGGCTTAACTTGTTTGTTTTAAAGTTTTAACTGTCACACAATGTGATATACAAACCCTATAAATCGGAGGATGGACTTTCGTGGCTCAGTGAGACAGTATTTGACGTAAACGTGGTGGTTATTAATACGATTCTCACTCAAGATTTAAATTGGTGGAGAACATATGTATGTATAAAGTCATTAAATAATAACCAAATCATTAATTAAGATCCTTGTCATAAAATATAACAAAACAGTAAAAAAATTCAAGAACAATCTAAATCTTATTCGATTCATCGATTTTTCTAAACAAATACCTGCTTTTTAGGTATAAAGAGACAACACTTAACCCTATCCTATAATTTCCGACCTAGAAAATACAATAAAACAATAATTTATTTCTCATAATCGTTAGTTTACCCGCATCGTAACAAAAATTCAAAGGCTATTTAAGTAATATTACAGATAATACACCGTATCGGATCCGGACTTTTGGTTCGAAAAAATCTTTAGCCCGGAGGCAGAACACCTGTCATCTTAATACAACCTATATGTATATACCACATCTACACATATATATACTACCTACAGATATACAGTATATTAATTTTTTACCTTGTTTTATGAAATTTGTTTAAGATCGTCGAGGTTCAGTGGTCACAGCATCTGATTGTAAGTCCAATAGTTGCGGGTTCTATTTCTATTCAAGGTTACTATACAAGCTCCATTTTGTACATTGTGTGAATAGTGGGAAGCAAAGTGTTTTAATATAAATTTACTTAATTGATGTATATTATGTATATATATAACAGTTTTTTCTTAACTTTAGTTTGTCAATGTCCTAATAAAAATTCTATTATTTTCTAATATATTTAACGTTTAGATAATAATATTTGAGAAAACATATAAAAATCGAAAATTTAATAAACAATTGTCCTTCACTCATAATCCCACACATTTCAGTGCATTTCGGCTACATTCGCAAATACCCTAAATTTACGTTACCATAACAAGTAATAACGTACGTAACGTGAACTAACGTTGAAATAAAACAAATATTTTTTGACCAACGAATCGACCGTTGGATACCAAAATTATAGTTAAAAAACCAAAAACCAAAAGCAAAAAAAAGAAAAACATTTTAAAAAAGCGACCCATGTGCGTCTAATTTTATTCCCCTGTTCAGTGGATATGAAATGTATGCAAATTTATTCAGCGATACGCAACTTTATCGGGTGGCATCGATGTGGGACGAACAAGTTGTTTTTTTTTTTTTTTAAAAACTTAATAGTTAAAAAAATAATTAGAGCTATCATACAGCTATTACGTGTAATAACTTTGCAAGGATACAAGCTTTCTATTTATGGAGTATAATTTTATTTATAATCTAATGGAGTTGAGTATGAGGACCGTCGTGGCGCAGAGACGCAACGTCTGCCTGTAACGCGACGATTTCTGGGTTCGATCCCCAGTCGGGGAAGATGGATTTTTCTATTTCCATTCTCTTTGCTCTGACAAGGAGGCAAAGCGTGACGTTGAGTTCCGCCACTCAACGCGCAATGCCTCGAAAAAGGCGGAAAGCGGGGGACGGAGAAAGCAGGGACTAAGCAACGGAGTGTCTTTACACTAGATTCCAATGGTTCCTGCAGTTTCCTCTGTCTACCCTGCCATGTGTCTGTCCCAAGTCCCTGTGAGCACAGCGCGTCCCCACACTGCTTTTCCTCTATGTATCCTGCTATGTGTAAGATACAGGTTTGAAAGTAAAAAAAACACGATGGTTATTAGTTCGATTTCTGCTAGGGCAATATTATTATATTCACGCCCTAGACAAGACGGAGAGTTGATTATCGTCTACCGATTATATATCTTTAACTTTACTTTATCACTCTTTAAGTTAAGTTTAGTATATACTATATACTTATATGTTACTTCTACAACTATTTGTGAACTGAATAAAAGAGGGCATCACTATTTCCAGTATATTAAGATACTAAGGAATCTAGTGTTGGGTCACTCTGTTCCACAATTTTAAGATATTACGTGTTAATTGGCGGAATTCAACGCCGCTCTTAGTTACTAAGTAGAAGACGATATACATTTTCATACTCTATACAAATTTATATAAACTATAGATTCCTGTTAATAAAGAAGTAAATAAAAATACAATAACAGTATTGCCATCTAAATATCCAAGAAGGTAATCCATTTGCAAATAAACTCATTACAATTTCAAATCCGTGTAAGTGGAGTGGACTCGGAGTGCTCTGTTTTTGTAAACAACACATTCATATAAAAATATTAAACGAAAATGCGCATATATATATATATATATATATATATATATATATATATATATATATATATATATATATATATATATATATATATATATATATATATATATATATATATATATATATATATATATATATATATATATATATATATATATATATATATTCTTTCACGTACGCCTAGCAACATTTGATTATGATATTATGTTACTTAGTAGTAATTTGCACCATTTTTTACATATCAAGTACATAAATACATGTCGTTTGGTTAACGCTATATTTACTTTAGACTTTAGACTATGTTAGAAAAGATTTCTGATAAAAATAACCGTAAAGTAATCTAAGTTCATCAAAAAAATATATATTAGGCAAAAGCTATCATATAAATACTTACAAAATAAATTGAAAATCCACGACACAGCTAAGAATATCCAACGAAATTCACAGAAGACGTATAATAACACTCCAAAAGTTTTAATTGACATTTGAAAGCTTTTTTTTTAATTTGAATATATTGTGGTGACTAAAACTCCCTCTGTTTGTTTATAGCGTCCAATTATTAATTTTCATTTTTGACGTCTATTATATATTCTGTATTTGTTAGATTAAAAACTTTTTGAGTGTTCGCGTTTTAATTTTTACCCTCATTTAAATATCGGATATGATATTCACTTCAGAGTTAACAGAGCTTCATCCGGTTTTCATTTTTACGAGCTCTTAAATTGTTTTTTCCATAAATAAAATGAAATAAGGTATAAAAGAAAAAAACATTGAAATAGGTTTAATTAAGTTAAGGGAAAACATTTTGCTAATATTATGAAACTCACTCACTAAATTATTACTAAAAATCACTAAAAATGTATAACAACACATACCGTACCTTTTAAAACTTCAAAAATTCAGATAAAGCAATCTACGTCTAAGCTAAGCTCTATCTTTTGCGAAAAGCTCTAAATATCACAATACTAGTTGGTACCAGAAAACATATTATAGACAAATTTATTCTATATATAGCATGTTATATTATACTGTTATAAAAAATAAAACGAGAGTGTTCCATCACTAAAGCTCGAACTCTCCTTCACATTAAAAATAATAAAAACAACAAGGTTTTTCTTATTTAAATAAGCGTTTTATTCTAACATAACACAAGTTCATCCTCTCCCCACAAGAGGTCGCTACTAATTACTCAATTACCATATCCTTTGATTCCGGCTGAGCTTCAACTGAGCTTTTTCTAAACCTTCTTAATTTCAAAGCTCCAGTCTTGGTGAAGTCATGAATATATACATTGGTTTTGCGAGTCAAAGGAGTCGACGTTGCACGTTATTTTTAAATTGTAGTGTTTTTTTTTGTTTATGATGTATTTTGTCCGAAATATTAAGAATATGAGTTAAATGCTTTAAAATATTATTTATTTGTGAAAAAAATAAATTTTATATATGAATTTATTAATATTTGTTTAGTAGGTAATAATTTATTTTCATTTTCTCGCTTTTGTACAGAAATCCTGGAAAAGAGAAGTTTAAAGAATGATTTGATACCACTCCTTCTTTGTTAAATGAACTGTGAAGCAAAATTAAAAAAGGTACTAAAAACCATAATAGCTGGAGAATCAGTAATGTGAAAATTAGAAAAGGAAAAGAAGTTGAAGCTAACACATATCAAGCTTAATGAGCTTTTGATAAGTTTTTACTCCATACCTACTTAACCTACTATTACACAGATTTTACTGTTTATTCTAACCAATATACGTAAAAATAAAACAAAAATCAAAAGCTTTTGCCAAAATCTCAAAGAAAGGACCGTCGTGGCGCAGAGGCGCAACGTCTGCCTGTAACGCGGCTAACGCGACGGTTTCTGGGTTCGATCCCCAGTCGAGGAAGATGGATTTTTCTATTTCCACTTTCTTCGCTCTGGCAACAAAGGCAAAGCGCGGCGTTGAGTTCCGCCACTCAACACGCAATGCCTCGAAAACGGCGGAAAGTGGGGACGGAGTAAGCAGGGACTAAGTAACGGAGTGTCTTAACACTAGGTTCTTATATAGTTCCTGCAGTTCCCTCTGCCTACCCTGCCATGTGCGGGATAAAGCGTGAAGCTAAAAAAAAAAAAAAAAAAAAAAAAAAAAAAAAAAAAAAAAAAAAAAAAAAAAAAAAAACTACATAGACAGATGAATACAATTACAAATTGGTAAAAGCTTCCCAAATTAACGTTTTTGTAGACGATGCAAATCCGAAGACATTAGCGAGTTAGATAAGAAATGGGATTAAGCGACTTATTGCGGAGGCGTTGTCTTACTCGTTAGTGTAATTACCAGATTCTATGGATTTATATGGGTTTTTCTTATCGTAATACACCTCCTGTATTTGGCGGAGTTAGAGAGAGAGAGAAAGAGAGAGAGATCTCAGTTATGTCATTTTCTGAAAATTTCATGAACAAAATTAAGATTTACGTAACATAATTGCATAATTACTAACATGGGTCTCAAGTTCAAAATTTTAATGTTTTTTCAGTCTTCCGATCAAATTTCTTTTTGATATAATACAGACCTATCAAAACTTGCAAAATAAAAAAACACAATTTTTATAGCTTCCCGCGTTTTACGCTTTTTTAGCAGAGTAGCAGGTACGGTTTCTACTGTAGGAACCTTAGGAATTTAGTGTTCGGATCCTCCGTTATCTGCTTTCCGCCTTTTCAAAGCGTTGCGTGTTGAGTGGTTCAACTCAACGCCACGCTCGGCCTAATTGCCAGGATGAAGAAAATGGAAATAGGAAAACCCATCTTCCTCGATTTAAAAAAAACACATCCACACACAAAATCAATTTAATTTGGTCCATTTAAAATAACTGGCCACTCACCAGCACACAGAACGCCACATATCATAAGGAACGTCTCCCTAAAGCATATCTATTTTTATCAATAAGACCAGAAAAACGAAGCATTGATATAATAAAAGGCTAGCAATAACAATAAAACATAACGGTGGCGGACTCGATAAATTTCCTTTATTTTTCTTGCGTTGGCCAGTCCAGGGTGCATAATAAGTGGACCCGCTCGGACTTAGGACACACGGATGGAATCTTTATTTTTTCCTATATCATATTTATGAGTTGGAGAGAAAGTAGAGATGAGACACTCTATTCTTTTTGTCACATGTCGTTTCAAAATCTTCGTGACGTAATACTGTTACAATGAGGGTTGTGGATTTGGTTTCCAATTAGGTAGAATTAATTATTTTTGTTTTCCTCATTGTAATGTCAAGACAAAAGCAATAACAGGAAAGCTGAGTGTCTTAACACTAGGTTCTTTCTGAATAGTTTGCTTTACTCAGGATAATGCGCTAAACCCAAAAAAATTACAAGCAACTAACACAGACTACCCTCTTCCCCGTAAAACCCCCAAAAACTTACCCCCCTTTGTCCTCCTTAAAACATTTTTATTAACTTCGAAAATACTGTGTTAAGTAGCGGAACCCAACGCCGTATGTCTACGCATATCAAGTTTGATTTCACGTTAATACTAGTGAAAAATATACACTACAATGGCTATCAACAGTGTACTCCCAACGTTCGTGAGGAAGATGGGTTGGAGTGCGGTTAGCTTGTAATTTATCACTTACTTGCCTTTGTTCGATGCCTTATTGTTTATTCCTTTAAGTAAAGTAAAGTAAAATTGTATAACATATTGCATCTCCTTCGTCATCCTTGTGTACTGTTCATCTCGTGTGGAATATTTTATTATTATTTTTTTTTTTTTTTAGCTTCACGCTTTATCCCGCACATTGCAGGGTAGGCAGAGGGAACTGCAGGAACCATATGAACCTAGTGTTAAGACACTCCGTTACTTAGTCCCTGCTTACTCCGTCCCCGTATTTGGATACATATTATAATTTCCATCGGTCTTCGTGGTGCAGATTGACTGTAAACACGATGGTGTATGGGTTCAATTCCCACTCAAGCTTAGGCATAATTAGGCAAGTAATTAGTCAAGCGCGGTTTAATCCCGCCACTTAACACGTAATGCCTCAAAAGATAGAAAGCGGGAAACGGAATATCTTAACACTAGATTTCCACGATTAATACAGTTCTCTGCCTATCCTGCTATGAGCGGGATAAAGCGTGAAACTGAATAATAATACTTTATCTGAAGCCTAGGTTCAATTCACGTTTGAAGGAAATAACTTTAATTTTGTCACTTCTCTCTATGTATATATGTACATATTTTGGTAATATATTTATAATCTCTATATAATGATACACAACTCAATCTTTGATCGTCGACGCGAGGCCCTAGTCCCTACCCGCTGATGTGTGAACTTTAGGGTCCACTTAGCTGTCACGTTTGAAGTATTATTTATATTTCAAAGTGACAAAACGATTACGTGCTATATATTGACTTGACTTTTATTATATACTAGCTTACGTAACCCGCTTCGCCGGACTTAACTTAAAGATATATTAATAAGAATTTTTTTTCTAAATAAATTCGATATAAATTACTTAACACAAATCATATTAAATATAGTGGGGACGGAGAAAGCAGGGACTAAGCAACGGAGTGTCACTTAACACTAGGTTCGTATGGTTCCTGCAGTTCCCTCTGCCTACCCTGCCATGTGCGGGATAAAGCGTGAAGCTAAAAAAAAAAGTAAATATTTAACTGACTTATGAATCAGTATAATTTATAAAATTTAATTCAGTTTATTAAAAAATCTTTTAAAACACTTCAAATACACATATCTAAATAAAATGACAGATATGACATTTGTGACGATTGATTTTAAGCACCAGGCACCGTTGAAAAGTAGTGTAAAGACACTCCGTTCCCCGATTTTCGCTTTTTTCGAGGGATCGCATGTTGAAGGGTGAAATTCAACGCCGCTTGAAATTGCAACAGAAAGAATACCAATATATGTATATTCCAGAAACAACATATATATATATATATATATATATATATATATATATATATATATATATATATATATATATATATATATATATATATATATATATATATATATATATATATATATATATATATATATATATATATATATATATATATAATATTATTATTATATATTCTTACATCTTACATATATTTATACAAAATTCGTAGCCAAACTGTTTCGTAGCTCATTACTGGAGGTCATCAGTATATATAATGAATGCCATCTACCGGCCCGCGCCCGTACTAGAGCTAAGATTGATCACCGACCGAATGAATGATGGTCTAAGGTCTCTTGCTTAATCTTGAATTGATATTTTTCTTGTATATCTTAAGAAAATTATGTTAAATGGGTAATTGTTTAGTAGATATACATTACTTTAGTTACTTGTTCTAGGATATTTATAGAGACATGGTTCTTTTAGTTATGGTGAAATTATGGTTTTTGTTATTTTCTTCAATATTTTATGGTTAAGTAGAGTGCAAAACCTTTTAAAAACAAATGCGTTTTGTGGAGGAATTTAACGTCGCAGAAAAAGAAAAATATCTCATTATATATATATATATATATATATATATATATATATATATATATATATATATATATATATATATATATATATATATATATATATATATATATATATATATATATATATATATATATATATATATATATATATATATATATATATATATATATATATATATATATATTACTAACACGCTTATAGGTACTATCAAATATATAAATATGATAAAATATTAAATAAATATATCAAATGGCAGAAGAATGCCTAACTCTATCCCTGACCAAAAAACGTCCAAAAAATGATAACATACACAAATAATCCGCTTAAATTGTTTTAATAAAATATATAAAAAAATATGAAAGTTAATGACTAAATATACTGAAATTAAAAAAAGCAGTGAAACAATTAAGATTTATACGTAAAAATAACGATCTCATAATAAACACCAAAAATAGAAACCCGTAAATTGCACCAAAAGCTTGTATCTGTGGTAATAAATCACGACAACGTAAACAGCAAATACGATATCAAGACAGTACTCACGTAAACGTATCCCCAAGAAACGTAATTAAATCACAAATTTATCATAACGAGAACATAACCGCGACCATTATTCCTTGTTACAATGTCTCCCTACACCGTGCAAAGATATATCTGACATTCTTCAGCAGAAATTTGACTCCTTATTGCTTTGGGAATAGGAGCTATAGTTTTGTAGCAAAGTACTTTTCCACTTTACTTCAAGGGTCTATAAGTAGCAGGAGATGGTAAAGTCGATTTATCTCAGTGACAAGTGGCCTATCCTCGCCAGACGGAGATGCTTTTTACTACCTACTGTTTGGTTGGTGCATAATTTTCCTTAAGTTGTTACTACTTGAAGAGTGCTTGCTGAACTAGTGTTATATACATATATATATATATATATATATATATATATATATATATATATATATATATATATATATATATATATATATATATATATATATATATATATATATATATATATATATATATATATATATATATATATATATATATATATATATATATATATATATATATATATATATATATATATATATATATATATATATATATATATATATATATATATATATATATATATATATATATATATATATATATAATATATATATATATATATATATATATATATATATATATATATATATATATATATATATATATATATATATATATATTACATTACCTTTTCCCTAAGTTACAATGGCCTATTATCAACTACTCATGACCAATTAGAAAGTATCGTTTTTCCCGATGCAAGGCCGTTAGTCGTTGAGGAGTTGTTCTGGAACTCCATCATCAGCTAGACTTCATCATATGCATGTTGACTAATATCAATTGCTTAGCGACTATGTTAAAGAAATAGAACCAAACCCGTAAAAGAGTTACTTATTATTAAGTTCTCATGACCATTTGTGGTCTTCATCAACAGTTCCACTTCATCAAATGTTATTTTTCGTGAGAAAATGACCAAGATTCTTTGAAAAAAACCGAAATCACTATAGGTGTGCCTATAAAATTTAAGGAGTTCCCTCGTTTCCAGGATCCCATCACCAGATTTTGATTTTTTATATAGCCTATGACACTCAGCAATAATGTAGCTTTCTATTGGTGAAAGAATTTTTAAAATCGGTTCAGTAGATCCCGAGATTACCCCTTACAATTTACAAACACACAAACTTTACCTCTTTATATAATAGTATAGATATAGATATAGATATATATATATATATATATATATATATATATATATATATATATATATATATATATATATATATATATATATATATATATATATATATATATATATATATATATATATATATATATATATATATATATATATATATATATATATATATATATATATATATATATATATATATATATATATATATATATATATATATATATATATTTATCGTTTTGTTATTTTTTTGTTCCTTTTATCGTTTACTTTTTAATTGGATATAGTTAAAAAAAGCGTGTTTTTTAGTTTTTTTAAACTATATTTATTATACTTTAAGTTTTATTATTACTTTCATTATTTTATATTTGTCTAACAACAACCAAGTCAATTATGTTAAATAGAAATAATATGCCTATTTAGAGTAAAATTATAGAAAATCTAAGGTATATTATTTTTATTTAAATCATATCAAAACATAATTTTTATATATCTACAATTTTTAAGTGTTAATCTACATTATATATCGAAATGCTAACATTACAACAATAAATTTTTTGAAATATACAAAAATTATATGAAAATCTAATAATTATTATTTTTAGGATAATTACTTAATAGTAACATATATGGAAAATTGAAACCTACCACCACCGTCACGACCAATCTTCCTTCCCATTACACCTCTAGTACCATATTAATTTAAACAATAAGAAACTAAAGTCAGTATTAATTCATTTATTCAGGAACACAAAAACTGACAGTTGTAACTGAAATATGCTGTTTAATATTCTCAACTCATTTGTCATGTGACTCACTTAGACTGTAATTAATGGGATTGTTGTTACAGCATGTACTTTGTATAAAGCTAAATCTTTTTTAATGAAGAAACGTAATGTATTAACGTATATATTTTTTGATATATTATTGTTAAAAGGTTTTAAAAATTAAGATTGAAAATTCCTAAAATTAGTAGTAAAGTTAAGTAAAGTTATAATATATATACATAATATTACATAGGTTTAGAGCTAGCTTATATGCGGTTGAAGTAAGAGCGAGAGGTATAACAGGGAAATGTCTCTATAGTTTACTAAAAGATCTCGGCCTGTCTAGAACTATCATAAAATAAATTTCTAGAACGTACTTCGAAGGCGGCTTTGGTAGAATCATTTAAAATTTGGTGTCGGTAGTGGGAGGAGCTCGGTCAGTAAAGGTGAGCGTTGATGCATTTGAAAGGGGCCCTTTAAACCTACACTTGGGTCGCAAGTCCCAAGCGCTGCTCGGAGCTCCTCTTCCTACAACACGATGGGCCCGGCACCCGCACGGTGAATCCATGGAAAGCTAAGTTGTTTCTTATCAGTAGCTATGCTAGATACAATTAACTAACATAGTTATGTTAGGATGTTAGTGTTAATTAGAGTAATAAGATCTTCTATTCTTAATATTATAAAATACTTTGTTATGTACAAAACAGCTGTAATTATTACATTTTTGAATTTTTTTGAAGTTCCCTTTTACCTTGAATAATAACCTCAGCAACACACGTGCAGGGTACAGGTGTGTTAATTGCATACATTATTCTCGTGACAATAATATAACTAAATATGAATCTAGTATATTTCGTTGCTTTAGCAATATATTTATTATGCAATGCTTTGGCTTCCAAAGATTAACACACATGCCTTGACATCAAACATATGACATAATCTGCTTAGAACCAAATATGCCTAAGCATTTTAAGATACAGATTAACAGTGTAAGGTGTTGAAGCACTTGTTGATCTTAACTTGAAACATAAAATTATATAGCTTTGCCTAAAACACTATATAAAAGTTTCCCTCACTCAGCTTATATACAATAAGAGAATTTCAAAGTGAAATATGGGTCACAAACATAAGTCCCTGATTAAATCTCGGCGAGAGCAGTAAAATCACAAATAGCCGGTCCCCTTTAATGAAAGCCAGTGGTTTTTCCATGACTATTCATGCCTTGCCTCTGATACCTTAAACCGACCAACTCGAGTGTACCTTAGTTTTACTGAAAATATATAACGCGCGTGCATAACCTGGTAATGGAATAAAATAAACAATTTATTTTATATTTGAAAATGTATGGAAATTTTAGACTAAAACTACTTTTTTACTATTAGATAAAGTATAGAAAAATCTGTGTTGAATATAATAATGAGGGGAGCTTCATCTAAATCAGTTATGAGGGCCTAACTATAAACATAAATACAAAAGAGAATGAAATTCGCAACTAACACATTCAATAAGATAATCCAAGTGCCACATGAAAATATCTTTAAATAATAAAAGTTATAATACTGTTACAATAGCAAAACTTAATTGACCTTCCTGTCTAGATTTTAATACAAAATATATACATATACTAACAACCTTGGATACACATACATATGTTAAGTAAAGTTAAACATTACATTCATTTTAATATATGTCAAAATAGCACAGACGTCACTTTTTTAGTCACAATTAACATAAATTAATACGTTTTAGATACAAGTATTATACATATATAACAGCAGATATATAATATAACAGCAGAACACTGGCTTCTAAGTCACAGAAATACCTAGTTTAGGTGTCAGAGTACTTTATACAATGCACTGAAACAATGAAAGAAATATAATATTAAATATATGGATGGATTCAATAAAGTTATATTTTGACAAACTAATACAATAATACTTAGCAGGGACTAAGCAACGGAGTGTATTAACACTAGTTTCCTATGGTTCCTGCAGTTCCCTCTACCTATCCTGCCACGTGCGGGATAAAGCGTGAAGACATAAAACAAATAGTAAATTTAAACCATATTTCATATACAAGGTTATACATTGGTAGCAATATATCTCATCTCATTGAGATGCTGCGACCACCCCCTACCGTCCCCCTCCATTACTGTAATAGCATTCGTACGTAGAGTATTAATTAGTTTTATCGGACAAGTCGAGCGGAAGATTTTTATTTTATTACCCCGCACAGTGGTTAGCAAAGTGGTCGCCATTGTTGCTTAAACGAAACATTTGTTAGGTCGTTACGAGAGAACACTTGTTATTGCTTTCTTAATTTTATTGGCTTTTGTGTGTTTCATTAAATTTTCTTGTATTTTTTGTATTACAATTATTTTTGTACAATAATAATTTGTAGATCTAGTTTAATTTTAAGTACTATTGTATTATTTATTTATAAAAAAATAATATTTTTTGTGAAAAATGGCGTAATGGCGCAGCATGTGCCTGTGAACGGATGTTAATTCTCTTTGCCCTAGCACTTAGGCATAGTACGTCGTTGAGTTCCGACATTCAACACGCAATTCCTCAAAAAAGCAGAGAACGGAATGTCTTAACACTAGGCACCCACGGTTCCTGCGGTTGCCTCTGCCTACCCTGCTATGTGTAGAACTTGATGTGAAGCTAAAAAAATTCTACAATAGACTAGCATGGAATGTTAATAGCAGATGTATACCAAAATTTATTTTAACAATTAAAACATGCAAATAAAATCATATAACATATTCTTGTATAATCACTAATATCGACTAATTATTTCAATACGATTCTTAATCTCTATTTCAGATCTGGGCAATAAATTGAGCTTGTCTTAAAGTTAATTCTAAAATGAGGTATTTAATTTTTTTTTAAATATTTTTTTATTAAAGTCCTTCAGATAGTGTCCTAATACATGTAGAAAAGCAAGCGGAAGGATCTGAACGACTTAAGATACTCTGATACTCGACTCCGCCTAAAAATATGGCGTGTTGAGTTGTGGAACTCAACGCCGAGCTTTTGCCTTGTTACTACAGAGAAAAAAAAATATAAAATAGATTCCCTCTCGCGGGAATCGAACCCACATCGGTAACATACTTATCAAAAATAATATACTACGTACTCGTAGATATATATGGTTTAAAAGACATTTCATTTGTTTAAAACTTGAAGCATTTTGTTTTCAATTGAAATTTCCCTATTATTTTGCAAGTATTTTATATAAAGACTTTTGTATATAAGCTTCACAAAGAAAGCTTAAAACTAAAGTTGTATATAAGACGGTATTATTTGTTATATACACATAACTACGTGGGCGGCGCGAGCCCAGCCAACGTTCTAAGAGATACTTGTGAAGGTAGGGTCACCTCTTCTTCAGTTATATGCGATATTTATAAAAGGATATTTTGATTATTTTATTAGAAAGTATAAATATATCAGTCTATCGTACTTTACTAGTGTCAAAACAACAATTATAGTATATAAAAGCTTTAATTTGCGAAAGCTTTTACCCTCAGCTTTTAGTTACTATAATACACAAAAAAATTTTGAAATATTTGGATAAATAGGTAAGCGTTAGAATAATTTAATATACGACAATTTGCATGCAAACTCATCGTAGACGATCACACACTTTCACACCATATCAGACTACTATGTACACATTTGCAATACGGTATTTTACAGAAAAATTTTGCTTGACTGTCTTTCAATGTTCTATGTAATCTAACGTAAGACGTCGATAGTAGTCGTAGCGTTAAAGTACTCACAAGTTTTTGGTTTCAAGAATATAAAGCTTTTTAGTTCATTCATTCAATATCATGAGCGTAGTAAGTAGCGGAACCTATAACCGCGATTTTTCTTAAAAATCTAATAAGGAAATGTTAACTTTTTTAATATATTGGAGTGGAGAGCATTAACACTAACAACCGTCTGGGAAATTTGTTGTGTATAAGTGACATATATATAAAAGTTAACAATATTAAACGCTTATTAAAATCAAAGCATCTCCCTGTGAACTATCATTTTCTTTGATCCAGTGACTAGGCAAAGCGCGACATTGAATTCCGCCACTCAACATGCAATACCTAAAAAAAAAAAGAAAAGCGGAGTATAAAGTGTTTTAACACTTAACTTAATTTCAGTTCCCTCTACCTACCTGCACATAGTGCGGGATAAAACGTGAAACCATACAAAAAATATTAAAAAATGTACAAATCTTAAGACTTTACTCACAACCAACCCTTAAAGAGCGCCGCAGCGCGGACACCTCCCCCCAATACTTAGCCGAGCAAAAGAAACAATCCCTCCCCAAACCCCCGTCACCCTCCAAGCACTCCGTACAACCATTTCTTATTCCTTATGTATGAATTCAGCACATTACCACTCAAGTAGGATAAAAACAGGACGAGAAAGCTTTGAAAAATATCCGGGCCATTGAGTGATATTCTGAAGTAGCCTTCTATTTTATTTTGATAGGCGACATCGACGTCGACTTCGACATGTCGAAATGAAATGGAGGCGAAGTGTCCGTCAAGCGATTGTATCTGTGAAACCTGTTTGTGTTTTTTAAGACTTTTTTTTAGTTTTATACAACACGACGGCTTATATTGAAAATATTTTATCTCATAAATAAAAAGACACTAAGATAGACAATAAGAGGAAGAAAATATCGTTATATTTTCAACAAACGTTCTCAGATAGTCGAGTGAGAGCAGCAGATCAGGAGGGTTAGCTTTAGTTATACATCAAATTTTTTTTGAGGCACAACGTTAAAATTTTGGGAAACACACTTGATATATAATAAAAAATCGTAATACTGTTAAATAAAACTATTTACATTTATAAACAACTTTAATTTATTAATAAAAATGTTTAGTATATCAATCGAAGCATGAAACGTCTCACTTAAATTAAATAAACAAAAATTCTATCACTTAGCTTTTTATTAATTTACTAATAGATTATATAGGATGATTTATTATCAGTAGCTATATAAAATAAATTTTCTAGGTTCCCGTGGTTCTCTCTGCCTACACTACTATGTGAGGGATAAAGCGTTAAGCTAAAAAAAAAAACAAAAAAATACCCCAGTAATATGTGCGATCATCGATTTAACTCACTTAGGCATATAGACCTGTAGTATAATTAAGTTACAAAGTTTATCATAAGCAAAATTCTCAAACGCAGAATTGAGGACCGTCGTGTCGCAGAGACGCAAAATTTGACTGTAATCCGACGGTTTCTAAGCTTGATTCCCACTCGAGGAAGATGGACTCTGGTAACTAGGTAAAGCACGGTGTTGAGTTCCGCCACTCAATACGCAATGCCTTGAAAAAGGCGGAAAACGGGGACGGAGGAAACAGAGACTAAGCAACGTAGTGTCTTAACACTAGGTTCCTATAGTTCCTGCAGTTCCCTCTGCCTACCCTGCCATGTGTGAGATAACGTTCATACACAATAAAAAAAATTGAAATAGTGCGGAACACATTTGCTATAAGATATATAATCGTAATGCCCCCGAATAAAACTATTTACATTTATAAATAACATTAATTTATAATGAAAAAGGTTTATTATGTCAATTGAAGTATGAAATGTCCTACTTAAGTTTAATATACATTAAACAATTGAAAAATAGAGAGTTGTATCACTTAGCTTTTATATAAATTTACTAATATATTATATACGATGAATTATCAGTATATAAAAGAATTTTTTTCATGGTTCTACCCTGCTGTGTGAGGAATAAAGCATGATGCTAAAAAAAGCAAAAAAATATCAGTCATATGAATATGTAGACGTAAAGCAATTGAATATATAACTAAAATTGCAAATAAAATTGCATATTCAACACATATTTCAACAGCTTGGATTTATTCATAATCGATATCAATGTAGGGAAATAAATTATAAAAAAAAAGTATATATATACGAGGTGTGTTCAAAAAGTATCGCGAATTTTGAATTTTCGCGGGTTACGTATATTCGAATTTCAATTTTTTTGTGGCGTTATGTTGGTACTCATGTCTCTCACTTATGCCGACAACCTCGGCCATTTTGAATGTTCACTTAATTGTTGACAGCTGCTTTGCTTGCACGTGTTTTGGATCGTCTTCGATTTTTACCCATTCAAAAAAATGGATCAAAGAACGTGTATCAAATTTTGTGTGAAAAACGAAATTAAGTGCGCGGATGCATTCCGAATGTTGACTGTGGCATACGGAGAAGCTACCTTGGACCGAAGCAACGTTTATCGGTGGTACAAAATGTTCTCAGAAGGCCGAGAAGATGTGAACGACGAAGAGCGTGCCGGACGCCCGAGCACTTCAACAACAGACGAAAAAATTAATGAAGTGGAGAAAATGGTATTGGCCAATCGTCGAATCACCATTAGAGAAGTTGCTGAGGACCTAGACATATCGATTGGCTCGTGCCATTCGATTTTTATCAATGATTTGGGCATGAGACGGGTCGCCGCGAAATTCGTACCAAAATTGCTCAATTGCGACCAAAAACAGCATCGCATGAACATTGCTAATGAGATGTTGGACTCTGTCCGCGACGACCCAAATTTGCTCCAGAGGGTCATAACTGGTGACGAATCGTGGGTTTATGGTTATGACGTGGAAACCAAAGCTCAATCATCTCAATGGAAGCTGCCGCACGAACCAAGACCGAAAAAAGCGCGCCAAGTTCGGTCGAATGTGAAAGTTTTGCTGACAGTTTTCTTCGATTGCAGGGGCGTGGTGCATCATGAGTTCTTGCCACAGGGTAGAACGGTCAATAAGGTTTATTACCTGCAAGTTATGCGCAATTTGCGCGAAGCAATCCGCCAGAAACGCCCGGTTTTGTGGAAGAACAAAAATTGGCTTTTGCACCACGATAACGCCCCTGCTCACACATCGTTGCTTGTGCGCGACTTTTTGGCCAAAAACAACACACTAATGATGCCGCAGCCACCGTATTCCCCAGATCTGGCCCCCTTTGACTCTTTCTTGTTCCCTAACTGAAGAGGCCCATGAAAGGACGACGTTATGCTACACTTGACGAGATAAAGACGGCATCGAAGGAGGAGCTGAACAAGATAAAAAAAAATGATTTTTTGAAGTGCTTCGAAGATTGGAAAAACCGTTGGCACAAGTGTATAATATCTCATGGGGATTACTTTGAAGGGGACAAAATAGATATTCATGAATAAATAAATAATTTTTGAAAAAACACAAAATTCGCGAACCGTATGGGAATTGAACCCACAACTACGCGTTTATAGGTAAACACTGCGCGTTTGCTCGACGGTCTTCTATATATTTTTTCTCCTTATATTCTATAGAGAGTAAAAAGTATAAAAAAGCCGATTTAAGAAAGCTCCTGTCATTAAAAAACAGATTGTGAATAAATTTTCCCATATATAGCTTTAGTATTATTGGAATAAGTTTTACTCGTACATAAATGTGGTAAATTAAGATTTAAATCATAATATAATAAGACATGACAAATTTATGTGCTTTTTTATACTAAAATAAATTTAGGCTATCCATAACAAATCTACACTAATCTAGATTAGGAAAATCAAAACAATTTATTAGAAATAAAAAGCTCAAACACCTCAACTAAGCTACAAAATCAAATGCCAATTTCCTTCGCAAAATTGCGTTCGCGTAAAAAAAGCTTGCAAACTAAAAGTCCTCCATGAATACGAAATTGGACAGACAGACAGTTTCACTTCTGAAATATTGCCTGAAATTTACATGGAACATTTTAATATCCACCTGCCCTTTTTCTCACGCAATAAAGCGTCGAATTCGGTCTTAAACCCGTTAACGTTTAATGCCACTTCAAAAGTATACTTTACGTTTTATTATGGCATAAAAATTGCGTATACGGAACTTTTTTTTCTTTTATTATATTTTAACAGTTGTTATATTATTTGACAAGTGTTAAAAAATATTAAATTCTTTCTTTGTATGAAGTTGAACTGGAAATATAGTTTTTGTTTTTATTTTTAAATAACTTATAAGGTTTATTTGTTTTCTATTTGAAATATTTAGACTGAAAACGTTTCTGGCATGTAAATGTTAAATTATAATATTAAATACTACAACTGCTTTTCTTATTTAATTTTGAAAGCTGCAGAAGGACCAATTTAGGCAACGAAGGACGTAAACTCCTGTATATATATATATATATATATATATATATATATATATATATATATATATATATATATATATATATATATATATATATATATATATATATATATATATATATATATATATATATATATATATATATATATATATATATATATATATATATATATATATATATATATATATATATATATATATATATACATATATATATATATATATATATATATATATATATATATATATATATATATATATATATATATATATATATATATATATATATATATATATATATATATATATATATATATATATATTACGTAATGAATGTACATGTATTGATTTTTTAAAATAAATAAATATCCTTCGATTTTGCACTTGGTCGATAGCTGGCACTAGTTAGGACTTCGACGTCTTTTGCATCCCAGGATTAAGACACTACGTTCTCCATTTCTCTCCGTCATATATCGAAACGCTTTCACAATTTTTCTTAGAAAGCCGAGATTTGAAAATAGTGTCAATAATTTTGCCTATAACCAACAATAGGTACAGAACTTACGACCCTTGTGCTTACAATCAGACGGACAAAATTCTTAAAATAAACAATCGAATATTTAATATCAAAACAAAATATAAATATTAAAATGAGTTTACGGCGGCAGACGAATAGGTGAGGTTTTTAATAAAATTCCGCGGTTAATGAAAGACAGAAGGGTCGCTAGTTGGTGAGATGAATGTACAGGGATGTACTGGGGCAAATATTTCGTTTTTTTATCTCCAAAACATCTTCTACAAAAGCCTGATTAATATCAATTAACAAAAATTAAATGAAATTTGAATAAGAGATTAATCGCGTGTACTTTGGTTTTATACATTTATGTATATATATGTATATATATATATATATATGTATATATATATATATATATATATATATATATATATATATATATATATATATATATATATATATATATATATATATATATATATATATATATATATATATATATATATATATATATATATATATATATATATATATATATATATATATATATATATATATATATATATATATATATATATATATATATATATATATATATATATATATATATATATATATATATACTACATATATATATAAACTCATTTTAATATATATATATATATATATATATATATATATATATATATATATATATATATATATATATATATATATATATATATATATATATATATATATATATATATACTCTAATAAACTCATAAACTCATTTTAATATATATATATATATATATATATATATATATATATATATATATATATATATATATATATATATATATATATATATATATATATATATATATAATATATATATATATATATATATATATATATATATATATATATATATATATATATATATATATTATATATATATATATATATATATATATATATATATATATATATATATATATATATTAAAATGAGTTTACGGCGGCAGACGAATAGGTGAGGTTTTTAATAAAATTCCGCGGTTAATGAAAGACAGAAGGGTCGCTAGTTGGTGAGATGAATGTACAGGGATGTACTGGGGCAAATATTTCGTTTTTTTATCTCCAAAACATCTTCTACAAAAGCCTGATTAATATCAATTAACAAAATTAAATGAAATTTGAATAAGAGATTAATCGCGTGTACTTTGGTTTTATACATTTATGTATATATATATGTATATATATATATATATATATATATATATATATATATATATATATATATATATATATATATATATATATATATATATATATATATATATATATATATATATATATATATATATATATATATATATATATATATATATTCAGATAAAACAAATTTTTCATTCTCCTCATTCTGTCTTTTTAAGAGGATTACTTGCAACTTTAACTTGAAAATTACGTGATTGGTCTATAATTTGACAAACTTTAAGTTCGATTTTAATTCTCCTTACAGTGGTAAAATCAGATTTGTATAAAAAATGTTTTGTACTCTAAATAGCTTGTCAATATTCCCACATGCATTGGAAATTCAAAATAGAGCTACTTCTAATTACTTACTTTTACTAATTATATTTATATTTCTATTGATCTCATTATATTTTTAGACGAGGACCGTCGTGGCGCAAAGGCATACCATCTACCTGTAAACGCGACGATTTGTTGGTTCGATTACCACTCGAGGGAGATGGATTTTTCTATTTCCATTTTGAAATAGAACGCGGCGTTGATTCCCGCCACTTATCATATAATACCTCAAAAAAGGTGGAAAGCAGGGATGTAGAAAGCAGGCACTAAGAAACGGAGAATCTTAACACTAGGTTCCTGTGGTTCCTGCAACTCCCTCTGCTAAGGTACTGCATGTTAAAAGACGACAATTAAATCTTAAATGAAAATTGAACCCATAATGAAAAAGTCGTAAGAAACATGTTAATAATACATTTTTTATAATTTTTTGTATAACAAAACCATCCCTGTCCAATATAAGCCTTTCAACCCTTGTATTTATTTAGATTGTATTAATTAAAACTCGAAGTTCCAAGATTAACACCACTTTCTTTCATTAACAGCCTCCATATTCAAGCCTCAGAATAACCAGATTATGAAAATCTACGTGAATATTTCTTCTTAAAAATATTCACAACTTAATACTTTGTTATGTTTTACGAAAGTTTAATAGAAAAGGTATTTTTAGCAAATGTGTAAAAAAATTAAGCGTAATGTAATTTAAAATGATCCAACAGCAGCGCGGTTTCGGATATAGGTTTATGCTAACATTTTTATGAATTTTCTAATAATATTTCTCTTTCCAATGTTCAATCATTTTTAAATTTTTTCAGTTCATTTTTCACAGTGAAACTCTTGTAGGAGCTTTCACACTAAAAAATTTATAATTTTTTTATTTTTTATTTTTAGCTTCACGCTTTATCCCGCACATGGCAAGGTAGACAGAGGGAACTGCAGGAGCCATATGAACCTAATGTTAAGGCACTCCGTTGCTTAGTTCCTGCTTTCTCCGTCCCCACATTCCAACTTTTTTGAGGCATTCCGTGTTAAATTAGTAATTTTCTAGCACAAGGATTTTGATTTTTAATTATTCTTGTGGTAATACTCATGTCACTTTGCGATTCAAGCTTGATTTGTACAATATAGGTCGATAAGTCAGAGTCAAATCCAATTGACAAACACGAATTGACAACGTTGCCGCGTTCCGATTACAGTTTTGGGTTAATCTCAATTTTTTCACAATTCATTGACAATTATTAACCAATCCATTGTCACTGTGCAAAATGCATACAATTTCAAATATCGCAAAGCAACAACCGATCTTGTAGTGATCTTGAATTAGATTCATATTCAGATATTATTGGTTTTTCTTACTTTAATACTTCGAATTTTGATAATTATTAATAAATAATTGCCCAATATTGTCAATAATGTTCATTTCATTCATTGTATATAAAAATGAAATAACGGCGAATATTTTTTTTATTCATTTTTTTTTTACTATGCTGGAGCAAATAACCACATATATACAAATATTAAAAGAGATTTCCTCTGTGTTTTATTTTCGCTACATATAAATGTTGTTTTAACAGGACATTAATAATTATTTAAAACTAAACAAAATATGAGAAAAACCTAATTTACGATTTAGAATTTCACCGATAATATGAAAAATCTCACTCTCTTGTATATATGTTTGTACCTTAATTGAGAACCGAACCCACTACTATTCTATAAACCATGTAGAAATATAAATATAAACAAAAAAAATTGAAAACGGCGAGAAGGGTGGATCTCATGAGGTGTTCAATTTAATTATATACGAAAGTGTAATAAGCTTTTATAGCGCGTTTATGTCTTCATTCCCATACGAATGTTATAACAAAGTAGGAAAAATACGATGAGATGTATTTGGGAATGCGTTGAGTGTTCCTTGTTTTGATATATTTATATGGGATAGTATGGAAGGTTCAAATTTATATGAATAACAATAAATATTTTTTTTTCATTCTCTACTCTCCGCCGAATTTCTATACATTAAAAATTCAAGGCTGCGTTTTCTCTCTCTACTAGAACAAGTTAGTCATTTCCAAGCGGGAATCGAACCTGCAATCGTTGCTTATAAACATTTGGCTATATCTAGACCACATACAGATTTTCCAAATCGGTAGTATGGTAAGAGCTTTAGGTAAGTTATGTGCATACATTTGCGACGCGA
This sequence comes from Dione vanillae, assembly GCA_037178615.1. Taxonomy (NCBI): domain Eukaryota; kingdom Metazoa; phylum Arthropoda; class Insecta; order Lepidoptera; family Nymphalidae; genus Dione; species Dione vanillae. Next base: position 512,737 of record JAZFAU010000110.1, read on the forward strand.
CGCGACCCGACCGTCTTTGACGTGACGTCGAGAGGTGAAAATGCTACGACAATAAATCTTCAAGCAAACTTTACACTTCAGTTTACATTTAAAAAACTAGTTTATGGGAAGAATTTTGGGAAGAAGGAATTTGAGAATATTTTTTAATTTTTTATTTTTGCGTATTTTTTTATAACTTTGTGATAAATCACTATTTTTGTTAGTGGTTTATAGTATAGCATATTTGATTTTAAAACGTTTTAATTAAAAATACTACTACACTATGATAAGACAGATGCGGTGTTAAATTCCGCCTTTCAATAATTTCTAGAATACTAGAGAAAAGTGGGTACCAGCACTTGCCTAACCTGCTATTTAAAATATAGAAGCAGAAAAAAGAAAAAATATAAATCTCCATATAAAAATCAAAAAACTACAAACTTTTTGTCAATATAAAAAGGTATAAACAAACATACATAAATATATTTATATTGTATAATCTTGTATGATTAATTTCCTGTTCCCAATGTCATTGTGATGTCAAAAGGTGCGGGATTGTAATGCTAGTCAATTTATGCACATACTTTACTCCGAGAGCACTCAAAGACCGGGTAAAAAACATATATATAGATCTGTACGTAAATGTATAACTAAATATGTATATGTAATATTATTTTTGAGGTTTGACTGTAAACTGGACTGTAGTGGGTTCAATTCGCAACTAATTGAATTATTCCGCTTTCCGCCTTTTTTGAGGCATTACGTGTTGAGTGGCGGAACTCAACGCCGCGCTTTGCCTAGTTTACCAGAGCGAAGAAAAATCCATCTTCCCCGACTGGGAATCGAACTCAGAAACCGTCGCGTTACAGGCAGACGTTGCGCGTCTGCGCCACGACGGTCCTCGACGGTAAAAGTTTGTACTTTATTTTATTCTTCTTCTGATTTATGTACATAGAGAAAACTTATTTTTAAGACGCTGTCATCCAACAAACCAGAAGTTTGAATTAAAAGGCGTACGTAGACTTAGTAGACCAGTACTTATTGACAAGCTCTGATGAAAAAAGACAATCTTCAATAAATTCAAAAAAAAGATTTAATAAACAGACGGTCCAGACGGTTTGAGGGTTCGATTCTCACTCGGGGAAGATGGACTTTTAAATATTTCCATTTTCTTCGCTCTGGAAAACTAGCCAAAGCGCGGCGTTGAGTTCCGCCACTCAACAAACAATACCTCGTAAAAGGCGGAAAGCGTGGACGAAGTAAGCAGGGACTAAGCAACGGAGTGTCTTTACACTAGGTTCCTATACTTCCTGCAGTTCCCTCTGCCTACCCTGCCATTTGCGGGATAAAAAAAACCGTCGTCTTTACTGGTAGACACAACGCTTCTACACGACGACGGTCCTCATATTTCGATCCTCATATTTAATACATATATACTATGACACGTATATTTTTGCAATAACCTTAGTAAATCTCTGACATTAGACATCTAATGCCTTTATTTCGGGGAGGATTGAGGATCAAGCGATGCGTCAAGTAATGCATAGCGATTGACTTGTGTTAAACATTCCTCATAAGCCTTCGACAATTTCTTATGTAATATTAGATATTTTTATCAACTCCATTATTTTATTAGGATATTCTAAAATTAACAGTAACTTTAAATAGATGCTATACGTTATTGTTTTATTTTGCTAAGCCTGTACGAAGAATTATAGTATTATTATAATGATTTTATATGAAATATTTAAAAAAAAATAATTTAATTTTTTTACATATCTCGTCGTGATCGTTATCAAGCATAAGTTAGTGTTATCGCACTATTCTTTGTAACTTTAAAATGTTAAAATGTTACCTTTGATTCACCTAATTCCCCCAAATGAATATCGAACCCACAACTCTTACGTTTCCTTCATCACTGTGACACGATAACAACAAATATTTAAATATTTTATAAAAAAAATTCCAACTATCTGTTCATGTAAAGTTGATCTAATACTTTGAAAACGAAATAATACAGATAATATTCCTTGAGGATCGTCGTGGCGCAGAGGCGTAACTTCTGCCTGTAACGTGACGGTTTCTGGATTCGATTTCCAGTCGGGGAAGATGGTTTTTCCTATTTCCATTTTCTTCGCTCTGGCAACTAAGCAAAGCGCGGCGTTGAGTTCCGCCACTCAACACGCAATGCCTCGAAGAAGGCGGAAAGCGGTGACGGAGAAAGCAGAGACTAAGCAATGAAGTGCCTTAACACTTGGTTCCAATAGTTCCTGGAGTTCCCTCTGCCTACCCTGCCATGTGCGAGATAAAGCGTGAAGCTAAAAAAATATAGTCCTAGAATCCGAAACACCTTCTTAATTAAAAAGTAAAAAACGAAAATAAGATTGTACATAATTAATTAAATCACAAATATGCCTAGTTTTGCTTCCCAAATTAACATGACAGAGTGGCTGAAGCTTTTATAAAAGCTTTTTTTCTACAACTAATCCATCAGGCGGTCGCAATCCGACACCTGCTTCCCAATTTTATGGTAAATAGAAAGGGTTAGGAAGAATATCAAGTGATTTAGAGAATCCGCATTTTCCTTGTGTTAATAGAATAGAGGTCGCTTATTTGACCGTTGAATTAATAAGACCATTTTACTTAGTGAAGCTTTTTTTTTATTTTATAATTTCCCAAGTGGGAATTGAACATATCGTATTTACAGGCAAATGGTGATTAGACAAAGCGCAGCGTTAAGTTTCACCACTCATCAAGCAATGCCTCTAAAAGGCGGAAAGCGGGAGACAGAGTGTCTTAACACTCCTTCTATATGCGAGATTTAACGTGAAATTAAAACAAAAAAAAAACAAACAACAGTCGTCATAACGAACTTAAACAATATTTTTCAAAGAATCCGACCTCAAAATCAATATTTGCCCGATGATAATTAATTAAATAAGTAAACGTAGAACAGCGGCAAGGAATCCAGTCGTCTCGAACGTTCCTATCGGAGTTTTTGCGCTTTATTCATAGATATTACTTATGCATGCAGCAGCGAAAATATTACAAGATTTTAATGAAAGAAATATTAATTTAAACGCAAGTTTTCTTTGGGTGAGGGCGGAATTAAGTTTCGTCTGGCGTAAATACCGAAGTAAAAGGAGGTATGCGGTTTTACTTTGTAACTTTGTAAGTTGTTTGGGCAACTATGTATTTTTAAATAAAGTAAAGATTTTTAGACAAATTCTTATTGATTTTATCGTTCAACATGGAATTTCCTGGAAGTGGAAAATGAAATATATATATATAAAATACTATTTTTCTTAATAATGATTGACTTATCTTAGCCTACAGATGGTGAAATTCAAAGTTGCCTTTTATCTTATGAGCGGAGAATCTAGGTTGGAGAATTTACTTCAATAGCAGTTACAAAATCATAGATAATAAATACGGTGCCGCAGAGAGACTAGTTAGAATCATTTTATTCCCAAATATCCACCAAATTCAATACTCAGGTTCCTTAACAGTAAAATCTGAATAATACATAACTAATTTAAATATTTACCAAAAATCCATGACATACAGTAAATATTTTAATAAACATTCACATAGTCTTTGTTTGGTAAAAAGAGATAATCTCCAAAACTACCGATTGTCGTATTGCACTCTTAACAATTAATCATTTCCATCTCCCTACCCTCTGGATCAGGTGAGTAGTGCAGAAAGTAGTGACTTAACACTAGGTTCTCTCTGCCCATCCCACTATATGTGGTGCTGCCGAACGAAATAGCAAATATGTACAGATACTGAACTTAGTAACTAATGTCGTAAACACTTCATACATCTCAAAGAGCAAACTTATTCAACAATGCATATAAACGTTAAGTCGTATAAACGCGAGTTAATCTAAAAGAAAAATAACGTCGACGCACTTTATTCAAATCGGCCGTCGCGAACAGTTGAAGTGGAAAAAATATGAATATCATTTCCTCGTTTCGAACTTTCCACGCCAAATGAAGCATATTTCGAGTCATAACACTCGCATTATTCAAAAAAGTTTATAAAGCTTGCTGTTGAAAATGTATGTACATCTTGTATTTAAATATTGCTTCAGAAATTATTTTCAGAGGACCGTCTGCCTGTAACGCGACGGTTTCTGGGTTCGATCCCCAGTCGGAGAAGATGGATTTATCTATTTCCATTTTCTTCACTCTGGCAAACTAGGCAAAGCGCGGCGTTGACTTCCGCCACTCAACATGCAATGCTTCGAAAAAGGCGGAAAGCGGGGACGTAAAAAGTAAGGACTAAGCAATGGAATGTTTTAACACTAGGCTCCCACGGTCCTTGCATTTCCCTCTGCCTACCCTGCCATGTGCAGGATAAAGCGTGAAAAAAAATATTGTAGATGTCATTATACATGATGTATTCAAATAAATAAATGCAGACTGCATATGCAGCATTAGCAGCTGCATATTTATCTAGCATATTCCACTATAGTTGATTTTTCCTATATCTTTATGATTTTTTCATCACAGTCCTCCAGTGTCAACGATACTGTGTTGACGAAAGTCCACAGATCTTGATCTTCTTATCAACATTCTAACTTCATTGGTTATAGGTTCGATTTAATATATTTGATTACTTTTTCTAATATTTAACAATTTTATTTTTAACTTCACTTTTTATCCCGCACATTGCAGAGTAGGCTGAGGGAACTCCAGAACCCATGGGAACCTAATGTAAAGACACTCCGCACCTAGCTTTTCGACGAATTTTTTTCGACGCACTGTGTGTATTGAGTGGCGGAACTCAACACCGTAGTTTGCCTAGTTGCCAGAGCTAAGAAAATTCCAATGGAAAAATCAATATTCTCGATTTGGAATCGAACCTACAAACTGTAGTGTTTACAGGCAGACACTACGCCTCTGGGCCACGACGTTCCCCACTTGTTTTTCTAATATAAATATACATTTTTTTCTATTATACATACATATGTAAAATGTTTCCCAATTTAAAGACATTACTTACTGGGAGAATCTAACATCATTTAACCATACATCCTATGGCATATAACAAGAGATCAGCAACAAATCATAGTCACCCAATACACGAACATTATAACAAAGTAGCCTTTTAAATTAAAAAAAAAAACATATATTTTTTAATACCACATTACACAAGTCATGCATAGGAGGCTTTATTCAAAACGTTCCTTAAGAACATTGAGGGAACCACCTCAACTTTTATATAGTATGTACATTCCCTACTAAATGAAGTGAGACTGTCTCGCAGATGCTAACGAAAGTTATTTTTTATGTCCCTCGCGAAGCTCACATTTGCATAAGGACCAGATCAAACAAACTCGCGAAAACACTGCCTTTGTAACGTTTCATTAAAGTTACAGACATGGTTTCTTATTCCACCTATTTATAATCTTAGTTAAAAGAAATCTAAAATATATTAGACTCCATTATACTTTATATTAAAGAAAAATTACCAAAAGATCCTAGTGACGTAACAATCATGTGTCTAATAATTTTTTTTTTTTTTAGCTTCACGCTTTATCCCACGCAAGGCAGGGTAGGCAGAGGGAACTGCAGGGACCATGGGAACATAGTGTTAAGACACTCCGTTGCTCAGTCCCTGCTTTCTCCGTCCCCGCTTTCCGCCGTTTTCGAGGCATTGCGTGTTGAGTGGCGGAACTCAACGCCGCGTTTTGCCTAGTTTACTAGAGCGAAGAAAATGAAAATAGAAAAATCCATCTTCTCCGACTGGGGATCGAACCCAGTAACCGTCGCGTTACAGGCAGACGTTGCGCCTCTGCGCCACGACGGTCCTCCTATTTATTATAATTGAAATTATTTTTAGATTTTAACAATGATTGATATTTCAAGTTCTTTAAAAGGAAATATAATGATCACGTATATGCATACATTAATTAACTATGTTGAACTTGGCTCATCTTTACTTCATTCAACCTTCATTTTACTCAATAATAATAATTAATACATAGATTTAAATGAATATATCACAGTTATTAAAAGATAAGAATGTCTATATATTTAAATGTTTGCAGTTGTGCCTTCACTTTATACAGATACAGATATTACATTTCGCACTCTCAGAGTAATAATGATGTTAAATAAAAAACTAATGTTTAAAGGAAATCGTTATAAAATTCCGAAAAAAAAAATTTCTCCGTCCTTCTCTACATTTGACACGATAGAAGGGACGGAATCAAATGTTAAAACACTTCGTTTGCCACTTTCCATCTAATTACGAAATATTCTTTATTTCCAGCGCTCTATATTGTAATCAGAGCGAAGGACTGAAATAGTTCAATCTCACCAAGTAGGAATCGAACCCACAATCCTAATTTACATTTAAACACTATGCCATACGTACATATAAATATACGATGATATCTAACATATATAAATACATATAAAAAAGTACATATATATATTTTTTAAATTTAATTATTTTCAACATACTATATGTACATTAAATTAAAGACAAAATTTAACAATAACAAAACGTCTGTTGTTGAAAATTCAACAAATTGATTGAAATCAGCGACAGGAGTAAAGAAATATAACGAGAGCGTTTTAGAAGCATCGCTCTCGTCTCGCTGACGCATACATTAGAATAATTTAGCCGCCCGTTTGGATACAGTGTTTTGTTAACTTGGTTTTTTTTAATCGAAATCTACGCATCTTTTTCATCTTGTTCGGTCAATTTGAAAGAGAGTGGAGAGTTTTCTCTGTAAAACAAATAATAGTAAGCTCAAAATTTACTCAAGAGTAAAATAATAAAGTATTTAATGGTAGAATATTACGTCTGCCTTTGACCATATTATATATATATTTTGTTAGTAAAGCCTATTCTTGACATATGAGTGAAAACGTTACTTACCTAGACTGCTTCTGCTAAAATGCTTTTATACAATTTAATTATCTACATTATAAATATTTTTTATTTAAATTGTTATATAATTTATTTTAATACTTTTTATACCTGGTTTTATTCCGGTTTAATTGCCAGGAACTTCCTAATTAATAAACTCTACTTTGCAAAGTATAGATATATAATATGTTTATATATAACATATTATATATTTATATACCTATTTACTGTATACTCTACGTGCTAGTACAAAAATTGGTATGATTATCATCACCATAATAGACACAATCGTCTTACACGCGTCTTCTAACCTACCCATTTTCTACAGCAGTATACGTGATAAAGTGTAAAGAAAAATATCAAAGACCGTCGTGGTGCAGAGGCGCAGCGTCTGCATGTAATCGCGACTATTTGTGGCTTCGATTCAAACTGAGGGAAAATCGATTTTTTAATTTCTATTTATATTGCGTGTAGACAAGCGCGGCATTGAGTATTGCCACTCAACACGCAATGCCTCAAAATGTGCAGAAAACGGAGTGTCTTAACACTAGGTTCACACATTTCCTACGATTCCCTCTACCTATCTTACTATATGCGGAATTAAGCGTGTAGCTATAAAAAATGAGCAACAAATATATATCCAAAAAACCCACTGTATGTACACATGTATATGTATATATATCTTCGAACACCTGTATAATACACATTTTCCTGCAGTCCATACAGGGGTGCTTAATTTATGTGCAATATTTTCCTCAAGCATCCATCACTACAGCCTGTGGGACTCTGGCCCATTGAACGCTTCGAAAATAAAGCCTTAATCATATACAATAGTTACAATGAAGCTCGTTTATAACAATATTTGATAAAGTGATCAATAGAAGAATCTAAATTTTTGTTTTGTATAGACAAATTGAAAAATATAAAGGCAGAAACCTAATAAGATGCTTCGCCTGTGTTTTAGTTAACCTTAAGTTAAAATATTTTTCTTTTCATGAAGTGGATGTATTAAGATGAAATTATCAGTATCCGATAGTCTCTTTTTTTTTAGATTCACGCTTTATCACGCACATGGCAGGGTTGGCAGAGGGAACTGCAGGAACCATACGAACCTAGTGTTAAGACACTCCGTTGCTTAGTCCCTGCTTTTCTCCGTCCCCACTTTCCGCCTTTTTTCGAGGCATTGCGTGTTGAGTGGCGGAACAGAACGCTGCGCTTTGCCTAGTTGCCAGAGCGAAGAAAATGGAAATAGAAAAATCCATCTTTCTCGAGTGGGGATCGAACCCAGAAACCGTCGCGTTACAGGCAGACGTTGCGCCTCTGCGCCACGACGGTCCGCTGTAGTCTTTAAAAGATACAAAAAGAATTCTTTTATTTTTACCACATTTATATAAATTTCACTATGTAATCTAGCATCATATAAATATATAAAAAACAAATAGGTAAACTTATTTTTGTTAAGTACATACACTTATTTGCATTACTTTTTATCGTCAAACAAAAAAACCAAAAAAGCTAAGCCAAAAAGAAATTCTACATATTAAATTCAATCCAGAACTCGCCGTCGCCTAGCCAAAGCTCTCACAATCAATTGTACCAGCCGATTCAATTTATACGACGCTATCTTAATAAGAGTAGAACAAAAATGTATTCTAGATAAATAAGACGTCACTAATTCCCCCTCGAATACATTAAGTTTGTTATATGTTTTTGCTACATTAACATTTTTATGGGCAAAATGAAAGCGTTTCGTCGTTACCTAGCTACGTTGTGTTATATGACTAGAAAATATATTTACGTTTTACATTTGGAAGTTAGTGAGTGAATCATTCCATTCTTATATTTCCAGTCTTGAGTAAAGTATGTGAAGAGCAGAGTGTCTTTACACTAAGTTCTTCCAAAGTGAAAAAAAATCATTGTATACTGTTATAGCTATGTTAATTAGATGCATAATAGAAAGATATACACAGTGTCTGTAACACTTGTATGACACGTTAAATGTAAATAATATATATATATATATATATATATATATATATATATATATATATATATATATATATATATATATATATATATATATATATATATATATATATATATATATATATATATATATATATATATATATATATATATATATATATATATATATATATATATATATATATATTTCAAAACATTATATTTGTAATGTTTTTTTTCTTTAACCCCAAACACAAAATATATGGAAAGATAAATAAATACAAGACAGTTTTACAATTTAAATTCAAAGTAAAAATATAAATTTAATTTATTGAACATCAAAAATCTTTACTACCTGTTTACTAAAGATACGACCTTAGACCTGAGACGAACCAGCACAAAACTCAGTAGAAACTCTTTTTCAAAGGCAGGTTTACAATTTTTGATTATTAACAGTGATATAGAAAAAGACTGAAATCAATATAAAAAAAAACATGATATATTACAGCATATCCATGTACTTTCTAACTTCACCATACAATCAACACACACACACACAATCTCAGGACAAACCCATTATAATGTCACATAATACAAAATCTAATTTACAAAATACACCACAAAGGACTCGTTTAAGGCTCCAAAACTTTAAAATGTCCGCAAAATTAAGTCGGAAAAGCGTTTAAGTCCCAAAAATCACGTTACCAAGTTAGTACAGGGTTTAGATCTTCGCATACATTAAGGCGAGGTGTGAGTAAAACAAAATCATTATTCAAATCTCCTGAATAATGTTTTGGGGAATCGGGCCCAGAGTTTCCAGTCGTTTTTGAATTTTAATACGGACTCTAACAAGTTTTCTGTCAAAGGAAATCGGTGCGACTAGGTGTTGGTTGTGCTAGCGAGCTTGTTGGTCGTTATGTGGGTATTTCTGAAATATTTATGAATTTTACTCAAGATTGGTTTAATTTTATTCAAAAAATAAAATTTATTATTAATCTGTCTATTAAATCTAAGAAAGATTTTTAGAATGAGGAGGTATTTTTGCAGAATGACTTTTCAGTATATAAATCTAAATGTAATTCAAAAACTGACAGTTATTTGAGGCAGCGTCACTTGCTTGATGTAAAATTAAATACAAATTTTATTAAAATAACAAATACTCGACGACAACAAGAAGATACAAATAATATAATTTAAATAATATAATATAGAATATATTTTCCAAATCAATAGTTTATTTAAAGAAAATTGACAAGAATCATAAATTAAGTCCACTTTACTCCAGCACAGCTGAGTTTCGATCAAAGGCGCGTGATCAAAGGACGGTGAGTGGTCGGCGATAATTAGCACCTTACAAGCTACGGACGACGAAAAACTAGAGGAACTGCCTGACATAATTTAGTAGTAGATTTCTTCAAATATTTCTACTTTTTCTCTTTTCTTTTTATACATTTATAGTTATCATTATTAAATTAAATTTTGTATTTAAATTTTTAATTTTATTTTTGCATTAATCAAAATTTCTTGTACATAATATATGACTGTGAGACATGTATGTATATCCAAAGAAGCGAGTGATATATTTATGTTTTATCGTAATTTCTTTTAGAAATATATAATATATTATGTCAAATAGCTTGTGAATGTTCTTTCCTATTGAGGGAAATAAACAAACTAAATTTTAAATGCGACTTAAAGAAGCTAGAAAAATAGGAAATCAATATGGTTGTACATTCGAGGAACATTGTTTTAACACTAGGTCTCTATCTCTGTTTTTCCTCCATATATTGGTACCAGGATTTTGTGTACAAGTGAAGAACATTTCTCCAATCATAGACAAATTAGATTATTATATACTGTGTGTGGGAAACTTTGTAACATTATCCATACTACTTTGAATACGAATATCAATCAAAAATATTGGAAAATTACTTTAAGTAAAAAAATTGTTTCATAAGGTAATTCCTTAATAATTATAAGCGCATACTAAGTTACAGGGTTAGTGGTTATACCACTTGAATGAGGTAAGAGAGGTGCGGGTTAGCGGGTTCGATTCCGACAGTGAAACAAATTAACATGTTTTATTTAAATTACATATTTTTCTTTTCTTTACTTTTCAAAGACAAGTCAAATAAGCTATATCAGTATTTTTATTATATCAACATAAAAAATGGTGGACAATTAAAATGAGAATAGTTTGGAAGTATACAAAACGGGCGTTACTTTTGCTTTTTGACTTCCAATACAATAGAAGCTCTACCGCATTATAGAAAGTTGGACAAAAAAACACGTCCTGTCAAGTGAAGCTTAAATAGGCGATACAGCGGCCACCCGTCGCTTCGCGTCGCGATCACCGGTCACTCGGTCATTACGGCCCTCCTCTATGAAATATTTATGACGACTCCCATAATAACGTCGACGATATCATTATACTTTGTGATGGGGGTGTAGGGCGGGGCGGAATATCTGATCGCTCCTTACCATTGCAAAACTCGTTTCAGGACTAAGTATCTGCTTTAAAATCCAAGATACAAACCAAATGGCAGCAAAATCCACATTTTCCACCATAATTTTCGATAGTCGATTCAAATTTGAAGGCTACGTAGATGAAATATAACGGCCTGTGCGCAGACGCGACGGCTCTACCATATTAACTTGTTAATTAGGCCCATAATACTTGCAGATGAGCTACAGAGTAAAGTTGAATATATAAAAAGCCCTTTTTCAGCGATCGCATGCATTGTCCCCGGCAGTTCCTAGCGGGAGGCGAGCCTATACCCACCAGAAGTTTGCCTGTTCATAAATAAACGCGAACGGTATTCAACAGCCCTTGGTGCTGTATGCATAACGAATTTGAAGGAGGCAAACTTGGAGGCTCTGCTTGGATGGAGTATAAAATTCAGTAACAACATGGCAGAGCTTTTCATTCGACGACTCGCTGTCGGTGAAGACATAGCTCTCTCTAATTAAGTAATTAAAGATTAATTGGCGAATGTGAGATAACTTAAGTGCGGTGTGCTGTGAAGTGTTCAGGTTGGCTGCGAACCTGTGACCATTTGGAAGATTCAGTGTATTTTGTGATCGTTTTGTGGGATGAGACAGACACGAGATGGAGTTGGTGGCGGCCATCTTGGAAGATGCCACGTGTGAGTACTTTCACCGATAGGTGGCGCTCGAGACGGGACACGGTATTGAGACGGTCTTAGAATATTTTTGCATGTTATTCATATAAAATTAACTATAATTCTACTTGAATAAACGGTATTGTAATATGTTATTGCGACGTAAATGGATCGTTTCTTTATTTAGAGGTTTAATTTTCTTATATATTTTTTAAATAGAGGTGGGTTGGAATCCTCTTGAAGAATGGATTATCTCTGTTTTCTCTCTCGTGAAAGAGAAAGTTAAAGCCGAACTAATTCGAATGGAATGAAAAACATAGTGTCTTGACACTATGCTCTACAGAAATTATATTCAGTATAAACCGTGAAAAAGGAAAATATAATTATTATTACCTTAATATCTTAGAAGGCTAAACTGGCAAATTTTCTTGATATAATCAAGTGCCACTAAAATTGAATATCACAATAGTGTTTAATGACACTAGAGTAATCAATCACTATCACACTTATGTTAGACGAGTGACACAAGCTAAGTAGGCTTGACTAAACATAATGTTTATGTGATATAAAATATTTTCTATAAATTTTGGAGTAAAATAAAATTAATTATTTATGACCTGTTACAAAACTACTATAACACCTTTTTTTACTTTATTTAAAGTAGAATTTCCCAATTTTTGCTACTTGATATATGTCATATGTTTAAAAGCATTGTAACCTAGTGGAGTTATTAAAAGGCTCGGAATGAATGAACGGACTGAACCGAACTGGCTACTTTTAAAAAATCTAACCATTAAAATAACTTTACAAATATAAAGGCAACTATAACATAACATGCTAGACTTTTGATCGATAGTAACTCTATTGATACATTATCTTAAAGTAAAGAAGTAAAGCGTATTATATTAATAAATATTTATTTATTCCTGCACACTGAGTATGTGTATGACTCATTGTAAACGCAGAGGAACAGCGTCTAACTATATATGCAATAATAACGGGTTCGATTCTCATTCGAAGAAATGAAATATAATAATTTCTTCCGCTTATAATAATACAAACACTTGGCAGGAAAGTTGGGAACCGAGTGTCTTAACACTAAGTTCTGTCTAGCGTACTATTAACTAAGTTATTTGTGCTTAAACAACAAAAAATGATTTTTTAAAAGTTTTCCTCGACAAACTAAGTTATTATAGTTAGTTATACTTATCAGCGCGTTCTGTATTTCCATTTCCAAATGCGATGTCGCTTCCTCCACAGCTCTCATGTTGACACGTCATTTTCTGCGCCACTGCCGTCCGAATTTGAATATGTCAAATGTCAAAAACATAGAAAAACTAGTGAACTCCCTATTGTAACGCCATAGAGTTGATATTTCGTCGATTTTTTATGCTAGACCAAGTTTTATAACGGCTTCCAGTCCCATACCTTCGTTGATAGGTGTTAAGCATTGAATGGGAGTTATGGTAATATAATTGTATATAGAAATGCAATTTTTACGTTCAGTTTCATATTTTTGTATGTTGTATATATCTTAGAATGATGTAGAATCCTATGAGGAGGCAACTTTTCTAGTCTATTTGACTGTGAAGACTGTTTTTCTCATGATTTCCAAATTCATATGGAATACTTAGGCTTATACAAAATAAAATTTTTAAACCAATTCAATGAGAATATATGGTCGTTGATATATAGCAAGGTATATAACATAAAAATATTACATAACATATATATGTATACATATTAATATAGATCTTGCCCGGCCTAGTCAAGGTATAGCCTAGAGTATATACTCACACACATATAAAGTTAAAATTTATATTTTTAAAATATGTTTTTTTCTTTTTTTTCTACATACTTTGTATATCTAAAAAATTAAAACTTCGTTTTAAACTTGAAAAGTTTGTATACGATGATGATGATGATGCAAATTTAGATTCTACTGTGTTAAGTTGTTATATACATATATGTATAGGGCAAAGAATAAGCATTTTTCAATTTTAAATAAATATAAAAGTATATAAATATTAAATAAACATGTAAGTATATATTATAAATATGAAATTTAAACACTTAATTAAATAATTTACACGTTATATCTATATAACAAAAAGAAAAATTGTCTATTTTTTTGTAAATTTACACATTTATTTCCCACATAACCGGGATGGATGAAAAATATCGGCTACCCGTTAAGTACAAAAACTTTACACCAAAGTCGCTATGCGGAGAATTAAGTCACTAAGACAAGACGCTGAGTCTCTCTCTACTCCGATTTATGTGATCTCACAGTACATGAAAAAAAAACAAAAAATATAGTTGTTGTTGAAAATATAGTTGATTTCAGAATTATAAGAAAATCTAAAAAAATTGCACTGTATTTAGCTTCACGCTTTATCCCGCACATGGAAAAAAAACTGCAAGAACCATAGGAACCTAGTGTTAAGACACTCCGTTCTTTAGTCCCTCCGTTCCCTGTTCCCGCTTATTTAGCACTTATTAGCATTATTTAAATGACTTCTATACTATATAGTTATCCTTATGTATGTGTTATACAGTAATAATCGTTAACTTTATCAGGTCTGGTAATGAGGCACATATTTCACTTCTACCGGCCGCCGCCGCGACGCCGCAATGCGGGACGTTTGACTCGCTCTTAACAATCATATTGTAAAACATAACATATAAATATAACATAGCAAATTATATGTTTCGTAACATATATTTTATAATTACTATGTTAGTCAAGCAGGAATATTATAACGATAAGCTTTACGTATAGAGGAACACTATATTGCATAGAAAAAACTCATACACTCTACATATACGTAAAACATATATATATATATATATATATATATATATATATATATATATATATATATATATATATATATATATATATATATATATATATATATATATATATATATATATATATATATATATATATATATATATATATATATATATATATATATATATATATATATATATATATATATATATATATATATATATATATATATATATATATTACATACAAAATATAAACGTTGGTGACGTTAAAGAGCCTTAATTTTTTTTCTTTATATTACCTCTCCATACACAAGACATCGGCTATTATTTTTAACAAACGGCTTAAAAGTCCATATATAGATATAAATTTACATTTTTTTCTAGTTTTAAGGTTTATTTAAATTTGTTACTTAGGTTCCCAGACCAATTAAAAGGACTAAAATAACTCCCAGAGACACGCCGCATTAATTATATACTTTAATTTACTTTCATTAAGAATATAATAAATTATAAGTAATTTCAAATTGCTTAGGTATATGCTTATACGCGTACTCTGTATATATATCACTACTTAATCTTATAAATTACAATAAAATTCTTTTAACAGATTAACATATATTAGTTTGTACATTTTAGGACTCATATATTTCAGTTCTGAGAGTACGATTTGGGACCCGGTTTACTACAATTAATATTTATTTTAGCTTCACGTTTTATGCCGCACATGGCAGGGTAGGCAGAGGAAACTGCAGGGACCATATGAACCTAGTGTTAAGACACTCCGATACTTAGTCTCTGCATTTTCCGTCAACGCTTTTAATAAATATCTTGTCGTTAATTAACATAATATAATTTTAGCTAGTAGAAAATATTTTGTTTTGTTGGAGGTTACCGCAGATTTCACATATACATATATTCTTCTTTATATTTTAAATATATTAATTTTAATAATTATTAATGACGGTTTGTGAGTTCGACTTCTACTCGGGGAGAAGTCATTATTTTAATGATTCTCCGTCTCATACAAAGACAAGCAATATGATGAGTTTCATCACTCAACACGAAATATCACGAAAAGCTTAATCTGAAAGAGAGAACTGGAGTGTTGTAACACTAATAATAATACCTACAAGTAGGACATAAAGATTTCCTAATTCTTTTAGAAAAAAATAATAAAATACAAGTTTATTTCAAAATCAATACAAAACTAATGTAATTATCCCGATATTTATAAAAAATATCATAACGTAATGTCACAATGTCATTTTAAATTCATCTCCATATAAGGACAATTCTATCGCTTCATAGTTAACGGGATGACCTTAAATGGTCATATAAAATGTACTGATATGATCAGTTTGTTAGAACATAAATAACTAAAAGCTGGTCGCTTGCAGAGTACTGGATGATGGATTGTGTTGAAATTTCATTAATATTAGAAGATCTAACTGATCTGATTCCATAATAATATAATATAAAGATTGTAGATAAATTCTATAAATCATATACGCAAAAATGTTAGTTTCATAGGTAAGGTAGATGTTTTCATTCCGATATTCCCAAATGCCCAAATTTAATTACGCGAGCCTATATAGACTTGTGATAACTAGCTTCGCGTTGTTGAAGGTGGTAACACCATTCTATATTTAGCGTTCTGCATGAATGACAGTTTACAATTGTCTTTTAAAAAGCCTTCGTTGAAATCTCCAAAAAGTAATATTGGCATATTGTTGTTGCTACCGAGCCCGCCAGATCCCGCGGTCGTTATAGCAGCTGTTATAGGTTTATGTTTATAAAAATAAATTACTTTATTTACGTAGATTGAATAATGTCAGAAATATCATAATTTCTGAAAATCTATCCGAAAAAAATTTAGCTTTAGCTCTTAATATGGGGAAGCCCCAAATTTTGTAATTTTTTCTCTTTTTTTATGTGAAAATCTTAACACAATTCAGAAAATACATTTACTTGCCAAGTTTCAACAGTATAATTCTTATAGCTTCAAGCAAAAATGATTATGACATACGGATAGACAGACATGACTTTTACCATTTGGCAAAGTCATAGTCATTTTTGTTGTGACAGCTCTGTTTTTTGCCATTTGGCTAAAAGAAATTTGTCTATGAGAATTTCGTAAAGATAAAAGCAGCCATTCAGCATTAGCCGAACAATTTCCCAAAAGTCCAACGGACATTATTCAGAAGTCAAGTGATCTATGATAGTTGGTAGTACCGCGGGCGTCGCTGTGCGCACGCCTTTGCTATCCCACGATATTTGTATATGTATATATAGGGTGGTCCATCAGTTCTTTCCTCTTATATATTGCCGCGTTATTTAATGACGTTTTTTAATAGTAGCAAGAGCTCAGATAGTGGAGGTTAATGCATTTTAAAGGGGCCCTCTGATCTCCTTTTTCTACAACGCGATGGGCACCCGCACGGTGAATCCCTGGAATGCTAAGTAGTTTCTTCTCATATTTCTTTTCGTTTTCTATCTATCCAAACATGGACGAGAAGTAACGTTAATACAATGAAGGCTTATTACACTTTAAATGTCAGATTTAGTGCAATTCAAAAGTCAATAGATTTTTCAACAAATAATTTTCTAAAAAAAGCTCAAAGACTTGTTCGAGAACAGCCTGTATATATTATTTGCAAAACGTGTAGCCACAGTGGTTTGTTCTATGTGATTATCGCGTAAGATCACATCACGATGCCGACGTTTGTAACCGACTTGTAAATCAATATGAGAACTGTACCACTTTGATTTTTGCGATTGGAAATATTAAATAAAACTTTAAATATGGTTTTAGATATAATGTGGTCTGTAAAGGTCCAAAAGACGTATATATAAATTAAATTATGAGATATATCGGTATTTTAATAATTTGAGGCGCTCGTATCACGGTGAGACAGTGTGGATATATGATGAATAGTTACAGTATGATACTAAGTTTTCAGTTATTGGTTTTTTGATTACCCTCTTGTAATGTCGGTTAATAATGTTGCAGGAAGTTATAGGAATACCCTGTTGTTATAGGAAGGTACTATCGATGGACAAGGTACCAAGAATCTTATCAGTTGGTCGTTTTTAAGTATAATTTAAAAATAGCTTTATTTATGTGCAGGTAAGGGAAGCTATAGTCTTATAGTCAACAGCATTTACTTCTAGCCCAAGTATCATTCTTAGATAAAATAAAAGAAACCCTTTGCATAATTTTGATTTTAAATACTCATAACTTATAAAAATTCTCTGTTATCCTTAAAAACACAAATATATCAACATAAATATACCCTTAAATAGTTATATAATAAAAATAACAATAGCAAAATAAAACGACTACAAGAAGATAAGGTAGTACATAAATCTCTGGAGTGCGCCGACGTTTTGTACTTTTTAACTGTAACCGCGTTTTTATTCAAAGTAGCCACTTAGTAAATAAAATATGTCCGTATCTAAAACAATAAACTCGCCGGTTTCCCCCGTTTCCATGATTTCCTCCTTTTTGTGTTCCTTTTTTTTTAACAGATGCGAGGGCTAGGACAAATGAAGTACACTCGGGGACAAATTTAAACAGCTATTGCCTTTTTTTTTTTTTTATTTTTAGCTTCACGCTTTATCCCGCACATGGCAGGGTAGGCAGAGGCAGAATAACTGCAGGGACCGTGGAAACCTAGTGTTAAGACACTCCGTTGCTAAATCCCTGCTTTCTCCGTCCCCGCTTTCCGCCTTTTTCGAGGCATTGCGTGTTGAGTGGCGGAACTCAACGTCGCGCTTTGCCTAGTTTGCCAGAGCGAAGAAAATGTAAATAGAAAAATCCATCTTCTCCGACTGGAGATTGAACCCAGAAACCGTCGCGTTACACGCAGACGTTGCGCCTCTGCGCCACGACGGTCCAAAAGTCCAAAATAAAATACTGTATAAAGCGTGTACATTATTTTTGGCAGACAGTGCACCCCATTTCGTGGGTAATGTTACCGAAAAATGTTTAGTTTTTAAAGAATTAGCATTTGTTTGGTCTTTGTTTTCTAAAGAACCCCTCTTGAGTACTTCTTTAGGATTTTTTTTAATAAACTTCAAATTGGGTTGTTTTTAAAAATGTTGTACTTTATTTAGTTTATTGAGAACATATTATGGAGCGCAGTGGAGTAATATTGTAATATACCACAGTGGTAGCGAGTTTGATGTAGTTGAGAAGATATAGTTTAAAATTTGAAAAAAAAAAACCATTTAAGTGATTTATATCAAGACTGTAGAAAAAAGTAGATTTTACAATTTAACTTTCCATAAATTTTCTCGTTGATTTTCTTCTTCTTTAGTGGTATTTCAGAACGAAATTTTTATAAGATAACATTACTGTCCATCCATCAGTTCCTGAAGTTCTGTTTCTCTGTTTTTGGATGAAAAATCGATTTTGTGTGAAATATTGATATCTATATCCTGTAGTACGGATAAAGTCAATACTATCAAAATACTAAACTAATTTGAGAAGAACGAATTTATACTTCGTTTTTATCGTCTATATCGAAATCACATAAACTAGCAAAGTTTGTAAGTACGAGTAAAGGAAATATCGTTACCAATATATATAAGTAGTTTATTTCATTATAAAATGGTTGGCAACTTTTCTAAACCTATCTAGATTTTCAAATATTAATCTAAATTATTACAAAACCGTCAGCTCGAGACTATTAGTTGAAGTTCATACATACATGCTTTTTGATGACAAAGAAGGAGAAAAAGTACACTGCACTGCAGAATTCCTTTACAACAAAGTGAAATGTTAATAATTCTTCCGCCCGAAAAGATATTAAACCCACATCCATCGCCCTTAGTGTTACAGACAGTCCCAACATACCACGATGGCCTAATTCATTTCATTTTATACCTATTGTAAGTAAATGATTAACACTTGAATGGATGTTTTAACTTACTAAAGAAGTTAATTTTCCTAACATAATAGTTTTTTTATTAGCTTCACGATTATAGTACTGAGATATATGAGTTTAAAACATATAACTAGGTTATATATAATCTTACACTTTTCAAAAAACACATACAAACTAAAATAAACACATAATATATACATTTTTTATTATAGCTATACGCTTTTATCCCGCACGGTAGGCAGAGGGAACTGCAGGAACCATTTGAACCTAGTGTTAAGACACTCCGTTGCTTAGACCCTGCTTTCTTCGTCCTTTCTCTCCCCCTTACTCGTGCCATTGCGTGTTGAGTGGCGGAACTCAACGCCGCGCTTTGCCTAGTTTCCAGAGTGAAGAAAATGAAAATAGAAAAATCCATCTTCTCCGAGTAGGAATCGAACCCTAAACCGTCACGTTTACAGGCAGATACTTACGCCTTTGCGCCACGACGGTGCTCATATATCTTTAAAAAGGTAATAAAAACATTTATTTATATATATTATTTTACTCGAGAGATAAAAAAATATCAATCTACCCTCAATTAAGTTTATAAGTATGGAGCAATTTATTTCATCCGAAGCAACTACTCGTAAAAGTTGCCTTGCAGTCACCACGCCCACTTCAAGAGACACGCCCAGGCCACGCCCACTCGTTTTCTTTTATACCTCTTATATAATATATTTTGGGGGGTAGGGAGAAAAAGGGGGGGTAGGTGGTAGAAAATGTTATTAAATCTATCTCACTGTCCAAACAAGATGGCGTCCAGGATTGCCTTTTACGTTCTTATCAGTAACAGTTAATATTGGAAATGACAAAATGTTCGAGTTGTTTTGTTTTTGTCTAATTTCTAAGTATGGCTGGTTAATTAAATAACAGAAAAAGTATTAAAATTAGAAGGCATACTAGTGTAACAAATTTCAAAAATTATAAAGGAAGGTGCTATATATATATATCTAGATATAGTATATCTATATTGTAAACTAAACACTAAATTCGAAAGTAGGGACGGAATAAACAGGGACGGAGAGTCTTAACACTAGGTTCTTATGGTTCCTGCAGTTCCTTCTGCCTACCCTGCCACATGCGGGATAAAGCGTGAAGCTAAAATAAACACTAAATAACAACAATAGTACTGCAGTATATTATTTTATGATTACATTTTGATTACATATTAATTATTTTCATTCTGTGGTTTTGAATGACAGTTGATGTTGTGTGAGATCTTTGTATTGACAAATTTGAGTCATTATCCATATGACTTCTTTAACTAGTCAAAGGTACACGAGCGATGCTTAGTATGTACGTAACTACGTTAATATATTATATATTTTATTTTTGAAAAATCTATTAAAAAGATTAATAATTTCAATTTAAATTAAAACCGTCGTGACGCCTGTAACGCGACGGTTTGTGATTTCGATTCCAACTCGAGGAAGATGGATTTTTCTATTTCCATTTTCTTCTCTCTGGCAACTAGGTAAAGTGCGGCGTTGAGTTCCGCCACTCCCACGCAATGTCTTAACACTACGTTCCACGATTCCTGCAGTTCCCTCTGCGCCAAATGCGGGATAAAAGCGTAAAGCTAAAAAACAATAATATTTAATAAGTATACAAATTTATAACAAATTTTATTTATATTTACTTTATTAATTATCGACACATTGTGTAGAAGGTGTCGAAACTCAATACTGTTTTAGTAATATTCACCTAAGAGATTTAATGAAGCCCTTAGCCAACCAACTCAAAATCCATCCTATAAATACAAATTTATATGACATCTAGTAAACTATATATAATACACATATAAAACATATATATATCTAGGTCGTACGAGTGCTTTTTATTTTATATGTTGCTGTTTTTTAAACAAATATTTTTTAAGATAATTCTTTCTGCACTAGTAATATTTACAGTTCTTTTCTAGCTTTCAAGAGAGAGAATTTTGTTTCACGTAGAATGGTGAAATAACATTGAAAGTGTTATATAGTTGAGATATATCTATTGTACATTTCATCTATTTTCTCTAGAAAATAATAAAAAATATTGAAACAGGAATAAGTATACGCGTACAGACGCGATGCTTGGTATGTAGAAAAAAAAGAATGTAACATCTCTCTGCTCTCCGCGTCCATTGTATGGACGTTTACTGTATTTTCTGACCACGTGCCAATTAAAGCTATATATAGTGTAGTAGATGGATAAGACTTAGTGATTCTTTACTTCGCTCTCCACTTACTTATTAATTTAAATCATTTTCAAAAAAAAATTCTGTAGTAAAATTCCATAATTTCATATATTATAAATATATGTTAATATGTAACTAAAAACAATGTTAATTAGTTAAACTTATTACTTTGTCCAAGAATATTCAACAGATATGAGTGAGAGAAAGATATATGGAAATGAGATTTTAATATAATATCAGTTTAAATGGGACGGAGAAAGCAGGGACTAAGCAACGGAGTGTCTTAACACTAGGTTCGTATGGTTCCTGCAGTTTCCTCTGCCTACCCTGCAATATGCGGGATAAAAGCGTGAAGCTAAAAAAAAACATATTCATATTTACATATTTCAGAACGAACAAGTAGCACTAGGACCGTATCAAAGCAAGTGGAAAGTGAGTTCGAAACAGTTTAAAATATCAGCTTAAATAGAAAATTTGTTACTTTTAAATTGGAAGGAGTAATTCTTTCATACCAGCAAATCTGTCTTCGAAGCCATTCTTAATTTGGATTAAAAGGTTTTAAAAGAAAAAAAGACAAAGTGGCCATTCCACTTTGTTATTTTTTGTCACTAACTCTTGTCTACTTTTAATTAGAAAAGTGACGAAGAGATTGAATTGTAATAACATACTCTGCCTACCTTAAATAATTCAAACTAAAAAATCATAAAGAAACATATACATATAAGTGGGTAGATTGAAAAATCTCGATCATTCGATGTATAGTCACTTGAAAGAGGCGTAAGTAATATATTCATGTTTTTCTCTTTTCATTTTTTTTAACTATTTCTTGTCATTATTAAATTTTAAAATTTATTGGTATATTATAATTTTCATATATATTTTGTATGTATTTAAACATATTGCTTATTGATTGATGTCCCTCTTTTAATTAATCATAATTATCAGCTGTACTCATAGTTATCAATTAATGATTATCTTGGCTTAAAACTTATAAAAAATGTATTAATTTAATTTTATTAGAGACACTTGAATTGCTTTATATGCGTGAACGACTTTAATTTTTTACTTAGATTTGAAAGAAGAGGTACCATTTTTAGCCATAAATGATTTTTAATATATTCCATACGCAATGAGAAATTTTTTTTGTATTATTTACATATTAGGGTGGTGTATGTGACAGATGGTTTTAACTGAAAGCTTTGAAGAATTTTATTTTAATTTATAGGCAAAATTTAATATAATTCATAAAATACACGATTTGGAGGACCACGTGGTGCATTGGCATAGCGTCTACCTATAAAAGCGGAGGTTTGTAGGTTCGATTCGTTCGATTCGGAGGGCAAGAATTATTTTATTTCCATTTACGTAACTTTGACGACTAAGCAAGGGCAGCGTGGCGTTGAGTTCCGCCGCTCAATATTAAATATAGTGGGGAACGGAGTGTCTTAACTTTGCCTACCCCGCTACGCGCGGGTTAAAGCGTAAAGCTAAAAAGAAAATACTTATTCTATGACATGTTAATTAATTTACACTATAAACAAAAAAAATCTTAATTTTGACTTATAACCTTTTCCTTAAGACACATCTATTGGTGGTTATAAAAGGTGACGTGCGCGTACGCAAATTGCACTCGGGCGATGACGCGGGACGTGAGTACTTTGACATTTTATTATTTTGAATTATTCTCCATCATATTTATTATAATATCCACGTGCTATTTTAAAACTATTTTATTCATTACTTTAAATAGAAAAGAAAAGAATGTAACATCTCTCTGCTCTCCGTCCATTGTATGGACGTTTACTGTATTTTCTGATCACGTGCCAATTAAAGCTATATATAGTGTAGTAGATGGATAAGACTTAGTGATTCTTTGCTTTGCTCTCCTCTTACATATTAATTTAAATAATTTTCAAACCACGTGTTTAAATCATATTTTCGTATATATCTTTTTGTAATATAATTTTTATACAACGATATATTTCAAAGAACTCGATTTCTTCTCGAAGACGAAGACTCTCTTCCATATGCGTATCAGATTTTTTTCCCTTGCTTTTACTAAAAATGTTATTTTACTATTCTTCTCTTCTTAAAGCTTAGATTTTGATACCTTTTCTTACCATTCTACAAAGCTTTAACCTCCTCTTTTATCTAATCAGATCAAGTAAATGTGTAAAATAATTTAAAATATGGACCTCAACTGGCAACCAACATTTTTCGTATATAATAATCACATAAACCTAATACAAGAACACAGTATAAGATCGTAATAAACTAACTAAAGTACTGACCACGTGTCGGCAGACGCTCATCCCACACCGACATTGTAACTAAGAATAATGTCTTTAATTGCAATTAACTTTAACTGGTCATTTAATATAGCTTTATTAATAATAATTTTTAATGATATTAATTAATTCGTTTGTAATCTGTAATCAATTTTAACATTTCACAGTGAGCCAGGGTGCCCGCGGACCCAGCGGCCTGCTGGACGGAGTAAGTCTTTAACTTCTTTAATCTTCTTATTATTTCTTTAAATACATCTTCTGTTATTTTTGTATTGAAATACTATAGTGATTTTACAAAGTTTCCACGTGTTCCTCAATATAGGCAAAATATAGGTTATGAGCACGTGTTAATATGGACGTACGGAGGATAAGTGATTTATCCTTTGTACGTCCGTACAGACACTTGCTAATAAACTTTATTAACCTCTCTGTTAGACAAAGCCCAGCGTAGAGTTCCGCAACGGCTCACAAATTGCAGGGAAATCTTGCCAACCCATAGAAGGTTCAGTACTCGCTCAAGACAATGTTTATAGTTCAATTGTTCTTTTCATTTCTATGGGATAAGGCGCAGCGTTGAGTTCCACAATGTCTCGTAAATCAGACGAAAATCTTGCTACAGATTAGTCTTTATACCTACTAGTTTCTTCTGTCTACCTCGCCTTGCCTATGCATTATATTATTTTCTCAATTGAGGATCAAGTGATACGTAGATACTATGAGTTGATTACCATTATTATCTTTATATTTTCATAGATTTACTAACAATATTGTCTAACGAGAACCGTCGTGGCCCAAAGGCGTAGCGTCTACCTGTTAACACGACGGTTTGTGGGTTCGAGTTCCACTCGAGGAAGATGGATTTTTCTATTTTCATTTTCTTCGCTCTGGTACCTACGCAAAGCACGGCGTTCAGTTCCGCCACTCAACACGCAATGCCTCTAAAAAAAGCAGAAAGTAGGAACGAAGAAAGCAAGGACTAAGCAACGGAGTGTCTTAATACTAGGTTCCTATAGTTCCTGCAATTCACTCAGCCTACCCTGCAATATGCGGGATAAAACTTGAAGACATAACGAAAATAAAGTGATTTATGTATAAAATAAGTAATAGTATGTAGTAGTTTCGATGCTCGTTTGAGGGAATAATAAATACTTTATATATACTTTAAATTATATATTTTTTTAAAGATTTACTAACAATATTGTCTTATTCCAGACATAAGAGCATGTCCCAGCCAGCAGGCCCCGCGCCCGGTGCGGCGGCCGCCAGCGTTGCACGACGCCGCCCGGCCGCGGGCCTGGCCGCGCGCCTGCCGCCGCTCCGGTGGAGCTGCGACCAGATAACGCGCTTTTTAGGTTAAGGTGAGCTCAATTAGCGTATTTGTGATAGGATATAGTAAAGCTTAGGTTAGGTTAGTATTTGGGATAGGATTTAATTAAGTTTGGTTATGTTAAGTTGGTATTTGGGATAGGATATAGTTAAGTTTAGGTAAGGTTAGGTTAGTATTTGGGATAGGATATAGTTAAATTTAGGATAAGAAAAGCATTTTTAGGATGGAGGAGGATATGTTAGAATAAAATGCAGGTTTGTAGGATTTTAAAGAAAAGGCAAATTTGTAGGATTAAGAGGATTGTGTAATTTAGTTTCAGTCAGGGTACAGGCTTTATTTCGTTACGGCGTTTGTTAATTGAGGTACTTTTAGAGTAAGCTAAAATTTCAAGATTTCTTATAAGCAGATTGTATAAGATGTAGGTATGTACTACCTTTTATATGCTGATTTTATAAGCTGCTGAATTGAATATTAAATTTACCTCCCACTGTCGATGTATTCAGAGATAGTCTTTAATAAAAATCCAAGGTAAACCTAGAAAAAAGCTGACAACAAAATAGTTGCACTACTATTCATATTTTCATGGACCTAGTGATTATTTTTTTCTGATTTTTTCCAGGTTTAGTTTTAGTGACGTAGACTGCCAGCGGCGTCATGACGTAGTTGGCCCTAGTCGAAGTCTTGCCGCGCTGAGCTCGGCGCCTTTATTTTCTTTTAGACGTAAGTATTAATAGCAGGTCTTTTGACGTAACAACTTGTTGTACGATTTTTAAAGTGTTAATCCACACTGAGGATAGAAAAAATACTTAAAGAAAACATATAAAAAAAAATCTTTGTTTTCTTTAAGTATTTTTTCTATCCTCAGTGTGAATTAACACTTTAAAAACCATCAAAAATATTTAATATAAATAGCATTCTCTCTCGCCAAACGATTGTTCTTTGTAATGGTCTTTGGGTAGCGGAAATTTGTAAAAATCTCCCTACAGAGATGCTAACAACGATATAAGTTGTATAAAGCTTATGAGAATATCAACGCGGCGTGATGTAGAACGCATGGCTCAGTGGTGAGAGCGCCTGCACGGTTCGCAGAAGGGCGCGGGTTCGAGTTCCGCTGCGTTCAAATTTTTATGTTTTCTTTAAGTAACTTGTTGTACGATCTGTCTTTAAACAAAACAATTGTCCTCACTCATTCAAGATGCAATTGATAATTTTTTCTTCATACAATATAACTACATATAGAAAAGGCAGAGAAGACCTAATGCTAAGGTACTGGGATCTCAGCCTTTTCAAGACATTGCCTATAAGTGGTGAAACTCAACGCCCCGCGTTGTTAAAAATTTTTCTTCTCGGAGTGCTAATTGAACCTACAATCGTTGCGGTAACATTCCAACACTGTACCGCTGTACCACGACGACCTTAAAGTAATAACACATATTTGATATTTTTGTTACAGATAATTAGAAAATGGGACTATAACTTAAAATGTTAATGACAACCATAAACTCGTTTACTTATGCTTAAGAAAATACATTTAAAGAAAGACTTTTATAACTTTTCCGTTGCTATTTTTATATTGTATCAATTATTGTTTAGATTTAAGTTGTTAGTATTTGCGATAATAAGTTAAGATTCACTTTTAGCATGTATTTTTGTTTTTGTCAATAGTTTAAGATCTTTCCTAAAGTCACAAGTCCAGGTGAAAACGAGCGGAACCAATATATATAATAAAAGCTTCCCCCTGTTTAATATTTCTTTATAGTTACAAGTACAATTTGGGTAGAGCGTGCCTTTCGTAGTTTTTGTTCATTGTATGTATGCCCTAGATTTAGTTTTTTTTTCACTGATTAAAAATCTGGTTTTTTAATTTTATTATATGGTTTTCTTACTTATATTGTATTTTATTTAAACCTCTTTTTTCGTCTTCTAATGTAACATAAATATATAAATTTAATTTTAATTTTGAGGTATTGGATTAGGGTAAATAAGAATACTAAATATTTAATAAATATGTTTATTTGTAAATTACTCAATTACAAGTGAAAGAATGCTAGAGGACCGTCGTGGCGCAGAGGCGTGGCGTCTGCTTGTAAACGCGACGGGTTACGGGTCCGATTCCCACTCGGGGAAGATGGATTTTTTTATTTCCATTTTCTTCGCTCTGGCAACTGGGCAAAGCGCGTTGAGTTTTGCCACTCAACACGTAATGTTTGGAAAGTGCGGAAAACGGGGAACGTAGTGTCTTAACACTAGGCTCACAAAGTTCCTGCAGTTCCCTCGGCCTACCGTACTATAAGCGGGATAAAGCGTGCATCTAAAAAACAAAAAAATTAAAAGTATGTTCCAAAACATATACCAACAAGATTTAATTATACTCTAAATGAAAAAAAAAACCTTTATTAGTAAAAATAAAGTAGACTCGCTTCGGTTTTTCAAAAGAGAAATAAAGCTTACACTAATATTGACGTTCAAGTACAGTCACTGGCGCTTTGATCCCGGAATTTTATTAGTCGAAACACATTAGGTGGGAACTGTGAAGGAATACTTTCAAAATAATTTAATTTTTTTGGGCTTGAAAGTGCTTTTGTATTTGTTACATTTAAAATTTATAAATATTACATAATTTAAACGTTAGGCAAAATGGAAATAATAAAAGTTTTTTTTTTCGATGGTTTTGCATGGAAGAATTCTAAGAGTAAGGCAAGTTTAGGAGTACGTCTTTAACGAGTAAATAAGTGACTTTTCAGTCTATCTTGCCATGTGCATGATATAGCTGAAAGTTAACTAAGGAGTATAATAATAAATCCTTTCAGATTTTATATTTCAATAATGAATTCATCTGCGCAGCATAACGTAATGTTTAGGTGAGAACAAAAAATATTACATAATATATATTTGTTAATAGAACATTCCTCACATTTACTTCAAAATAAGGGAATTTAGTGATATATCACTACATGCATTACTACTCTAGTACAAACAAATATCTTATATTTTGTTAGACAACAAAATATTTGACTTTTTTGTCTTCACGCTTTATCGCGCATATGGCAGGGTAGGCAGAGGAAACTACAGGAACAATAGTGTTAAGACGCTTCGCTTTACCTAATTGGCAGAGCGAAGGAAATGAAAATAGAAATCTCCATCTTACCCTCATGGGAATTGAATCAACAAACCGTCGCGTTTACAAGTAGACGCTAACCTCTGCGCCACGACGGTTCTCAACTAGATAAATGTTACCAGTAAAAAGACAAGTACCACATAATGTGCACCAACACTGTTTTAGTAAGTTCTAAACGCCCCCACTGTCCCCGGCAGATATTTAAATTAGGATCATCTGTTACTTTGCACTTTTTGCCGCCATCTTGTGCCCGTCCCGGAATATTCCCGGTATATATTAGTTGGGCTTACTTTATACCGGAATAGGGATATTAGTTTGGAGGTGACAAACCGTTATAAAGCAGAATTTGGGTTAATTTGTTTTAGAATGTAAATTTATGGTAGTATGGAATAAACGAACATTTCTTTGACTATACCCTACCCCTAGATACAGGCTTTATACCCTAGATACAGGCTTTTTTATATTTTTGGCCAAGCAGCAGAGCCTGACTACGCTTTTTGTGTTACCGTAGCAGGGACATAGAAATGAAAAAATTCTGAAATCGTCATTTGAAACTTCCTACGATACCATTACACTAACCATACAATCGTATGGTTTTAGTTCCGTGTTAGTTAGGACATTATTGCTACTTTTCTTTTAACTTTATTATTTTGACGATTGTAGTTTTGTTGTACATGGGGAAGCTTTTCCTCGTTAAAGAATATATTCCTGAAATGGTTTCCAAACAGCATTGGTTTACTTTCTCGTCGCAATTTACAAAGGAATCGTTCATGAAGTGCACAATAAACTATTCTGAAATATACGAAATTCTAGTTTTCTGAGCAAGTTTCTAATATTGTAAGTATTGCATCCTTGTACAGTTGTATAGTATACATGAGACCTGTTAACATATTTTTTTCTTTACAAAGATCTCCATTAGCTTTTAATTTCTTCTTTAAGTAAAAGCGTTGAATTATAAAGCAGACATTCTAAATTTTAAATGAAAAAACAATACCTGCCAGTATTACTTTACAACAGTTTTTAAAGCCAACATTTTTTACTATAACTTGTGAACATAAGTTATACACAATAAATAACAATATAAATATGATACCAATATAATGTCTAAAATATTGAAGGAAACTTACGAGAAAAGCATGGTCTCGCAGAGGTCATGTATAAAGAGGTAAATGACAGTGGATGAGGCGAAAGAGGTGTGCAGGCACCATTCCTTTCACTCTTGTGCTCCCTGTTTGAGATAAAACATAAACTTATATATTTTGCCAACTCTCCCTCACATGTATGCATTACTTAAGGTACACGTACACGTACACGTAACCGTACACGTTTCTATATAAAATGTAATTTTAATAAAACATTCCGTCAGATCCAATCTAAACAAACATGCTTAGAGCAAAAATTAACATAGAAATAAGTAGACAGGTACAAATGCTCGCTAAATATTGAAATGAGGTGAATTAAAAAATAAATCAAAAGAGGATTTGCCCGACACGTCGCGTCGCGTCGAGTCGCGGAGACGGGAAATTGGAAAAAATGAATACTTTTACACTGTTCCCATTGTTAAAAAATACGTCTGTAAGAAAATGGAAGCCATTATGGTACATTGGAATTGGTTCTGACTGTTAGCACATTGTCTCGCTGTGACAAGATGTTGTGCCTTAAGTTTTGTCATTCAACACATCGTTTGTTGATCTCGAATTCTAATCATTGTACAGAGTAATCATTTTTAACTATAGAGAAGTCCTAAAATTTTATTCTTTTTATTACTTTTATGTGAAAATCTTAATATGGTTCTGCGAATACCAAATTTCAATAGTACCGTTCTTATAGTTTCGGCCAGACAGCCAAACATGAGGAATATATAAGAATTTCGAATTTGCCATTTGGCTACGGAACCCTAAAAATGATAAATAACAAACTATAACATAGCACAGTGTGACGCGACGGTTTCTGGGTTCGATCCCCAGTCGGAGAATATGGATTTTTCTATTTCCATTTTCTTCGCTCTGGCAAACTAGACAAAGCGCGGCGTTGAGTTCGCCACTCAACACGCAATGCCTCGAAAAAAGGCGGAAAGCGAGGACAGAGAAAGCAGGGACTAAGCAACGGAGTGTCCTTACACTAGGTTTCCACGGTCCCCTGCAGTTCTCTCTGCCTACCCTGCCATGTGCGGGATAAAACGTGAAGCTAAAAAAAAAACAGTCGTTAGAATTAAAAAACTTCACAAATGTTCAATGGAAACGCACCACTTGCAAGATAATAATGTACCTTACATATTAAGCAAACAGACTGTAATACACCTTATTTACATATACATGATGATATTGAAATAAATGTGCTCACTTTATTGCTGCTATAGTATTAGATGATTGAATTGTTTTTTTCTTTTGGGGGAACGATTTTTGTATATTTCTTTACTCTAGTTCCGCCCTTAAAATACAATGTCTCGAAAATTGGGCGGAAAATGGAGATTTTTAACACTAACTGAGCACTGCTTGGTCTATATCGTATGTCTATGACATATGAAGACTGTCGTGGCACAAAGCCACAACGTCTGACTGGAATTGTGATGGTTCGTAGGTTCGATTTTCAGGAGTTAATGAAATATTCTTAATTTTCTCACACTGGAAGCAAGTCATTAATGCGTTGAACGTTGAGTGTCACTACTCAAGACGCAATGCCTAGGATCTGGATAACGGAGTGTTTTAATCTTTTGACTTACGGTTCGCTCTGCCTGCGATGTCATATGCATATAAAAATATGTCATATGCATAGCGTAAAAGTTAAAAATAAAAAATATGTAAGTAATATAAAATAGTCGCATCGTCTGTTTTAAAAATATCATTGTTAATACTGTTTTAATTGAAAATGTGAAAATCAACAAATTGAAAAAAATAACTGAATTTCATTATGTCTTGTCAGGTCTAAACCCGAATTTACTTAACTTGTGGTTAAATATTTGTTAATAGAAAGCTTAATACGCTTCATGTCAATTTGTTTAAAAATATATTACACATTTTAAGATATTTTGATTAAAAATATCTTATTTATGTATAAATAAATTATTATAATTTTTGAGGGAAAATTTTGAAACACTCATCTCTTTTCTTCTTAGCTTCACGCTTTATCCTGCACGTGGCAGGGTAGGCAGAGGGAAACGCAGGAACCATAGGAACCCAGTGTTAATAAAAAAAATCCGTCTCTCCCAAGTATCGAACCCACAAATCGTCGCGCTTGTAAGCAGACGCTGCACCTTTGCGCCACGTCAGTCCGATTCAGATTACATTACATAGATCTTGTTAATGTGTTATTCTTATTAAGTTGACAATTCAATTATTACATGTAACAAAATGCGCAATTATATAACTATAAATACATGCACATGCAAATTAATAAAGTTACACGTCATGTAATGTCTAGGTTTACCATTACACATACAATTTTAAACATGTAGATAGTTTTTAAAATAGAACAAGTTTGTTTAAATACATGGGTATTTGATTTTAGGTTTATATCTGTCCTAGGCCAGGCTAGGCTTTTTTTTTGTAGCTTCACGCTTTATCCCGCACATTACAGGGTAGGTAGTGGTAACCGCAGGAACCGTGGAAACCCAGTGTTAAGACACTCCGTTGCTTAGTCCCTGCTTTCTCCGTCCCCGCTTTCCGCCTTTTTCGAGGCATTGCGTGTTAAGTGGCGGAACTCAACGCCGCGCTTTTACCAGAGCGAAGAAAATGGAAATAGAAAGATCCATCTTCCCTGTCTGAAAATCGAACCCAGAAACGTCGCATTACAAGGAGACGTTGCGCCTCTGCGTTGCGGTTTCATTATTAGGAGTCCATTTTTCATAACAAAATAACAAAGTAATATCAATAGGTTTATTCTCCTGCGAAACATAGTACAGAAGAGCTCAATTTATACAAAATTCAGTTCTTTTTATTTAATTAACAGCTGACATTTCTGTTCAGATTCGAAAATAATGTCATCAAGAACTATACATTACAAATAGTTTTTACTGATTTCCATATTTAAACATTAATTTCATTACTAAATAGTTTCCTAATAAAAAAATATATATTGATTTGAATCGACCTAATTTTATTTTAATTTATTTGATATAAGAAATCTGTTAACAAAAACTAGCTGCCGCCAGCGACTTCGTCCATATTTTATCCATATTTATATATAAAAAGACTAACTAAAATCATTTAAAATAGTGCCTAAGGTTAGTGCGACAATTTTTCCTCCTTTATATTATTAGTATACCCTTGTACTTGTAAATTTGAAACCACAAAAACCGTTCTAATTGAGCCCTCTCGAACTGGTAGTCTAAAATTGTATCATCGGAGTTTTGTGAGGTGATGTGGACATATTTATATAGGAAATAATTATAGGATTATTTTTTATATAAAATTTAAGTTTCTCTTCCATGCAACTTAGAAACAGCTTGTATATAAATTTTTAGTAAGTTAGAAAAAAATTGAGAAAGGTCCGTTGAGTTTCTTGCGCTGGTTTTTCTCAGATCTGAGGAATTAACTTTTTCATGAAGTATATAGTTCTTCTTATTTTTATGATTTTTAAAGTGTTAATCCACACTGAGGATAGAAAAAATACTTAAAGAAAACATATAAAAATCTGAACGCTGCGTGACTCGAACCCGCGCCCTCCTGCGAACCGTGCAGGCGCTCTCACCACTGAGCTGAACGCATTGCTCAGTGGTGAGTGCGCATGCACGGTTCGCAGGAGGGCGCGGGTTCGAGTCACGCTGCGTTCAAATTTTTATGTTTTCTTTAAGCACATATCTTCTTATTTTGAATAAAATTATTTGGCTTTAACTTTGATTTTAGAGCAGAAATAGTACTTCACTTCATACTAGCCTTTTTTGACATATCAATACTTTTTATATTTCTTATATATTTTTTTATAAACAACAAAGTAACTAACCTAAACCTCCTTTGAAAGCTCAATAGATAAACAGACTGAAACCTTGCCAAAAGGATAACAAAACTAAAACAGCTAATATTTTATCGAAAGCTCCACTGTAAATACAATTTAACCGAAAACACTTACAAATACGAGCACTTGACATATTTCCTAAGCTCCTCCCTGCAAAAGCTCCGCCCACAGTAAGCCACGCCCATCCAGCTTTTTATAGAACTTTAGCCGAAAGGTACTTAGAGATTCACAAAGTATATTTGAGTTTCGTCTTCTAGATTATTAAAGAATCTTTATTTTTCTAGTGGCTTCAAGAGAAGTTTTAATAGCTTCAGTTGAAAAGTGTTGTCGTTTGAACATTGTTTGTGGGTTTGATTCCCAGTTGAGAGATATTACATTTTTTAAATGCCTATATTTTTAACTTTTAGTATTTTTAATCTGTTATTTCAAAAGAAGAAAGATAAATATTTTATTTAAACACATAATGCATACGTATATAGCGGGAATTGAACTTGTACCTCTTATATTAACATAAATAAATTGTAACAAGTATATGAGAATTTCGAGATAACTTCATAATAATTTGCTTATAGCACTAGGATGGTAGGACGAAAAGACTTGGATTCGATTCCTGCTTCGCTATTTTGAAACGTTTTAAATAATTTGATTTGGTTCCTTATTATTCACCTCAAATTGTGCTTTAAGTTGTGAAACTTGAGAGAACGTTTTTGCTCGTCACCTGATAATGTAAATAGCGGTGTTAAGTTCCGCCATCGACTAAAGCACATTTCTTTAATAGAAAAAGAAACATTATGTATGTACCTATATAATAATTAACAGATAAGTATGTATATATTATACCGTCGTGGCGCAGAGGCGCAACGTCTGCCTGTAACGCGACGGTTTCTGGGTTTGATTCCCAGCGGCGATGAGTTCCGCCACTCAACACGCAATGCCTCGAAAAAGGCGGAAAGCGGGGACGGAGAAAGCAGAGACTAAGCAACGGAGTGTCTTAACACAAGGTTCGTATGGTTCCTGCAGTTCCCTCTGTCTACCCTGCCATGTGCGTGATAAAGCGTGAGCTATAAAAAAAAACACTCCATTATCTTCCTATAAGCAGAATGTGGTTCATATCAACGTCGCTTATTTCTTATTTTTATTGCACACAATGTAATAAAATATATGCACAAAAAGCGGATTTAACGCTTCAACAAAACCTTCTCTGCCAGCTAAATTATCGTGTCGAAAATAAATATTGATGTATGAATACCATATATTTCCAATTTAAGCAAATATATATATATATATATATATATATATATATATATATATATATATATATATATATATATATATATATATATATATATATATATATATATATATATATATATATATATATATATATATATATATATATATACATACAAAATTAACCGAATAATATGACTATAAACGATATAACTAAATATAGATTCATCCGGTTACGACTTAATTCTACACAATCCGGGAATGAAGTGCAAAGCATTCATTTCTTCAAAAATATTTTACAAGTACTTTTACCGAATGAATATTTTTGTCACGCCGCTTTTATCTAGTTGCCAGAGCGAAGAAAATGAAAAAAAAAAACACAATTTAACCCTCTCGAGTGGAAATCGAATCATATACCGTCGTTTTACAGGCAGACGCTGCGCCTCTGCGTCACGACGGTCATCAAAATCAACAGTTGCTCTTAATCATCTATAAATCTAACAGAAACTTAAACTTAACTGAAACAAAACAAAAATACTGTTTCTGTCTATATATTCACACTTCCCCATAATAATTCCTCACACACCTCTCGTTACAGTATAGTGTGGAAAGGTTCAAAAAAGCAAAAGCCAATATTCAACGTAAATTGATCCCAAATCGTTCAACTATCGTATTATAGTATCCCAGCATCCCTGAAGAACAACGTTTCATCTCGGTGAGATATCAAAAAATACATCCGGCCGGCCTTTCTGCGCTTTATTAAGAATAAATTTAGGACCCTACAATGGGTTTTGAGTTTTGAGCGAAAAGCGATTTGTTTTTTTTGCTTTTACTTAAGTAGTTTTTATATAGAGAAGTGTTGTTTGGTAAGCTAATTTGTTAACACTCTATTTAATTAGTAGCCATAAATTGAATTAAGTTAGTTTTATTACTTAGTAGTAGTGATGTAAGGAACATTCGCATTCGCATTCGAATATTCGCACATTTTTACACATTCGCATTCGCATTCGCAAAAAACTCTGCGAATGTTTTGCGAATAATAAATGTCAGAAAAAAATTAACGACCATAACATAAAACTCTAAATCAGATTTGTTTTTAAATATTTTTATGATTTTTAAAGTGTTAATCCACACTGAGAATAGAAAAAATATTTAAATACATATAAAAATTTGAACGCAGCGGGACTCGAACCCGTGCCCTCCTGCGAACCGCGCAACTGTCCAGGTGCAGATTTCTTTTTGTGTTTTTTAATACAAAAAAAAGTAACTTAACCTCGTCATCACATTATCAGTCTTCATTATATATCATGAAACATTTTTTCCCTCCCTTCTAAAAAAGTTTTATCAGCTAATACTCAGGTTTTTAATGTTATAATGCAAAGTGCTATCAATAGTATAAAATAATATAGTGCTAACAATTGGCGCTATATTAAAATAATTACTGAATATTCGCATTCGCGAATGTCGGTAGCAAATATTCGCATTCGCATTCGTGAATGTTAAAAAAATAACATTTGTTACATCACTACTTAGTAATAACAAAATTAGCGTTTTGATATTATTAATTGGAGTATTACCGAAATTTTGACATTCTCTAAACATATGTCTTTAAGTATACGGTTTCTTCAATTGATACTAAGAGATGAAGTTGCCATGATTTCATAAATATCTCTAGATGCAACAGAAGCACCTTACGACTTCTGAAACCTAACTAGTTTGTTGTCACAATGTACTGCACTTCTTATGACTTACATAAGTTTCACGCTTTATCCCGCATATAACAGGAGGCAGAGGGAGCTGCAGGAATCATTATCAACCTAGTGTTAAGGCACTCCGTTGCTTAGTCCGTGTTTTCTCCATCGCCGCTTTCCGCCTTTTTCGAGGCATGTTGAGTGGCGGAACTCAACGCCTCACTTTTAAAGCTAATGAAGGTAGGTATATATTACAACGCCCGTACAAAATTAATTATATTCAAAGCAGCGTTAATGTTAACTAAGGTATTTGACAGAAATCCTAGAACCATATTTGACTTCGTTTCTATTTATTGGTGACAACTTTGTGCTAATACCAGTGTTGTAACAGATTACTTGAGTGAAGTCTTATTTAGGGCTAATTATAACTTTTTAGCTAAAAGCAGCTGCTATAGACAAATGCCATAACATTTCACGAAAGTACATTCAAGACGTAAATAAAAGGCTTCCAAGTCGATTACAACAAGTCATTAGGGTTAGAGCAACTGCATATCTTAATTACTTTTATTTGTTAAAACATATTTATTTAACAATTCACTGACCCTTAAAACTATTAAGTCACATTTCAATATGAATATAGTAAAAAAAAATATTAATAATTGTTATATAAGATCGCAACCGCTTGTGACTTACACGCGTGTAGTGCTTGGCGCCTATCTTCTGTCTAATGCATTTATGCAAGAGGCGCGATCGATCGCCGTAATTTCGCCAAATATTGATACAGCTTATTTTTATACTCGAATTGTTACTTCAAACGAACTACAGAACAAAATAAAAGTGCAGTTAAAAATATATACCCTTATTTTTGTTATACTTAGGTTATATGGGAAGGTATGTGAAGGTTTGTGGGTTCGATTTCCATTTCGGGGATGGATGGGATGGATGTTGGACGGCGTTGAGTTCCGACATTCAACACGCCATGCCTTGAAAAGGCGACGACGGTTCTTGCGATTCCCTTTGCCTATCCCACTATGAGCGGGATAAAGCGTGAAGATAAAAAAATGGATTTTCGGATTTTGAATGCAATCTATATATACTATGTAAAAGTAAGTATCTAGTATTTAATGGTAAGTCTTACGTTAGTGTAATCTAAGTTTAATTTGTAAAGACTATTACAACATTAAAAACACCGTCATGGCGCAGTGAGAGAGAGGCTGTCAACGTAACAGTTGTAGTGTCAATTTGTATTGGGGGAATAAATTTTATTAATTATAAATTGAATAATATACCGGATTTGGACATTGTTCTAAGCCAGACGTTTTGAACTCTTTGCCGTAGCGCGTGAAGACGGGTAGACTGAGGTGGCAATCGTCTGTCACTTGATACAATTATTTTATCAAACTTTAAATTTTAATTATTTTATTAAACATCAAAAATTAGTTTTTACTGCTATAAAAAATTAATTTACTCTTTAGTTAATTAACAAAATCTTTTCCAACAGTATTATGTTTAAGAGATAATGTGCAACGGCACACAAAGTAACAACGTGATATATTTACGTATTTTTTGTGTTATAAAGGCCTCGACTTTTAGGACTAAGTGTTGCTGTATACATTTTTTTTCTTCACTATTTTCAGACCTAGAAATCTATGAACGAAACAATGATGAAATTTAACATTTTGTCCTTATTTCATATTAAAGGGTGAAGAGAATCCAGTGTTAAGACTCTCCATTCTCCACTTATTTAAGAGAATCCAGTGTTAAGACTCTCCATTCTCCACTTATTTAAGAGAATCCAGTGTTAAGACTCTCCATTCTCCACTAATTTATCTCGATTTATTACTGGATGGAACCAAATAAAGTATTTTATTTCGTTCTATAACTGTTGTATAAAATAATATGCAACAAAAAGGAGTGTTGTATCTTTGACGTGTCTATGTATGTATGTACTTATATGTTTGCTTATGGCATCGTACCTCCTAAACAGATGAATAGATTTTGATTTACATTATTACGAAAAAAATATACGAAATACACAATTAGTATACGTTACAAATTATTGTTAGTTAAATTAATTAATATGGATTCAGCCAAAATATGCTTCACGCTTTATCGCGGACATGGAAGGTAGGCAGAGGGAACTGCAGGGACCGTGGGAACCTAGTGTTAAGACACTCCGTTGCTTAGTCCCTGCTTTACGTCTTTTTCAAGGCATTGCGTGTTGATTGGCGGAACTGAACGTCGCGCTTTGCCTAGTTGCCAGAGCGAAGAAAATGGAAATAGAAAAATCGATCTTCTCCAAGTGAAAATCGAACCTAGAAACCGTCGCGTTACAGGCAGACGTTGCACGTCTGCGCCGCGACGGTCGATTTTATTTAGGAATATTACTTAAAAATGGCTCAACTGTCAGATACGCATAAGTATTATCTACAATATCATAAAGCGACTAGTGGATTCCCACGCATATACGTTATTTTATTAGCTTAAATTTTTTAGAAATGGTGAAGTTCCTTTTTTGTTTAAAATAGAACTTTTTAAACTGATAAAAAGCGCGCTCGAATGTTTTTCAATCAAATCCTATTACCTAAAATATAGAATTTGTTTAATCAATTATCAAATGAATTGTTCAAGTTCGAACATCGGCATTCGGCAACATTTTACTTTTCACCAATACAAGCGGATTTCGAGATCTTTGAAACGGTACCAAAACTAAAATTCTGAACCAAAAACTCGTTTCTCTAAGTGTGCGCAACAAAAACGTTTCCACAATTAATAAATAATTATGATGACGATGATTAATTTAACCATAGTTATAATGTAACGATTAATTAACTCTACATAATATGTAATTACAATACTTGATTTGTTTCAAATTTAATATCTATATAATGAGACAAAAAATAAATTATAAAAAAACCATAATTGATATCTAATCAGTTATAATTAAATTAAATTAAGTCAAATATTTGGTAATAAGTATCTATGTACTTGTTAGCCTTTACTCTGGACCTAATCTACCTTATAAATGGACCGACCGGTAAGAAATAATATAGTATACAGTTATGTTAATCTAGTTTTGAGTAATTTCAAAGTTAAAAACGTGTTATTAGAAATCTATGTAAAACCCAATAATGATGCAAGTAATAAATTTAATATCGATTATCGATATCCCATCATAATATTAATAATACTATGAGATATTCGATATTTCGAACACAGAT
The DNA here is from genome assembly GCA_037178615.1 of Dione vanillae. Classification (NCBI taxonomy): domain Eukaryota; kingdom Metazoa; phylum Arthropoda; class Insecta; order Lepidoptera; family Nymphalidae; genus Dione; species Dione vanillae. The sequence continues at coordinate 552,428 of JAZFAU010000110.1, forward strand.
GGAATAATCACATGAAATTCACATGAATTAATCGATTCCACAATGAGAATTAAACCAGACTACCCTGGTAGGGATAGAGCGTGAAGTTATATATGTATGTATGTAATTAAACCAGACAGAAGGTCTTCCACTGGGTCGTTATAATCTTTAAACCGTTTTAACAATCAGTTGTCAGTTAAAAAGTATATCAAAATTAATATACGTACATTAAAACATATACATAAAACCAAGCACTTAAATATACAAAAAGAAATAAATAAAAAAAAGCTTAAAGGAAGGTAAAGTTAAACAAACGGTCTTAACAAGAACGTAAATCGGATTTGCAAACGCATTTGAATAAGACGGCATTCGAAATGGTGGCATTTTTATTTCTCTTTCTACGTCTTCCCAACTTTGTGAGGAGGAAAAAGTTCTTTGAACGGTCTTACTCGCTTTGATATAAGATAAAGCTATGTAAAGGTTAGTTAAGCAAAAGGAAATACAGGTAATGTATATGTATATATATATATGTGTGTGTGTGTGTGTGTGTGTGTGTGTGTGTGTGTGTGTGTGTGTGTGTGTGTGTATGTGTGTGTGTAAGCAAAACGCAGCGTTGAGTTCCGCTTCTCAACGCGCAATACCTGGAAAAGTACCCCGAAAGCGGAGAACAGACTGTGTTTTAACACTAGGATCCAACGATTCTTGCAATTTGCTTACCATGCTGTGTGCGGGATAAAACATGTATATATGTTATATACATATATAATATGTAGTTACATATATAATACAATAGGTTGTCTTTTTACCCTGCTCCTTCTTATTTCATAGAATTTTCCATCGAATAGTAGACAAAATCAAATAACATTACTATATTGTAATATTTAATTAAGACTAAAAGCATTACAGTAAATGATTAATAGACGGTCATATTATAAAATGTGAATCCATTATGAAATTTATCGTTCTAATATAGTTTCTTTTACTTTGTAACAATCTATCTACTAAATTAGTCATTTTACGTAATGGGTGTTAACGTTATACGCGGCTGGGACCTGGGGTTGGTGTTACTAAGCAATAAGTACAGGTTCAATTACCACATAAATACTAAGAGAATATAAAGCAGTGCCTTGCAGCTCCCTTTGCCTATTCTATAGACCTAAGATTATTACATAAATATATTAAATAATTAACAGAAAGTCGCCGTGCTTCAATCCCATACTCTATGGAATTGAAGCACGGCGTTGAGCTCCGCTTTAAGAATCAGTCACTCTAAATTTCATTGAATTTAATTATTCAAAGTGAAAAGTTTTCACTTTTCGTTTAATTTCGAAACACTGCGTTTTGATTGGCGGAGCTGAACGGTGAGCTTTTACTATTATATGTTATATATAAAAAATAATATTTAAACATACTACAAGTAATTGCAGAGATGGAATAGGCAGAGCAACGGAGTGTCTTAACACTAGGCTCATGTAGTTCCTGCAATTCCCTCTGCTTACCCTGTCATGTGCGGGATAAAGCGTGAAGCTAAACGAAAGTAATTTCCTAAACAATTTACAAAACGATTACCTTTCAAAAGTATTAGGTACATCTACTTGTAATTTGTCTCAAGTAGCACAGTGGCACAAATCGTCCGTCATGGCGCCTTCAATACGTCCACACAATAATGTACATTATACTAATAACAAATATCGTATCGTACTAAAGGTGGAAATCCAAATATTTTGTTGCATAGTCATCTTTATAGTAGATTACGTTTTCTTCAATACATCCAGGAGGTGGGAAAACTGGATGCGGTAACAATTGTGTTGATGTGTCTTTATAAATACAACAAACATGTTATATTATAAATATATAAAATAATTGTGTGTGGATTGAAAACTAATTGATACATAATCTAGGATATATGTAAATAGTTTACGATACAAAGGGGTTTAGTGAATCTTTTGCAACGTAATCTTTAAGGCAAGACGAGTTTTCTTCCCAGAGCGAAAAATTAAGACAATTAGCTCCCCCATGGGAACATACTATTAGTTGTCTAACCGCTTGGACAGTAAGCAAGAGACGTTGAATTGAATGTAGGGGTTGCATGCCAATTTTCATTCGTTTTGGAACAAAAGTGTCTAAATTTATATTAGTTTATGTGTTTAGTAAATTAAATAAATTTTACTAATAAATTATATTTTTTTAGATTGAAATATATGACGAATTCACAAGAATAAAGAATGAAATAGCAATAATAGATGATACATACGAAATAGATGTGGAAAGACGTGTTCCTGTCGGTAAAAGAATGAACGGTGCCTTAGGTGCGCTGTTAAGACGACATAACGTCAGTGCCGCTGCACGTTAGACAAGACAGTGTACACAATGCAATTCTGGTTCCGACGCCGTTATATGGCAGTGCAACGTAGGTATTCCATAAGAAGAATAAAAAAAAGATGGATTGCTGTGGAGAATATATGAAGTCACTTTAACTGACCGAATTCACAACCTTCTTAGCTGGTTGGAACGCGTTGAGACTGTGAGTGGCGAAAGAGTGATAAGGGAGGTCTCATTTGACCGAAAGTTTATTTATGAAGATCAAGACAAAAAAAACACGGGAACTACCTGGAAGGTATGTGTGTAGAGTTAACCTCTTGTATTACATTAATGGACGAGGCGAAAAGTGCACGAAGTAGACAAGTACACGAAGAGTTTAACACTCCTTTCCTTTGTCTACTCCGCTTGGTATAAAAATATATGTACATATTTGTTTAGTTACTATTTCTTCACCAAATTTTAACATAGAACGGTCTTATTGAAACCTTAAAGAAATGTCATCTTCGGGAAATTAAAAAAACTTGCCAATAGAGTTGTTTTAAAAAACAGACAGAAGCACAAGTTATTAGCAAAGATATTAGATGTTGATGTCTATGTCAATAACAAAGACGCATGGAGTTAATCGGTTAATCGGTTACGAAATATTTGTAATATCTTCATTGTATGTTTAATTGTTATTTTATTTATAAAAAGAAGTGCCGAGCTCTTTCGCCATTTCTTCTCGTCCGCGACAAAGCACCATTCCGAAACGGTAGTAGATAAAAATTTGACGTGCATAAGTGTATCTGTGATACGTTCATGAATAGATGATTTTTGATTTTGATTTTTAAACTATTGAAGGATATTAAATGAAAATATCAGAAAAATTAATATAAACAGTCCATGTCAAAAATAAATGTATATATATTAAAAAAAAGGCACCTCAAAACTTCACCTATATCCCTAATTTTCACGTTAAAAAGAATCGTCAAATCACGTCGATTAGTGGCCGATGATACAAAACTTATTGTTGCGACACCACAATGCTCCAAACGATCTTACACAATTCAATACTGATATAACATCGTCATTTATACATGTCAACTCTACTATTTAAGGGTGGTTGAGGGTAATTTTATCGCAGTTATCTATGGAAATTACACTGAAAATCATATTGAAAATCAAAAGAACATCGAAAAATGAATCAAACCGAGCCCTTAGATTTATCTCTAAGGGGAAAATCTAAAGTTTTAAGTGTAATAGATTTTAAATTTCTTGCTGGATTAAACGATCATTTGACTAAGTTGTATGAGAGAACCACTTTTGTGGATAAGAGAGCTAGTTCGAATCCCAGGAGTGTAAAAACGGTGTTGCCTTGTCAAGTGTGCTTGAAGACTTTTGACAGACCATCTTTATTGAAACGACATATGCGGACACATACAGGTAGTGTTATTGTAACATATGCTTAAATAAACTGCTTTACTTAAAATATTTAAGGGCCGATATCACTGAATACGAATAAAGGTTCAGATAGCTAGCTGGCAGTTAATGCTATCTACTGGATAAAAGCTGACAGTTTATACAGGTATCTGATAAACAGATTTATTATAAAAATTTGAAAGAAATAGAATATAGAAACCAAAAATAGTCAGTTCTGAATAATTCTAGTATACAATACGAGGATATTATAATTAAATTTATAAGTAGCTTAGTTGTAGGCATTATTTGTAATATATGAAGTATTTGTAAAATTGCGAAAGCTTAAAAATAGATTACTTATAGTACCTGAATGAGAAGCTTTTATAGTTCCCTATGTAAAAGCTTGATACTAAAATATAGTCAATTGTACAGTTATTTAAAGTATACTTAGTATTTTTGTCATGAGAATGAGAATGTAATATATAAAGATTGTGTATTTTTCGCTCTCCGCTCAAACCAGTGATTTTGCGTGACAATTGGAGGAGCTTAACCCTGCACTATTCTACCAGAGTGAAACCAAGTCCAGAATCGCGTTAACAGTCATAAAATAGCTGATTATTTTCTTAATACACATACGGCATTTAGGATAAGTAACATTAGAAAAATAGTAAAGAGACACTCTGTTACTTAGTAATTTATTTAATTCGTAACATTATTTACAGGTGAGAAGCCCCACATTTGCAATGTATGCAGCAAAGGCTTTAGTACATCCAGCTCTTTGAACACTCATCGTAGAATCCATACAGGTAGGTACATTTATTTTATTTATTCTTCATTGTACACTAGCGGACTAAAAGCCTACCCAAGAAAAATACTATCAGCAAAATGATTCCTAGGTCAATTCACAGACACCGACACTTATATCAACGACGACAGTCATCATCCGCAGGCTGCACTGATTGTCTGACTGTGGATTGGTGGTGGTGGTTCAGTAGAAATCGTAATACTTTATTTTCACCAGAACTTCAAAACAAAGCGTCCAATTTTATTCAATGACTTTTTACAGTTTCTTCCCGAAAAACCCAAATATGTTACGGAACCCTATTTTTTCCAAAATAAAATATAGCCCATGTTACTTCGTGGATACTGTAGCTTAAAAATGGTGAAAAAAAATTAAAATCGGTCCCTACTGGACTAACTTTTTGAGCCTATTCATTACAACCAAACAAATTTTACCCCTTTATAATATTAGTATAGATAAAAACTAAATGCACAACAGGCGGGTTTAAAGCCAAAGAGCATTTTCTACCAACCCGCGTATGTAAGAAATAAATATGGAGGTGTACAGAAAAACAAATAAAATAATATTAAAAAAAAACACCGAACAGTTCTCAGTACAGCGTATTAAGAGGTGAACCTCACCACTGCACTGTATGTATATTTAGAGTGATACATAATTATTAAATTTATCTTGAATAGTCTAAGCGTGGCAGTTTTAATCTACTTGACATCATTTTAGCTTCACGCATTATCCCGCACAAGGCAGGGTAGGCAGAGGGAACTGCAGGGACTGTGGGAACCTAGTGTTAAGACACTCCGTTGCATAGCCCCTGCTTTCTCCGTCCCCACTTTCCGCCGTTTTTGAGGCATTGCGTGTTGAGTGGCGGAACTCAACGCCGCGCTTTGCCTAGTTTACCAGAGCGAAGAAAATGGAAATAGAAAAATCCATCTTCTCCGACTGGGGATCGAACCCAGTAACCGTCGCGTTTACAGGCAGACGCTTACGCCTCTGCGCCACGTCATTTTATCATCATTTTATCACGTATATTTGTCAATGTTGCCACAGAAAAATATCCAATTAAGTCCTAACTCCGATTAAGTCGTACGTTATTTATTTATTTCAAACAGTCTCTTAACGTACCTACTTAATAAATGCGTCGCAAGATTGTTTTGTTTGTGGCAAAGGAGTCAAATGGTACTTCTAAATATTTTACATAATTTGTTTTTTTTTTTAACTTCACGCTTTATTTCGCTTTTAGCAGGGTAGGCGGAGGGAACCGCAGGAACCTTGGAAACTAAATGAAGAATCAAGTGTTAAGACACTCTTTTCTCTTCTTTGTGTTAAGTAGGGGAACTTAACGTCGCGCTTTACCAAGATGCCAGAGGAAAGAAAATAGAAATCTTCGCCGATGGGGAATTGAATCCATAAGCCGTTGCGTTCATAGGCAGACGCTATACCTCTTCGACACGAAGGTCCTCTTGACATAGTTAATATATACTTTACTATAATTTGTTTATTCAGGTGAAAAGCCACACAAATGTCCTGAATGTGGCAAATGCTTCACCGCCAGCTCCAATCTGTACTACCATCGGATGACGCATACTAAAGTAAGTTGTGGTATATAAAGAGAGTTGTATGTAGTTCGTAATTTCTTTATAAAACGTTAAATTCTATTTTTCTCTCTCTAACTTCTCCGTTTTTATCCTCCCCTACACTCCCCTAGATACCAACATGGCAAACTTCAGGTCATCTGCTTAGCTGCTTGATGTAGTAAGTCAGTCAGTCAGTACGTAACAGTTTTTTATATTTACACAGAGAAGGTGCTCACTTCGCTCACCAAGCCTCGCCTCGCTTCGGTCGCAGTAATAAAAGTATACATGGACGATTATCATTATAATTTTCTTTGTTTTGCAGTAAAATGCTTCTTCAAGCACTTCTATTGAGTTCACGTTTTTAATGAAAAATCGAGAGAGCAATTTTCTAGTTTATTTTTATCTTCACGTTTTATCTCGCACATGGCAGGGTAGGCAGAGGGAACTGCAGGAACATAGTGTTAAGACCGTTTCCTGATTTTTTCTAATATGTGGAAATTATGGAGTAAACACTGTCAATATGACGGATGTGGATTCGATTCCCACTATGAGAGAATGCTTATTTGTGTTTTCTTCGTTCTGGTAACAATATAAAGAGCAGTGTTAGTGAAGTGCCCAAGGTAGCTTAACAGAATGAAAAGCTTATAATCGATATAACAATTTTACGTTACTACGTTTTGAAGGCTCCAATATAATTAATATTAAATTTTAGGAAAGAAAAATATATTATTTTTGTACTTGTTATACGCCATTTTGGATCCGCCATGTTGGAATTTTTAAAAGCAAACAGCAAATTCGTAATTTACAATCCCGTAAACGGACATTTAGCGGACATTTCCGATTCGCCATCTTGTAACTTTTTTAAACAACCAGCAAATATTTTTATGATTTTAAAAATGTTAAACCAATCTGAAGATAGATAATATTCTTAAAGAAAACATATAAAAATTTGAAAGCGGCGGGATTCGAACCCACGCCACCTTGCAAGCGCTCTCACCACTAAGCCATGCGTTCTTTAACAAGCTGCGTCGAAATCATTATATGATTTAAACAGCTAACTTATATGGTCAGAGCGCTTACACGGACCGCGGTTCACGGGTTCGAATCTCGCTGGGTTCAAATTTTTTATATGTTTTCTTTAAAGCAATCAACAACCAGCAAATTCGAATCGGCGACCCATGAATGACTTTAAAATGTGAATTCCCAGAACAAGCCGCACAAGTGCACGTGGTGTCCGCGCTCGTTCCCGACGCCGGGCGAGCTGCGCGCGCACGTGACGTCACACGACGCGTGCGGCGCGGCGCGGCGGACGCACAGACTAGTCGACTTTTGTTATAATCAATAAAGCCTTTAAATGTAACGGTTGTTTTTTTTTATTTTATTATTTTTAGATTCTCAATGTATCTCAGACATGGAAGAGTAGGCAGTTTTCTTTATATAAATATAACTGACTCTACAGACACTTGGTCCGTACCCTTAACATATACTATATGTTCTTATCATAAATATTGATCATATTAATACTAATACATAATATATAGAATTAATATTTATCATAATGAACTGCTATCTTTATATTTTTTATATTTAATATTACTTAGAACTAAGGCTATGACTGATACGTAAATTATATAAGTTCAAACATTCCATTTTTGGCGTTATAAATAAAATAATAAGTTAGGGTCACTTGATGGTGGGGTCACACACACCTAGTGATAAATCACTCTGTTCTTCGCTTTTTGAGGTGTTGCACGTAGCGTTACGGAACTCAACGCCGCGCTTTGCCTCTTTCGTTAAAGTGTCTTTAACAATAAGCTGAAACCCATAAATAACCCATGAATGAACCCATAAATAACCCATGTAAAATATGATTTATTACTAACCTAATATGTTGTCTATATATTTTGTAGATGCCTGTTGATTTTGTTATAGGTGAAGCATTTCAACTGGACCTCATTTAAATACAAATTCTTCAATTAGATAATGTTATTTTTTTACCGTACATTCTTCTTTGTATGTTCTCCATTCAACATTGGGGAAGTTAATTCGGTACCTACATAGATGTCACCTTGTAGGTATTATTTTATCAATACTTTGACTTTGACTATAACTATATTCTTAGTAAGTCTTTTTAAGTTAAATATAAATATACATGTCCACTCTTATTGACATTGAGTAACAACTAGCGTAACTCAACGCCGCGCTTTGTATTGTCCACTTCTACTGTCAAATAATACATACCCTCTATATGCCTAAATTTGTTGAAAACTCAGAAATTTTCTGAAAACCTGGTAAAAATGTAAATAACACATTCTTTTAAACAAAAAACAGATATACATATCTCATAATTTTACTATTATTATTTTTTTTGTTTACAATAAATAAAAATGCTAATTAAAGTTTAAATTTATATTTAATAAGGGATTCGAACCCATAATAGACGCACAATATACATTACAATCACAAATATGTATGAAGAATTAAGATTCTTTAAAGAAAACATATTAAAAAAATATGTTCTCTTTAAGTATTATTTTTTATCATTAGTGTTAATTAACACTTTAAAAATCATAAAAATAGTACCTATTTAATTATATAAAAATATCGATTATTTTAGTATTGAACATCTATATTGAAACATTTATATCGAGATTTGAAGCTGCACTCTTTACAATATTTCAAAATGTTATTTTTAATATCCTTATTTAAACACTTTAAAATAACATCTAATGTAGTTAAAATCAAATAAACTTAGAAAAAGAAGGATTTAAAAAGAAATATTTATTTAGCGTCATCATCTTGCTTCACCTTTTTAACATCACTTTCATCATCATCACCGGCGACGTCCATCTTGCGTTTATCACCGACAGTCTCATCTGGACTGTCATTTTGATTACTTACAGTATCATCTTGCTTACCTAGATTACCAGTATTGTCGGTATTACCAATATTACCAGTATTACCAGTAATATCGGTACTACCAGTATTACCGTCTTTAACGTCATCAGTACTGTCACCAGTTTTATGGTAATTGTTCTGCGACGCTTGATTGTCACAAGACGTGTCCACCCTGAGCAGTTCCCGCAACGCCATCGTCGCGTAACAACTCGTCGGTAAAGTCATTGTTAGAAGTAAAGCCTTGTATTTACCATCTGGAATATATAGGAAATAGGTTAGATATTAAATGTCGTGTCTAAATGTAAACGTGACAGTTTGTGGGTTCGATTCCCGTGAGGAGAAGATGGACACTGGCATTTTCTTTGCTCTGGTAACTAAGCAAAGCGTGGTGTTAAGTTTCGTCACACAACACGCAATGCCTTGAAAAGGCGGAATGCGGGCACAGAGAAAGCCAGCACTAAGTAACAGAGTGTTCCAGCACTGGGTTTCTATGGAGCCTCTGCAGCCTCCGTCTGCCCTGCCGCGGGCAGGGCAGACGGAGGCAGGGCAGGCGCAAATGTACGCGTAACAAAAATGTAATTTCTAAACTAGGTTACATATATAGGTATCATTTACGACCATGAGACACTGACGCTTGTACTAAACTCAAAACTTATATAACACCAAAACGCGAAAACAATTTATAAAATTTTAAAAAAATAAACAAATAATTTTACTTCAAAAAAAATGTAAAAAAATTTGGAGGGGATCCCCCACCCACCGGGCTGGTCGGCGCAGTCGTCGGCGCGGCCCTGCAGCAGGTCCAGGTCGGAGCGCAGCAGGTCGGCGCGCGGGTCGCTGTAGCGCACGCGCCGCCAGCGCACGCCGCGCGGCCGCACCACCACGCGCCGGTAGCCGCCCGCCAGCGTGTAGTGCCTGCGCGCGCGCACATGTATCGACCATTATACACGGCGTGACTTACTTTTTAACACACATACACACAACAGTTCCTTTTTTCCTTAGACTAATCGAAAAGAGCCTAGCCATCTCTAAGCTTTCACCCGAACATGAACACGTTAAAAGTCACAGTTGAACAGTTAAATATTCAAATATGTTGATTTTATTATTATAGACGTGTCGTTATATAACTAACAACATTAACTTAACTGACGAAAAAAAATATAAGATGATAGGTACCGTGCTTACATGGTTTAAGCATGTCAAAACAAATATCACTCGATAAAATATATATATATATATATATATATATATATATATATATATATATATATATATATATATATATATATATATATATATATATATATATATATATATATATATATATATATATATATATATATATATATATATATATATATATATATATATATATATATATATATATATATATATATATATATATATATATATATATTACTTTTAAAAATACAGTATTGACGATGTTAAAGAGCCATAAATTATATATAAAAAAGTTAACGACATTGGATAAGGAGGCATGAAGGCAGGGATGAAGCAAAGGAGATATGCAGAAACTCTCACTATCACTGTCAGTCCCTCACTCCCTGCCCCTCCTCCGGCGGGTACCTGTACTTGTGGCGCATGTCCAGGCGCAGGCCGTCCCGCGCCAGCAGCTGCTCGTAGTACCCGCGCAGGTTGTCGGGGTAGCGCACGGCGTGGCCGGGTAGCGGCAGCACCACGTCGAACAGCGAGTACTGCCCGCTGTCCGCCTCCTCCTGGGTGAGCATCTTCACCGGGATCAGCTTCTTCTTCTCCTGCGGCTTCTTCGGTTTCTTCTCCGTTTGCTTATTTTCGTCCGTTTCGTCCGGTTTCTCCTCGTCGTCGTCTTCTTCGTCTGATTGCTCTTCTATTTCGTCTTTAATTTAATTGCAATGTTAGTATGTATTGATTTATCTCAGCAGTTTTTGCAGTTAAGAAAATTAGATCCTTGAGTGACGTGGAAACGGCTCGCCTCGTTTACTTTAGCTACTTTCATAGTATTATGTCTTACGGCACCATACTATGGGGTAATGCAGCCGGTGTTAAATCAATTTTTGTTTTGCAGAAGCGAGCTATTCGTGCAATCTATAATCTAGGACCTAAAGATTCTTTAAGGCAAAAATTTAAAGATAAAAATATATTGACCATTGTATCTCAATATATTTTTGTAAATGTGATGTACGTTAAAAAGAATATTAATGATTTTGAGAAAATCGGTGATTCACATACTATGTATGCTAGAAATAGGCTTAAACTTACAGCGCCTATAACTAGATTGCAACGAGTCCGCAATTCTTTCATGGGGCAGTGTGTACTCTTTTACAATAGGATCCCAGAAAACGTCCAAAAATGCTCTATATCACAATTTAAAAGAATTGTGAAACGACGTTTGTGTGTTAAAGGTTATTACCTGATTAATGATTTTTTAAATGACAACACCCTTGGGAATGAGATGCTCGCTCCAGTCTGTTTCAAATGTGTCATTATCAAAATGAATTAATGTAAAAATATTGACTACTTAAAAAAAAAGAAAAGTCCCGCTGAGTTTCTTGCGCCGGTTCTTCTCAGGTCTGAGGCATTAACTTTAGCGAACCGGTGGTAGTGGTTTTGACGTTCAAAAAATGAATCATGTATTCTTATTTTGAATAAAATTAATTGAATTTGAATTATTTATGAATCGTCGATGATTAAAAGCTACAACTTTGATTAAAAACTACACTGCCTAACTATATCCAGAGAGTTAAACATCACGTATGTTTTCAAAGAACATTCAATATAGCTGTTTAGTTTGTAAGGTGCGCCTCACCGTCGGCCAGGTCGTCCAGCGCCACCAGGTCGCCGGGCAGCGCGCGGCGCGGCATGGCGGCCAGGCGGCGCGTGGCCACCTGGTTCCACAGCAGCGACTGGTACGAGTGCATGTACAGCAGGCGCGCGTTGCGCGGCAGCTGCAACAGGCGGTGGGGCAAGTAGAGTTCCTCTAAATTATCCAAATGTATATAATACATAATGTACGTATAAAAAATTTTTTAGATACCTTTGGGATATCAAAATATTTTTTGCATTCAGTTGAAAAAACAAATGATTTCGCAATGCCATATAGTAATGACACAAGTATGGGGCGAGCCGTACCTTGTCGAGCGCGGCCAGCAGGTCGTTGGGCGCGCGCGCCAGCACGCTGAGCACGCGCGCCTCGGGCGTGTGCGGGCGCGGCCGCGGGCCCGCCGCGCTGTAGTCGCCCACGATGGCGTCGATGGCCTGCACGGACGTGGTTACGCGCTTTTATTTACACGACAAAACTCTTCCTTAGTGAGAATCACCTTGCCTTCTTACTAAAGAGATCAATTGACATTGATCTTGTCAATAGAAACACACACACACACACATCTTAACGTTTTATCCCTAACAAGGTAGTCAGAGAGAACGTAACGCCAAACCTTGTGGTCCCTGCATACCTCTCCCACCTCGTCCACTGTCATTAACCTCTTCATACATCCTCTCCGGAGAGTCCTCACGCTTTCCATGTGACCTTTCTCCAATATCTTTGATATTGTATTTTTAAAAGTAAACCGAAGCGCTTAGCTAACCGAAGAACCTTAGGTTAGGGGAGACCCCACTTTTTTATATATTTTACCAATCTTTCATCACTCACCCCAACCAACTAAACAAATTGTAGACTCTGTCAGTTGAACTGACTCCGCATTCGTCTATTTTTAATACATCTTCTGCAATACCCACAGTTCACTGCTGTATAAAATTGGTATTTAGTGTCAAAGACGCAAATACCCAACATAAGCCCATAAGCACAAACGGCACGCTCACCTCCCGCATCTTGCCCTGCAGCATCCTGCGGCCGACCTCGTAGGTGGGCACGTCCAGGCGCGTCCCGAAGCGCTGCAGGCCGTAGTAGTTGACGAACCCGCCGCGCTCCAGCAGCGCGCACGCCGCGTCCACGCGCGCGTCCTCCGCCGTCACGTTGCGCAGGCAGATGCGGAAGCTGCGCGCACGCACTACCGTTAGGCGATCTACCTCTCCAGAGGCCTCTCTAGGAGCGAGGGCCTACCTACACGCCTTTCCTCTAGAGAAGACCTACCTACATGCCTCCCCTCCAGTGAAGACCTACCTACATAACTTTCTTCCAGCGAAGATCCTCCTCGTCTGCATAGACGACCCTATATGCCTCACCTCTAGTCTCTTTCCGCAGCTACGTATAGTAAGCAATTGCAGGCCAAAATTTAAAGCAAATAGGTTTTGCTTTGCGATGTTCTCGATCATTCTTTCTCAATTTCTGACAATATTTATCATAGAATGGAATGCCATAACACTAAATTCCCACGGTTCCCATGGTTACCTCTACCTACCGTACTATGTGCAAGATATAGCGTAAAAAATAAAAAAAAGTTGGAACGCAGCAGGACTTGAACCCGCACCTCTTAGAAACAGTCTAAACTTCTGAACACTCGCGTCACGCATCCTTCATTATATTTCACTTTATGCAATATTGCGTTAGCATATCTGTAGAAAGGTTTCCGCTATCCAAAAATCATAACAAAGAAACAATCGACTACAAGAGAATTGAGAGATGATATTTTATTAAATATTTCGTATCACAAATTTTTTTATTATTAACTTAAAACTACGATCTTATAGCGTCATCTTTACGAGCAAATCTTGCCATTTTATACGAACACTTCCCGAAGCATTCCAATACAATAAGCAAACTCGACTCACACGTTCCCCCTGAGCATGCCCAGCTTGAGCGGATGGTCCGCGAAGGAGAAGTTCCCCACGCGGATGTCGCGCAGGTCGTTGCAGAGCGCGACCTTGCGCGGGTCCACCTTGCGGAGGGAGAACCACTGCGAGGTCTTGGCGCGCCGGTCCTTGGTGCCCGCGTAGCCCACCATGGACGGGCGGATACTAGGCGGACAAACTCATATTTTTTTTTTTTAGCTTCACGCTTTATTCCGCACAAGGCAGGGTAGGCAGAGGGAACTGCAGGGACCGTGGGAACCTAGTGTTAAGACACTCCGTTGCTTAGTCCCTGCTTTCTCCGTCCCCGCTTTCCGCCGTTTTCGAGGCATTGCGTGTTGAGTGGCGGAAGTCAACGCCGCGCTTTGTCTAGTTTACCAGAGCGAAGAAAATGGAAATAGAAAAATCCATCTTCTCCGACTGGGGATCGAACCCAGTAACCGTCGCGTTACAGGCAGACGTTGCGCCTCTGCGCCACTACATATATATACATGTATCCGACACGGCGGCCGTCATCAAAACGACTTGTAGGGGAAAATATTTCAAGGCTATATACAAAAAAGTAGTTAACAATCATCAATAGTTTAGGCACAGGATCGATTTTCCCATTTCACGATATTTATACGTGCTGTGTAACGCGTGAGGTAGTCGTGATTAAATACGAATGACGTATAGATATACCCGTACTACAAAAATACCAGCTCGAAACGCCATAAATAAAGAGAAGAAAAAGAAGAAGACAAAAATACTATTAAACTTTGTCAATCCGTCACCTTTTATTCAAAAATTAACCAAATGAGGAAAAGATATATCTCTTTCACGCTCTAAAAGGATAGTTTATAAAGACTAGTTAGTACTGCTATGGTTTAAATAAATTATATACATTATCACTGCACCCTGCCTTATACAAATAATTGCTAAGCATCCTTGAATAAAACAGTTTGAAGTAAACAAAAAGGTTGATTTTCTTCAACTTAGAACTTACGTAAGCCTCAACCTTTCAGCAATACGCGACGCCGCCTCCATCGTGTCATAGTTTTGTTTGTACAGAATAAAGTGTACATACTCCCCGGGCCATACCCATTTCACTCTATTATCGATTCGCACTGAAATAAAATACATACTAAGTTAGTATAATATATTAAAAGAAGCGGGGACGGAGAAAGCAGCAACTGAGCAATGGAGTGTCTTAACACTAGGTTCCCACGGTCCCTGCAGTTCCCTCTGCCTACCCTGCCATGTGCAGGATAAAGTTAAAAAAAATTTAAAGTTGACATACATGACAAAAATTATTTAAAGGAAACAGAGAAATTGGCTGGAAGCTGGATTTGAAGCTGCTGCTTTTCTTTACATACTTTTCTATTATGAGTGTGCATTAACACATTAAAAATCATAAAAATAAAGAAATAATTATTATACTTTCTCCAATCCACTATATAACAGGGTAGGCAGAGAGACTACCACTCATTTTGTACCCAGTTTTAGAGACAATCCATGTTGATCATAAGGCTTTATCTTAGAATGGAATATTCTTTATAGCATTTACACAAAATTAATAAATAAAAGATATATAAATATAATTGTATAAAATATATATAAAAGTGGTTTTACATATTTCTTGAAACATGTTCTTAACACCCTGACAAACAAAAGACCACTTGGCCAAAAAATATATAGAAACTCACATCCTTTCCTATACTTTTCAAATGTGACAAACTTCTTATCTTCTACATTTACAGTGCTGCCGACTATACTTTCCCCAAAAGCCTTTTTGACTGCATCATGGATTTTAGTTCTCTCTTCTTTTGACATGCCTGTTACATCTATCTGAAAGTAATTTAATTATTTTTTTATATACACTCTTATTTATGATTTTATTCCTTTTCATATTAAAGATTAAATCTTTTTTATGTCATGTGTTTGAATTTTTACCAGAATTGTTTCTTTTGAGTGTAATTGACATTTAAAAATATAAAATAGTAATATAGGAAATAAATTAATTGTACCTAGAGTAAATAATGATAAACAGTTCTTCTTTTTTTAACTTCACACTTTATCCCATTAACAGTAAGGGAGGCAAAGGCATCTGCAGGAACCATGGGAATGTAATGTTAAGACCTGCTTTCTGTCTTTTTTGAGTCAATGCTGCTTGTGCCTAGATACCAAGTGGGAATCAAACCCACATACCATAATGTTTACAGGCAAATAATGTGCCTCTAATCCATAAATGTCCTCATAAATAGTTTGACTAGTTCATACAATAAAATATAACATCTCAACAGAGTAAAAAAATAAATAACAGAGGGCTTACAGTCATCATACACTACTTTAATATTTCAAATAATAATTACCTCTATTTTACCCAATGAAGATGAATTAGGTGATAGTGCTAATTTATTGATCTTATCCCAAGTCTCCATGGGCAAGATCTCAAGGTTATATTTCTTCAATAGCAAGTCTTCATCATCTTCTACATCAGATTCCTCTTTGGCAGGTTCAGGAGGTGACAAATCTGTTAGCTTTGCAACTTCACCTTTTAAATTTATTTCTGATACTTGAAAATCTGAAAACCTATAAATTGATTTATATTAATAGTATTGCAGTATGAACTAACTCGTCTAATATTCAATAAGTTTATGAGAATATTAATATAAATTTGTGATCTAACCTGGATTTAATAATGCCATTAAAACCTTCATGGTCATTAATATACTCTGTTACATAAATATCTTGTTCTGAGAGCCTTTTAGAAGGCATTTCTGGTTTAGGCTTTGGCTTCCACTGATTATTAGTATTATAGCCATCATAGTGATATCCCCCTCTTCCGCCTCTATCAAAACGAGAATGTCCGCCTCTAAAGCCTCTATTAGGCCAGAAACCACCAGAGCCTCTTCCTCTACCAAATCCTCTAGTTCCTCTAAACTGCCCGCGCGTTTTATTGCGATTCCAATTATTATTCATTGTACTTAATAACCTAGTTTTCCTTCACACAGTATTAATTATTAACTCACAGAGCTTCACCGTAATATAAACCACTATATATTAATAAAATAATATTTATTAATACTAATTTAAGTTACTTTTAGTTATATTATCACTTATTTTAGTATAAAATATGGTCAATAATACTTATTGACATTATTAACATAGTCCTGCGTCCGGCGTTCGCGACGTTGACACATGTATCCGGCATGTTTGTTTTCGTACATGTTAGTTTCCACAGAAAATATATTTGCATGTAGATAAAAAAGGTAGTGTTGTTAAAAAAAAATAAAGAATAAAACCTTTTACAACCTTATACAGCGGTAAAAATGTTGTAAATTTATATATTTTTTTATTCAAATATACATTAATACATACACTTCCATTGAACATAACAATGTATCGTTTATTTTATTATTGTTTAACAGAAACCTTCACAACATTAGCTTAGGTGGTAAAGTATATGCAAAAATTTTAGCGAGAAGAATGCAAGAAAGATCCGATAAGCTATTGTGGGCCCAAGGAGGTTTTAGACCTGGAAGAGGATGCATCAATCAGACATTTTCCATCCGTATGATCACAGAGAAGTTTTTGGCTGTAAACCAAAAGGTTTTTTGTGCTTTTGTGGACTAGGAAAAGGCGTTTGACAGGGTTGTAAGAAAAAAGTTAAGGGAGATATTACCCCGATACAATGTGGGCGGACCCTTGCTGCAGGCTTGTAAAGTCTCCTTATAGAGATCACTCAGCCTGTGTCCGAGTAGGAGCCGACATATTGCCTCGGTTTGGCATCCAATCGGGTCTCAAATAGAGTTGTGCCATGTCGGCTTGGTTCACAGGGAAGCAACATTGATAGCCACAGCTGCAGTGTCTCAGGTGGTAAGCCGCATCCGGCGCCTGGGCCTAGACGTGGCCCTAAATAAGTCGGAGGCTATGCTGTTTCATGGCCCTCGTCGTGCGCTGGCGCAAGGATTACACATTGTGGTCGGCGGTGTCCGGATAGCTGTCGAGTCCACCATGAAATATCTGGGACTGGTGCTCGACAGTCGATGGGAATTCGGGCCCCACTTCCGGCGACTGGCGCCCAAGCTAATGGGTACAGCTGGTGCACTTTCAACATTGCTTCCCAACTTGGGGGGCCCGAGCGCGGCCTATAGGCGGTTGTACGTAGGGATCGTGCGGTCCATAGCCCTGTATGGAGCCCCTGTGTGGGCATTGGACATGACGACTAGCACTCTCGCCATTCTCCGGAAACCACAGAGGGCGATGGCCGTAAGAGTCGTCCGTGGGTATCGCACGATTTCTTACGAGGCGGCTTGCATTCTTGCCGGATCCCCACCCTGGGACCTTGAGGCTAAAGTACTCGCGTCATTGTATAGATGGCACGAGGAAGAGCGGTCACGGGGTTCGAGGCCGGTGCAGCGATTAATTACGCTGCGCCGAGAGGAACTCCGTAGGGTTTTGGTAAGAGAATGGCGGCAAAGGCTTTTACACCCTACCGCTGGCGTAGCCACCGTCGAGGCGATCCGGCCTGTGCTTGATGACTGGCTAGGGAGAAGGCACGGGTCCCTGTCTTTTAGAACAACGCAAATGCTGTCGGGGCACGGCTGCTTTGGCAAGTACCTGTGCCGTATCGGCCGGGAACCAGACGCTCGGTGCCACCACTGCGTCCATTGCGGGGAGGACACGGCGCAGCACACTCTCGCCGAATGTGTAGCTTGGGAGGAACAGCGCCGTGTCCTTACAAATGTAGTCGGAAGCGACTTATCGCTGCCGGCCGTAGTACGAAGGATGGTTGGTAGCGCAGTCGTGGGACGCGATGGTGTCCTTTTGCGAAGAAGTAGTATCGCAGAAGGAAACTGCGGAACGGGAGAGGGAGATTTTGATTCCCTTCTCTGGCCGCAGAAAGCGCACTGGGCGTAGAAGAAGGGCGGACAACGCCCTTTTCAGGCCCCCATGAATGGGTCTTGGGGCGAGGGACTTGGGGAAGTCTCCGCCCCTATTCGATAGACCCGAGATGGAGGCGAGTGCGTGTGTCAGCGCGCGCCTCTAAGACGTAATGAAAGAAAGGTGAGGCCCGCATGGATCGAGCCAGCACCAGTGCGGGGCTGCGGAAGAATTTGGATTCCCCACGTGAACGTGTGAGGAGAAACTGGGGTGGTTTTAGTCGGTAAGAGTCCGGCACGCCCCTCCGCCTGTCCCCAGGCGGAGGTAGTCCATGAGGATTTCCCCCCGATAAAAAAAAAAAAAAAAATGTCGGCTTGGTTGTTCAATTTGTATTTGGATAGCTGTCCCCAAGGACTGAAAGAAAGTGATATGGCATTACAAGTGGGTGACCTGAAGGTAAATTGCTTGTTGTACGCAGATGATGCAGTGCTTAATGCATCATCAGAATGCAATGAATCAAAGACAAAGGTTCTGTTGCTTGAAAGAAACGTGAAAAGGACAGAATGCAAGATTTTTGTGAATGGAAAATTATTAGAACAACCGAATGAAGTAGTATACTTAAGTATGTTAAGTAGAGATGGTAGATACGAAAGGGATGTGGAAAGACGTGTTGCTGCCGGTAACAGAATGAACGGTGCCTTAGCTGCGTTGTTGAGACGGCAGAACGTCAATGTCGCTGCACGTTTAGCCGTACACAATGTCTTGTTCCGACGCCGTCATATGGCAGTCAAACGAAGGTATTACAGAAGAAGAAAAAAAGAAAGATGTATGTTGTGGAGATGCAATCTCTTCTAAGGATATGCGGAGTCAGCTTAACTGACCGAATCCGCAACGAAGAGGTACACAGGATAGTAGGTACCAGCGAAGATGTCACAGTAACAATGAAGAAGAACATGCTCAGATGGTTTGGGCACGACGAAAGAATGAATGATGAAAGAATGGTAAAAAAGATATAGGACGCAAAAGTGAGGTAAAGGAAAAGCTTGGTTTACTTGGAGGAAAGTCACATGAAAACCATGAGGACTCCCTGGAGAGCATGTATAAAGAGGTTAATGATAGTGGACGAGGCGGGAGATATAAGCAGGGAACGCAGCGTTTAGCGCTGCGTTCTCTCCGACTATCCTGCTGGCCACAGAACGTGAAGATGTGTGTGTATCAAAAACTTGCCTAAGTGTGCACAATTAAAATACTTTTAATTATAGAAATTGAATTATTGGATGGAATAGCATTTGTAATCACACATAATATAATGTACTATGTACAATCATATTAAAATGATTTTCTCTTGCAATAATAATAAAAATCGTCTAAAACATCATTTTTTATTTTCTAATATGTCCTATAAAATACAGCAGATCACAAAAATAAACGCCAATTTGAGAAAATGTCAAGAAACGTAAACATAATAATAATTTTGTAATTAACACATAATTAGTTTTATTCATCGTTACAAATAATTAGGTTTCAATATCAAAGTACATAGTGTTCTCTATATATTATACAAAATCCACCAAAATTACAACAATACACTTAATGAAATGTTTAAACAATATATCCTTTTTATAAAAGTTTTAAATTTGTCTCTGATTTGAATTACAATTGAAACTTAATGAAATTATTATCAAATTCTTTCATGAAACAAAAAACACATTATACTGTTGTTAATAATAATGGCTAAAATAATACTACACAAATTCAGGAATAATGTTAATAGCACAGTTATTAAACACACCAGTAATAACAAAAACATCTTATATTTAAGAATTCTTAACATAAAATTAATATTCCTGTGACAATCCTCCGCCACTTTGAACACTATTATGATTGTGACTTTTATTAGCTGTCTTTTTAGGTAATAGTTGAGGTAATATTTTGGGCATCACACCCCCTTGAGATATTGTTACTCCGCTCAACATTTTGTCCAATTCATCGTCATTTCCAATCGCCAACATAATGTGTCTTGGAGAAATTCTAGAAGTAAATAACAAAAATATTAATATTTAGTTTTGCTAAATTAATAATAATATACAATTTAAAGTGAAAACAAAACAAGTATTGAGACTATAACTCAATCTTATTAAATAATGCAATATATTCTGATTGCCATTGTCAATATGATTTTGTTATAAAATTTTATAACTTGGTTCATTTAAAATTTCAATATATTTTTATGAAAAACAAAATCTGTATTTACATCTTCATATTATACTTCACATAAGGAAATTAGTAGTTCATTGCACATATTCAATAATAGTATATATCATTGGTCCTTTTTTATATTTTTTAATGTCATGAGATAAAATTATATAAAATATATACAAATAACTAAATGTACCTAGACTTTCCGTTATCCTGAGCAGCTTTAGCAGCAAGCTCTAAAATTTCAGCAGAAAGATATTCCAGTACTGCAGAGAGGTAAACCGCGGCTCCGCATCCTACGCGGGGCGCATAGTTACCATTGCGTAGAATCCTGTGAATCCTTCCTACTGGGAAAGTTAGGCCTGAACGTAAACTACGTGATTTATTTTTGCTCTTCTTACCTATGAATTCAAGAAATAATATTAATTAAAAGAAATGAGATTCCAGTGAAGATAATAAGTCTGTTGATTTTAAAGTCATAAATTATTTAAGATAGTGTATTTAAATAAAAAATATTAAATGGTGGAGTTAGAGATAAAACGCAGAGTTATGTTTCGATCTTATAAATAGACAAAACAATATCTCACAGGAATTTCTCTAGCTGTATCGAAATTACTACGTTGAAACGGAGATTTATTTTGAACATTCATAATGCAATATTATTATATTTATGATCAAAATACGTACCGACTTTACTTATTTCCCTTCCAGACATATCTGTATTTGCTTTGTGTTAAAGAAATGAAACTATTTAAGTAAATAAAACAACCAATACAATTTTGTTACATACACACGACTTCAAAATTCGTTTCTTAGATTTGAATTTGTGACGTTTATGTTACTGACAGTACAAAAAGCGCGGCAAACGTGTATGATATAAAAAAATGGTAAGTCTAGAAATCTTACAAGTTTTTAATTTTTTACCCGTCTGCGGCTTTACCTGCATAAATTATTTAATATAAAATAATAATATTAATGTAATTATATTTATTGGTGTAAATTGATTTTTTTTGTATTTACACTTTTTGATAAAAATTAGTATTAACGACATCACATTATAAATAATTAATGTTTAGATAATTTTTGTATAAAATGCGTAGTACGTAAAACTTCGAGCTTGATCACTCTATCTACTAATATACATTGTGTAAACAATACATTTGTTCGTCGTATGTGAAAATTATTATTATTTTATTTTATATGTATTATTATTTATTTTTATGCATAAGGTTGTGTAAATTTTTATATTATAAATATTATCACAATTGAAAATTATCTTCTAAACCATTCCAACACAATTTATTATTTATTCTTCATATAATATCCACTAAAGCGCAATATTGATAAGTCGTAATACTTGCACACTTTCTCACAGGCGGAGCCCGGTCTACGTCCACCCCTAAATAGTATAGAGGATACCACACAATTATTATTGCAACAATAACAAAAAGCCTTTACACTAAGAAGTGTATATATAAAGTTAAGGCAAGAAAGATTGACAATATTTTAACTATCTTTTTAGATTTATGCTACGCTTTATTAATAATTGTAAAGTACTAACATGATAAAAACAAGAGCGTTTTTATAAACTTTTACAAGATTATTTAAAAAGTATTTTTTAATAACAACAAAGTAACCTTTAGTACATTTTTTCAATTTTAGGTACTGTAATTCAATTTATTTAATTTTCCTTTTTTCACAATAATGTCTCAATGCAAAATAATGTAATTAGAAGTAATTTAATTAGATATCAAATTATAAATTACCTTTTTTTAGGTACAGAGTAAAAATAAAACGACAGAACCAGTCTTGTAAATGACATGTAATTTTAAATACTGTAGGTAAACAGAGATCCGATATTAAATCCTTTAATACAGTACAATGTACAACTCCTATTGAATAGCACAAAAAAGAAATTTAACATTCAACTTTAAAATTATAAAAGCATGCGTTTTCATACATAATACACAATAATTAATAAATCTATATAATAATTACTACAATATGTTAATAAATGAATAAATGCTATTGTAATATATTGCAAATACAGGACTAGCTACATATTAACGGTCAGCTAAAAATAATCTATACTTACACAAGCTTAAGATGAGAACTAAACATTTATGCCACTGTATACTGAATGCTGATAAAAAAAAATAGCTTTGTTCCAGTTAATTTTTTTTATTGTCAAAATTATTTAAAATGGAATTTGTTTCATTTATTTATTGCAGAATGCATAAAAAATGGCAACACATATTAGTTCTCATTATAAAGGAACATAAATAATTGATACTACACAATTTATGGGTACCAAAATAACGCTAAAATATAATTAGAAATACTTAAAGAGAATAAACCAAAAACTAAAAAAAAGATGTATTTAAAAAATATTCACATAAATGCAAAACTTTGTTAAATTTAATAAATTGTATGAAAATAAATCATGCATAATAAACTTTGTTCTAACAGGAATGATTGGTTAAAGTCTGTGTCATTCTTAAAAAAGAAACAGGCAAAAGCATAACATTATAAGGCCTAATCTGCAGTTTATTTTACAATCAACTAAAAGCATGTTATGTATACAAAATTATAATTAGCCTCTGTAAATAAAAAAATGCGTCAAAATGCTCCAACAAAATGAAATTTAGAATTACATTGTATATTATATATAAAAAAGACCATATTGTAATATATATTGTTCTGAACATCGGAGTTAACATACTTCGTTGATAATTGTTTCCATACACAACAATTCTTATACATTACAATCATCAACTATTCAATTATTACATATACATTTGAAAAGAGCTCAAAAAAATATAATCATAATTAGTTAGAAAATGTTCATTTCACAAATTCTTATATATGTATTATATAAACATTTATATGAAAAACAAAAATAAGCATATTATATTCATATATAAAAAATATTTAAAAACCTTTATCATTGCCTGATAAGGGATTATCTAGTTACTTGCACGCATTAGCTTTTTCTGTCTTTTCTAAATTAATAGAAAGAGACGGCAATAGATTTGTTAAGTCTATAAGCTAATTTAATTGGAACTTATACTTAAAGAAAACATAAAAATGTTGAACACAGTGGGATTTGATGCCAATTTTTATGTGTTTTCTTTAAGTATTTTTGTGTCCTCAGTGTGGATTAACACTTTAAAACTCATTAAAATATTTAATTGGAACTTATAAGCCAGTAGTAAGAGGTTTTATTAAAAAAAAACAAGTTCAAATTGCACATAATAGAGAAACTTATTAATTATCTGTGTAAACTATCTCTATAATCTATATAACAAACATTTAATAATACTATTCATAATTTAATATAAATTTTGGGAGATTACCGAATAAAATTATTGTAAAATTGCTATTTTTGAATGAAAACTTGATGAGAACCTGCACCTCAAATCACAAGATTTCCTTGTAAATTGAGCAACATTAATAGCAATATGTTTTACTTTAAAAACATATTATTTTTAAATATAATTATATGATTTAAAAAATGTGTATTGTAAATATGTATATGTATGTATATTTATACAATTTGTATGAAATGTATAAATATAGGGGAAAAATAATGGTAAATGGTGTGTTAGTGAAGCATCATTGGCAGTGATTGATCGTGAAATACAAATATGACAAAATGACAAATATTCATAACAATATCCCTATAACAAACTATTTAAGAGATCATCACTTTATAAGAGAAAAGTTTCATAGAAAAAAATTTCAATGAGAGCTAATTTATAAGAAATTATTGTTTTGTGATCATTTAAAAATTAATAAACACACAGATATATTTTATTTTTACCAGATTTATTTTAACTATCTTTAAGATAATTGTCTTTGTTGTAGTCTTTTAAGTTACATTTTCATAACATCTTGGAAATAAATTAAAACAATTAATGAATAACAATATGTCTGTGTTTTAGTGTCTGACTGTAAACTGAATGTTAGTTAGTCAAAATTAATTGAAAATCCTGAGATTAGAATGTCTTAACAAATAATTTGTCAGATATTTCAGTAAGAATAATGTATGTACAGTAGAAACTTGATTAACCATATTAACCGAGCTAATTGTTGTTGTAAAGGATTCTGATAATTGAAAGAAAATATATATGAATAAAATCAGGTAACCAGGCACTGGCCCGGACTACAGAGGCCAAATAATCGGGAATCCCTGTAACTAAGGGCTGGATATCTGAGTTTCTAGTATACATACAATTAAAATATCTATTTAATCATTGATGGGTGGCATTTAAAATATAACAGAGAGCATCTCTATCTCTCCCACTTTATGTAGGTCAAGTAAATGTCTCAATTCTAAAAAAACCAATATGCATTATAGTTGTAGGTTCAAAACCTTGCTTTATTTTAATGGAAATAAAAAAAAAGATATTTAAAAACAATTTCACAATTAGCTCTCATTGGTCTAAAAATTTAGATGAGCATTAATTATAATAATAATAGAAAATTATCATTATTTGTCAAATTTTGCTTCATAAAATTGGCAACAATCAAATATTATATAGCATTATACAAAACACCAATTTTCAATATACATACACTTTTAACGATAGCATTTTGAAACAAAGTGACCTAAATTAAAAAATTCTATTATTTTAGATTTCACTCAAAGGCCTATTCTAATAATATTCTATAACGGTTTTCCACAAAATTGATTTCTTTTACTTTTAGAATAACCTTAGTGTGGATTAACATTTTAAAAATCATAAAAATATTTAAGGTCACTTTTATTCTAAAGGCAATTAATATATTATGTATGTGGATTGGCCACTGTTTAAGAAAACTAAGATAATTATACACAACCTTCAAACTGTTTCATTCACGCTGATACCATTTCTGTTCAAAGGGATTAGTTTTTAAATATAAAATAGAATTTAAACCAGTTATAGAAATGGTAAATAGCAAAGCAAATTTAAATTATTATTGTATTACCATTTATTTAAGTTATTGTTTTAAAGCATTTATCTGAATCATTTGATTTATTTGATGCAATTTTCAATTTAAATGAAATAGTTTACTTTGTTATTTATATAATGTTTAATTTGTTGATATATAAGTAAGCTTTGCTATACCATACTATTATCATTAAGCCAAAATTTAACTTTTTATAATGTTGATATTGATTATTAGTAAAATCATGAAAGTTTCATTATAAGTATTGAAAACGAGAAAATATGTAAATACATCCCAAGACAGATTAGCACATAAAAAAAACATAACTCACAATCATCTTAGTATGTTTCAATAAACAAACTTCTGAGATTTTCTCCGCATCATAGATTCACATAACTACACATTATGACTAGCCACCATAAAACACCCATTGTAAGCAAACTTCCATACAAAAAATGTGTATACAATAAATTTTACGAACTAAATGAGCTGATCGCACTATTTTTATTATCACAAAAATTATTTTCAGTCGTGTGCAGAACAAGCTTCTGCATTGGTTCTATAATAATTTTAGAATCATCGTTTTTAATATCCTCTAATTTAGCATTGTCTGTGTCAACTTTATTGTCGAAGACTGGGAAAAAGTCAAAGTGTGATTTTCCATTGGTTATTTTCTTATCAGTTTTGGCTTTTCTCTTGCTTTCATCCATTTTGGTTGCGTTTCTGAATGAGCTTGACGGCTTGGTCATTTCATTTGATGCAAACTTTTGTTGTATTTCATTTATTTGATTGTGATTTTCTCTACTTGATACTATCTGTCCGTACACTGGAGTGCAATATGTAGTGTTGTCATCACATTTAGTATCTTTATTTAAGTTGTTCTGATTTAATTGGCAGTTGTTCATACCTGAGTCGAACTCAGATTTTTGTCCAGCATTTTTGAGTATTTGTTTCGATGATTTTACAGCTTTCTTGTCGTTACATCTGTTAGGAGAACCATTGTCAAATTTTCCATTTTTATTGTTAGATTGATCATCCTCGTTTATATCTTCATTGCCAATGCCATCAATATCATACACCTGGAATATTAGAAATATATTTGTATAAGTATTTTAAACTTATGTCTTTTTTGAAGTCTGTTAAACTTAGTAGTTTAGTAGGTGGTAAACATGGTTTAAAAGGTGAAAAAAATATTTCAAAGTTGAAGAAAAGTTGGTTTTGTTGAAAAACAAAAAAAAATCATTAATGGTAAAATAAACAAATTATATCATACCATTGTATGATAAATATAACATACTCTATGTATCTGACACACCTAAATGTTAGAAATGTATTGTCCAGTCAGTAAAGGTGTTTATCCAGCAACAATTGTAGTTATCCTTTGTTCATAATTCTTAGTACAATTTCCAAGAAAAAAATATGACTTAAGTAGAAACTGTGCTTGCTTTGTTTTATTTTATTAACACACACTTTTAAAAGTTTAGCAAGGTAACTTCTCTTCTTATTTAATATTAAAATAATTTATACAGCAATATATTAAATAAATACATATACTAAATACAATATTTAAATGAAATTAAATATATAGTAATATTTCTAAAAATTAACTTTATTATCAAAAGTAGGCTGAAGGAAGGTTATGTATGAAGAGGCTAATGTTAGAGGTCAAAGAAGTGTGCAGGGACCAAGAGTTTGGTGCTCTATTCTCTTTAACTAATCCACTAAGGATAAAGCGTGAAGTTATGTTTATATATATATAAAATTAACAGTAAGCTTTCTAGTATCATTTTAATTTAATCAATAAGGGTTTGCCAAAAAAACATTAAAAGTGACATTATAACACCTACTTTATACATGACATCTTGATTTAATCCTTTCTCCCTTTCTCTTTTATTTTGAACTGCAAGCCATACATCTTTGAGTTCTCCTGCTAAATCTCTATCTTTTAATATAACAGGATTTCTTGTTAGAAGGAGACCAGGATTCATTGCCTCTACGAAGTCACAAAGTAAACTGACTAGTGCTTCACGGTCCTGGAAGTGATATATGTATAATTATAAAATGTTTGAATTAAGAAATATATTAACACATACATTATAAATAAAACTTATGAAAAATTAATAATGGTGTTAGAAACAACTACAAAGTAATTACTTCATAACATATTAATAACAATACATACTAAGAGTATAGAATATTTCTTATAAGAATTATTAGTAAACAAAGTAAATTAGTTCAACTTAATTATTGGTAATATGATTAGCTATGTTCTAATTAACTAAATATAGATAATTTATTAAATTCTTCATATTTACCGTTGGATTGATAGCATTTTTTCCATTAGCTTTAAGTATGTCAGGATTGACCATGACTGCAAATACCAGTAGAGGTGGCCTATTACTATTTGGTCCACACCCTTGGTGCACCTATATGTAAAAAAAATTATTTAATAAAAAATATCATATTAGTATAAGTATATATATTAATGATTGTATCTTAAGTTTAAAAATTTAATTTAATATAGTTTTTCGGCACTAATTATATTTATTATTTAATTACCTGCATTCCACCATACAATGGTATTGGATCGGAATATTGCTTGGGATTTGCTATTTTCTGCCATCCTAGTACATTTATGTATAACTTTTCCGTAGTATCCTTTATTGTGTCCTGAATGCACATATGAGGCTGTGGTGGATTTTTAAATTGACGAAAAGCTCTCGAACCTCGCACATATTGTATGGGAACAGTTCTTTCTTGCAGGTTTTGGTTATCCATCAGTTCGTTTAACACTTATAAAACACACAAAGTTAGCTAAAATACACTAAGCAATCGCTATAAATACCAATAACTAATAATGACATTTCTAAAAGGCCTCACTACCGACCTGACTTACAAGTTTATTGAACTCTCGCACGCCGCGTCTATACCATTTGAAACTATAAAAGTATCATTTATCACTCAATATGTTTATCTGTTCTCCGTTTATCTATAAATGTTTATAATAAAATGAAAAAAATCTATAAATAGAACCGAAAATAAAGGTAAAGACTTCCGTAAAAGAGAAAGATGTCAAAAGGCGGGTTGGTTTCTCTTTTTTTTTAAGTTTTTACTCTGTGAAGCTTAGAGCGGACTACGTTGTGCCAAGTACCGACTGCTAAATTATTTTAAGTATACCTACACCTTTTATAACTGTAATGAATTTTAATTGAAGAATTTAAATATAATCTCTATATATTATAGTAAATTAGTCTGGTCTGTAGTTAATAATTATATACACATTTTTTTTATTTTATTCAGAGGCCTAAAATAAAATCCTTCCTTAAGTCAGTGTTGTAAATAAATCCTTAAAATATATAGACATGTACACAAATGTATCTGTGTATCTAATAACATATATTATGTATTTATTTATTTATTTATTAGATCACCAACAAAATACACACTAAAAACAATCCAGAAACATGAATAAAAATATTAGATTACTTATTTACGTTTTAAATCTTAATAGAAGCTTGTTGAGGGCCGTCGTGGCGCAGAGGCGTAAGCGTCTGCCTGTAAACACGAGGGTTTGAGGTTTCGATTCCCACTCGAGGAATATGGATTTTTCTATTTCCACTTTCGTCGCTCTGGAAATTAGGCAAAGCGCGGCGTTGCGTTCTGTCACTCAACACGCAATGCCTCAAAAAAGGCGGAAAGTGGGGACAGAGAAAGCAGGAACTAAGCAACAAAGTGTCTTAACACTAGGTTCATACGGTTCCTGCAGTTCCCTCTGCCTACTATGTAATATGTGAGATAAAAGCGTGAAGCTAAAAAAACATCTTAATAGAATTCTATACTTCGTAAAATTACCTTAGATAACTATAAGTCATATAAAACAAATTGTAAAAAGCACGTTTTTCACCTTATTTAACAGAATTTCCTGATGCGAGTCTAATCTTAATTCTCAAACTCATCAGTACTATAAGCCATTTAAATAGTTTAATATCTCGTGAAAATTTACACAAATTATATTCTTTGGTAAACCAAATCTTATCTTATCCAATGAAAACTATTTTATAATATACGGGATTATTGTTGGAATATGATATAATATTTAATAATAAAAAAATAAACTCTTTTTCTCAATTAATTAGAAGTCAAACAAAATATTTTAAAAATAAAAAAAATGAAAATTTTAAATTCTATATGTGACCTCTTCCAGGTAACCAGAAAGAAAAACGAATACATCTTATTACTAGAGCGAGGTATGGTGCAAACGTTAGTTATTATGTATAATTAATATAAATATATAATGACGAAATTTTGTTTATACACTAATACAATTAATATGTCACAGAGTAAACGGAATTTAAATAAATAATAAATATTAAACATATATAATATATATACACATATACAAATATTTACATTTACACGTATATATAAATATATACACTACATATTAAGCAATTTCTTACTTTATATTGGAATACATTTATGGATTTTGAATACCCCGCTAGGGATAGAGCGTGAAGATAAGTAAGTATGTATGTATGTATGTATGTATGTATGTATGTATGTATGTATGTATGTATGTATGTATGTATGTATGTATGTATGTATGTATGTATGTATTTATGTATGTATGTATGTAAAGATTTAGACTTTCTCATACCGCGTGGTAAAGCATTACATAGAAACATTCATTGTTGTGCTTATTTTTTTAGAAGAAGAAGAAAACAAAATATAATTTCATGATATTTATTATTATATGAAACTCTCCGTATTTTATTGTTCATACATTAAGTGATGTAACTACTTGGAGTGAATTAATACTATGAAGAAAAAAAAAACCACACTACTACAATGTGTTAAATCACTCCGATTTTCTTAGAAGAGCATAATAGCTGTAAGCACCTTTCAAAATCTGAAAAAAAAATGTTTTTTAATTTTATTTCATATTCTATATTCTATTTTAATTCTCTCTATGTACTTTCGAAAATATTGAAATTGCTTTAATAAAATAGTTTTTTCATTTTAAATTACTGATAGATAAACTTAACATTTTTATTATTTTTTATTATTATTTTTAGTCCACACTGAGAACAGAAAAATACTTTTTTTTAAAAAAATACTTAATTTTCATGTTTTTAAAGTATTTTATTTGTCGTGAATCTAGGTTTTTTCTATTTCCATTTTCTTCGCTCTGGCAACTAAGAAAAGCGCGGCGTTGAGTTCCGCCACTCAACACGCAATGCCTCGAAAACGGCGGAAAGTGGGGACGGAGTAAGCAGGGACTAAGCAACGGAGTGTCTTAACACTAGGTTCGTATGGTTCCTGCAGTTCCCTCTGCCTACCCTGCTATGTGCGGGATAAAGCGTGAAGCTAAAAAAAAAAGAAAAAGAATCTAGGTAAATTTAATATATAGAAAAAAATACTTAAAAACTAAACGCACTGTAACAAAAGTAGACAGAGTAAGTTCAGTAAAAGGCCCCGCGGTATACACGTGCACAATCCTCAGCTGTCCGGCTAGAATAAATATATTCTTCCTTTGTTTAGAACTCACTTTCCACCATTTGCTTTCATACGGTCCTAGTGCTACTTGTTCGTTCTGAAATATTCAAAAGTAAATATGTTTTAATATAAAGTTTTTCATTTAATAAGATTCTTTTTAGTTTTCTTTTTCTTTAAACAGCTCTCTGTCTTAGATAGACACTCCTTTCTCCTATTTTCTCCTTTAAGACATTGCGTGCTGAATGGCGTAACACAACCCTGTACTTAACGTTAACCAAAGCGGACAGTGAAAGCAAACTATTACCCATTACCGTCGCACATACGCAATATCCAAGTTTCCTACCTCACGACACACATGATAGCTAAAACGTTATATAATATCTATATAGGATACATGCTTGCCTCGGTTTCATGTAAAACTATTGAAATGGTTTAAATGAAAATTTTTAGTACTATATACATATATCAATATACATTAATGATTTTATTGTTACGAAAATATTTAGTACAGAAATTAATGTTTAATTATTCAAATCATTAAAAACTATTTGTAACGTAATGTTCCTTATATTATTTTCAGAAATTGAACAGAAATGTCAGGTGTTATTTAAATAAAAAGAACTGAATTTTGTATAAATTGAGCTCTTCTGTACTATGTTTCGCACGAGAATAAACCTATTGATATTACTCTGTTATTTTATTATGAAAAATGGACTCTTAATAATGAAACCCTGGCTTAGTGTGACATATACGCCAGAATAACATACTTATGACATATTAGGTACGTAATGTATTTTACTATGTAATAGTGCAGTTCAAATAGGCGCTGACGCGGATTATAATTAAGCACCAACTTAGTTTTAGACTATCCTTATAACTTTTAGTTAGACTATTCACACAATTGTGTAAGTTTTTTTTCCAATTCAGAAAATTTACTATGGAAATTTACATTGGCAGTGCCTTCCTTGAAATCATTAGTTTCTCTGCATATGACACAATGCGCTGTAAACGTGAAGTAAAACATATATTCTTACTTTGACTAAAACATCGTTGCTGTGCCAACAGAACATAAATAGTTGTGCGACACCAAATATTAAATATTCAGCCATTAAAAACTTTTGGGTAGTATTAGTTGCAGTCTGAAAAAAAAAACATAATAAGTAATAAAAAAATAAATTTCATTTGAAATAATTTTACAATAATATTATGAATCTGGCGAATTTGTTCGGCTCAACGCGTTTATCTTAGAAAGCATTAGTACAAATTAAAAAAAAAATAAGTGAAGGATTCTTTATTTCATAATTGTTATCTTTTTCTATCCTCAGTGTGGATTAGCATATTAAAAAGCATAAAAGTATAA
Source organism: Dione vanillae (assembly GCA_037178615.1). Taxonomy (NCBI): domain Eukaryota; kingdom Metazoa; phylum Arthropoda; class Insecta; order Lepidoptera; family Nymphalidae; genus Dione; species Dione vanillae. Next base: position 584,997 of record JAZFAU010000110.1, read on the forward strand.
CAACTTTTATTTATATATTTTCAAATTAATTTTCAAATTCATCATGTGTTTTAAATTCTATCCTTTTAAATACGCTCAATTATCTAATTGTTTCTTCTTAGGCCGATTTATTAAAAAATAAGAAAATCTCCAGATAGTATATATTATATACCATATAGGTTATCTATGACGTAAGATGTATTTAAAAAAAAAAAACTAACTTACTGTAAGTTGAAAAGCACTTGCACACAACATCAACGAACACATAACTACGTACAAAAACATAACCGGCGATAACAATGAGTTGAATAATCTTGAATATCTGAAAATATAATATTTATTATTAAATTCTTACTTAAATACACGAAAATACAAAAGTTTAACTTAAATTATTGTTTTGTTTTTTTGTTAAAACATGACGCTTTTTAACGGTTAATGGCTGGAATAGTTCGGGAGAAGTATCGATAACGCGTCTCGTTTGTATTTATTTTGAAAATTTATTATTTTATAGAAAAAAAGTTATAATTTTACTGTTGTAGTATAATTTGTAATGTTATGGTGTCTTGGCGCGTTTCATTTAAGGAATATTTATGTTTATTTTTGAAATAAATGAATTAGGTGGTCTGGTCGGTCTTATCCAAAGTTAAAGCATTTACTTTTATAAAGTTTGGAGGAAAAATTGTTATAATTAAAATGTTTGCCTCTGAAGTATGTATCAGAAATAAATTAAGTTACTTGACATATAAAGCTCTAGACAACATATAGTATCTTTTAAAATTTGAAGTTATAATTCTCATTGTGACGTCGTTTATACTTAATAATAATAAAATGTTAAAATACGTATTTTCATAATAATTTTATTTAATTGTTTTAGTAAAATATGTTATGAATTACTGAATTTGAATTTTAAATTTAATATTGATTTAGTCTTGAATATATTTAATGTTGATGGTTCTTGAGTATTGTTTACTAAACGGGCTTTAAAGTCAAAATTTATTAAAATTGATAATTATATCGGTCTTTACGATAATATACTGTAATTATTTGTAAGTATTATTTTGTTCTTCTTATTTTTTTTATTTATGGCGCTCCGAGAATGCTCGTTGAGCATAATCACTTCGTCAATGTCACGTTGAATGGAGAACACACAAAGGATGAGGAGGAGGAGAAAGTACGGTAAAAATAAGATAACATTACACAATTGAAGATTATATGTTTAAAAGAGATCCAGTTTAAATCCTGCAAATTATTATTCTATTCATACGTAAGATTAACATATATAAGTAACTAATGAAATATGTATATTATTTAATTATTTACATTTGTTAATTTTAAAATTTTAAACCCTTATGAAATCGTACGTTCCGTAATTCCGTAATAGCAAAATAACTTTATATTTATTGTATACATGATCTTACAGAGGTGAAGATGGGATGCTAAATTATGTTGGAGAAGAAAGCTTATGCGATTTCTGTAAAATATTCGTGCAGTTACCTTAACTTGTTGTCAGATCAAAATGGAAATTAGCAAAGAATATAGTAGTTTTACTGATATCTGTGTATGTACGGAAGGAAATTTCTATAAATAAATGGTATTATAATTGAATTTCATTGAGTTTATTGTTATTTCAACTTGATCAAGGAAAATATTTTAATTAGGAATATCATTGTTACAGCTATTTTAATGTAAATGTAAAAGGAAATGTTTTATAAGAATTTTTTAAATTTTACTTAGTTTTGAAAGTCTACTTGATATTTTTGTATCTATTGCATTTATATTGTGTGATTCCGCTTAATAACGCGACAAGACTGTATGAATTTATGTATTTATTATATCTTAGATGGTAAATATACAGTAGTCGAGTCTAAAATATAAAACTCTCTGACGGACAGAAGCGTCGTGTTAAAAAAATATAAGGCAAAATCTACTTTTATTATCAAATGATAACTAGAACCTGAACACTTCTTCTTTTTTGTTCTCTCTTAGTTGAGATATAAGAGAGATACGTAAAGCTAATAAAGAAAGTTATTAGTACTCTTCTGATACCTAAGTAATATTGCAAGAAATTCCGTCAAAAATATAATAATAAATAATATTTATTATTATTACATTTGTCATACTGCAGGTAAGTTTAAAATCTATTTTATTCAAAATTGAATCTTTGTTTGCTCAATGGAAAAGCAATTACACAGTTCTAATTTTATAAAATTTGTCATGATCCGTTCGTCATGAGAAATAGGGCTCGATGAGTGGAGCTGTTGTGAAACGTCTTGCGATTTAATGCGAAATAAGCATTATAATTATCTATAATTTTAAATTATGGGAACGCTAATCAATTGTTTGATTGGATTCAGATTTGCAAACTTAACTTAAGAAATATTTTACTCTGTTTTATTTGTAATATTAATAAATTTTGAAATTTAACATCAAAATTATATAACTTAAGATAACTTTTGTATAATTTTTTATTCAAAATACTTACTTCATTAGCAGGACATGTGTATTGTGCAACTCGCGTATCGTTCTGTCCAGTTGTTCATCACTTATAGCTGAATCATTGCTGTTGAAGATGACCTTACATCTCTCTCTCAGCAGCTGTAGCTTTCCTCCAAAGAATACCATAATTACCATAATAATTGTATCGTAAGCTGCCATTAATCCAGCTCCATACGCGCATAGTAATACGTGATATATAACAGTTATCCAATTTCCAGGGAAGCTGTATTTGTCAAATGGCATCCAAGAACTAAAAATATGAGGGAAATGTTCCGATCCATTATCAAAAGCTTCTCTGGACGACAAGTATTTTATTAGAGGAGTAGTTATAACGCTTATAAACGTAATGAAAACTAGAATCCAATAGAAATGTATGACCTGACGACAGTATTTAGTGTAAGTATCTAAGATTTTGCTTCTTTCAACGTCTACGTTTTCTCTTTCATATTTATCAGCTTGTGTTACATATTCAATGACTTCTCTCCAGCTTTTTTGCCAAAACACAAAAGTATTAGCCTTAACAATACACACAATGCTCAACATTGATATCTTCAGATTCGTCAATACTTCATCTAAATCAGATTTTATCACGTAAAGTTCCATGTACTGGGTTAGTACGAAGACTGTAACAATTTCGTGAATTATTATGTATATTGTTTTATTTATTAGACCCTTGTTCAAAATTAAACCCATTTTCTGTAACAGCCAATAATTAGGACCAAGAAGAGGTTTTTCAGGGTCCTCTACGCTTTTTATTAATGATTTAATCATTTTACAACTTGCTTTTTCAAAGGTAAAATTTGAATGATTTTACTCGAGAAATACCTCGTATATATAGGTTTAGCTCGCGTACTACCCCTACTTCTGAGGGTTAATATTATATATGTATGAAATATTTATAAATCTTTTTTTTACCGGCGCCATCGCCACTATACATTTTTGATAAGTAAAATTGGAAAATTTGTATAGTTAAAGTGATACTTAACTAAAATATGCCATGAAATCGAAAAATCATAGGTACACTTTGTTTTCTTTTTCCACAATGTTTGATGGAAATATAGAGTAGCTGTTAGAATTTCACTAACAATTGTTTCATTTTTTATATTTTGAAATGAAAAATACAAATAAAGGTACTTTGAGGAGGTAAATTTATCTAGTTTTGTAACGTTATAAAGTATTATTTGTAAATAAACATAAATTCAGAATAAACATATTGTAATGTAAAATCAATGATTTACTCAAAATCCTAAACAATTTCGATACATAAACAATATGAAACGAATATTTGATAAATTACAATGAGATACAAAAAATAATATATTTTATTCCGAATAATATATTTGAATAATTGAAAAAGTAGCGAAAACGAAGAAATATTTCACTTTTTTTATTTACAACCAAACCATCAAATTCAACCTCAATAAAAATATTTTTATAAATTTATTTATTTTTTTTAATAATCATTAAAAAATCTTAGGTCACACACTATTATTATTTTATACCCACATTTATATTCTCATAACGTTCTTAACTTTCTAAAAAAAAAACAATACGTATATCGATAAAAACGCAAAAGCTACATCACTAGACAACAATCAACGGCACAGCACCACTTACCTACAACCCCACAATTTAAACGTCCACATTATATTTACGTGTATATTAGACCCGCTAAATATGGGCGTGGCGGTCACAAAATACGGTGGAAATAAAAATTAAATGAAGACATCAGGAACATGCAATATTACTGTTGTATAATTGACGTGCTATGCAATTACCTGCGGTGTACTGTTATACTGCAATTTAGGAACTAGGATAGGTTTAATAATTCTATATATCTATTTATTTATTTGTTTTTTGTATCTTCACGCTTTATCCCGCTTATAGCAGGATAGAGGCAACCGCAGGAGCCGTTGGAGCCTAGTGTTAAGACACTCCGTTCCCTGTTTGGAATTAATTTGTATTTAAGTAAAATATGTTTTTTAAAAGAAGATGTTTTTGAAAACCGTCACGACGCAGCGTCTGCCTGTAAAAAAGTTGGGGAAGAGGGATTGATTAGGCAAGTGCGGCTTTCCGTCACTAAAAAAATCTATTATATAAAGTAAAAACTAGGTATTCAGCCCATCCGGCCTGTTAATTGAGCGAGCGCGGAAGCGGTACAATAAAGACACTTTTTGAAGCGAAGCTCTTATATGTTCACTTCGCCGTTTTTTGTAGCCTGTCCTCTCCGAGGCCGTTTGACAGAACTCGATGAAACTTTGCATGGAAATTAGGTCCAAGTGGTAGCTATATCGCATTTCATGAAATGATGTCCTTGAGGGATGAGGGGTGATAATTGTACCATAGAGTTATGCTGGGGAATTGAAATCTCTGTTTATGGCGCGCTAGCAAATTTCAATGGGTTTCTCAATAAATTAAGTTCACAATGTGTTTGGCCATAGAGAAATTGCACGCGCAAGCTAATCCAATGCATTTTCAATGAAAATCGAATTTTGTTGGTTTTTTCTCAATTATTCCTCAAGGACATGTCCGATCACAGTTTTTTATATATGTTGGCACTCCTCATGACCACAGTGATCGTTTAAAACAAATCCGATCAAAATCGGTTCAGTGGTCTAGGAGGAGTTAGCGAACAAAGAATGCATAGACCCCCACTAACAGAGAGCTTCGCTCGTCGCTGCGCTCCTCACTCGCTCAATAAGTAAATTCACTATGCAATGCCTTGAACAGGCCGAAAGAGGAGAATAGAGTATCTTAAAACTATGTTCTAACGGTTAAAGCGTGAAGCTAAATAAAAGATATTTGACTGGGTTATATCCGCTTATCCGTAGCTGTCCGTCGCGGTAAGCGGTTGCGTTTCTGTTAACTCGCAGGTTATGGATTCGATACTAATTTTAATTCCTATTGAGATAAATAATTGTTTCATTTCGTTCGTTCCGCCACTCAATATGCACTGTTTAAAATTTGAGTAGTGGGCAACGGAGCATAAACGTTTAAAAAATGTAATAAGTTTCTAATTTTTGTTACCTATAGAAAATTTGGTAAATGATTAGGTACATGTATTGTATCTTCACGTTATGATTTACCAGTTTTATTAATATAGACATTGTTTTAGCGGTGAAGATACTCTGTTCCCAGTTTTGAATCCGTCGTGGCGCAGCAGGGCATCGTGATTGTAAATACAGGGACTGAAGTTTCGGTTTCAACTTGGCGGAATGAATTATTTTCATTTCATGTGGTCAGAAGGTAGGCGTTGAGTTGGGCCACTTAACATGCAATGTAAAAACTTATTAGGATAAGTCCTAATAAGTTTTTACATTGCATGTTAAGTGGCCCAACTCAACGCCTACCTTCTGACCACATGAAATGAAAATAATTCATTCCGCCAAGTAAGGTAAGACCTTACCACAAAAGATGACGTATATGAATTTTATTTCAAATAAGTAAATAAAAAAAACTAATTTAATAAAATAAAAATTATTGTATTTTTAGTAGAAAATTTTCGATAGAACCTTACGTAAAAAATTTAGCAACAAGTACTGTAGTTGCAATAATGTTACGCTGCAATTAAATTTACTAAGTAAAAAGTATCTACTTGTATTTATTTTTATCATTAGAACAATGTCCTCTTTACAATCCTTTTGTGCTTACGAATTTTAATCTATTTATATCTATACATACTATGAGTTAACTGACATACACAGAAATCAACACACAGCCTAAGCTATTGAAAGTAGAATATTTGATTGTTGCATATAGGTAGAGCAAAACCTCATTTACTAAGACAATAATTACGAAACGATTAAATTTCCTAGACTGTAGTCTTTACTAAATCAGAAAAAAAAATGAGAATTTTAAACTGAGGACCGTCGTGGCGCAGAGGCGTAGAGTGTAAACGCGACGGTTTGTGGGTTCGATTCTCACTCAGGGAAGATGGACTTTTCTATAACCATTTTCTTCGCTGCAACTAGGCAAAGCGTTGCGTTGAGTTCCGCTACTCAATACAACACAATGTCTCGAAAAAGGCGGAAAGCCGGGACGAAGCTATGGAGTGTTAGGACACTGCAGAAGGTTACCAAGGTTACCAAGTGTTAGGACACTAGGTAACGTATGGTTCCTGCAGTTTCCTTTACCTACCCTGCGCGCGGGATAAAGTGTGAAAACATAAAAAAACATCTCTTACTTATTAAGCAAGTAGTTATTTTTTAGGAATTTGTGGGCTAATTTATACCATGGTCCGTGAGTAAATAACTGAACCGAACTAAAAGCACAAATGAAAATTACGCGGGTAAATACACGAAAGGAAAGCTAGAGAAATATAGCAAGAGTGTATAGTAAATTGACATTATAAATACTCTGTTATTTTTATAAACGTTTTGCATATTTCGAATATATATTTAGTCTATTCTATAATATATTCTATATTTTTCTTTGTACACATTTAAAATAAATACAACTACGTTGGTATATAATTATTTATTTAGGGTCATTACTCGCTTACAAATGAGGACGCTATGGTTGGGTCGTAATGCAGTTCTGTTTAAGAAATCTGAATAAAAATATTAATATAGTTTAATATAAATAGAAAGTCTTTAGCATTTTACTTTGGTATTTATTATTTTTCGTTCGTCTTTTCTTATCAGGCTGTATACATTCAGCCTTGGATTAGATTAAATTGTAAACTTAAATTGCTTATAAAATGACGTTTAAGGTGTCAGTTGCTTTTGACATTAAAGCGTTTGTTTTGTTTTCGTAGATTTTCCGACAAAAAGCTATTTTCATGAAATATATTCTTTTTCATTTGTTAAATTTAAGCTATGGTTTGTTGTGCTGTATCTAATTGTAAAAATACATCTGCTAAAATATCTAAGGATAAAGACGGCATTACTTTCCATAGGTAAGACTATTTTCCATTTTTGTAACACAAAACGTTAATTTAACTATATTCCGATTATTATAATTATACTAGAATATCAATAAAGTTACATTTATTCCTCTATTAGTCATTAAATGTGTAAGATCTTTTCCATCACAAATATAATGAAATATAATTTTTTTATATAATTCCAGATTTCCTCGTGACCCTGACAGAAAACGTCTTTGGGAAATAGCAGTCAATCGTGAAGAATGGTCAGCTACCTTGTCAAGTGCAGTTTGCTCTGAACATTTTCATGCTAAAGATTTTTATATTACTGCCAGTGGACTGCGTAGGTTGTCTATTGAGGCTGTACCTTCGATTAATATTTCTGTAAGTAGATTTTACATTCTTTTACTACTAATGTATTAATTTTAAACATCTGATATTTTATTTAAAACCTCTTTGCATTCTATAAGTTTTTGCTTTCCATTCCCTGACATGGTAGTGAAAGGAGCTTAGGGCATTGCCAGGTTCATGCGAACACAAATGTATGCTTTAGAGTTCTCCCTTAAAATGTTTATTAACATTCACTTCTATTGACGAATATTCTCTTTTGCAGTGACTCTCACAAATAAAAAATTGTCCTTAAAAAAATACTTTTAATAATAATTTTCATTTAAGTTTTTATAATTGTAAATGCAACTATTATACAACTAGTATACTAAAATTAATACATTTATTTTATTTATGTAACACATATACTGCTTGTACCTTATCCATGTCAACAAATTGGCTGAAGAGATCTCTTATAAAGATAAATCTATGTTTATATAGTATTAAATATTTTTAAATATTGTTTTCCTTATTTATTTAGTATAATAAATAATATTCTTATTTAATTTATGAATAAAAATATAATATTTCACATTACAGCCATGTCAAGATCCGGAACCTACCATAACAAATCATCTCCCAATAGATATAAAAGACACAGATAGTGAAGAAGTCATAAAGCTAAAAATTAAAGTTAAAAGATTAGAAATAATTGCAGCGAATAGAAAAAGGAGGTTAAACATAATGTGGCAGAGTCGACGCAGATTAAAAAAGAAAGTGGAAAAATTAAAATGTATTATAAAACATTTGATAAGATATAGGCAGGAGACAGAGAAAAGATAACATTGTAAATATGTAAGTTGAAAATTCATTTAAAAATGTTACCATAAGTGAATTTGTGTCTAGTTTATGTCAATTAATAATTATGTAATGATTTATTTATTTTAATTTATATTATTTTTAATGGGAAACCATGACTTTGTGTTCTATCGAATATACTTAACAAATTTTATGAATATATTTTGTTATTTTTGTGTATGGTAAGCTAAGGAAAGTAGTTGACTCTGATTGCATTAATTTTTTTATATAGGTAAATGATATATGTATATCTATAGTTTATTATTTCCATACGTTTTTTTAAATTAATTATATTTATTTAAGATATATTTATTAACTAGTACAAATACTTGTGGATAGGGAAATTGTAAAGAATGTTTCAAAATTCTTTTGTTTTTAACTAATGGCATAATAAAACAATGCAATCTACAAACTTTTTGGAACTATATATATATATGTATGTACTGTTCATTAAGTCTGAAAGTGAATAGAAATAAATGATCACTTTATTTTTTTTATATTTCTATGCTTACTTAATTAAAATATGAGATTTTTTTTTTAATTTTGATTTTTTTTTTCAAAAATAAAAAAAATATTAAATAAATAGAGGCACCATCTCTTAGAAAACTTATATTTAAAAGGCTTTTAATGTTTTATTAATTTTTTGTATTACGATAAACAAGGAAAATCTACTGTCAAGACATATTCTTCATTTGTTTGTTTTGCAGATAAATGATGTTACTTAATACTTAAAGAATAAACATATAAAAATTACGAAGAAGAACGCATCACTCAGGGGTGAGGGCGCTTGCACGGTTCGCAAGAGGCCGCGGGTTCAAATCCCACTGCGTTCAAATTTTCATGTTTTTTCTTTAAATATCTTAAGTGTGGATTAACAATTTAAAAAACATAAATGAATATATATGAATTAATGTTATAAACGCAAAATTATTGTTTACTCTAGTCTAGCTTCACGCTTTATCCCGCATATTGCAGGGTAGGCAGAGGGAACTGCAGGAACTATATGAACCTAGTGTTAGACACTCCGTTGCTTAGTCCTTGCTTTCTCCGTCCCCGCTTTCCGCCTTTTTCATTGCGTGTTGAGTGGCGGAACTCAACACCGCGCTTTGCCTAGTTTGCAGAGCAAAGAAAATAGAAATAGAAAGATGTATTTTTCCCCAAGAGGGAAACGAACTGTCAAACCATCGGATTTACAGGCAGACGCTACGCCTCTGCGCTATGACGGAGAAAGAAATCAATAAAGAATAGCATAGAAATTAACGAAAAGAAAATAAATTAAACAAATTGAAATGCTTAATCGTATTAGATGCTTGAATGGGTTTTTGTTGTCATTCAAATTATTTGTGTCCACCACGTGCCCACTCCAGAATCGTGTAGTATGGGGTGGGCATCTTTAAATGATCACTAAAAAAACGAAATAATCTGGAGAGTTATAGGGGTTTTTCGAAGAGATGTTTGATTTCACTTAACTTTACGCTTTGTTACGCAGTTCACGCTTTATCTCGCATATTGCAGGGTAGGCAGAGGAAACTACAGGAACCTAGTGTTAAGACACTTCGTTCCCTGCTATCCGCTTTTCGAAGCTTCGTGAAATGGTTACCGTCTCTTTCTAATTGATTTAATTAGAAAAAGATAACGTTAAGTATTTATATTATTTGCTTTAAACATTTTAGACGTTAAAATTTTATTTATACATAATGTTTGTCGCAAAGCAGTTTTAGTTAAATAAATTGCACAAGAATGTGATGTAAAAACAAATTACTTGAATAGTATAAGGTGACATTCATTAAATTGACTTATAGTAAAATATTATTATGTACGTGGATATCGGAATTTGAAGTTCGATTTATTTGTAATTGCCCTAAATTCGAATCGAACCCATGACCGCTGAGCACGGACAGATTTCATTCTAATGCAGATTTAAAAAAAAAAGTAATTAAGTACCTATATATTTTCTTTTATTTCTTTCTTCTAGTAGAATATGAAAAACACGTAATTATTGGTCACTCCATAAAGTATTCAAACGGAGAGTCTTAACATTATTTTCTCTACACACTCTGGTTATTTTTCTATACAATTGATTCTAAGCAAGTGAGTAATAGTGTTTATCGCGAACGGTAACGGTACAATATCGCGTTTAATTACTCTGACCACGCTTTTCTCAGATAGCTTATCTACCCATTATGAGGTATGCGGTACTTAGGAATAGGGCTGTCACGCGTGAATTATGTTCTTGATTTAAACTTCATATATAATGTTATAGAAATTGGTAATAAAATATATAAGTATTTCTATGATTTTGATAGAAAAAAAATATATAAAAATTTGAACCCGCGCCTGTTGTAAACAGTGCAAGCGATCACTTGACTAAACGAATGGGCTCGGGTCTAATTTCTCATTTTTTTATATAAACATTTTTAGTGGATATGTGCTTATTAAATTTTTTAGCAAGCAGAGACAAATCTCTCCGTTCTTCACTTTTCGCCTTAATTCTAGATATTATATGTTACATGGCAGATCACAACCTCGCGCTTTATCTTTACCAGAGTAAAAGAAATGAAGTTGATGAATGTTAAAACTCACGTTTCAAATATTTATATATGAATTTATGACAACAATTTGCAAGTTTATTTGGTCTTTGGTAATCAGATAAAAAACTGGACAGCGTTTTCTTTAATATTTTGTAAAAAAATATAAAATTAACTTATTTTTTAATCAATATTCAATTAGTATTTGAAAATCTAATTATATATATTATATAAATATCACATATGTTATGTACATATATAAAAAGTCTAAACATTAATAGAGCTCTATTAAACAGAAGCGTAAATCCTAATAACCCTATCGCATAGCGGTATGTTCATTGAAGGCTTGCGCGCGCGCAGTGGGGCTGCCCCTACCACTTCAACACTCAGTACCTTCGCCTAAGCGACCAGAACAGCACGTGTATAACATATATATCACAAAAACATATAATAATCGAAAAACAATATATTTTGTACGAAAAATATAATATAAAAGTGTTTGTGCAAAGTGTTTTTTAAGTGAAAATGTGACTGTCACTTTGAAAATGGCTAACACATACGTATATATATAATTTAATAAGTGATATTTGATAAAATGCAAGGCAATTTAAGGATCGTTTTGTTGTGCGTGTGTGTTATTGTATACGTTCAAAGTATAATATGTGAGGATATTGTGTTGGAGGAGAAGTCGGAGAGAACGGAGGAGAATGAAAGGAGAGACACGAAAGGATTTGTACCAGGTACGTTTATTTATATCGAAAATTTAATTAAAAAGCACTTTTACGATATTTCTTATAATAGCATGGTGGGTAGAGAGAATTTAGTGGTAATGAATTGCGTTCTCTGCTTGGAAGTTCTACGAATCTACGAATATACGTCTTCGTCTTCATTATAACGTTTCTCAAGATACGAGAAAATTTGCTTTATAAAATATATATAAAAAATTATAAGAACATATAGTATGAGTCCCAGCCAGCAAGTTTATGTTTATGTGACGATTCGAAAGCGTTTGCAAAAGTTTATTACAGTCAAAGAAACATGTTAATAAGTTTTGTTCTAGCGACCTTGCTTCTTTAGGGTAACGATGTTTTATAAATAAGTAATTATAAATATATATATATATATATATATATATATATATATATATATATATATATATATATATATATATATATATATATATATATATATATATATATATATATATATATATATATATATATATATATATATATATATATATATATATATATATATATATATATATATATATATATATATATATATATATATATATATATATATATATATATATATATATATATATATATATATATACGTATGTTTTATTGGTTAAAACAACTACCTACCCACTCACCCACGTAGTTACATACAATGTAATTATTATTTTAAATATGTCTTATCCGTTAAAATATAAGTAGTCATCGAAATATAGTAAATATGACAACGAAGGTTCTAAGTTCGATTCCCACTAAAATAATAATGTTGTAAGCCATGTAGTTTCATAGATGACTTCAAGGTGAATTGGACTTCAATGTGGTATGTGGTAGACAGTCGAGACACTCGTTAAAATATTTTGAAATGATCTGAATCTTATAACTTAAATGAAAGTTACAGAATACAACACAAAATATCTGATTAACATATATTTCTTATATATTCATCACATATTTGGTATTGTATTCTGTAACTTTAGTATTAGTAATATGAAATATTATATTATTTTTCATGATTAGTATATGAAAATCGTGTTAAAAAACCTATTTAACTTCTCAAAGATTCTTTTTGGACAATATTTTAATCATACGACATTGCTTCAAACAATGTAATTAAATAGTATCAAATCAGAATGAAATATAACAAAATAATGTAATAAACGACCGGAAATCAATACTGACCGAAGTTTCCAGCAAATGGTCCTTCGAGAGCAACAAAACAAAAATAAACATATACTACGTGTTTCGTCTTCTTTATATATGTACAATACATATATATGTATATATTAACTATATATAAATTTGTTAGCTATGATGTCAGGAATGGCTTTGGACCAAAAAATTCTCCATACATATAAATATGCACTTTTCATGTACATTTTTTTAAATAACCTGGAAACCGTCCAGGAGTCGCGGGTTCGAATCCTGTTATGTTAAAGTTATATATAATTTCTTATAAATATTTCATTTTTAGTATATAATAGTCCTTAAATGCTAAAATAAGGCTGCATATACATTTAAATATGTATACACGTTTTATGAATAAACATTCCAACGCCTACATTATATATTCAATTTGCCGACACACTATTATTCATAACTAAATTTAGTTCATTATTCATAACGATCACTAATAAAGGAAGATAGTGATATATCACTATGTTATCACTTTAAAATGAACCTAAAGGTGTATGAATCTAAATGTACTAATGGAAGTACCATAACTAGTTACGTACTTAGGACCCTACTTTACCTACAAATGTTCTTCTAAGTCTATTCTTTTTCCATCTTCTTCGCTAAAATAATTCTCCAATCTTCTTTTCTGAAACAATTCAGCATCAAACTGAGCGTTTTAAAGTTTCTTTGAGGCAACCATGTTGATTCTCCTTTTGGGATCTAATCCATTGCTTGTTTCGGTATATGACTAGGACCTCGGTTATTATTTTTTGCTAATTCTCTCGAGGTTATCCAATTATATGATTTCGTTAGTGTTTTTTTTTCTTTAGGTTTTGAAACGTTTTGAAAATAATCTTATTTTAGAAATTAACATCTAAAGAAAGTAAAATCGATATCGAATTCAATACAACCGTATCAAGAATAACCTTTTATTGTACACTAGTGAAAGTGATATAAAAGAAAGTGGCGAATCACTTGCCTTAATAAGGTAGGTAATATTGAACTGACGCTTTTATATAAGCTTAATCCTCTTAAGTGGACATTTATTTGTCTGTAACTTTCTTTAAACGAGATTATCTTCTTTAGAATACTTGAAGTACTTGAATTAAAAAGGCGTTTGTATGTTTTTTAATTTTTATATGAGAACCGCCGTGGTGTAGTGACTTAGCGTCTGCCTGTAAACGTGATGGTCTGTGGGTTCGATTCCCACTCGGGGAAGATGGATTTTTCTATTTCCATTTTCTTCGCGTCTGGCAACTAGGCAAAGCGCGGCGTTTAGTTTCGCCTTTCATCACGCAATGCCTCGAAAAAGGTGGAAAGCAGGGACAAAGCAACGGAATGTCTCAACACTAGGTTACTATGGTTCCTGCAGCAAGCCTCGAGTAATTATAGCCTTATGTAGTGTTATAAGTTCTTACCGTATGGTTAATTATGTTTCTTACAATATATTTGTAAGTCTTAGCATTCTTACAATAACGATTTAACAAAAAAACACTTGTATTCACTTAAGTTGAGTGGAGCAACTCAAAACTGTGCTTTATCGTTATCATTACCAGGAAAATGGAAATCACTCTTTCCGCCTTAGCGGGAATCGAACCTTTAACCGTCACGTGTACAATTAGAAGTTACCACTATATCACGACGGCCTAACAGAATCGTGTCTTTGTTAAATTAATATTTAAAAATATACCTATTAAAAATATTCCATAAGCAATCGTCACGTACTGGTAATATTAGTTATATGTAATAACTTGTTGTACATAAAAAAACTAAGCAAATGTTTTTATTGAAATATTAATGGACGTTATTACTCGTATTATTTACATATATATATATATATATATATATATATATATATATATATATATATATATATATATATATATATATATATATATATATATATATATATATATATATATATATATATATATATATATATATATATATATATATATATATATATATATATATATATATAAATGGGCTATTATAATTTAGTTTTTTGGAAAAAATTAAAATAAAGACTAAGATTTGTAAAAAAATTATTAATAATTAATTGAGTAATAATTTCTTTCTTCTATGTATATAAAATAGTTGATTTCTAGGCTAATCTTCACAAAGCAACACTTTGAAATGTGAAAGGAGGTTGTATTGATAACAACTAAGCTAGCTACCTAATGAGCTGAGGCTTTCGGTATAATTATAAATAAAAAAGCAATTCTATTTAATGTATTTCCGTATATATTATATATAAGGAGTACTTAATGTCTTTTAGATATTATCTATTAATCATAGTATTGTATAAAAACGTTGATTTCTTGTTAATTGTGATAGAATTGTAATATATATATATATATATATATATATATATATATATATATATATATATATATATATATATATATATATATATATATATATATATATATATATATATATATATATATATATATATATATATATTCAGTTACAGTTGACCGACATTTCTTTACTTAGTTACGTACTATACTTTCAAAAAGTTCCATCATAATAAAATAAAAAGCTCTAGTAAACTTTCTCTATGACAAAAAGCTCTAAAACAATACAACTTGGAAGCTTATTCATTTTCAAACGATTGTGAAAAGCCACCGACCTTACTTTAGTTACGTTTGCGTAACCGTGTGGGAACATTAGCATTATAGACTCGGTAACGCACTTGCGTGCTAAATATCTAGTGGATTGGAATATGTACTTTAAATATATTAACATAAGGGCGAATTTGGGATTACGTTTAATGTAAAACCGTGTAATGGAAGGTTGGAATGCTGTCAACTCTCCGATGCGTGAATAACGTGTATACGTTTTTCTAATACTGGACAACTGTTGGTCGGTTTGTGGTTATTTAGTGCGTTTTACTTGAAATATATTGTTTTATAATTATGATATAATTTTAGTATGTGCGATATGGAAAGAAAGGCGGAGATTTAGGTCACTAATCTTTATATGTCGAAGATACACTCCTTGAAGTTAACATAGTAGCGGATACATTGTGTGCGGTAAATTTTTAACTGGCATTTTTTTAACACTAATATTTTTATTATTATACACCTATACTATTCAATTTGGTAAGCGGTAGTGTCTTTTAATATATAAAAGCTATTTCTCATTTTAAAAAGCTTGAAAGTTTTTTTGCATTTTGCAGCTTACTCTTATAAAGATAATTGTGAATAAATTATGTTTTATTTATAATTATTTTTGATCTACTTTATTACAGAGAGCGTATCAACCAGCATATTCTGTTATATGATTTACATCATGTTATGAATTTCATAATTTCCCGTTCGTTCGCGGTTTTGTGGCGCGCCGCTACACTGTTATGTTCAAGACCAAAGTAATTATGTGTTAACGTTTAATTTTTTGAAATGATTTACGTTTTTTATAACTACACAAGTACAACTATGGCGTTTTCAATGGCAATTCCTTTTGTATGGCAATTCCTTTTTGACAAATAATTTTGTTTATTATGTAAAATTAAGGATTTTTCTTCACGCTTTAGATTTAGCTTCACGCTTTACCTCGCTCATTGCAGGGTAGGCAGAGAGAACTGCAGGAACCATGATATCTGTTAAGACAATCCGTTCCCCGCGCACCGCCTTTTTTGAGGCATTTCGTGTTGAGTGGCAGAACTCAACGCCGCACTTTGCCTAGTTGTCAGAGTGAAAATAATGGAAATGAAACAATCCATCTTCCCCTAGTAGGAATCGAACCCACAAACAGTCGAGTTTACACGCGGACGCTACGCTTCTGTGCCACTTTACTTCACTTTACGCCACTTTATATTTTATTAAAATTTAAATACATATGCAATATGCATACAATAAGATAAGCTTTTGTACTCAGCTAATAAAAAAATCCGATAAAGGATTATTACTCAAGAGCTTAAACCGTGACTGTTCACACTTTTACACGCAACGTCCGAATTGATATGAGATACTTCAGTTATATAGAAGACCTTGGTTGTTTAAGCTTTTGTTGTGAAACATCATCAATCATCTATTGTTGGGAAGATCAAAGGCGCAGCATCCAAAGTAAGAATGATACTCTTAAGAAAGTTTCGTCAGTTGGAGAATCTATTGAATTTTATTAATTATACATATTGTTTTGATTCTGTGGCTATATAATGATTAGCTTGATTATAAATTAGTTTTATATGATGTTATATGTATACTTAGTAATCTCTTGTAAAAAGAGGGTAGTTGGATTATAATAGCTATGGAGTCATGTTAATTGGATCTGTTGCATGCAGGCAACGGTCCTTATTTTTTTTATCACGCTTCATCTTGCACATGGCAAGGTAGGCAGAGGGAACTGCAGGAACCATACGAACCTAGTATTTAGACACTCCGTTGCTTAGTCCCTGCTTTCTCCGTTCCCATTTTCCGCCATTTTCGAGGGATTACGTGTTGAGCGGCGGACCTCAACGCCGCGTTTTGACTAGTTTCCAGAGCAAAGAAAATAGAAATAGAAAAATCTATCTTCCCCGAGTAGGAATCAAACCCACAAACCGTCACGTTTACAGGCAGACGCTACTCCTCTGCGCCAAGACGGTCCTCAAAGGTCCGCATTTAAAGAAAATAATATGAAATATTGTTCTTAAGTTATGCTAACCACGTATCTTTGTAAGGTTTGAATTGCATCTTTGCGTCTTAATGTTTTTATTGATTAAAATATTTTTTGGAAAAGACAAAAATGTCTAACACTAACATAATTATAATGATTTTGTCCAAAAGTATGAATACATATAATCTATAGGTACATTAAATTTATATAAAAATACTCTTGAAAATGGAGAAAGCAACTCTCCTTTCTCCATTTCTCCATTGTACAGAATATTCACGTACCGTAAAGATCCATCATATAAAAAACACTTGCCAAATCTCAAATTGCATCATCCTGTCCGCTCATGATTCATGAAGAATCATAATCAACTTTTTACATTCCACGTAACGAACAATGAAAATAATATAATGCGGTCCGCGACGCTACGTGGCCGGCTTTATTTGAATATTTATTATTATGATATTGTTTAGAATGTATTGCACGATATAGTATGAATTAGTAAAAAAATAGATGTTTACTCAACTTTTTTATATTTTGGTCGGTTTTGTATGTTTTATTGACTTCACACTTTAACCCGTACATGGCAAGATAGGATCCAGTTTTAAGACACTCCCTACTTTCCACTCTTCTAGACACTGTAAGTTGTGTGGCGAAACTTAACGTTTTGCCTAGTTATTAGCGCAAAAGCCATTATAGTAAAATATATAAAAGTGCAAACCGAAATTAAATAACAAATAATAGTAAAAATCTAAACCTCAAATCATCGCGTTTACAAGCAGACGTTGTGCCTCTGTGCCACTACGGCCTTCTAGGTAGGTACTACGTACGTAGGTTTCATATTCTAGATATTTCATTAATTTTATTAGAAGCGTCCATTCAATACATAATCCGGCATGCAATAGTATAATTTTTAATGTTATATTTTATGGATTTTTTTGTTTATTTCTTTCGATCATTTGTTTAAATTAATTTGGTTAAATAAAAATAAAGTAGTGTGTTTTCTTCGCCTACTTACCATAACAGTTCAAAAGAAAATAAATAGAGAACAGTGTAGTGACGTTATTCTCTAAGTTACGCTCAGAAATTATCAAAATAAATTGATTCTTAGATAAGCGTATTTTTTTAAGATTTTAGCTTTATGTCATGTATTATAAGTACTTAAACTATTACATAAATATTATAAAACAAAAGGAATTCGACGTCAATTAAAGAATAACTTTAACAAATCTCGATTTGAATGGAGTCTAATATAGAGACAATACCGTTTGTTCGTAATAAGGCTTCGAACGTACTGTCATATAATTCTTGTAATAATCTAATGGGACTATATTTCCTTTGACGACAAATATATGTTGATATTTAATTATAAATGTTTAATTTTAACATATACATATAGTAAGTACTTTTTAAGATCTCTTCTATTTAGCTTCAACCTGTATATGAGGTGCATAGAAATATCAAAGTAATTCGTTCCTTAAAGTTGACATCGAAACCACCACTAACTAGATCTGAATGAACTAAAATTGAGCTTAGTTCTAACATTTTAAGTATAAATGTTAACGTCTGTACAGTTCAACCAAAGCCTTATAGTCAAAGGTTAAAGAAAACGTTCACATGTTCTTTATTGTTTTGAAAGGAAATGCCGTTTCCATTGTGTAGGATATCTAAATGTTGATAACAAGCCACTAGCTTCATCATTAAAATTATTTTTAAATTAACTATATTTATGTCAAAATTGAGATGTTAGGTCGTGATTTTCCGCTACTTTTACGACTATTATTATAGCTCGCTTTATCTCGCACATGGCAGGGTATGCAGAAGGAACCGCAGGAACCATAGGAACCTAGTGTTAAGACACTCCGTCCCCAATTTCCGCCTTTTTCGAGGTATTGTGTGTTGAGTGACGAAACTCAACGCCGCGCTTTTTACTAGCTGCCATAGCTAAGAAAATGAAATTGAAAAATTTGTTATTAATGAATATTAATAATCTGGTAAAAGGTAAAAAATAAATTAATCTGTCCCCACTTTATTTTTGAATCTGTATAATAAAAATTCTACTGTGTTTATGTATAATAAGTAAAGGCATGATTTTTGTACTGTATTGTGTACATGGCAGGGTAGGCAGAAGAAACCTATGGTCACTTTGAGACACTTACATACCACTTGAGACACTTACAAAAACACTTATAACTATCCACTTTTTATTAAAATTCGGAACATAGTGTGGTTTTTTCTTACAACAGCGATATATTCAAAAATAATTAATGGCAACTCTCAGCTACTCGTAGAAAGCTGATTTCTATCTGCCTACACTTATTTACGAAATTTAACAATAAATTAAATTAAGAGGAAGAGGCCAAAAGAAGCTGTGTAGGCTGATATTTTAGTCTTATTATGTAATTTCTAATAACTTTAAATACGTAGAAATATATACACGAAATATATAATCATTGTTAGCAAAACGTAACTTTTTTGAGGACGACACAGTAGTGTTGGATACAAATGACGTTTAAGGGAATATTTATACTTGTTTTGCTTCATGCTTTAATCTTCTTATATTTAGGTAATAAAACCTAGTGTTACGACACTCCTTTCACCTATGTCTATCTAATTTTCTTATCAAAGCGGAGAAATTACTATTATTGACTCTCCATGGTGAAAATCAAACTAACATTTCATAATAAATTAACAAGTAAATTTTCAAAAAGAAATAAATTAAACTGTCGAAGGCCGTCGTGGCGTAGGGGCGTAAGCGTCTGCGTGTAAACGTGATGGTTTGAAGGTTCGATTCCCACTCGGAGAAGATGGATTTTTCTATTTCCAATTTCTTAGCTATGGAAACTAGGCAAAGCGCGGTGTTGAGTTCCGCCACTCAACACGTAATGTCTGGAAAAAGGCGAGAAAGCGGGGACGGTGAAAGCATTGACTAAGCTACGGAGTGTCTTAACACTAGGTTCATATGGTTCCTGCAGTTCCCTCTGCCTACCCGGCAATATACGGGATAAAAGCGTGAAGCTAAAAAAAATAAATAAATAAACCGTTCTTATGTAATATGTAATAATAATGAAATAACATATAAATAAATATATCATTAATATATCTGAAGGGAATGCATTTTGTTTTTATTTTCTCTTTTTAACTTGTGTTGCTCGTTCGTTATGCAACATTACTTGTCCACTTTCACTCAAGGTCTATATACCCTTAGTAATTTATGTTTATGTTTATAAAAACCGGATGTTATTAATGTCATGTTAAGATGGTTTTATTTTAAAATATATCTAATTAGTAAACGCGATGGTATGTAGGTTCGATTCTTGTGAGGGGAAATTTATTTTTTTCTTTATCTTCATTCTGGTAACTAGGCAAAAGCGATGAGTTGTGCCATTCAAAGTTTCGAAAGGCGAAAAGTGGGAACATTATGTTTCTTCTGCCTATGGATTCCTCTGTCTACCCTGCTATGTACAGACTATAGTGTAAAACAATTTGATAGTTTAAAAACAATATGATGAATATTGTACAATACAAAAATATCTACATTATTTAATTAATGATGGTGTTATATTTTAACAACGCCAAGTTTTATTGAATTGATTCATGGTAAAGTGGTACATCATTTTTAGTAGACACGACTGCTGCGGGTTTACTCTTTGCCTCTTCTAACAGAACTGCCATTAAACACACAGAGTTTCAAAGACGGAGAATTGAGTGTCTATGACACCTTAGTCATAGATAATAAATAATATAATACCTAATAATTTAAAAACAGATATGAGTTCATTATGATTAATATTAATTCTTTATTGTGTATTAACAGTAATACAAATAGTATTTGTCATAAGTTAGTCAAATAATTATAAGTTGAAAGGGTACAGAGCAGGTGTCTGTAGTATTAATTATAAAACAACGTCTTTACGTCTCCAATAGCCTATCCTGCTATATATATGTAAACAAGTCGATATATCTCAGCTGTGTAATACAGAAAAATAAAATTAAAAAAAAAACATAATAATTTCCAAGATTACCGCTGTTTAATAAATATTACACACAGTCCAGATCTCGAGGGTCAGCTCTCTCAACTCAAAAGGATATTGCAAAATGGCGATCGTAATCGAAACCGAACTAATTACAAAAGCGTATACGTAACTACAGTAAAATATTATAATAAAATATTAATACGAATATCCGTATATCTCAGTGATACGGTCTCATTTGCAATGTTTCTAGTAATGTACTTACATACATATATACATATGTGTGGAATTTATGCAACCCAGTGGTTTGTGGAAGGCGACCATTGGAACGTGTAGCTTTCTGTAGTTAAATCATATATATATATATATATATATATATATATATATATATATATATATATATATATATATATATATATATATATATATATATATATATATATATATATATATATATATATATATATATATATATATATATATATATATATATATATATATATATATATATATATATATATATATATATATATATATATATATTTATATATATATATATATATATATATATATATATATATATATATATATATATATATATATATATATATATATATATATATATATATATATATATATATATATATATATATATATATATATATATATATATATATATATATATATATATATATATATATATATATATATATATATATATATATATATATATATATATATATATATATATATATATATATATATATATATATATATATATATATATATATATATATACACGCTACTACAGCTTCACGCTTTATCCCGCACAAGGCAGGGTAGGCAGAGGGAACTGCAGGGACCGTGGGAACCTAGTGTTAAGACACTCCGTTGCTTAGCCCCTGCTTTCTCCGTCCCCACTTTCATACGAGCATATTGAAAGGAAATATAGTATATACTATATAATATATACATATTAATTCTTAACGTAAAAAGTGATTTCATCGATTTATCTATTATAATACTTAATGATGCTCATATTAAATCTATTTATAAGCATATATAAATAACATTAATGTCAGTTTGCACTTACTGACAACACGGCAGATACAACGCCTCCATTGTAAACGGATTGCCTTGGCTTTTTATTGTTTGCCAAATGTGGGTGACGAACTTGAGTGTGAAGACACCTGTATGGATACAACTTGAGATCACATTACTAGGATCTTCCTACGATTTTGTACGTGTACATTTAAACGTCAAGTGTGAGTCGAACGAGCATGTTAAATTTCATAGTTTGTAACCAATTTCATAGTTGTATATTAAAGATATCAAGGAAAAATGCAACAGAAAGCTGCTTGAAATTAAGTTTGTTGTATGGGGCTCCCTTTTTTATTTACTTCATTTTTATTAGGGAAAGAAACCTTAAAAATGAAAAAGATGGAATTAAAAATGAGGTCTTAATTAATTATTTGTCTTTGATGAATAAATTTAAAGTTAATTTCAATTTAACGTCAAATCAGGACAGAAGCTACAATTTTTCTGAGAATGAGTAAATAATGGCGTCACTATTGCTATAAACTGTTTTTGCACATATCAGTAAGAAACATTGAAACCTTTGATATTAACATATTAAGTTATATATATTTCTAAAATTATAATTTAATATAAATGACAAAGTCGGTGCGCGGGGAACGGAGTGTCTTAACACTAGGTTCCCACTGTTCCTGCTATTCCCTCTGCCTACCCCGCTATGTATATATTGCGGGATAAAATGTGAAGAAAATAAAATTTAATTTAAATAAAAATAATCACCACTGCGTGTCTTTTTAAGAAAAAAGATTCGGATTTTTTTGTGTAAATTGTAAACAAGAACATCTTCACGAAAAAATGTCGTCATGCTCGCAGTACGTATTGTTTACTATAAAAGTTAAGAATATACGTAAAAAAGCCTGTTATAGACCCATTCATAACACTTTAAACGTATTTCGTGCATTTCCAAGGTTGAAAAACATATATTTTTATTGTTTTATTTACGATCTGTGGCATGATTGTATCGCATTAAACTACAATATAGTAAAAATATGCTTACAGCGTTTAGAAATTACAAGAAATATGTATATTATCAAAAACTTACTCTTTTAAAGGTTATTCGGAGTTAAAATGTCACGTAGCAATTTAATTTTTTTAATGACATTAAATAAAATACATTTTTGTCTTTTTATTCCTTGATTGGCGCCGTTCCTTTTTTTTTAATTTACCTTAGTAACTTGACTAAAGCATAACTTGATTCATCTTAATTGATAGTGTTATATAAATTTAAAACACAAAATATAAAATGTAAATTACGTACTAATATTACGTTTTATAAAATAAAGTGATTATTATTAATATTATTACCATTAATCATTATTTTACTATTATTATTTAAAATTATTATATTTCTATCTAGTATAAAATCAAGTCCTTTACCGCTGCACCTTGGTATGCTTATCTATAAAACTACGGTACGAATTTTGATGCGGTTTTCAAATAGAATGAATTATTCGAGAGGAAGGTTTATTTATATACAAATATAGCACGGTCAAAATATAATATAGAAACTGCAAATTTTTAAATTCTTTTATGTGATATGTTTCATATGACCAATGATATGCCGCTATTTTGGGAGTACTTTCTAGGAAAAAATTTTTTGTACGTACGTTAGGATTGGTATTGCATGGGCATGAAGTGGGTTCACTATTATTTTCTTTAATAAAGTTATTTCAACGTAAAATCTTTCGAGTATTTTAAATAATTTTATGATAAAAACATTTTAGTATACATATGATTTCTCTTCTAATAAAAAATATTTTGATATATGGTATAAATTTGAATAAAAACTTCCTGTAAAGTTCCTGTATTATTCGAAATTTCACCTTTTTCAAGATACCAATTTCAACGAACTAAAGGACTATTTAATAATAAACCAATCTACTGCCAACTCTATACGTGTATACTTATTAGAGAATTTTATTTTTATAAGCAAATATCTTAAACTTTTAAATGTTTAGCTTATTAAATGCTACTACATTGACTTATAGGGAGGTTATAAACTTTAAAACAAATCAGAATATATTATTATTCTGTAGAAGTGACAGCTGACATGTGTCCATTATATATGTTAAATAACTTGACCAAACAAGTTCTATGCGTAAACAGAATTTAGATTTTCTTTACTATATCCAAAAGCGTCTGTAAAAGGCATCGTAGACAAGAGTGATAGCTTTTGATTTGGATGCGAGTTCGATTCCCACATGTGGGTAGATATAGTTATTATTAAACACAGTTATCGGTAATTTTTTTTAGCTTCACGCTTTATCCCGCACATGGCAGGGTAGGCAGAGGGAACTGCAGGAACCATAAGAACCTAGTGTTAAGACACTCCGTTACTTAGTCCCTGCTTACTCCGTCCCCACTTTCCGCCGTTTTCGAGGCATTGCGTGTTGAGTGGCGGAACTCAACGCCGCGCTTTGCCTTAGATGCCAGAGCGAAGAAAATGGAAATAGAAAAATCCATCTTCTCCGACTGGGGATCGAACCCAGAAACCGTCGTGTTAGTCGCGTTACAGGCAGACGTTGCGCCTCTGCGCCACGACGGTAATTTATACGAAAAACAAAATATCATGACACTTAATGGCACGGTTTTATTAACAACATATGTTTTTTGTTCTAACTCTCACCTTGCAATGTCTAGGAAGGTGACAGATATGAGAAATAAAAAAAATATATCGTTATTCGTAAATACTTCTAAGGTTATATATATAATAAAATTTAGGTAAAAATCTATTTGAAACGTTTTTACAAATCATCAATTAGCTCCAAGATCAGATGTCAAGTATAAAAGAGCACTAAGAAGTCTAACAAGAACTAGAATTACATCAACATTGCGATATTTCTATTAAATCAATTGAAAACTAGAAAAAATCAAGGTCTTGTAATCTTATACCTATTGCCAAAGATTTTATAGCGAATTAAAATGAAAATCAACGCACGTATTAATTTTAATTTGAACTTGCAAAGGTCAGCGGTAAAGCCGTCGTGTGAATCTTAAATTATAGGTGAGGAAAATTATTTGTTTTTTATTTTTACACAAGTCCTATATTTTTTAATCTACAATACTTAATATAATTATTAACTTACTATAAGTCTGGCCATAAATATTGATTCAATTGAAAATTAAAAAAAAACCTTTTGAATTTAGAATTCGTCACTTTTATACGCATGTACATTGTGTTTACGAAAAACATTTCGCGCCAATTTAAGGTATATTAAATTTTAATTATTAATTATTTTTGATATATAATATTTTAATATAAGGAATTTTAATAACATATTAAGTACATACATTGAGTATTAGTCATGTCTTTGTGTATCTTATCGTTAGAACCTTCTTTGTATATAAAAAAAATCACATAACTTTTATGTGAGTGTCAATTTAATGTTCTTGCAACGAAAAAGGCTATTAAAACAGTAAAGGAAAGAATTCGAAGAAATCCTGCCCAAAAGCAAAAGATTTTATCTCGCCAGATAAAATGTACCTAAAACCGTGTCGCGTATTTTATAAGATGACTTAAGTCAAGCTCTAAGTCAGGCTTTTTAGTTTTTTATATTATAAGATGGCAAACGAGTAGAAGGGCCACCTGATGTTAAGTGGCTGAGAAGATGTGGATGCGTTGCTGACCAAATATCCACTGCCCTTTGTGGGCTTCCGGAACTCTCATTCACCTGACGAAACACAGCAGCATTGATATGCTGTTGTTTCACGACGGTATTCTGTGAGAGCGTGGTAATTATCCGGTTCGGGTCTGGACCTTTAAAGCTAGTGGTGTTAGTCTAGCTCTACCATTTTTATTTTTAATAAATTCGTAATTTTCTAACCGATAATTTAAAAAAAAAATGTTTTGTAAATTCACAATAAGGTCAAATGAGGGTGAGGGTGACGTCACGATTCTTTTTGCAGTAATGGACTTTCATACTTTCAGACATAGCAAAAACTAATATAATATAAAACAAATTAATTAATTAATTAAGTACAATGCCATTTGCAACGGTTATTTTTATAAAATGTCCACGATATCATTGTTTAGTCTTGTGCTCGGTATGATCAATTATATGGTTAGCAAAAAATTGTAACGCGTGAGAATTGAATGCGCTACCGTGTGGATTAAAAGATATTATTCCTTCAATTTTTCATATTAAATAATAAAAGAAAAACTTAAATAAATATAGCACATTTTTTTATATACTCTATATGATATAGTAATATATATATATATATATATATATATATATATATATATATATATATATATATATATATATATATATATATATATATATATATATATATATATATATATATATATATATATATATATATATATATATATATATATATATATATATATATATATATATATATATATATATATATATATATATAACCAAAGAAATAACAAAGTATACAGGAAGAGAGAAATACGTAGGTGTTAAAAGGACAGGAATATGTGCAGTAAATTAAAAAGTAAATCTTAATAGACTAGTTAAGTACATACATACATACAGACGCAGTATCTTAAGAATTAAACATAAGTATGCGGTTATGTCTAACATTTTTTCACTGGAATCGAACTCCCTACATATGTAAACAAATTGACTATATAACGAATAAAACAAAACAAATATTAGCATTTCAATTACGTAACAAGCCTCTCATATTTCGTTCTTCCTTTACATAGCCTTGATGATAAAATCTAATGAAACCAATAATGCTATTTAGTTGTCTTACTCTTATTACAATTACTATAGAGTTCAATTTCCTTTAACAATTGTATTTATAAAGGTTAGAGAGACGTCCGTGATTAGCTTTGTATGTATAGTTTTAAATTCATTTATTTTAATGTGAAATTGTAACTTTATTTTTATTAGCTTCAAGCTTTATCCCGCATATTGCCGGGTAGACAGAGGGAACTGTAGGAACTACATGAGCCTAGTGTTAAGACATTCCGTTGCTTAGTCCCTGTTTTCTCCGTCCCCGCTTTCTGCTTTTTCCCCGAGTGGGAATCGAACCCATAAACCGACATTGCCCATTTACAGGCAGATTTTTTAATAGCTGGAGAATGGGGTAAAAGGACATCTTATAGAGTGATTTATCGTTAATAATATATTATTATTATTATAAAAAAATAAACATTTTGTAAGTGGTAAGTGAGAAATAAAAGGTGGTCGGAAATTCATATTTTATATAGTACATTATTTTATTTTAATTTTAGAACTAACTACTTGTAAATCACTTGAAAAACAGCATCGTTTTTGTCTCCACCTATTAATACAATTACAAGTCATGTCAAATTATTATTAACAAAAACAAACCGATTCAGTGTTATTTTTATTTTAATTAACGTCTCTGTGTATGGATGTTAAAATTATTTTACATATATTTATAAAAAAAAGCTAAAAAATCGATAACCTTTAAACATGACCTTACAAAATATGCATGTAATGTATACAAATATATATTCTGTGCAAAAGAAAAACGCGTAAGAGCGAGACAACGCTATATAAAAAAGCGAGATGACTATATACTTCTCACCTTCCGTCACGCGCTGTCCGTTCGAGAAAGCTGGGGAAAACTAATAAATGTGTTGCACTTGAAAATGTAAAAAGAACCTTATCATTATGCAATTAAGATCACAAATCAAATGCATTCAATTTACACGGATCATATAACTCGATAACGAAAACGATATTTGAGATGTTTAAGTTGTGAAAGTAGTTTTGTTGAATGACTTTATTTTCCTATTTTTTTTAGTTTTACGCTTTATTCTGTATATAGCAGGGTAGGGGTAGAAAATCAATACCTAACATGTAGTTAGGCGGTAGTAGAAGGTAGACGGTGATAGGCAGTGTTAAGACACTCCGTTCTTTGCTTTTTGCCCGAGTTCGAGGACACTACGTGTTTGACAAGCCTTACTTTCTATACAAATTGTTCTTTCAAAGCGGAGAATTAAAAAGAATATATAAATATTAGCAGCTTATTCTTTACCATTGATATGTCTACAAACAGTTTATTAAAAGTGAGAAAATTTAAGCATATGATTTAAA
Source organism: Dione vanillae (assembly GCA_037178615.1). Taxonomy (NCBI): domain Eukaryota; kingdom Metazoa; phylum Arthropoda; class Insecta; order Lepidoptera; family Nymphalidae; genus Dione; species Dione vanillae. The sequence goes on from JAZFAU010000110.1 coordinate 613,680, forward strand.
ATAGCGCAGTGTTCCACTGACATTGGCAGCAAGTTCGATTCCTAGTCAAGTGAAGATTTTTTATATAATTAAAGTTAAATTTCCCGCCTTAATAAGACCTAGTGTCACGAAATTGAGAAGAAAAACCCATTTACTTCTGAACATTATATGAGTGTTTTTACCCACCTCTGTGCTTTTCTTCTAGTATATCTAGTCTCCTAATGTCTAAGCTACATGTGCTTTAGCCAGTCATAAGAAATACGAGGTATATTAAAGCTTACTAAGAATATTTTATTCTATATTTTATATAACTTATTTCATTATGTTATACAAAACATTAATAAGAACAAATACGCCGAAATCACCGAAATCAAAACAAAATTAATTTGCATAATTCTGCCTTTGTATATATATATATATATATATATATATATATATATATATATATATATATATATATATATATATATATATATATATATATATATATATATATATATATATATATATATATATATATATATATATATATATATATATATATATATATATATATATATATATATATATATATATTATATATATATATATATATATATATATATATATATATATATATATATATATATATATATATATATATATATATATATATATATATATATATATATATATATATATATATATATATATATATATATATATATATATATATATATATATATATATATATATATATATATATATATATATATATATATATATATATATATATATATATATATATATATATATATATATATATATATATATATATATATATATATATATATATATATATATATATATATATATATATATATATATATATATATATATATATATATGTATATATATATATATATATATATATATATATATATATATATATATATATATATATTCGTTATATTATAAGAAACATCAATTATACACTAACAAACTGAGTAACGGTCACATTTATATATCATTGATTTGCATAATTCTTTATAGTACATTAGGTTTTTTTTCATCTTTGACCTCACTCATACCTATGTATGTATGTTTTATCACTTAGAGATATATATCGTTGTAACATATAAATATGTATATAAATAGTGTAGATTTGTAGTATATAAGATATTACAAAAATGATCCTTTTCAATTAAAGGCAACTGGCACAGTTACTGCTACTATGTATACATATATACAATGTAATTTTATTAAACAATAGTATTTATTTAACTTTAGCTAAGACATTTTACTGCCTATAGAATACAGTAAATACAATAAATCAACAATTTTATGTTTAAAATTCCTTTTAGTGCACATTTCTGCCAACTAGGTTGTGAGTACAGTGAACGAGGCCACTCAAGTGCATCTCAATGAGAGGAGAAATTGAGGGAAAGGGGACAACCTGATATGAACCCATTACCCACTGACTTTGCATTTTAAACAATTATTTACATTTATAATAAGGTTAAATAAAATTAGTTATTTTTGTATTTTTTTAGTAATTTATGGCACTGTGGAAATACTGAGTTTGATTTTAAGTAACTAAATATTATAATATAATTAGTTTTCACCTATAGTTTTGTCTTGTCCATCTACGACGACTACATTTTTTTTACTTCGAAGTAGTTTCGGAGATTTGCGGGTACAAATGAACTTACATCATAATATTTTATTTTCATTTTTATTTATTTAAGATTCACCAGTGGTAAATACATTAACACGTACAAAGGTATACAATTTTTACACAACTTAAAACTAAATGCATTACCTATTAAGGTGAATACCACTTGCAAAGATAAAGTTGAAGATGACAAACTTACAAATAATTAATTGTTAGTAAATGAAGGTTGAAAATGACAAGGATTAATAATAATAATAATAAGATAATAACATAACAATATTAATCAATAAGTATTTATTAAAACGGAAAGCAGTTAACATTTTTCTCTTTAAATAGTGTAAGTATATAGTAATAAAACTCTCTCAATCAGACTTGCAACACTTCCGTCATTTACAAAAAAATGTTAAAATGGAAAATAAAGAAATAAGAGAATGTTAGAAAAATATATAGATACAGAAAGGAGCTTACAACAAGTTATATTACTGTAAAATATTTAATATATAATATGTTAATATACGACATACAAACCATTTTATATAAAAAAAGACTCGAACTCGAATATGGAAGTTAACTCTTTTTCCCCATGTGGTATGTAAATGGGTCTAATTGTTAAAAAGAGAAGAAAAAGTGTGAGAATTGTGTGAGAGAGTGTGAGAAAGATGAGAACTATCTAAAATTACGTTTAATCAGAAAATTCTCATCTCTTTTATTATTATTATAGTTATACGCTTTATCCCGCACATAGCTAGAGTAGGCAGAGGGAATCCGCAGGATTCCGCGGGAACCTAGTGTTAAGACGTTCCGCTTCCCGCTTTTCGCCTCCTTTTCGAGGCATTGCGTGTTGAGCATTATCTAGTTCCAGAGAGGAGAACATGAAAATGGAAAATCTATTATCCCTTAATAGGAATCGAACCCACAAACCATCGCGTTTACAGGCAGATGCTGCGCCATAAGGGTCCTCTTCTCATAATCTATTTAAGAAGATAGAATTAAACAAAAGTAACCTAAGTAAACTTAAATTCATTTTTTAAATGACAGTCGTGAACCTACGACCATCGTAATACTAGAAAGGGCAGGATCAATTACTGAACAATGTTTTTATTTCTAACTACCTGCTGTTTAACGGAATAACTCATTTCCGTAAGCTAATTCTAGGATACAGAGTATTAAACAATAATATTTGTTACATCATGTCCTTCAACGAAGTGTCTAATTGTATGATTTTCCACATTTGTACAGTGTTTATTTGAAAAAAAAATACTCGTTGAGTTAGTTTCTAATTTTTTAATCGATTTGAGATTTGTACCATGTCTGTTAAGTATAAGAATCTGTGATGAAAGTCAAAAATTAAATGTTTTTGTTTAGACAGGGTTCAATGCTTGATGATGCTTTAACTGTAGAAAGCTAGTGTTAAGACACTCCGTTCTCCGCTTTCCGCCTTCCAAGGCATTGTATATTGAGTGGTGGAACGCAACGCTGTACTTTGACTTGTTCTAGACGAAAAAATAGAAAAATCCTTTTTAACCAGACGTGGAAATCGAACCCACACACCGTTGTGTTTACGGACAATTATAAAAGAGGTCCATAGGCCAGTCCAGTTGGTGCTATAACCAAGTGGACTGAGTCCTGTCCACTTGGTTATAGCACCAACTGGACTGGTCTGATAGTCATACAATCAGTCAATTAAATTTTAAAATGTTTGCCTTATTAGAAGAACATTTTATAATTACATAACTGAAATGGGCATAAATGCGAGTGCAAAAATTTTATTAGGAAACTTATAATAATTGAATGTACCGACCAAGCGCTGAAATCCTTACACATTCGTTACAATTTTATTATGCAGTCTTAGTAAAAATATTTTTAATTGAAAAAGTTCTCTTTATATATGGTTTTTTAATTACATGTAAACCAAATGTGATAATTATAGTGAAATAAGCTCTAAAGCTAGCCCGGTATGTCGCAAAAGCTTTCATAATTTAAACACTATCACAGTTGTGCAATTATGATTGGAGTTTATTAAGTATGTAAGTTTTTAAAGTCGATTTAATATTTTAATAATTTAAAACGATTGCTTCAAAAGTCCTCTTAATATTTATAATTATGTATTATTATTCATGAGGGAGAATTTACAATATCGAAAATATCAAATTATATATGTAATTGTTTTAATTTAAGCTCGAAAATAGAACTTGTTACTTTCGTTGTATTGTTATTTGTCTGTCCAACCGTTACGTATTGATATTATGAACATATATACTTATACTGTGTCCTACACCAATTGTATCTCTATATTGATATATATATATATATATATATATATATATATAATATATATATATATATATATATATATATATATATATATATATATATATATATATATATATATATATATATATATATATATATATATATATATATATATATATATATATATATATATATATATATATAGATATATATATATATATATATATATATATATATATATATATATATATAATATATATATATATATATATATATATATATATATATATATATATATATATATATATATATATATATATATATATATATATATATATATATATATATATATATATATATATATATATATATATATATATAGATATATATATATATATATATATATATATATATATATATATATATATATTATATATATATATATATATATATATATATATATATATATATATATATATCTATATATATATATATATATATAGATATATATATATATATATATATATATATATATATATATATATATATATATATATATATATATATATATATATATATATATATATATATATATATGCACATATGGTAAAAAACATTACCATTTGTGAAGTGAACTAACAAGTACCTACATACTTTTAAGGGGTTTTCTATTTCATACATAATACATAAGAACATGTGGCGCCGTTCCTTTACCACCTTAAGTAACATAACTTTGCTGGAATGTGACTTAATTAACGTAAACTAGAGTTAAACACTGTAATAAAAAGGAATATGTCTAATACTGCTAATGCGGCAGCGGCACAGCGTTTGTTTGTTTTTGCTAAAATTGCTTGAAGCCATTTATTTATTTATGTATATATTACATATACTGTAAATACGTCTATCTATTTTAAAATATGATTAACCAAAAATTTTTAAAAATTAAATAATACGATTAAATTTTGTGAAATATATTCTGAATATATATATAACTATATGTTCTGAAAATACATTCATATAAGACTTATACTCGTTTTCAAATTAAACTCAAAACAAGCGTACGATCCATAGTTTAGACAACGTGCGGTTAGTTTTGCAAATATCTACTTTTTTATGCTCTCGTATTCTTATAAAATAAGTTTTAATTTATAATATTTTGTTATGTAGAAGGTGATTATATTTTTCTTTTTTTTTATGTCACCACGCTTTATTAGGCAAAAGGCAGGAACCGAGGGAACCTAGTATTAAGTCACTCCTTTCTCTGTTTTCCGTCTTTTCAAAGCATTGCGTGTTGAGTGGCGGAATTTAGCGCAGAACTTTGCCTAGTTGCAAGAGTGAAGAAAATGTAAATTAAAAATCCATCTTCCTCTCATGGGAATCAAACTCACACACCGTCGCGTTTATAAACAGGCGCTACGCCACAACGATCCTCAAACAATTTCTTTATAATATTAAAAAAATCTTTTCTAAAATAACTTAAAACATATTTTTGTATACAAAAACCCGTTTTTCCACTACCAATGACTATATTATACTGCAACACTTCCGTGTTCTATCAAGAATCCAAGATATAGTATGAACGCGGTACCTGTTCGCATTGACGGCATTCCGCGTTTGTCCTTAACGTTTACTCTCACTCGTTTTGATGTGTTTTCCATTCATTTATTGTACTAAATTAATAGAATATTTCTTTATAATATATTTGTAAATTATATATATATATATATATATATATATATATATATATATATATATATATATATATATATATATATATATATATATATATATATATATATATATATATATATATATATATATATATATATATATATATATATATATATATATATATATATATATATATATATATATATATATATATATATATATATATATATATATATATATATATATATATATATATATATATATATATATATATATATATATATATATATATATATATATATATATAAAATTATAATATTTAGCTTCCCTGATTCTCGAAATCATTTATATTGTATAAATAACATTAATTTGTTTATTTGTATCTACCTGTATAGTGGGGTATAGATACTAAGTAAGAGTACAGGCGGTAAGTGATTATCAGTATACGATAAAGTAATTTAAAACTTTATATATTGAAATTCTTCATTAAATTTCTAGAAAGAAGGTTTTACCTTTAAAATAATTTTGATATAAAATAAACATAACTGTGTGATTTATGCTCGATTTAGTTTTATTTTTATACATACTTATTTTTTTATTTCAAGTATAAAGAACGACCTTGTCACATATTTAATACTGGCATATAAAACAATGTAATAATAATAAAACCAGTAATCACCATTTATGGATATTATATACATACATAGCTTCACGCTTTATCCCTAGCGGGGTAGTCGGAGAGAACGGAGCGTCAAACGCTGCGGTCCCTGCATACCTCTCCCGCCTCGTCCACTTTCATTAACCTCTTCATACATGCTCTCCGGGGAGTCCTCATGCTTTTTACGTGACCTTCCTCCAGTATCTTCGATACTGTGTTTTCGAAAGTCAACCGAAGTTTCCCCTTGCCTCTCTTACCACTAACTTTTGCGTCGTGTATCTTTAATACCATTCTTTCATCACTTTCTTTGGATGCGCACAAATTTATGGATATTTGAACTTAAAATTTGAATTAAAAGCCCTTACATATCCATGAAAGTAATATATTTGAATTTAATTTATTTTATTTAAATAATTTATTTAATTTTAATTTTTTTAGCTTCACGCTTTATCCCGTATATTGCAGGGTAGGCAGAGGGAACTGTAGAAACCATACGAACCTAGTTTAAGACATTCCATTGTTTAGTCCCTGCTTTCTCCGTCCCCGCTTTCCGCCTTTTTTGAGGCATTGAGTGTTGAGTGGCGGAACTCAACGTCGCGCTTTGCCTCCAGAGCGAAAAAAATGGAAATAGAAAAATCCATCTCACGCTTACGCATCTGCATTAAATTTTTTAATTGAATAAATTACGTTTACTTTAACTTTTCGAATACAACACACTCAAATGACCTGGTTATTATAAAAATAACATAGTTCAAATATTCTTGGAGTTTAAGTTTGTAATTAGATATAAACTAACTTTATGTATTATATATAGTAGAGAAAAAAATATTTCTATTACAAAAATTTTAGTGTCTGTGACAGTAATAATTTTTTTGAGCTTCGTATCCTGTAACCTTTGGAACCTAGTGTTAAGACACTCCGTTGCGTGCTTGAATTGAACCCACAAATCGTCGCGTTGCTCTGCGCCACTACGGTCTTCTTATTTTGAATGATATTGTTAAAATTTAAATTCCCGTTAGTTAAGAACCAATAAATCTCAACCACTTAAGAGGTTCAGTTCTAATTTTTATGATAATAAATATCAAACATAATATATATGTATATATATTAGTGATTTATTGTCATACAACATACAATGTGACATACAATATGTATTCATAATACACGTCTTTGTTCTCAACCGGTTGTATCTTTAAATGAACTTGTCAATTGGTTATTTAAAGCCTTTGATTATCTAAGTGTAGGTTATAGGTACATCATCTTGATATATATGTATATATTTGTAAAAAAGCATATAGATATATGTATATATTATATATGAGTTATTTAATAATTTGTTGTAGTAAAGTATAATTGACAAAGGTGGGCTTATTATTAAAAGAAATCTTCTAGACAACTTGTGAAAGTGGAGAGGTGAAAAACAAGAGGAAGCGGCAATGTAATAATCAAAGCAATAAATATATTATAAAGAAATATGATATATATAATATAAAGAGGACCGTCGTGGCGCAGAGGCGTAAGCGTCTGCCTGTAAACGCGACGGTTTGTAGGTTCGATTCCCACTCGGGGAAGATGATTTTTTCTATTTTCATTTTCTTCGCTCTGGAAAGTAGGCAAAGCGCGGCGTTGAATTCCGCCACTCAAAGCACAATACCTTGACAAAAGGCGAAAAGCACAGATGAAGAAAATAGGGACTAAGCAACGTAGTGTCTTTACACTGGGTTCCCATTGTTCCCCCTGTCTGGGTATATACATATATATTGGATTCTACATATAATAATCCAGAGTACTGAGTGTCTAAACACTACTTTCTCTTTCTATTTCTTAAACGTTTCAACACACTATACTTTTATAAGTAATAATTTTTTATATTACAACATCATCTAAATACAAAAGGATATCCGCAACAAAAAGCCACCTTTTAACCTGAAACTTTCACTGGCGAAAGTAAATTGGAACCGGTCGTTGTTACTCCGGTTACACTCATATAATATAATGTATATACATTATATCTATATGTGTTGTAGAGACGTTCTTACATTTTTTAATATGTTTTTTGTCTGTAAATTAGAAGGTCTGTGGGTTCGATTCCCACTTGGGGTAGGTGGATTTTTTTATTTTAATTTTCTCTCTGACCAAAACGCGGCGTTGAGTTTCACCACTCAACACGCAATGCCTCGAAATAGGTGACAAGCGGGGAACGGAGTGTCTTAACACTAGGTTTCCATGGTTCTTGCGGTTACCCTCTGCCTGCCCTGCTAAAAGTGCAGGATATAGTGGGAAGCTATAATAATATAATATTAATATTAAAGCTTATTAAATTCATAAATAACTTAAATGAATGAATTTAAAATTATCTATATATTTTTGACTTTCACTATTTAAACACAAAATGAAGAGTCACTGAGCACTGAATGTATAAGGTTGTTGACAATTTTGTGATATTAATAATATAAAGACACACATATGCTTTTTACATAATGCCAAAGCTTTTAAAATTAACAGTCGCGTAAGCTTTTAAAAGTTTGATCACGTACATCCGTTTTAACCGTCTATATTCTTAAAGCACTCCTAAAGTTTGCAGGAAAAAAATTTTAGAGTTTTTTTTGTATAATAATAACTATTAAATTCTTTTTGAAATATCGAACACTCTGGTTTCGTCTCTAACTCCTTCTCTGTACAAGCTATCAGGTCGTGGAATAAACTTCCACAAGAAATCAGAAAAGCTCCTACTAGGGCATTTTTCAGGCGTCGTTTACACGAACATCTTGTTAAGAATCTGTGTTAAGTTTCTGTTATTATTATTGTTTTTTATATATAAATGTATATGTATTTGTATGTATGTGTGTATGTATGTGTATGTATATGTATGTATGTATTTATTACTTATATTTATATGTATATTTTAACTTTTATTGCCACTGTCTTCACGATTTTCTGTTTTGCCTAAAGGTTGACTGGTAGAGAATGCCTTCAGGCATTAAGTTCGCCTTTTGTATCTACGTTATTGTAGTTTGACAATAAAGTTTTAAATAAATAAATAAATAACCTTTTTTTTCACAATATGCTAGGGTAGGCAAAGGGAACCTAATGTTGTACCATCGTGAAACAGCAGTATATTAATGATGCTATGTTTCGTTCAGTAAGTGAGAGTTCCGGAAGCCCATAAAGTGGGGATCTGGGTATTTGGTTGGCAACGTATCCACATCCTCTCGGGTTGTAAATGTCTATGGGTGAGGGCGTCTTAGCATCAGGTGGCCCTTCTGCTCGTTTGCCATCTTATAATATAAAAAAGGTGTTAAAGCACTTTGTTCCCTGCTTACTCTAGAAAACTGTTCTTGGGAATTGAACTTACTACTATTGCGCTTATAATCTGACAGTATCGCACTGCGCCACTCTCAAAATTTTACATTAACAATTTAAATACATTTAAATAATAATTAAATAATAATAAACGTAATTAAATACCGGTAAAAGTGATTCGATAAGACGAAGTAATTAGATATAATATTTAATTACTTTTATAGTACGTTAACAGTTATAGATATAAGGAAATATTTCTTATACTATTGAAGAAGTTGCTAGATGAATATATATATATATATATATATATATATATATATATATATATATATATATATATATATATATATATATATATATATATATATATATATATATATATTATATATATATATATATATATATAATATATATATATATATATATATATATATATATATATATATATATATATATATATATATATATATATATATATATATATATATATATATATATATATATATATATATATATATATATATATATATATATATATATATATATATATATATAAAACTTGCAATTGAGGTAAATTCTATACTAAAGATTTAGTTGAAGGCTGAGCGTCACGGTAGACGAAGATAGGCTGAAATAAGACGAAGAAGATAGGTTGCTGACGAGGACTCGATGGAACCTGAAATTCGACTACCTCGGGAACCTAAATGCTTATTTAGATTCCCGAAATAGTGTACGAGAGCACCTCCGCGCTCTTCTTTAGAAATCATTTTTAGAAATAGTCAAATTCTGTCCTGTGTACACGGTGAATAAAGAAGTTATAAAGAATTATCAAAATTATTTTCAAAATAATAATATTTCTCTCTTAAAATTAAGTGAATGCCATACTACGTAATTCCGTGAGATGGCACTTATGTCAATATTTACATACAATACGTGAAAAGGACGGTCTTGGTGCAGTTTGGTAATGTTTACTTAAACGAAGGTTACGGGATCAATTCCAGCATGAAACAAATATACTTTCATATACATACTTGATTTAAAATATATATAAATTAATATTATTCATATGTAACAAGGCAAAAGCACAGCGTTGAGATTCGTCACTCAGCACGCATTTGTAAAATTTGAGTAAAGCCTGGGGAACGGAGTGTCTTAGCACTAGTTACTCTGTCTATCTTGCTTTATGCGGGAATAGCGTGAACCTATTTAATAATTAACATGCATTCCGTGTAGAGAGGAGGAACCCAACGCCGCGGTTTGTCTAGACGCCAGAGTGAAGAAATTGGAAATGACAAATCGAATTCACAATCCGTCACGTTGATAGGAATCTATTTATTTATTAATACAAAGCTATGAAGGTACAGGGTCTGGTACAATGGTTGAGACGTTGATTTAAGATATTATAGTTAAGTAATATTTTTTTAAAATAAAATTCCACAGTATAGTTAAAGCTGTTTTTGTTGTCGAATCACTCTTTTTATTATTTTTGAAACACCGAAACTCAAACTATAATAAAAGTTTAAACAAAACTAATTAGATCAATTCATAAACGAGTGTAAAAGTTATAACTATATAGTACAGTTAGAGTTATTTTAAATAAAAAATGTTTTTTCATATTGAATTGGAATTTACAGAAAAGCTTATTTTACAAGCTACTTTTTTGGAAAATAAGTTAGAACTCATTTTTTTGCTAAATGACGGAATTATTAAATTGGCAAAAAGCGCGCTCCAGATTGTTCCAAATCTTTTACTCGGTGCCAAAAGTAAAATTTCAGTAGTAGTAAGATTAACGTGAAAATTCTGTTTACTTAAATGTCAAATTACTATGTATTCAACAACTGACATATATATATATATATATATATATAGATTGAATTTTATATATATATATATATATATATATATATATATATATATATATATATATATATATATATATATATATATATATATATATATATATATATATATATATATATATATATATATATATATATATATATATATATATATATATATATATATATATATATATATATATATATATATATATATATATATATATATACATGCCATGACAACAAGTCAATATATATCTTAGACAATATTGTGTAAAGAATATTTCTTAGTATAGTCGTTAAAGCGTATTTGTTATTTGCCTTTCTTGGAAACACTTAAACGTTCGAACTGATTGATGTTTGCTATGGAACAAATGCATGTTGAAAACGAACTATATGGTATACCGCGGCAAAATAAAGAAAAATCTAGATGAAACCTAGATATTTCGTGGGGTTATACAGAAGAAGGTAGAAAATATGTCTAAAATGGTAACTATTTCTGATGATTTTAACATACAATTTTTGTTTATACTTTGTTTCATTCTTAAAAATTATAATATATTTTATAGCTTCACGCCTTATCCCGTCTATGGCAGGGTAGGCAGAGGGCACCGTAGAAGCCGTGGGAACCTAATGTTAAATGTTAAGTTACCTAGTGTTAGTGTTAAGTGTCAAATTGTTTTTATCGATCCACTCCAGCAGATAAAGTATAGCATTGAATTCCGCTACTCCACACTCTAAGTTATTGGACAAAAAGCGGAGAACGGAGACTCTCATTCTCTTTGCCTATTATATAATACGGGGAAAACGTACATAACCAGCCTTTAGCCTCCATCTTTAAAAAAATATATTGTATTCCTATACATAATTTAAACACTGTAGATTTTATAAAAAAATCTTTAAAAACTTAAATTATGGAAAAAAAAATTATATAACTTTATTTCAATTAGCGAAGTAGGAAGTTTTCATTGCGAGTAGCTTCAAGTTAAATATTGTTGTAATTAGCTCTTGAGGATCGAGCCTTGAGTTGTGGTGGCCACACTACTTGGAAATAAGCGGATATGGGTTGTAGTACAATATTTTTAATATACAACATATTGCAGAGATCTCTTAAATATAGATTTGTTATTTATTTACGCCATCGTAACGCAATAGGACAATGTTTAAATGCAACCGCGACGGTTGAGAATTCAGTTCCCGTTTGAAAGAATTACTTTAATTTCCTGCACTCTGGCAAAGACAAAGCGTGGCATTAAGTTCCGCCAGTTAGCATATATTTTTTCAAATATGTCTGGAAAGAGGTGAACGAGGTTGACGCTTATGCTTATGCGTAGCCTATTTAACTAAGTACGTTGAAGATTGTAGCTTCACAATCTAAAAAACAATATTTTCTCGTAAATCTAGCGATAAATCACTGTACGAGAAAAATATCTCATTTTTACTGATTTCTATTTCCAATATACTGGATATACAAAAAACAAAGAGAAAAATTTGATTTAAAAGCCAAAGATAGAAAATGCTAATTGTGTTAATATTTTTTTTAATTTAATTTAAAGTAATAAATACCACCGTTGTGGCGCAGAGGCGTAAGCACCTGCCTGTAAACGCGACGTTTTTAGGGTTCGATTTCCACTCGAGGAAGATAGATTTTTTCTATTTCCATTTTCTTCGCTCTGGCAACTAGGCAAAGCGCGGCGTTGAGTTCCGCCACTCAACACGCAATGCCTCGAAAAAGGCGGAAAGTGTCTCTCATTGTTACCCTTGAATACGTGATTTGCCAATAAGTGTATAAAACAAAATTAATACGCCTCTTATATCCCTAAAACATATATAATAATATGTTTTTCGACATATAATAGAGCCATAGTCACTCTACACATGAATTTCGATTGTGAGATTGAATACAGATGTAATTAAATAATAAAGCTAATAATGTACTCGAGGTTAAAGATTATTTTTTTATGTCACGCTTCTTCTTATAGAGAGAACGTAGTGACATGTCACTACAATTTGCGTCTCATTCTCTATTATCACAGTAAATAAAGCAGTTATTTAGATATTGAATGGTCGTGTTCAGTATTATATATCTATAAGTGCTGTTTTAAGAGCTTTTGATATAATTTTATCAATTCTAAAATTATCCCAATATATAAACAGTAGAAATAATATGTTAATTATAGCTTCACGCTTTATCCCGCACATGGCAGGGTAGGCAGAGGGAACTGCAGGAACCATACGAACCTAGTGTTAAGACACTAGGTTCCGTTGCTTAGTCCCTGCTTTTTTTTTTCGTCCGCATTTTTCGAGGCATTGCTTGTTGAGTGGCGGAACTCAACGCCGCGCTTTGCCTAGTTGCCAGAGCGAAGAAAATGGAAATAGAAAAATCCATCTTTTTCGAGTGGAAATCGAACCCAGAAACCGTCACGTTTACAGGCAGACGCCTACGCCTCTGCGCCACAACGGTCCTCAGAGATAATATGTTAAATTTAATAGATTTTAAATTTAAAATAAAAAAAAATATATTTTTTATTTCGAAGAATCCGACTAGCTAGATGAAGTAAATTAGATTCCTTAGATAACTTATCAATAGAAATAAACACACATACATTAAGCCTTTAAGTGTTAGAAGTATTTACAATAGACTCAGAAACCTCAATTTAATTTTAACTTGCATTAAATGAGCACACATATATATATATATATATATATCTATATATATATATATATAATATATATATATATATATATATATATATATATATATATATATATATATATATATATATATATATATATATATATATATATATATATATATATATATATATATATATATATATATGTGCTCATTTAATGCAAGTTAAAATTAAATTGAGGTTTCTGAGTCTATTGTAAATACTTCTAACACTTAAAGGCTTAATGTATGTGTGTTTATTTCTATTGATAAGTTATCTAAGGAATCTAATTTACTTCATCTAGCTAGTCGGATTCTTCGAAATAAAAAATATATTTTTTTTTATTTTAAATTTAAAATCTATTAAATTTAACATATTATCTCTGAGGACCGTTGTGGCGCAGAGGCGTAGGCGTCTGCCTGTAAACGTGACGGTTTCTGGGTTCGATTTCCACTCGAAAAAGATGGATTTTTCTATTTCCATTTTCTTCGCTCTGGCAACTAGGCAAAGCGCGGCGTTGAGTTCCGCCACTCAACAAGCAATGCCTCGAAAAAGGCGGAAAGTGTCTCTCATTGTTACCCTTGAATACGTGATTTGCCAATAAGTAGTAGTAATAGTATATATATATATATATATATATATATATATATATATATATATATATATATATATATATATATATATATATATATATATATATATATATATATATATATATATATATATATTATATATATATATATATATATATATATAATATATATAATATATATATATATATATATATATATATATATATATATATATATATATATATATATATATATATATATATATATATATATATATATATATATATATATATATACTATATATATATATATATATATATATATATATATATATATATATATATATATATATATATATATATATATATATATATATATATATATATATATATATTATATATATATATATATATATATATATATATATATATATATATATATATATATATATATATATATATATATATATATATATATTATATATATAATATATATATATATATATATTTAATTATATATGTAATTAACCAAAAGATAAAGAAAATTATATAAAAAAATGGTTGCCTGTAAAGTGGGTTTTACGGGCGAAAATTTTACGTGACAACGTCTTTTTCTCGGTAGAATATTTATTGATATGAATAATAATTATAATATAAATTGCACAAATTTTAACTATAGAAAATATATTTTGTTTACTAAAACATTGTACATGTGTCAAGTGATACGCGCGGCGGACCGATCATAGTTCGGTGACAGTTGACACATCGTTACGTTACTTTTTCATAAGTGACTCCGAGCCGCAACCTAATTTAAGACGTTGGCACGTCAAAAATAAAACATAGATTTATATGAACTAGCTTATATATATTTAGCAGGTCAAGTACAGTCAGTACAATATAAAGTGGCTTCAAGCACCAGCACCTAATAAGTATGTTTTGATGCACGAATCTTGAAGGTTGATGAACACATATTATTATAATTTAATACGCCCTCGTCTTTAATTATCATTAAAATTATACACGACTAATGTTTACTAAACAATTTTTGTTTCACTAAAAAGTTATGTAACAAAAAAGGCGGTGTTTAATTCAGCAATTTACGTTTTTATGGACTGATGTGACTTTCATTGTGTATATATCTTAGGTAAATATAATATATATGCTAAGTTAGTGAGTGAGTCTCTGCTTTATTAACTTAGTGTTAAGACACTTTGTTCGACATCTTTCGCTCTTCGAAACATTTCATATTAAACGGGAATCGAACTCACGAGCCACACGTTTGTAGTGAACGCCTTTATTTGTTGTTTAGGCTCTGTTTCTTAGTAGATATTATAAAATAAACAAATCGTAAATAATAATTATTGCCATACCTAATACGTTAATTAAAAAGTCTTCAATAAGATTTCAACAAGTCGTTACTTCCTTAGTAATTTTATACTAATATTATGAAGAATTAGGAAGACGGCGCATACCTTGAATTTTGTTTGGCGATGCTCAAAATGTGCGCATCATATTACGTCAAGATGACAGCTGAGATCGTGGCAGAGGCGGAGCGTTTGCTTTGTAAGTGCGGTTTGTGGGTTCGATTCCTATTCTGGGAGAAAATATCACGTACTTAGAAATTTAGTCAAAAGTAATAATACTATTATTATAGTATGTTTAAATATATGACTTTTATATGAGTTCCTTGGGAAATGGTTCCTGGCTGTATAACTTACTTTGCATAGCTTATTATGTGGCACTTGGCACATTTTCTCGAAATACATTAGTAAAATATATATATATATATATATATATATATATATATATATATATATATATATATATATATATATATATATAACGGCGGAAAGCGGGGACGAAGTAAGCAGGGACTAAGTAACGGAGTGTCTTAACACTAGGTTCGTATGGTTCCTGCAGTTCCCTCTGCCTACCCTGCCATGTGCGGGATAAAAGCGTGAAGTAAAATAAAAGTTTATAAATGGACTACAGACAACTCTATTTCTTTATCGTCAAAAATTTCTAATTATAACTAAATTTTAAACGCACTTACGTTAGACGAATAGAAAAAACTAAAGGGCTATTATTATTTTGTTATGAAAAAAAAAGATTGGCTCACTCCAAAGAGGATTGCGCACTACATTATAAACTATATCCGTTGCGAATTTTATGAGATGAACAAACCTAAAATTGTAATTACAATCTTTACGCTTTTACTCTTCAAAATGGCGTTAAATTAATGTTATGTAACTTATGAAGTCACTGTTGCTGTTTTAAATTAGGGCAATGTCTTAGGATTTCCCTTAAATGTGAAATATTTTATGTAATATTTTACTTTCTTTGGTATCTATCGTACCGTGTTAATTTTACTGTGTTGATGATTTGTTTCATATATATATATATACATATATATATATATATATATATATATATATATATATATATATATATATATATATATATATATATATATATATATATATATATATATATATATATATATATATATATATATAATATATATATATATATATATATATATATTATATATATATATATATATATATATATAATATATATATATATATATATATATATATATATATATATATGCGTAGCGTCTATCTGCAAACGCGATGGTTTGTGGGTTCGATTCCGACTCGGGGAAGATGAATTTTTCTATTTCCTTTTTTTCGTTCTGGATACTAGGCAAAGCGCGGCGTTGAGTTCCGCCACTCAATACGCAATGCCTCGAAAAAGGCGGAAAGCGGGGACGGAGAAAGCAGGGGCTAAGCAACGGAGTGTCTTAACACTAGGTTCCATCTGCCTACCTTGGCATGTGCGGAATAAAGCGTGAATATATAAAAAATATATAACATATTTTATAATTATATACATATGTTTTCATATTTAGTAAGTAGCTCCTTAAGAAGGATGGTGGCACAAGATGACATTCTTCTAATCACGACTGCAAGTGGGTTAAGGATGATGTAGAGATAACTCAAAGATGTTACGATTGTTATCTATGGAACGTGACTTAGATTTATTGGGAGATATTTTTATTATTGTCATGTTTTTATATACGTATATGAAAATTTTAAGAGTAAACCTAAATTTTAATATTGTGTGTAAGTACCACATACTAGCTTAACCTTCTCCGTTAAGAAGGCTATATATATATATATATATATATATATATATATATATATATATATATATATATATATATATATATATATATATATATATATATATATATATATATATATATATATATATATATATATATAACAGTAATAAGGTATATTTAACATCCGTTAACAAACGGATCCTAATTACAGGACGGAAGGCACTATGTTGAAATGTTCCGAACAGTTTGTTGATCTTTTTGTCGGTTCGTCACATAATTACAAATGTCGGTAAACGTTTCCTTTTTGTAATAGTACTTTTTGAGAGTTAACTGATGTAGGAAATTATATTTTTGTATGATTAGTAGTTTTATTTAGCGGCGTTGAGTTCCGCCACCTGCTATGTGGGGCATACAGATTTGAAGTCATCATAGCACAGTGTATTACCATGTAGTGTAATCGCGATAGTTCTAGATACGAATTCTAGTGAGGAATCATTTACACTGTCTACCTTTGGCAAACATAAAACAAGGCTTAGATTATCAATCTCGTTCTATATCACATCAGAAAGTCCGTGAAACTTTGACGAAGTGGTGGTAAATTTAATAAAAAATGTTTGACTTTCAAAAAATTAAGCCTGTATCTTCTTAGTTTGAATAGAATTATTTAACTTTGACAATATTTAGGCCGCAATCTCTATTCAGTCGAAAAAAGTTTTGTTTTTTACATACAGCAAAGTAAGTGGTATTAGTAGATTTTCTGCTACGTCATAAAAAAGGTATGTTTTATTGTGGCTTCCAACACGATTAAAACGAAAAACAAGCATCGAACACGTGTACATCTCAGTTACAATGAAAGACGGTGTAACGGTGTTTTTTTTTAGCTTCACGCCTTATCCCGCACATGGCAGGGTAGGCAGAGGGAACTGCAGGAACTATAAGAACCTAGTGTTAAGACACTCCGTTGCTTAGTCCCTTGCTTTCTCCGTCCCCGTTTTTCGCCTTTTTCAATACATTGCGTGTTGAGTGGCGGAACTCAACGCCGGGCTTTGCCTAGTTTGCCAGAGCGAAGAAAATGGAAATAGAAAAATCCATCTTCTCCGACTGGGGATCGAACCCAGAAACCGTCGCGTTACAGGCAGACGTTGCGCCTCTGCGCCACGATGGTCCTCAATATATATTAAAATATCGTATATCGCTTCATATTAAAATATCGCTTAAACATTTCACAACGATATTATGACATCATATAAAATGTATTAATTTTAAAAACAATACGTTGGTTTTACACAATAAGCGAAAACTACAGACACCACAGAGTAATTTCAAGCTTCACGTGTTTAGTTAATAATATTTTATTACGATTTTCTTGAGATAGTTAATAATTTTATTTTATTGTCGTCTTCATTCGACGAATCAAAAGTAATTGGAAAAGTCTATTTACATTAAGAATATTTTATATTTGATTATTTATGTACAAGAAGTGCAGTGCGGTGTTGAGTTCCGCCACTCTACACGCAAAGCGTCGAAAAGCGAAAATTGGGTAACAGAGTGTCTTAACACTAGGCTGCCACGGTTTTGTAGGTCGTTCTGCCTGCCCTCTTAAGAACGGGATAAAGCGTTAAACAAATCATAATAAGAAATAAGGAATAGTATGTTTAGTATTAATTATTGAACGACCGCGGCGTTGATTTCCGCCACTAACAAGCAATACCCCGAAAAGACGGAAAACAGAGAGCGGAGTGTCTTAATACCAGGTACCTACGGTGCCTGCGGTTACCCCTGCCTCCTCTGCTATGTGCTGCTATATATAACAATTTATCTATCGATTTTACATAATAATAACTCGTATACATTTTAAATTTAAAATTTTACCGAGTAATAATGTATGACGAATTTTGAGGTCAGCAGGTTTGTTAATACTATTAAAGTATTTGTTATTACTGTAATTACAATATGAGGTGTTTTTTATATTTATAATTATTTAATTTATTTAGTTTTTAATGCCAGTTTTATTATTTTATTTCATAATAGAGGAAGGTATAGAGGATATATTAAAATACGCGTTTTGTCTTAACAATTCGCTATACTTCAGATCGCAATAGTGAAAATAATTTAATTATTATTTGCAAATGCTCAAGGGGTGCGGGTTCAAAATCTGCTTAATGAAATTCTTCTTCATTTTTCTCTTCCTGAAAAGATAACATATGGTATTAAAATCCTATGGAAGACCATAAAATATGTTGAATTTAAGCTTAAAGTAAAAGACGGAGTGTCTTAACACTAGCTTCTCTCTGTTTGTTAATATTTACTCATTACTTAATAAGATAAAAATTATTACATTAAATTACTTAAGAGTTCACAAATAATTTACTTCGAACACAATCACAATGTAAGGCATTTGTCCTCTAATCTGCGCAACAATAGTCATTTTACGCGCGGCCTTTGTTCAATCTGAGTTAAGATAAACCCGAATGCCTGTTATTTTCTCATGTATTTTTTTCGATGTTTCATTGTTTAACGGCCATAGAATTGGTGGCAATATATATATATATATATATATATATATATATATATATATATATATATATATATATATATATATATATTATATATATATTATATATATATATATATATATATATATATATATATATATATATATATATATATATATATATATATATATCTTTATATTTGTGTCAGAATTATTAAAACATTTGCAGTAAGTTTTGAGTTTCTTGACTAATATAAATAATAGATTTTTAGTTAAAACTCTCTAAAAGAAACTATTACCTACTAGTTTTTGCCCATTAAGTTATGCCACTTAAGTTACCTTAGATGCTTCACTTTAATTCCGTTAAAAAAACGATACCACTTACCTTGATTAAGAAAAATTTAACTATAAGTGGTTTCTGATAACATCTTATTCTGGTTAGACGAAAAAATCTACTCTTTAATTATAAAACAGTTTTGTACGTTTTATAACATCCGCAATTTAAAGATGTTCATATAATGTTTGTACAACCAGTTTACAAAGATTCACATTTGTGACGTTGCAGTTTTTGTAACTTTCTATAGCTTTTAGTATGAAAGTATTTCATTTTTTTAACGTAACGTAGGATTAAGACACTCCGTTCTCCTTTTTCCACCTTTTCGAGACGTGTTGAGTGGCGGAACTCAACGCCGCGATTTGCCTAAATGCCAGGGTGTAGGATATGGAAATTAAAAAATCTCATCTTCCCCTCATGGGAATCGAACCCACAAACCGTCGCTTTTAAAGGCAGACCCTACGCCTCTGCACCACGACGGTCCTCTCTTTAAATGTATTGCAGGTATTTGTATGTTTTATAACACGGATAAAGTTGTAATTGCTGTCACCCAGATAAAATCTGATAGTTTAAAGGGTTTTTTTATTTGCAAGATAATTTTTTCTGAGATAATTCTTATCTGAGACAGCAAATGGTGAAACTGGTACTAAGACTTGTGACGTTGCAGTTTCCTAAGTTTCTATAGCTTTTGGTATGAAAGCATTTTATTAATACGTAATAAAATTATTTTTTATTCTAGACTTAGTTAGTTACTTTGTATGCTTAAATAAAAAGCTTCGCGAATTTTTAAGCTTAAAAATATAACAAGATAGAAACGCCAATCTTTGTTACAAAGTAGTAAGAATCTAGTGACAAAATTCTCCGTTCTCCACTTTTCGTACGTTTTTTTTTGGTACGGTTTTTCGTACGAACTTAAAGCCGAATTATATCGTTCTTCAGAGTGGAAATCGAAATTATAAACATCGTTTATAGGCAGGCGATCACTGAATAATACTTCAGAATAAATGCTTTTTAACCGCTACGGGCTTTTATATTAGCTATTTAACTGATATCTTTATATAGTTAAGCATAACTAGGTTTTATTCTGTCTTGAGGTTATCAAGTTATTGAGGTCTGTGAAAGCGCAGAGACGTAGCGTCTGTCTGAAAGCGCGACGGCTTGTGGGTTCGATACCCACTAGGGCAGGATGTATTATTTCATTTCTATTTCTTTGCCCTGGTAACTCATCGGGAAGCGTATCGTTGACTCAACAAGTCAACTCACAGTGCCTCGAAAAGTGGGAAGCGGGAAAGAGACTTTGCTAGCGTTTGTTTTGGTTGACACACGTGTTAGTGAGAGTTTTCTGTTTTGGTGTTAATTTTCTCCACCGTTCTCTAGTGGAGTTATTTTAAATTTTTAAAAGATTCCTTTTTAAGAAGGTGGCTGGTTGTAGTAAGTGTTTGTGTTGTTAATAAAGTGTCGTTATATAGTTTAAACTAGGTAAGGTTATTTTTTTTTTCTATTTTGTCTTTTATTTAATTTATAATGGATGGGGATCCTCCTCCTGATCCTCCTGATACTGGAGGTGGTAGAATGGAAGTTCAAACGGTGGCTAGAAAGAGGCAAGGTGAAGATTCTACTATAAATAATGATTTTAGTGCCAAAAAAACTATTATAAACCCATCCACTGCGACACCCTCCATTCAAAACCTATATATCCATCCATCCCTTTCTGAAGGTCCTAAGTCCTACATTGACTCCGACAAAGGCCCCTTCATTGTTTATGTGTCCAGAGAAATACCTGATCCAGCTGCTGGTACCACAATTAGAGCCATTAAGTTTGGTCAATTTCTTCATAGAAATAAGGTCAGTGATATTACGAATGATGGCATTAAGAATGTTGGTCGTAATAAGATCAGCGTTCAATTCTCAAATGCTGCTGCAGCGAATTCTTTTTTGACCAATCCTATATTAAGTCTATGTAAGTATGTTGCGGTTATCCCAACATTTATAATTACCCGCATGGGTATTATAAGAGAAGTACCAGTAGACTTCTCCTTAGATGAACTTGTGGAGTCCTTAGTTTTTCCATCTGGCTATGGACAGGTTTTGAAAGCGCGAAGACTGAACAGAAAGAGTGTAAGTGAGGGAGTGACTACATGGATCCCGACCCAGTCGGTTGTAGTTACTTTCCGAGGTCAAGAGCTGCCTGATAGGGTCTTTTCCTATCATTCCTCTCTTCCGGTTGAACCTTATAAATTCCCTACTATCCAATGCCTAAACTGCTGCCGTTTTGGTCATGTTAAATCTCAATGTAGGTCTCAGCCTAGGTGTTACAGGTGTGCCCAGTCTCATTCTGGTGATTCATGTGACATTACCAAAGAGAACTCTAATTGTTTGTTCTGCAATTGTAAACACTTTGCCACAGATAAAGACTGTCCTGAGTATGCAAGACAGCAATCCATCAAAATTGTTATGTCACAAGAGTGCATCTCATACTTAGAAGCTTCCTCCCGTTTTCCTTCTGCCCAGCGTTCCTATGCAAATATTGCAAAGGAAATGTTCTCTCCTACAATTACCATTAATCCTAAGTTCCAACAAGCCCGGGTTACCCAGAATACAACAACTCCCTCCAAATCATATCGCAAAACAGTGTTCCAAACTCCCCGTCCCAGAGCTCCTCTTGCTAAAGGTTTTGATAGACAAGCTCATCAAGCCTTAATTGGTAACTGTTCCTCATCCCTTCCTAATGGTCATGCTCTCAATCAAGGTGTTGATAATCCAGCAGTTGGCAGAAAAGATCTGTTAGTTGCCTTAACAGAAACTCTTGTGAGTATTATATCCACCTGTGATGAACTTCCTTTACCGTCCAACGTTGCCCAGAACTTACTAACTATCTTTAAAATCCTAAATAATGGCTCCACTGACCTTCCTGCAGTGGAATAGTAGCAGTGTTCGTGCTAAAAACATGAATTACTGCATATTATTTCTCTGTATGATCCTGTCATTATTGCCCTCTCAGAAACATGGCTTGTGCCTGATTCCCCATTCAGGGTACCAGGTTTTGCCTGTTTGAGGGAGGACAGAAGTGAAGGGTACGGAGGTAGTGCTATCCTCATCCAGCACTCCTCTCCTTATTCTCGCATTCCTCTCCCATCTCACAGTCAACAGATTAATGCTGTTGCTGTGAGTGCCTTTAATATATCCTTTCTTTCTGTATATATTCCTCATCCTTCCTTTTCCGTTTTCCTTGAGCTTAAGTCTATCATCACTTCGCTTCCTAGTCCAGTGCTGATCCTGGGAGATTTTAACACTCATCACACTATGTGGGGGTGTTATTACTGTGACGGATTCTCTCCTTCGTTGGTGGACTTAATTGATGATGTCGACCTCTGCATCCTCAATGACGGTTCCCCGACTCGTAGGGTCAATCCTAATCAGAATCCCAGATCTGCTGTTGACCTCTCCTTGTCCTCTCCTTCACTTGCTTCCCAGCTATCATGGTCTGTCCTTTCTTCCACACATGGTAGTGATCACTTTCCAATTCTTTATCCTTAAATAATAGACTCCCTTTTATTAATAGCCCTCACCCGCTCCTTAAATTCAATTTAAAAAAGCTAATTGGTCTAAGTATGCTGACTCTGTAGATTGCATGTTGAATGATCTTCCGGAGTCCGTTAATCATGAGAATGTCATTGTTTGTTATGACCGGTTTGTCTCTGCCATCTTATCTGCAGCTGACTTAAACATTCCTAAAAAACTCTCCATTCAGAAGCAGATGCCTTCCAATCCCTGGTGGGATCAGGAATGCTCTGATTCTGTCGATCGGCGAACATCTGCCGAGGTGTCATACGCAGCCTGTATGACAATGGAGAAATACATTGAATATAAACGCAATGATGCAAAATTTATGAGTTCACAAATAATTTACTTCGAACACAATCACAATGTATAAGGCATTTGTCCTCTAATCTGCGCAACAATAGTCATTTTACGCGTGGCCTTTGTTCAATCTGAGTTAAGATAAACCCGAATGCCTGTTATTTTCTCATGTATTTTTTTCGATGTTTCATTGTTTAACGGCCATTGAATTGGTGGCAATATATATATATATATATATATATATATATATATATATATATATATATATATATATATATATATATATATATATATATATATATATATATATATATATATATATATATATATATATATATATATATATATATATATATATATATATATAATATATATATATATATATATATATATATATATATATATATATATATATATATATATATATATATATATATATATATATATATATATATATATATATATATATATATATATATATATATATATATATATATATATATATATATATATATATATATATATATATATATATATATATATATATATATATATATATATATATATATATATATATATCTTTATATTTGTGTCAGAATTATTAAAACATTTGCAGTAAGTTTTGAGTTTCTTGACTAATATAAATAATAGATTTTTAGTTAAAACTCTCTAAAGAAACTATTACCTACTAGTTTTTGCCCATTAAGTTATGCCACTTAAGTTACCTTAGATGCTTCACTTTAATTCCGTTAAAAAAACGATACCACTTACCTTGATTAAGAAAAATTTAACTATAAGTGGTTTCTGATAACATCTTATTCTGGTTAGACGAAAAAATCTACTCTTTAATTATAAAACAGTTTTGTACGTTTTATAACATCCGCAATTTAAAGATGTTCATATAATGTTTGTACAACCAGTTTACAAAGATTCACATTTGTGACGTTGCAGTTTTGTAACTTTCTATAGCTTTTAGTATGAAAGTATTTCATTTTTTTAACGTAACGTAGGATTAAGACACTCCGTTCTCCTTTTTCCACCTTTTCGAGACGTGTTGAGTGGCGGAACTCAACGCCGCGATTTGCCTAAATGCCAGGGTGTAGGATATGGAAATTAAAAAATCTCATCTTCCCCTCATGGGAATCGAACCCACAAACCGTCGCTTTTAAAGGCAGACCCTACGCCTCTGCACCACGACGGTCCTCTCTTTAAATGTATTGCAGGTATTTGTATGTTTTATAACACGGATAAAGTTGTAATTGCTGTCACCCAGATAAAATCTGATAGTTTAAAGGGTTTTTTTATTTGCAAGATAATTTTTTCTGAGATAATTCTTATCTGAGACAGCAAATGGTGAAACTGGTACTAAGACTTGTGACGTTGCAGTTTCCTAAGTTTCTATAGCTTTTGGTATGAAAGCATTTTATTAATACGTAATAAAATTATTTTTATTCTAGACTTAGTTAGTTACTTTGTATGCTTAAATAAAAAGCTTCGCGAATTTTTAAGCTTAAAAATATAACAAGATAGAAACGCCAATCTTTGTTACAAAGTAGTAAGAATCTAGTGACAAAATTCTCCGTTCTCCACTTTTCGTACGTTTTTTTTTGGTACGGTTTTTCGTACGAACTTAAAGCCGAATTATATCGTTCTTCAGAGTGGAAATCGAAATTATAAACATCGTTTATAGGCAGGCGATCACTGAATAATACTTCAGAATAAATGCTTTTTAACCGCTACGGGCTTTTATATTAGCTATTTAACTGATATCTTTATATAGTTAAGCATAACTAGGTTTTATTCTGTCTTGAGGTTATCAAGTTATTGAGGTCTGTGAAAGCGCAGAGACGTAGCGTCTGTCTGAAAGCGCGACGGCTTGTGGGTTCGATACCCACTAGGGCAGGATGTATTATTTCATTTCTATTTCTTTGCCCTGGTAACTCATCGGGAAGCGTATCGTTGACTCAACAAGTCAACTCACAGTGCCTCGAAAAGTGGGGAAGCGGGAAAGAGACTTTGCTAGCGTTTGTTTTGGTTGACACACGTGTTAGTGAGAGTTTTCTGTTTTGGTGTTAATTTTCTCCACCGTTCTCTAGTGGAGTTATTTTAAATTTTTAAAAGATTCCTTTTTAAGAAGGTGGCTGGTTGTAGTAAGTGTTTGTGTTGTTAATAAAGTTTCGTTATATAGTTTAACCTAGGTAAGGTTATTTTTTTTTTCTATTTTGTCTTTTATTTAATTTATAATGGATGGGGATCCTCCTCCTGATCCTCCTGATACTGGAGGTGGTAGAATGGAAGTTCAAACGGTGGCTAGAAAGAGGCAAGGTGAAGATTCTACTATAAATAATGATTTTAGTGCCAAAAAAAACTATTATAAACCCATCCACTGCGACACCCTCCATTCAAAACCTATATATCCATCCATCCCTTTCTGAAGGTCCTAAGTCCTACATTGACTCCGACAAAGGCCCCTTCATTGTTTATGTGTCCAGAGAAATACCTGATCCAGCTGCTGGTACCACAATTAGAGCCATTAAGTTTGGTCAATTTCTTCATAGAAATAAGGTCAGTGATATTACGAATGATGGCATTAAGAATGTTGGTCGTAATAAGATCAGCGTTCAATTCTCAAATGCTGCTGCAGCGAATTCTTTTTTGACCAATCCTATATTAAGTCTATGTAAGTATGTTGCGGTTATCCCAACATTTATAATTACCCGCATGGGTATTATAAGAGAAGTACCAGTAGACTTCTCCTTAGATGAACTTGTGGAATCCTTAGTTTTTCCATCTGGCTATGGACAGGTTTTGAAAGCGCGAAGACTGAACAGAAAGAGTGTAAGTGAGGGAGTGACTACATGGATCCCGACCCAGTCGGTTGTAGTTACTTTCCGAGGTCAAGAGCTGCCTGATAGGGTCTTTTCCTATCATTCCTCTCTTCCGGTTGAACCTTATAAATTCCCTACTATCCAATGCCTAAACTGCTGCCGTTTTGGTCATGTTAAATCTCAATGTAGGTCTCAACCTAGGTGTTACAGGTGTGCCCAGTCTCATTCTGGTGATTCATGTGACATTACCAAAGAGAACTCTAATTGTTTGTTCTGCAATTGTAAACACTTTGCCACAGATAAAGACTGTCCTGAGTATGCAAGACAGCAATCCATCAAAATTGTTATGTCACAAGAGTGCATCTCATACTTAGAAGCTTCCTCCCGTTTTCCTTCTGCCCAGCGTTCCTATGCAAATATTGCAAAGGAAATGTTCTCTCCTACAATTACCATTAATCCTAAGTTCCAACAAGCCCGGGTTACCCAGAATACAACAACTCCCTCCAAATCATATCGCAAAACAGTGTTCCAAACTCCCCGTCCCAGAGCTCCTCTTGCTAAAGGTTTTGATAGACAAGCTCATCAAGCCTTAATTGGTAACTGTTCCTCATCCCTTCCTAATGGTCATGCTCTCAATCAAGGTGTTGATAATCCAGCAGTTGGCAGAAAAGATCTGTTAGTTGCCTTAACAGAAACTCTTGTGAGTATTATATCCACCTGTGATGAACTTCCTTTACCGTCCAACGTTGCCCAGAACTTACTAACTATCTTTAAAATCCTAAATAATGGCTCCACTGACCTTCCTGCAGTGGAATAGTAGCAGTGTTCGTGCTAAAAAACATGAATTACTGCATATTATTTCTCTGTATGATCCTGTCATTATTGCCCTCTCAGAAACATGGCTTGTGCCTGATTCCCCATTCAGGGTACCAGGTTTTGCCTGTTTGAGGGAGGACAGAAGTGAAGGGTACGGAGGTAGTGCTATCCTCATCCAGCACTCCTCTCCTTATTCTCGCATTCCTCTCCCATCTCACAGTCAACAGATTAATGCTGTTGCTGTGAGTGCCTTTAATATATCCTTTCTTTCTGTATATATTCCTCATCCTTCCTTTTCCGTTTTCCTTGAGCTTAAGTCTATCATCACTTCGCTTCCTAGTCCAGTGCTGATCCTGGGAGATTTTAACACTCATCACACTATGTGGGGGTGTTATTACTGTGACGGATTCTCTCCTTCGTTGGTGGACTTAATTGATGATGTCGACCTCTGCATCCTCAATGACGGTTCCCCGACTCGTAGGGTCAATCCTAATCAGAATCCCAGATCTGCTGTTGACCTCTCCTTGTCCTCTCCTTCACTTGCTTCCCAGCTATCATGGTCTGTCCTTTCTTCCACACATGGTAGTGATCACTTTCCAATTCTTTTATCCTTAAATAATAGACTCCCTTTTATTAATAGCCCTCACCCGCTCCTTAAATTCAATTTAAAAAAAGCTAATTGGTCTAAGTATGCTGACTCTGTAGATTGCATGTTGAATGATCTTCCGGAGTCCGTTAATCATGAGAATGTCATTGTTTGTTATGACCGGTTTGTCTCTGCCATCTTATCTGCAGCTGACTTAAACATTCCTAAAAAACTCTCCATTCAGAAGCAGATGCCTTCCAATCCCTGGTGGGATCAGGAATGCTCTGATTCTGTCGATCGGCGAACATCTGCCGAGGTGTCATACGCAGCCTGTATGACAATGGAGAAATACATTGAATATAAACGCAATGATGCAAAATTTAGGAAGTTAATTTGGAAAAAGAAAAAACTTGGTTGGGTCACCTTCTGCGAGTCCCTTAATCCTCGTACCTCTTCCCATATTGTGTGGGCGAATGTTAAGAGATTTCGCCGGTCGCTCAACAGTATGCCTAGTCCAAATTCCAACAATCCATCAATATGGCTTAACAGTTTTGCTAACAAATTGGCTCCTCCCTTCGTTCCGTCTTTCGATCTATCCCCAGCTATGCCGATTGAATCCTCAGAAGAAATGGATGCCCCCTTTTCTTTTGAGGAACTCAAAAACATCTTAGCGGATTTAAAAGACACTAGCCCAGGTGAGGACGGTGTCCCTTACTCATTTATCAAGGAGTTAAACGATAAATCTAAGGTTTACTTTTTAGAGGTAATAAATAATATTTTTCAATCTGGCAATATTCCTGATTCATGGAAATCCCAAATTATCATTCCTATCCTTAAACCGGGTAAATGTTCCTCTGATCCTTCTTCCTACAGACCCATTGCCCTTGCATCAACGTTATCAAAACTGCTGAACGACTTTTAAAAAACCGTTTGGAATGGATAGTGGAAAACAGAAATATCTTAGCTCCCTCTCAGTTTGGATTTAGAAAGGGGCTAAGTACTGCAGATAGTCTCAGCATTTTAACTACAGATATTCGACGAGCTTTTGCCAAAGGAGAGTATTTAGTGGGTGTTTTCCTAGATGTTGCATCGGCATATGATAATGTCCTACTTCCGGTACTCAGGCAGAAATTGCTTAAGCTGAGTATTCCGCCGAGGTTGTCTCATTTCATATGTAATTTGCTAACCGATCGAACGGTATCTGTTAAACATCCGCTTCTTACTGTGCCCCCCAGACACGTCTGGAAAGGCCTTCCTCAGGGTTCAGCTCTTAGTCCTCTGTTGTACAACATCTACACACATGACCTCGAATTATCTGTTAGTAGTTTTTGTAATATCCTTCAGTATGCTGATGACATCGTCCTCTATTACAGCTCAAATTCTGTAGAGGACATCACTTACCACCTAAACACTGCTTTACACTATCTCAACCAGTGGTTGACTGATCATGGTCTCTCGTTGTCCATTTCTAAGTGCCAGGTAGTAGTATTTACCAAAAAAAGAGCTACCCCAAATTTCAAATTGCTCTTGATGGCTCTCCCATCCAGGTCATGGAGAATGTAAGATTTTTAGGCATGATACTCGATAAGCGACTGAATGGAATTGCACACGCTGAATTTCTTAGCAAAAAATGTGAAAAAGGCATTAATGCTTTAAGAGCAGTGTCTGGTGTGTGGTGGGGTGCACACCCTTATACTCAAAAACTTCTGTACGGTGCCCTTATCCGTAGTCATATTGATTATGCTTTATATGTTCTGGACCCCTTTAATAAAGTAGCCACAGAAAAGCTTAATCGGATACAGTACAAATGCCTACGTATTATCTTAGGGGCAATGAAGTCTACTCCCACCAATGCTCTCCAAGTGGAGTGTGTTGACCCACCCCTACCTATCCGAAGACAATACCTTGCAGATAGATTTGTTGGTAAAATGTTACAGCTTTCTTCCCATCCTTTGTGGCCTAAGTTAACTGAGTTAGCTGACCTCATCCCCAGTGATAAACCATTACCATTCTTATTACATAGTTTCCTGAAATTCACCAGATTACCTCATCCTTTGCTACGCCTTTCATCTAATCCATTGTTTTGTACACCGTACAAAGCATTGGTCCATCATCCATCCGTCATAACAGATCTTGGCTTGACCAAGGGAGATCCAGGTACCAACACAAAATTCCAAGATACTGTATATGAAAATTGGTCAAATCATCTTCACATCTTTACAGATGCATCAAAGCTTTCTAAGGAGAGCTGTGTTGGTGCAGCTTGCTGGATACCAAAATTCAAATTATTTTACAATTTAAACGCCCACCCGAATCTCCAGTGCTTACAGGCGAGGCTGTTGCCTTGTTAGAGGCAGTCCTGTTCACGCTCTCCCACAACGTAAAACAGACGGTTATTTTTACTGACTCTCTAAGTTGCTTATTGGCTTTAAAGGGTAACCCGTTTCATAGTAAATTAAGATCTTCAATTGTTTTAAGGATTCGTGAAGAATTATACTCGTGTCATCTGAAGGGTTTGGAGGTCACTCTTGTGTGGATTCCAGGTCACTCTGGAATTAGTGGGAATGAATCTGCAGACTCTTGTGCAAAATTAGCAGCCCAATGTGGCACTCTAGACCACTTTTTTAATTCGGCCCAGGATCTGCTGTCTCTTGCTGTTACTCACTTGGATAAGTCCTGGTCCAAATACTGGGATCTATCAAAATCCCAGAAAGGTAAATACTATGCATTTCTCCAACCTGATATACCAAAGCGTCCTTGGTTTTTTTCTCAAAAATTCACTGAACGGAAAGTTATATCCACAATTTGCCGCTTACGCCTCGGACATGCATGTACTCCTGTTCACCTGGCTAAGATCAGGGTCAGGGACCACTCATTGTGTGAATGTGGCTTAGACGACGGTTCTCCTTCTCATATCCTTTTTTCTTGTCCTAAATTAATCCGTCCTTTATATGATGTTCTTCCGCTCAAAGTCCCTCGTCCTCTTAGTGTTCAGTGGTTTGTTAATGTTTGTGTTAGTCCTTTATGTAAATTTTGTGTAAATATATTAAATATAATAATATTAGAGTATAAGCTAACACCCTTGTAAAATATTATCTATTACTAACCTAATGTGTTGTCTGTATATATTGTAGTTATTTGTTGATTTTGTTATAGGTGAAGGATTTAAAATGGATCTCTTTTAAACATGCATTCCTCTTTTGTGTAATGCTATCTCCTTTTTACCGTACATTCTCCTTTGTGTGTTCTCCATTCAACGTGACATTGGCGAAGTGAATTGTGCTCAACTGGCACGCTCGGAACGCCATAACTAAAAAGAAGAAGAAGAAGAAGAAGAAGAAGCGGGAAAGCGGGTCTTAACATTAGATTCCTACAGTTATTGAGATTCGCTCTGCCTTGCTATGTGCGGGATAAAGCGTGAACCTAAAAGGAAAAATTTATAAAATTTAATCGTATAACATACCTAATATCGTCGACGAAACGTTTACAAAAACATGGGATTCACAAATTACACACTGACATCATAATTCTAAGAGGTCGTACACGACTCTTCAATTGACGCACAGACAGATATTAATACGAGTTAATTATTTATTAGTTTCTTTTTTGTTATGTACAGTGTAAATATATTTTATTTAATATTTAAGCCGGAGGTCACGAGTTCGATGCTCTTGTGTGGAGATAATTAATGGTTTTTGTTTTTTTTTTTAATTTTCATGAGTCTTCCGCATAAGTGAGGTATCTAAGATGGATAAATAACAATAACAGTCTTTTAAAATGTAGATAATCCTTTTTGAATGTTCTATAATAATTACTTTGAGCCTTTTTCAGCCCATGAAGGGCTATAGCCCCTATAGGCTATTTAATATATGCAACCTTTGTTTTAACTTCAGCTTTATTTGTAACGTCATTATTTATGTAAGTATATATATATTTTTTTAGTGAGAACCACTTTCTGATGCTTTCTACTTATAAGTATAAGTAGAAGGAAGGACGAAACTTTAGAGCTCTTTTTCCCTACTAAGATTTGAACCTACAACGCTTCAGCCATATACTATACCACTGTACTACAACGACTTTAGTTTACAATTCCAATGAGACATACAAACCATTTAAACGCAAATTAAGTGCTATCAAAAGAAATAGTTTAATTTTATGATATTAAAATTTATACAGATGATAGTTGGTTTCGTAAGTTTAAACGTCTTAGTACAAAGGCCTTCGCTTTTGGCGAGTTTCGTTTGAGATGTTTTGCAAATTCTTGAGGTCTTCGTCCGATCGCCCATTTGACCGCGGCTCGGGTATGCAACGTGTATATTTATTTTTAATATTTTAGGACAAATATGTGTATAGAAAATTTACCACCTTTGAATGTATAATGTTATCGTTTTAATCTGTAATCTTCTATATTTGGTAATTATATAGTTTAGTTAGAGTTAAGTATTTTTTAAATTAAACATCTTTTCCTAAGCAATATAAGATAATAAGAAAAGATTTTGTTTAACGATATCGACTTTGTGAAAGATCCAGAAGCCATGGTGAAATCGTGTTTTTTTGTCATTTTTTGTTAATTATTTGTTTATATACAGAAACACACGCATATATATATATATATATATATATATATATATATATATATATATATATATATATATATATATATATATATATATATATATATATATATATATATATATATATATATATATATATATATATATATATATATATATATATTGCGACAGTACAATTACTATATTTCAGATATTATCACAATTACCCAATACGTGCACTCGTATCATAATCAAAAAGCAATCTCAATTTTACTATTGACTTTAATACTAATAGCGTTTTATGATTTATGTTGTTATATCTAACATATATTTTGTATAATGTTGATTTAAAACATGACATTTAATCACAAAATTAGACTTAATGTCATTTAAAAGCTAATTATGGTTTCTTAGTGTGTAAATAACACAACTGCGCCTCTTAAAAATATTTGCATGTTATTGAAAGGCTATTTATTGTTGAAAGGCTTTTATTGTTTAAACTCGTTATTTAAAAAATTTTTAACTTTAAAATATGAAAGGTTCACATCCGTAGGAAAACCAAAGAAACTAACTTTACTTAAAATACTTCCAAATTCTTTTAGGCAAAGCATTGAAAATGTGAGTTTAGCAAAGCATTGAAAATGTGAGTAGCTTTCCCTGCCACTGTGTTTCACAATAGTGCTTAATGCCAAGCTACGGGGGCCAAGCTAAAACCCTTCCTAGAGTATTGGTACTAATAGAGATTTTACCACAGGAAGTGTGTTAAGGACCGTTGCGATAAAGAGGCGCAGCGTCTGCCTGTACACGCGACGGTTTGTGGATTCGATTCCCATGAGGGGAGAAAATTCAGAAGGCAAGCGTAACGTTGAGCTCAGATACTCATTACGAAAAGAAACGGAGTGTCTTAACACTAGTTGCCCATGTTTCCTGTGGCTTCCTCTGCTTACTCTGCTATATGCGGGATAAAGCGTGAAACTACAAAAAAAAGTGGTTACAGTATACAACTCTATAGGTTAGAGTATAGCTCTACAGCGATTGTATATAACGTCTTATTCTATTTTCTACTTTTTATACCAAAGCTACGCTTAAATTTTATTCTAACAGCGATAAATAAATGGCTTTTACACAAAAACTAAACATAATTTTAAAAATCAGAGAAAGTTAAGTTGCAATCTAAACGAAATAAAGAAAAATGCACAATTTTTCAATTCATTTTTATCTTCACAGAACATAGATCGCAATATAAATAGAAGGTCGATCAAACAAATGACTTTATATAATAGACTTGTTATAGCAATCGGCCTTTTTCCTCACACCAGTGGAGAGTAATCGCCCGTAACAAAAATTATAAAAACTTCTGTATTTCATTGAAATATCTACAAAATTATTGACGGTATTGTGTACACATTTTTTTTCCATCTTCACGCTTTATCCCGCAAAAAAGATCGAGAGATTGCGTGTAAAGTGATGAAAAATATTTATATACTGGAAATTCGTAACATAACCATGCAGTTTAACGTCGTTCCATTATGGCAATATACTATAATGGGCTATAATTATATTAACGCGCAGCGTTAAGTTACGTCGCCTCATATAGATTGTCATAAAATGAAGGAAATGGAGTGTCTTAACACTAGTTTCCTGTAGCTTCCTCTGCCTATCCTGCTATGAGCGGGATGAAACGTGAAGCCAAAGAACACCATTGTAAAGCTTCTATTTTATTCGTATTGTAGAACATTTAGACATTTTTTTATATATTTATTTTAATATTAGATTTTATATTAATATTAGTTTTCCTATAACTTATTTCCTATATAAAAAAGTAATAGAAAATTGAGAAAAATGTTATTAGAAGGCAGGTATATGGAAAATCCGTAAAAGCTGAAAAATAATACATGGCTCTCATTAAATGATGGTTGGGGAGGAACAGTATGAGATTTCAAGGTATCCAAGCTTCAGTAGTAGCCTTTGTAATATAAAAATTACAAAATATTTGAAAATAGCTAATCGCTATATAAATGCGGAAGCGACTTGCGTTCGTGACTTGTTAAATATACGTTATAATATTAAATAGATACTTGTTATTGCTATGACGCATTCGGTTAAGGATAGAGAACGTAGTGTTTAGACACTACATTGACACTATTCTGCTGGTCGGGGTGGATCCTTGTATATAAGTGTAACTTTTCTCTGCTATTTTTATTATTTTTAGTGGTAATCTTGACTAAGGAAAGAAAAAGGGACTGTAGGCGGAACGAACACTATGTTAGTGTTAAGACACTCCATTCCCTACTTTTCTTTTGTTTTCTTTTACTTTACTTTGATAATTTATAAATATATACATATGTTTCATATTATATTATAATATTCTAATCTAAATATTCATTTTCCACAGGTAAATTTCAACAAACAGTCATCTGAAACAGTGAAGAAATTTGCAGCAAGACTGCAAGATTAATCATCGCAGTTTTTTACTGCACCTAAATAAATGCAACTCTCTCTATTTAAACATCACTTAACTTGTATTGGCAAATATTTTTTATGGTTATTCGATAGTTAAGTAATCGTTATAACTATGGTTATTTTATATTTATATACATTTTTGGTAATTTCACGCTTATCCCACAGTTAGTTAGAGGGAACCGCAGGCACCGTAGGAACCTAGTGTGAAGATATTAAATTCCCTGCTTTTCGCTTGTTTTTGTAATACAACAAAAATGTTAAATGGCGAAATTGAATACCGTGATTTTCCTAGTTGCCAGAGTGAAGAAAAATAAAAAATATGTCAATCATGTCACACAATGATTGTGGGTTCGATATCTACTTAGGGAAAAAAAAATCAATTTCTTATATATCCCAGTACGTATTATTATCATATTTTGGAAATGCGGAAAATAAAATTACTTTTATTGACTAGTTAAAATTAAACTTTTCATGATTTAATCTGTTAAGAAATAACCTAGTAAATTAAAGATGCCTAAAGCTCTTCGAATATTTCTCAATTGAAATACAATAATCGATTGTGCATTTAATTTTATGTTCCAATAAAAATACGAATTTATTAGAATTCTGCAATGCAAAAAAGTCTTGTAAATTTACTATAAAGTACTTGACTAAGAGATCAAATGTCACAGCGTTTTAAAACTCATTTTATAGCAGATTCTGTGACCTAGAGTTTGTGACTTCTTCTGTAGAATGAAAATTACTAGTTCCATTGATTAAAAGTTTAGTTTATTTTTGTACGTTCTATCTTCACATGGCAGGGTAAGGAGAAAATATAGTATTCAGACACTCTGTTCCACGCTTATGGCCTTTCGAGGCATTGTGTGTTGAGAGGAACTCAACGCCGAGCTTTGTCCTGGTGTCAGAGCGTAGAACATAATAATAATTGACTATTTCCCAGTGTAAATTGGTACCACGTACCTCTACGCTTGTGACAGATGCTGTGCTTTAATTTTAACCTTATAACATTAGTATTGTTTAATGATCCCTATTATTATAAGAGAAACGCGGCGTTTAGTTCCGTTATAAGTGTTAAGCTTTAGTTATCTATACCCATCTCTCTGTCTCATATATTTATATTCATTAAATAGGAAGGCTATAAGCTATATATTTTTTTTAGGCATAGGGAACTGCAGGGACCGTAAAAACCTAGTGTTAAGACACCCCGTTGCTTAGTCCCTGCTTTTTCCGTCCCCGCTTTCCGCCGTTTTCGAGGCATTGCTTGTTGAGTGGCGGAACTCAACGCCGCGCTTTGCCTAGTTTACCAGAGCGAAGAAAATGGAAATAGAAAAATCCATCTTCCTCGACTGGGGATCGAACCCAGAAACCGTCGCGTTACAGGCAGACGTTGCGCCTCTGCGCCACGACGGTCCTATATTATATCTCGGTTATAAAACGAAGCGAAGACAATAAAACTAACGTAATCTATCTACCTTGAGTGGGAATAGAACCCACAAACTGGCGTGTTCACAGACAGACATTGTGGCTCTTCGCCTCGACGGATTACTATATACAATACATAATGAAACTATAAGGGTTACAACGATTATTACGAATATATACGAATTTGGGTACAGAACCCCAAAAATTTCAACTAGATATTTTACTCTGCCCTATTAATTCTAACTGCTTACAAAGAAGATAAAATTTTTGAAATTATTAAAACAAATTATGTCATATACAGCTTATAGCTTAAATCTCTATTGCAACTATGCATTCCTAATAATTGGCGGTTTAACGGATTATATAATTAATGATAAAGAAAGCGGGGACGTAGAAAGCAGGCACTGAGCAACGGAGTATCTTAACACTACGTTTCCATGGTTCGTACGGTACGTTCTGCCTACCCTACTATGTGTGGGTCAAGAGCGTAAAGCTGTAGAAATATATATAGGTAAAATATAACGAAATAGAAAGGGCTTCGTATAGACTAGGTAACGGGTATATAACGGTAACGGTGCTTAGATGGTCGCGTGCCGGCGCA
Organism: Dione vanillae; assembly: GCA_037178615.1. Lineage (NCBI taxonomy): Eukaryota > Metazoa > Arthropoda > Insecta > Lepidoptera > Nymphalidae > Dione > Dione vanillae. The sequence continues at coordinate 651,370 of JAZFAU010000110.1, forward strand.
TACACTACGTACATACGTAATAAAACAGTACGCGCTTTTGTTTTTACATATCATATATAAGTTTTTTTTTATATATTTATATTCTTATTATATATTCCATGGAGCAGGTAGAGTGAAAAATCACTATGGTTTTCTAGTAAGTGTCTTACTTAAAATGAATTGTGTGTTAAGAAACAGGGTCCAGAATCGTTTTTGAGACCTTTCGAATATATATATATATATATATATATATATATATATATATATATATATATATATATATATATATATATATATATATATATATATATATATAGATATGTATATATGTATATATGTATATATGTATATATGTATATATATATATAATATATATATATATATATATATATATATATAATATATATATATATATATATATATATATATATATATATATATATATATATATATATATATATATATATATATATATATATATATATATATATATATATATATATATATATATATATGTATATATATATATATATATATATATATATATATATATATATATATATATATATATATATATATATACGTTTTTCATTTTTTAATATGTAACGTCGTTAATTACTTTATATTATTAACTATTTATATTTTTTTTATAATATTTTCATATCATAGGGCTATTATAGAATCTAAAGTGAACAGACTCTGCGCTCTTAATTCCAAGGCATAATATTGTCCTTGACGTTCTTTATATAAATAAAATTAAATTTCACTATGTTGTACGTCTAAATAAACTTAAATATATATTTCATATATATCTAGCGTATATACAGTAGTTTAATCGTTAACCGTATTTTTCGTGCGGTTGTGGCGGTGCGGTGTGGTCTCTTATGCAACCGTTATGCTGTTAGATTAAGTATTAGAACTTTTAACGAAACAACCTTTTATAAAGGATATACTTTATGTGTATATATATATTATATATATATATATAATATATATATAATATATATATATATATATATTATATATATATATATATATATATATATATTATATATATATATATATATATATATATATATATATATATATATATATATATATATATATATATATATATATATATATATATATATATATATATATATATATATATATATATATATATATATATATATATATATATATATATATATATATATATATATATATATATATGTATATATGTATATATGTATATATGTATATATGTATATAGTATATATATATATATATATATATATATATATATATATATATATATATATATATATATATATATATATATATATTACGGAGTACATGTATGATTTGAAGCTTAGGATTAAAGTTTTACTGAGCCACAGTTTGTGGATTCAATTTTCACTTCGAGAAGATGAATTTTTTCAGTTCTATTTTCTTTGCTCTGATAACTAGGCAAAGCGCGGCGTTCACTTCCGCCACTTAACACGCAATATTTCGAAAAGGCACAAAGTGGGGAACGGAGTGTCTTAACACTAGATTCTCACGGCTCCTACAGTTCCCTCTGTCTAACCTGCTTTGTGCGGGATAAAGCGTGAAAGTAAACACAAAAATAACGCATTTTAAACTTTATTTACTTAACACTAATTCATTAATCATCAACCGGCACAGGGCTGTACACAAAAGGGCATATAATAGCCCAATACCATTTCACTCCAAACGCTTTAATCAAATTCTCCTTCCAACCTCTTATTGTCTTGCCATCTTTCCTATGTCGATATTCTCTAGAAGTTAATCCATAGAAAACATTACGTATGTGAAACCAGAATAAAGCTCCGCACCAAATAACAAGAGTCACGTTAAGAATTAAAAGAATACATACAAGTCTTTCATTGACAGTAGTTTTTAAAGCCCTT